>CM046425.1:49818250-51038250 GCA_025506505.1 Flaveria sonorensis | reverse complement strand
ATTGATTGTGGGGTATTTATGATGACACATGAAATGTACAAGAAGTGTAAAGTGAAAAATT
The DNA here is from genome assembly GCA_025506505.1 of Flaveria sonorensis. Classification (NCBI taxonomy): domain Eukaryota; kingdom Viridiplantae; phylum Streptophyta; class Magnoliopsida; order Asterales; family Asteraceae; genus Flaveria; species Flaveria sonorensis. The sequence continues at coordinate 51,038,189 of CM046425.1, read as the reverse complement.
ATAACAAATAGCATGAAAACCTATTGATTATAGTTTAAATGTATCCAAACGATACGAATATGGGCAATTATATGATTTGGAATAAAAAATCCTTTAGGGATTTTATAAAAATTTCATCATCATGTGATCCTTAGGCTATCATAATATCTATTAGAAAATCTAATTTTCTCTTGTATTACCAAACTAGTAAGATAATAAAAATCATTGCATCCACCACAAGAGCAAGTCTTTTTCCATGTCGTGCCACCGATTTTTCTTATATCATTTAATTTCATTTTTCACATCATAGATTCACATAAAAGACTAGTTTATATCCAATACATTTTATAACTAAAGTTGTATGGAACACTTGTCTGAAAAAATTTATTTTTATAAAAGATTTTTATTCAGTCTCATTTGTCTTTTTACATTTTAGCTAATCATTTCTACATTTTGTTTTATAAGCAAATCGTAGTTCTTGGTCTATATCAACTTTATGATTTAAAGCGCTAAACTATATGCAAAATTATTTTAGATGTCCATTTTGTTTCGTTATCACACGTTTTTAGACATGATATAGTTTATAAAAATCTCTTAATTTTTAAGCATCAGAGATTTTTATAAAATTATCCCATCTAATATATTTTCAAGTGACCTTTTTACTTTAACTTAACTTGATCACATTTATTACTTGTTTTGCTTTTCAATAACATTTTATATTTTAAATCGACCGGTCTACCATGCTTAAAAAATGCATTAGACTTTTTACCGATACTTGATTGTTTTACTAGGACACTAATTTTAATTGAAGCATTAACAACTATACGTGACATAGTCACTCTTTTAAAGTCAATGAATACTCGTTGTAATTGATTTATTAGTCTTTGTAAATAAATTATATTTTAAACGTTTGGTTCATAATATTATTTTTAATCAAGATGAAACATTGATAATTCAATCCAACTTATTTTATTTTCTACTTATTTTTTATCTCTTCTTTATATTTGGAATGAAGTTTAATAACAAATTAAGTAAGCATCTATATCATTAATGGCTCTAATTACTTGCTTACAGATACTTGCTAGGTTAGTATCCAGTGTATTACACGAGTTGAGTATATAAATACTAAATAATTAGTTACGAAAATAAGTTAATTATAAAATGATATTTTGATACAGGATATGATAAAATAATTAAGAGTAATAAAATAATTTATTTGTATTAAAAAAAAATTCAAGCATTTTGTTACAAAACAAACCATTTAAAAAAAGTGTCCTCTAAACAATATTCATTATAACTCTATATTTTAATTATTTTTATAAAAAATTTATTATTTAAAAACACCGATTTTAAAATATTTCATTTTTTATAATTTTTTGATGTTTTAGAAAAAAATATTATCTTAACAAAATTGTTTCCTTAGAAATTATATTTATAAAAAGACCTATTTCGTAATTTATTAAGAGACTATATTTAATTTAAAAAAATTAAATAATACCATTTGTAATTAATGTAGAAATAATAGGAGTCTGGAAAATTAAAATTAGAAGCTTTAAAATTATACCAAGTGTTCACTTAAAATCTTCTTTTATTATAATGATATATTAATACCCAATATGCGTTCACTACCTCCTTTGAGGCCTCATCTTTATGCATTGTGAAGAAACAATTACAACATATATCACACAACTTAATAATTTTCATTTGTGATTATTTGGTTTCTACCCAAATCCAGTTGTAACAGAGAGGATATACAACCCATAGGTTTGATGTGAATTACTATTTTAACATGTACATAACATGAATGCAAACACAAATATGAACTTTTACTCTTGTGAATTTAATAATACAATCAATTCTAGATATTTGGTAATTATCTTATCAAAATCAAATTTGTGTTTGAACTTAGTTAAGATCATCACTTACTCCAAATACTAATAGGTAACTTGGGAATTATGTTTCTTGTTATTATCAAAATAAATATAATTATCTAGGATGTGTGCTTTCTATTTTACCAGTCAAGCCACTAATCATGCAAACTTTAAGTTGCAGATTTGATAAATGATGCATCAATTTAAAACACTAAATTGTATGCTCATTGTTGTGTTATATATATCTTTATCATTTTCAAAGTATTTAAGGATTTGAATGCTAATTTAGTTGGTAAATACCAAGTTCCTTTTATAGTAATGTTACTTGTATAATTATCAATTTGAAGTATCTTTCGACTGTTCAATACATTTTACATCATCATTGATTAGGGATGGTTGAATCGATCATGTCAATTTATTTAAAATTGATGAATCATAATTTTTTTGTTTATGATCGTATACATTGTGGCCACACTTAAGTTTATGACTTTATGTAATATACCACACGCAATTTGGTTTTCACATTGTATTATTATATAATTACCGTGTTAGTTTGTCACTTATTGTGGTCGACTTTATTATTGATATGATTGTATCATTATTAACATGAATATTATAATAATGTTCTTAATTATGCCCACCATATACAATAAATTGTTATATGATCACATTCAGTTCTTAGAATGTAGGTGAACCTGAAAATTTTCTTGGACTTTATCATTATTTGCTCGGCTCAAACTTTTCTAATAATATTACTACTTCATGATGATATTGTGTCACAAAAGAAATTTTCTTTATTTGGTTTTCCATATATATAATTTTCTCTTCACATAATATAAAATGGGAAATTTGTAGAAGACCAAGTTATGTAAAATTTACCGGGCTTAAATCTTATGGACAAACGGATCTTTTACGATATCTTTAAAGAGAGTGACATTAAAACACAAATTTGATATTGTATTTGATTTATTTAATACCATCTATATAAATAAAATTATAGGATATAGGATAAAAGACATATTACAAAGTCAAGTTATTATATAATACATGACGTTGTCAGATAAAAAAATTATGACAAAACTTTATGAAATAAGATGCCTTTTTATCAACTACCAAACAAATATATATATAATTTATTTATTGTACTATCACGGTTAATACTAAGAACTTATCAATAACACACTTAAAGCTTTAACGTAAGAACTTATCAATAACACACAAAACTTTATAAAAGACGTGTTATTTGCATATTTTATAAGTTTGTATTACGATCTGAAAATTTTGTAAACTAATCGTCTAAAGTCCTTAATCATATTTCTCTTTTTTTAAGATGCATGCTTGAGTTAATCAAAAGGAAGGCACACTAACATGATAGACATATGTACATACATCATGGGGTTAATCATGATATTATAACAATATAAATCATACCTTATTAGAAAAAAATTTATACTAGAAATCATAAATTTATCATTTAACCATAGAAACCAAAGTGGTTAAACCAAACACGAGATGACTTAGATACTGAAATAATATCTAGACTATCTAGTGACCAAGATTCAGAAGACCATCAAAAATTTGAATTTTGTTAATTAATATAACATTAATTATCAATTTGATTTATGCATTATGGTTGTACATTAGGTTTCAAAAGTTGTACTTCCAATTCTCATTTGGTCAACTAATTATCAATTAATTACATATATTATAAATTATTAATTTATTTATGCATTATGGGTTGTAATTAAGTTTTGATGAGTTGTACCAACTTTTTTTCCTTTCTTACTTTTAACCCTCAATACTTTTACATCTTTTATAACTTAACAATACAAATTTTCACTTTCAAAGTTGATTGTCTATATTTTTCATCTTTTACAAATTTTTCGTTTTACGTTTTAGTTTAAATTTACGAGTTAACACGCATATTTTACACATATTTTCCCCGTTAAACGGCCTTGTCACAACGCGCGTTAGATCAACTTAGTAATTGTTTTTGATGTTTTACGTTTCACGTGCGGGTTTTAAAGTTTTTACGTCTACTTTTCGTTCGACTTTATTTTTTCCTTTTTTTTATTTATTAATACGAGTTTTTCCGGTATTGGTGGTCGGTGAGGATAGTGTGAAATTAATGCTACTTGGTACGATTTACGCTCCTGCCGTAACGCGGGGGCCTTAATACTAGTTTAATATCTAAGTATGATATGTTGGTAAAACGTGCTAATCTTGTACTGAAAATAAGTGGCTATCAATATATCATTAACATTGATAAATGAATAATATATACTACTATACTAGTAACATTAATCATATATTAGTGGGCTCAAATAATGACAAATCAATATAAATAGATCGTTATCAGTTTCTTTAGATCTTCAATCAATAATGCAAATATCAATGGCTAAATAATGAAATTTCCTTAGAATAATAAATTATAATTATTACTAATTAAATTAATTCCAATGAGACTTTAAATTCAACATTTACTAATTACTGAAAACTTTTGTATTTATTAAAGTTACATATTTATGATATAAACCATATTATTAACAAAATGAGAAGACATTATAACTTATATCATTATTTATCCACAGATGATTCATATGTGAACTAATACAATGTTGTTATTTTATCCTAATTACGTAGTTATTTTAGCTAGTTGGTGTAACAAACTAAAATTATTTGTGTTTCATCATACTATACTAAATACTAGCTTTAGTAAACCCGTGTATTACATGGGTTGAATAAAAAATATTAACTATAATAAACTTTATTAATTAGCAAACAATATTTTAAGATATTATTCCTTATTGTGAATAGAATAAAATTTTTGTTTCAGAATAAACATTTAAAAAAGGTAATTTTTAAAAACTGTCTTATTATAACTTTCAAGTTAACTATTTTCATTTATAAAAATTATTTTTAAAAACAAAAGTTTTAAAATATTTTGTATTTTTAAAAAAGTTTGATGTTTTAGAAAATTTTCTTATTTCATAGAAATTTATTTCTTTAGAAATAATATTAATAAAATGATCTCTTTTTTAATTTATTAAAAAACTATTTAATCTATAAAATATATAAAATATTATTAGTAATTAATATTATTATTTAATAAAAAAAAGCGAAAAAAATTGATTAGAATGAATGTGGTGTTGCCAAGTGTCCATTTTAATTACCATTTTATTAGAGTATAAAGATATGTTTCTGTAACGAGTGCACCCGTCTAGCAATTATTGACCCGTAAGTGGTGCTTTTTCTTTCCTTTTATATTTTTTATTTTACTCTCTTAGAGTAAAACCTAAAGCTGCCATGTTAGACTTCCGGTTAATTTACCAACAATTTCTTTCTCCTAAATACCATCTAGTCTTGCATTTACAACAATTTCTAAACACCACATATGTGAGTACAATCATTAATATATTAGACTATAAGATCATGATCATTAATTACTGCATTTAGGGTAATTTATGTTTAAAAAGTTTTCTTCTTCCCCAATGTTATCTTAATGTGGCCGTAATCTTAAAACCAATTCCTAATTTTCAGACAATCATGTACTGTTGTTTATAGTTATAAAAAAACGTGAACTGAAACCAAAGGTTTAGCTTAGTTTCATTAATGATACGTTGTAATCGTTTCATTGGGTGGCTAGTGCTATTATGAAAGGCTGTGACAAATCACCTTGTCTTTTTCAAGAACCATGGTGGTTGTTGCTACTAGTTTTGGTGTGTAAAGAGAATGGATCGTAACAAAACCAAATTGTTATGTAAAAATAAAAAATAAAAATCTATAAAATCAATCATATAATTTATAGATTTTATCACTACCCTTTATATATATGTGTATATATATAAATAGGGGTATAGGTCAAATAAAAACTGTAACATAATTTTACATTTACGTCACATATAGGTTACGTAACGTAACTATTTTTCATTGGACATAGTGTTACGTAAACATAAGATTCTTCATTATTGTATTTATGTTCAACATATATTTACAAATGCTTAAATAACCTTTTAACAAATAAAAGAACAAAAAAATTATGAATTATGTTATTGGTTTTTTAAAAAACTTATATATATATATATATATATATATATGTGTGTGTGTGTGTGTGTGTATGTATATATATATGTATATATATATATATATATATATATATATATATATATATATATATATATATATATATATATATATATATAATCGTTTCTGTTATGCCACACATCAAAACCAAAACCGAACCATAATTTTCTGCTAGTAGATTATTGCTTAATTGAACCACTAGTTAATGTTTGTTTTGGTTAATTGGTTACTGAACCATAATTTTTAAAGTTGAAGATAGAAAACGCTATCGAGAACAAAAGCTCTGTGTCATGGAGGAGCATGTGAATCCAAAAACACAACGAGAATGATTATCATATCTTTGTTAAGCCCCATGATCATATTAGCAGATCGAAGCTAAAAGTAACACTACAAAAGAAGGAAGAAATTGCAAAATGTTTAGTGTGGGGTAAAATGTATTTTTTATTTTATTTATATTTTTGTCTTATGCAATTTTCTTTAATTTTGCAATGTTTTTATATTAATAAAATACAAGTGTCCTTTTTGCTTTGTATTTTTTATTTATAATTTTTTTATTAGTTTATATTTTTATTTATATTTTGAATAAAATATTTAGAATGAGAGCAATGTAGAAAATGACCTTTTTTATGATTTAAAAATATTAGGGACAACACAGAAGAAGTAATCATATTACACATGGTTATGCCACTGAACGACATCCAACCTACTAAAATGTCATATAAGTTCTTTATTGTTATATGATCGTGTGAGTACAACGGATGATTATTTGTTTGGGTGATTAATTTGTGTTTAAAAATAATTTTCTTCCTCAATGGAGTTGATTGGATGGGTTAGTGGCTCGTAAATGAGCTAATTAGTTGTTCAAAAAATTATTTTGTTTAAATTTTACATGAATACGTACTTCTTAATGTGTATGCATGTGTAGGGATATCATATGATTTTCGTATATATCATTGTTCACTTGTGTTTCCCGTCACCTAATGTATATTGATTACTCACTATTTGGTGAATGTTTGCCTATGATTATTGTCTGCCGTTGTCTGTATTGTGGTACGTATTTTGCTAGTGATGATCTTACGATACGGGGATTGTATTGTATTGTTTAATTATATGCTTTCTTTGATTGCTTTAATGCTGGAGATCTCTCTGGAAGCAATCTTTCTATTCATTGTGGTAGATGTAAGATTTGTCAACATTCCACGCTCTCTAGACCTCGTCAATAGCTTGGCTATTGATAAGTTTTACTATGCTTGGTTATGGTAATTTTGTTTACATACATATTCTTGTTTTTTTTCTTAATGTTTAGCTATGCTTATTTGTTAGTATAACTAGGTTAAAATGGTTAAGAATTATTAAAGTAGCTTGTTTGTTTATATTAATTATTTTTTGTTATAATCTATCAGTAGTAGGTATAAAAAAATTTAAGAAAGGAAAATTCATCTAAAACACATATGATACCATACTATGTTGTTATCATCATTTTGTTATATAAAACCCGTTTTCCTTGGTGCTATGATCAAAACTTCTGAATGTGTCATTGGTTTTAGGATTAAAAAGAAATATAATGTATAAGCATTTGGTGATGCAATAGTGAATAAATAGTTCAAGAAACATATTTTGGTTATCAAGACTGTGTAAATCCAACTTGTATTTTTACAATTTCATTTTAGTTTGGGTACATTAGTTACACATGTATACACTTCTTTAAAAATTTCAAAAGGGAGCCACATGTCACTAGTTAAATGTTCTAATTATGGGTTTAACAAAAATAATGTCCATTCTTGGTCGTTTGTGTTTACCTTACTGGAGTTGATGATTTAGTCATCTCCTTGTCATACTGGTCGAGAGTGAGATAAGTTCTCCATGACGAGTCCAAGGCAAAAAAACCCGGTGAATGTTGTTTGTATATATGTGAGAGTGAGAAAGCTAATAATTAGGACATCGTGCGACTCGTGGTGGGATGAGCCCATGGCATGCAACTATGTTTAAAACTTGACAACAAAATCAATAGATAGACTCACTAGTGTAACCATAATGTACCCTGATCATACTGATCCGAATCATATCAATCCTATGAATTCTTCAACTCTCTTTATATTATTCTTTTATGTTGGCATCATTACTATGATCTATGTGATTATCCACGCACATGGTCGTCGTTTAGGCGGCATTTGACAAGTCATATAGGAGACATTTAACAAGTCTTATATATCGCTTAAATTTTTTTTCAAAAGTGGGTGGAGTGGGGTTGGTAACTATTGGTGCGACTCCAAATACAAAAGAAGCATCACCATCAACTAGGGTCCCAAGTTACTTTTCTATGAATTCTACAGAAGGTGCCGATCTATTGTAAAATCAATTGCGCCACCTATCACCATTCAAGTACACATTAAAATTGGTCTAATTAAATTAATTAAACTGGTTGATTTATATAAAGAAAATTGATCATATCTTGATTGATACCTCACCTCTCAAAGTAGCACAAGTTGCTCTAAATCGCTTGTAGTTTATTCCTCCGAGGTCCGTCTAACTCCTTTGACTGAGGTTCGACCCTGACCACACTCTTAATTGTAGCTCTCTTAATCTCTATCTCATTAAGCTTAATTAACAACCTATCTTCGCTTGTAATTATACAAAACATAAATATCTATCTAGAAGTTCCAAAGTTTTTTTTTAATTTTTAAAGATGATGTGTAAATCCATTTGTCCTCTCATGGTCCATACAATCAGTTGATCAATCTCCCATCACCATTTAGATTGTTTCCCTTCTCTTCTAACACACAAACCCTTTAGATTATGGTTCCTAAGGCTAGAAAATATGAATATATTAACATGCATAAATAAAAGAAGATAAGATGGTCCAAAGAGAGTCACAAGTTTTTTCTAAGAATCAAATTGATTCTATGTTAATTCTAGTGTTGGTACCTTTTATATGTTCTTGGTGACAATGTTAATGCTAAAGTTGATGCATTGTTGTGATACTTATGTTAGAATAATGATGACATTAATGTTAGTGCTTTAGCATTCTTAATTGGTTTATTATATATTATAACCAGTGGCTGTAACCCGCGCTATGCAGTGAATGTTATAAAAGTTAAAAAATTTAATTATGATGATTTAGTACTTGAAAAAAGATTACATGTGAAACGCTAACATATGAGTGTAATAAAAAAACACTATTATAAAATAAATACCTCAAACAGAGAAGAAAAATACCGAATGCGTAGACGGTGACTTTATTATAACTAACGAACTCTATTGTAAATGATTAAAAGAATATTTAACATAATTTGAAGGCTTAAGTATAAATTAAAAAAAAATACAGGTGATTAAATATAATTTTGACGTAACTCGAATGTTAAGTATAAAATTTAAGAAAAGTTCAGGTGATTATATATAAATCTATAACTCAAAAGCTTAAATATAATATTTTAAAAAAATACAAAATAAGTAGGTATCAATTTAAAAAGAAAACAAAGAGAGAGAAAGTGGTTAGTTCAAAAAATCCTTACATGTTTACATGTAAAATTGTAAAAAAAAATAAAATTAAGTAAGGCTTTTATTAGTTTAGACTAAAAGAAAATTATTATGGTAATATTAAGAAAACCTATACGTTCACTACTCATAATTTTTTTTATTTGTTATATATAGTGATGTGGTGTGTATTATCGAGTATCTGTTTCGACCTGTCTTAAACATTGATATACTGGTGTATTTTTATTATGACTATAACTAGGTAAATATTTTGTGATTATATACTTAATTGTTTAAATAAAATAATACTTAAATCAAATAGTATTAAGTTATAATATATAAGTAGTAAATGTATGTATTTTTATATTAATTTAAACTATTATAAATAAAATAATACTTAAAATAAATATATATTAAACAATATATTAGTTGGGAGAAGTTTATTATTTATGGTCAAACTAGACACTATTGTACATAGCATTTGTACTTTATATTTAAAAATATATATTAGATATTTTGAATTTGAAGTAAAATTACAAATATGTTATCATCAAATACTTTATATAATAGTATAAATATTATAAATATATATTATTATTATCATCATTATTATAAAAATATTTAATAATTATATAGATAAGTACAAATAAGATAATACTTATTTATAAATTTAATTATTATTATTATTAGTATTATTATTATCATTAAAATAAAAGTATTAGTAATTATATAGTTAAGTATTCAAATAAGATAATACTTATATATAAATTTAAATATTAATTTACAGTATTATAAATAATATAATATATAATATAGTGAACTAATTAATCTTATAGTTAATTTTAATTTTGTTCCTTAACGTTTGGTAAAAGTAACTATTTTTCTCTAAAAGATTAAAAAAATCATTTTACCTTCAAAAGTCTTATATGTTGTTTCAATTTCAATTCAAAAGCTTTATTATTTTGGATTAAGTTGAAACAACTAATAAAAATTTTAGACTGAAATTGATACAATTTATAAAACTTTAGAGGTAAATTGATCTTTATAATCTTTTGAAGGAAAATTATTATTTTTGTTAAATCTTATGGAGCAAAACCAAACTTAACTCTTAATCTTATATTATTAAATAATGTATTAATAATATGTATTAATTAGAAGAAGTTTATTAGATAGTGAAAAATATATGAATGATTGTATAAAACACTTGTACCTAATGTTTAAGAAGTTGTATTAGATGTCTTACTATTATTATTATTATTATTATTATATTATTATTATTATTATTATTATTATTATTATTATTATTATTATTAAAATTAAACTTGTGTCCCAATGTTTTGTTTTATATAGTAGTATAGATTATTACAATATAAAAAAAATACGTGAAAAGTCTAGCATTTTCCTCATATTATAGAAGATATAAAGTAAGTATAACAAAAACATTAGGATACTGTTAGTGGTGACGAACTTAATGTCAAACCAAATAAGAGCGATAAAAGTCACAAGGTTCTTTTTTCTTGTTTTCGTGCCAATGAGTGATTGAAAATGTGTCAAATTCTGTATTAACGTGCCAATTTAAAGATATCAATGAGAGATAATGACACTAATGTTTTCTAGTACTTACTTACTGAACTTTTTTAACATGACAATCCTCACAATGGTTATAATAAACACTTTTTACATATATTTTAACATAGCATGTTTAATGCATGTACATTCTGATTATGATATAAAGTACATAATGTCCCTCAAAATTATATATTAAAATTAAGACAACAATCTTAAATTAGTTATAAAACTTTAATTTAGACCTAATTACAAGAGTACAAAAGTGTTTAATAATGATGTAAGTCAAATAAGACTATGCTTTGGTGGTGATTTCTTGAACGTGCATAAACAAGTGATCTTCAATCCTACACATGTTCTAATAACTACTAAAATTTTGTCATTTTCACGTTACCTCACCTTAGACCCCAATCTTGTGGATTTTTTAAATACACAACGAATAAAAAAGACAAAAAACAAATGATCAACCCCCTTTACACATCAACAGTAATAAAGAAATTTGCCCACGGCTATTGTGACACTTTAAAATAATATTATCTCTATTAATTGTTATTGTAATCGTCAACCTGAACGTTCATATGCATCAATATGGTCCCCTAGTCATGGCCCCCAAATTTGTGCATGTAAAATTCTGATCTACATTTAATCCTAATAATAAGTTTTCTATCGATTCTGACACAACAATGTATGGGGTATTTTTACGTAGATATATGGTTGTAGCCTTCAAACTCATTCTTTATACGAATTCATCTCCGTATATCGATCTATTAAACTATTATAAACTCGAAGTCTTAACCAAAAACAAAAGAACATATTCACATACACATATGCATATACGCAATGAATGCATTATATTATGTAGATATGCTTGCACAAAATGCAATCTCTATCTATCTATTAAATTTTTCTTTCAAGAGATACATTTCAATGTCCAAAAGTTTGCTTTCTCTTCTGTAGGATAAAGATTTCGATAATGATATTCTGTGTACTACGTACCTAAAAGTTTGCCAAAGGCTTGCCTTTTTTGCTTCTAGAAACAGTACTGCAACATACAAAAAGAAATTTATCTTCTTAACAATATTCATTTCGCCAACTTTGTAGGTAGCCCATAATTAAATGTCACACGATTGTTCGGAGAAGATCAGGCTTCACATTCCAACGCAAGTTATAAAATTTTAATTATAGTTTAAAAGTAAGAGTAAATAAATGTGTTATCATATTTTAAATTAAAAAAAACAATGTTCATAAAATTTTAATTATAGTTTAAAAGTAAGAGTAAATAAATGTGTTATCATATTTTAAATTAAAAAAAAAACAATGTTCATTTTCGTACTATCCACATTGGTTTTTTCCATTTGTTATATCAATACGTAGAACACATTATAATATATATTAAAAACATATGTCGGTTGCTACAGTGATCAATTTTTTTTTTATTTTTTAAAACTTTTTATTCATACAAATAAAGCCACGCTTGGTTTACTGTTTGAAGTTCTCCTAAGATAAAGATAGTTGCCCACGTTCTATCCTTTCAAGTTTAAAGGTTTAATTTTTTTTAATTTAATATTTTAAATTAGTTGAACATAATGACATGAAGCTTTGTCCCATAAAATTTATTTCAGAAGGTTTATTTCAGTTTATCTCAGTCTAATGTGAAAATAATTCCACGTAAAGTAAACAAATTAAATTTATTTTTGACTTATAAATCTTTTTAAAACAAGTATTAGTTTTTTATATAGTTAATATGTCTAATAACATTTTAATGTTAGTTTAAAAAATCAAGATTTTTGTCAATGAGCACACTAACAACGACAACCTAACCAATCATTTTTCATCGTGTGTTTTGAGCGTGTATGATTGGAGCTCTCCCAAGATAAAGCAAGTTGCCCGCGATCTATCCTCTCAAGTTTAAAGGTTTTATTTTTTTTAATTTAATATTTTAAATTAGTTAAACACAATGACATGAAGCTTTGTCCCATAAAGTTTATTTCAGTTTTATCTCAGTCCAATGTGAAAATAATTTCACATAAAGTAAACGAATTAAATTTATTTTTGACTTATAAATCTTTTTAAACAAGTATTAATTTTTATATAGTTACTATGTCTAATAATATTTTAATGTTAGTTTTTAAATTTAAAGTTTTATCAATGAGCACCCTAACAACGGCAACCTAACCAATCATTTTTCATCGTGTGTTTTGAGCGTGTAACAATTACATCTTTAAGTTATATGTGACGTCTCTTTATGGAATTAAGCGTGTAACTATATATATATATATATATATATATATATATTATATATATATGTAACTATATATATATATATATATATATATATATATATATATACATATATATATATTACAAATAAAAGCTTTCTACTGCATCGTGCATGTACGTGTAATATTTTTTATTGTTTTTTTCTTTTAATGTTATTATTGTTCTTTTTAAAATTCCTTTTATTTTTTTCTTTCTTTTACAATTTGTTGGTTTCTATTTTAATATTTTATTTTCTTAAAATTTTTTATGATGTATACGTTTTGCTTTATTATTTTTGTTTAACTTTCGTACAAAGTGTACAAAGTTTATTATACGAGAAGGCTTAATTTAATAGTTGTGTGAAATTATCACATATTTTTTTTGTTATTACCGAATATTGTTTTCATAGAATGACGAGAAAAACCCGCAACAACGTGAGGGTTTCAATTCTAGTTTAATATAAATAAACATAAGATACTTCATGAAATGCAAAAAAACACATGTACCTAAAAGATGAGAGAAATCGAACTATCTGATGCAATAGAAGGAATTAGACAAAATAATCTGATGCCCATACATGAATGTCATGACGATTCCCTTAAATCAGATTTTACGTCTATTTCATATTTGTTCTGGAGGTTACAAGTATATTAACTATGGGAAATGATCAGAGAACTTGAATGTGACATCAAGTTTTGTGTTGAATCTTTCGTGGAACTAAAAAGTACGTAGAAGATGTTTCGATTATCAGGGCCGCCATCGAGAATCTTTGAAAAGTTTTGGCCTCCGTACGAGTAAAAAAAATTGACCCCTTGTAAATTGGTAATCGTGCCTTGTGAGTTGTGATTTGAGATTGTGAGGTCGATGCATTCAAAAATTGGGTATCGACGGTCTCTGCTTGAAGCAGGCTGCTTCTGCCGATCGGCCTTCTGCGTGAATGGCTTAGTCGGTTTTTTTTTTTTTAATTTATAATTTGGGTATTAAATAGGGTATAGATATTAAATTGAGTTTAGATTCGTGAAATGACAGTGAGCTAAACTATATATGTTAATGGGCTTTAATTTAAGATTTAATAGGTTAAAATAATTAAATTGTTATTGGGTTTTGTTAATAAGTTTTTTATGTTTTATAGTTTATTACTTTATTTTATTATTTTATTTATTTATCGTTACTACTATATAATACATTTTAGAAGGACAAGATAGTAATTTTACTCAAATTGTAAGACATCTAATACAATATTTTAAACATATAGTACAAGTGTCATATGTAATAATGCAATAGTTTCATTTTTACCCCTATTTAATAAAATCTTTTAATTAAGACACTATTTAATACACATTATTAATATATTATTTATAATATGATATTATTTAATTCAATACATTAAATATTATATTATTTGTAATACTTGAAAATGACATTTAAATTTATTAAATACTACTTAAATAATTAAGTATACAACTAGCATTTATAATACTAATAGTTATATTTTTTTAGGGTATTTTGGGTAGTTGATAACTTTAGTATTTATGACTAAATTTGTTAGTAAATGACATATTATTTAATATGTCTAAAAAATATAATAATATTAATAGTAATGATTATTTTTATTAAAAAGTTAACAACAACAACAACATTGTGCTAAAATTTAATACTGTGTTTTGTCATGTTATTGTATCTGTAACAATCTAATAATAACATATCATTAATCATGATATAATGTTTTACATTTTATGATAGTTTTTATTTAAATACTTTTAACATATTTATTTTACTTGATATCCACGACTTTTTAAATATCATATGTTCAATAATAGTATAATAACGAATCACTAAAGCATGTGTAGATATCCATGAGAATCCGAGCGTTTGTATCATTGAACTCACTAAAATCATGATAATCCCAAAAACTATTATTGCGACGTTCACATATACATTTAAAATCAAACTATTATTGCGAGTGCTTATATCATTGAACTTCCTAAAATGTAATTTTATAAAAAAAATTAAGACATCTAATACAACTTTTAAGCATTAGGTATAAGTGTTCAATACAATCATTCTTATTTTACCCATTATTAATAAACTTCTTGTAATTAATATATTGATTAATACTTATTTAATATTGTAATATTATTCAATTCACTACATTAAATATTATATAATTTTTAATATTTTAAATTAACATATAAATTTATAAATAAATATTACCTTATTTGAATACTTAACTAAATACTTTTATGATGATGATGATGATAATAATAATAATAATAATAATAATAATAATAATAATAATAATAATAATAATAATAATATAATAATAATAAATAATAATAATAAAGTTTATAAATAGTATTATTCATTTGCATACTTAACTATATAATTATCAAATACTTTTATAGTAATGATGATAATAATAATCTATATCTATATCATCTATTATTTATACTATCTATAAAATATTTTTTTAAGACAAAATTGTAATTTTACAAAACATATAAATGATTGCAATATTTAATATTTAATATTATAACAAATCTTTCTATTATATTATCATTCTGTTTGAAAAAAATATACCACATGATTATCTATTAATATATCTATATTTAATATCTAATGTCATAAAAAATCTTTTATTATTGTATCAAGCAATTCAACCAATACTATGTCAAATGTGAATTTTCTTGTAAATATTCGTTAAACTTTAATCATGTTAAACGCTTATGTTTACTTAAACGTTGAGTCATTCAACTATTTTTGTTGATGCTAATTAGTTTTGTAACAATGTGTTAGCTCTCACATATGATAATAATCATAAGCCGTATAAGAGATTTAAACCAAAAACAAACAATTGATAAATAAGTGAAAGACAACAAGTATAGACTTGTAAATTGTTCACTCCGCCGCAATACGCTGGTCACCCACTAGTTTATCTAAATATGCGTACATTACCCCCTCATGGACGTCGTTGTCTATTATGTTTCAAGTAGTGAAGAAGGATATAAAAATTTAACAAAAGACCTTAATCTTTTGTTTCTTGAATATCACAAATTATCAAGGCAGTACTCATTTTTTTTTAATCGTTAACGAATATTATAAGACCGGTCATCCATATAAATCCATTTGTGAAAGGCCACTCACGCCATGTGAGCACAGACAACGTTAATGACCCGGCCCGCCCACCATTTCATGGGAAACCTACCATTCAAAGGCTAACTGTGGTAAAGCCCCTAGCGCACCTGAAACATATTGTATCAAGTGAGACTCGAACTCATGATCTTTATATTGAAAAGTCATGAGATGGCTCCTCGCAAACCAATTGATCTGGAGCTTATTGATAGAGAGAGTTCTCATCTAGCTCTCATTTTTTTCAAGGATTACTCTACTGATTTCTTTTTCTTTTTCTGTTTGTCTTATAAAAATTGATGTGATTGCAACATTTTTGATCCTTCATCAATTACACCTACACCCAATGATGGAACTAGAACATATTAATAGGAGGGTCGTAATAATTTTTTTAAAAATTCTTTCTACCCATAAATATGTTTATCATAAGTCAATTATTAGCTTGATAATCGTAACTCAGAGTCTTTATATTATCAAACCATATAATATAAAATTCTTTGTTTCCAATAGTTGCAAAACATCCATTTTAATATTTAAATTTTATAAAAAGTATATAAATTATCTTGTTGGCAAACTATGGATGATCAGTATACGTGAGGCTCATCACTAACAATTTTACCATCATTAATTAACTCATTTATTAGAATATATTCCTAAAATGGCATTCACCACATGTAATAATATAAAACAATTAGAACAAATATTTATATAAAACAAAATATACTGAATAAAAGTATTATAAAAGACTTAACATATAATATAAGAGTTAATTACATAAATGGTCCTTATGGTTTGTTTAAAATAACAGATTTGGGTACTAAGAGTTTTTAACAGGTTTGGGTATTGTACTTTCAATTTTGTAACAAAAATGGGTATTAACACTAACGGACGTTAAATGTTCTGTTAAATTTAAATAAAAAGACTATAATACCCTTTCATAGACTATTTTTGTAATTTTATATCTTTGATTTATCCAGGGACCATTTCTGTAAATAACTATAACTTAAAAAAAGCAACCCTCCCCCTTTCCCCGTTAGCCACCAACGCTACCAGTTAGCCACCATCACCACCACCTACTGTCACCATCCAACCACCACCGTCAGCCACTTCCTTCTTTCAACCATCACCGACCGCTTCCACCGGCATTTCAATATCACACTAAAATCTAAAAAAAATACACACACCCTAATCTAGATCTAATCCTCAACTTAGCAATGGTTATAAGAAATATGCTTGTCCTTCTGTTGTTCAAAATAAATTGACATGCTCACAAGAAATATGAACCCTAATCGAGATCTGAACCACCACCAAACACCCACGCGCGACCACCGCACCACCCAAATTAGTTTATCTTTCTGTTGGTGCAGTGCTGCCTACACCGATGCTATTACAGGGGAAAAAGGAAGGTGGATTTGGTAAGATGATGATGATGGTGTGATGGTGGAGGTGAAGATGATGATGATAGGGCGATGATGGTGATCTTGCGATGGTACTGATGATGCGGTGCGTATGATGATGATGATGATGCAATTGATGCCAATGGCTAGCGGTAGTGGTGGTTGTGGTGGTGGTCGTTGGTGGTTAGTGGTGGTGGTCGTCGGTGGTTAGTGGTGGTGGTAAGATCTGGTCAGAACGTAAGGTTATATATGTGTGTGTGTGTGTGTGTGAACACAAACACACAAACAGTCCCTTGTATATATTAAATTTCATAAACAGTCCCTTTAAGTTACATTAGTAGTCTTTATAAAGTGAAAAGACGGAAATACCCTTAGATTTAACAGAAAAGTTAACGCCTGCTAGTGTTATTACCTTAACTCGTTACAAATTAAAAACACAATACCTCAATCTGTTACAAAAAACTCTTAGTATTCAAACCTGTTATTTTGAATAAATCACATGAACCATCTATGTAATTAACTCATAATATAATTATGTAAAAATGTTAAAATGTGAAATAAACTTGACGTGTTTGTATTCTGGAACTAAAGTAATAAACAATTAGTAAAACTTTACTCATAACAAAAAAAGAAAAATAGAAAACTATTAATAGACACTGAGAAATAGGATGGTTTAAATCTTTTCTCGGTTATGAAACAAATGCTTTCGTTATGAACCGGTCTAAAAAGAAAATAATAAACAATAAACAAAATTTAAAGAAACAAAGGAAGGAAAAGAATTGAAGAATATAACTTAGATTTTAATTTAATTATATAATTAAATATTAAGATATGATAGTGGCATCCAGCTGGCTTTTTCTTCTTAAAATTCCATGTTTACCCTTATTTTCTTCAACTTCTTTCTTCTTCTCTTGTACTTTTAAATTAAAGCACACATGTCTTCGCCATCGACGAAGAACTTCGATAATGGTAACATCATGCTTCTTTCTTCACTAACTTCTCTATGAGCACACAATAAGAAGTTTCTCTATCGAGTAGTAAGCTTAAAATAAAATTTGGTCGACCGGAGGGTCAAAGGACCCTCCTCTAAATCCGCCGATGCCTACCCCCAAGTTTGTCAATAAACATATATATATGAGAAAAGTTTCATCTATTTTCTTATTTCAAGCTCAACTTCAAACACCATATTTTGAGTATCATTGTCTCGTTCCTTTTATCTTTAATTTGGACACATATATGAAGCTCTTATCTCTGTTAAAAAAGAAAACAAAATCAAGAAGAATGCAATTATATATATACACACACACGGTGAAGTTCTATCAAGAACACATGATTATTGTAAAAACCTTTTAACTAAATGTGAACTATTGATTGAAGCTTTATAGCATTAGATATGCCGTGTCTCATCTCTTTTTTTTTAATAGATAAATGCATTTTTGACATTTTAATACTATCCAAAAGTCAGTTTTTTATATGGTAGTGATAAGTGTCACATCTACTATTAAAACATTCCGTCTACTTTTTAATTTTTATTTTATAAAAGTTTATCCTTTTGTTTTATAAACTACTATAACTTTTTTATCAAATGTTAGATTTTTATAAAAATAACACCATTAAACTTATCTCATTTTTTTCTTTAATTTCATTATAGTCCCATAAAAATTTAAAATTATTTTACGATATATACTTACGGTGAATTACATCATATTGTAATTACTTACAATGCATTACATCAAAATACATATATACAAACCAACAAAAACAAAACCAAATAAAATAATTTTAAATCCAGAAGGACATGTAACATCCGGTGCAGTTTCGTACGCCGGTGACACTATCGTGTGCGAAGAACTGGTGAGATTGAGGTGCATATGAAAACATGGTACTCCTGGTAGTATACAACGCCGTTTGAAGAATTAACAGCTTGAACCTAACATATAACCTGAGATGGTTGATGAATCTAGATCTGAAACATAGTGTGAACCCAGATCTAAACATCAGTGTGGGGGCGGCAATAGTGTGGTGGCGGTGGCAGAGCGATGACGCTGGTGTTTGTGTTGTCGGCGAAAATGAGATGGCAACTGGTGGTGGTGTTGTCGGCGAGGTGAGCCGGTTGTGGTGTTGGTGTTGCAGAAGTGGTGAGGCGCGTGCGGTGGTAGTGATGTCTACATGGCTGGGAGGCTATGGATGTGTTTCCAGTAGAGGTTAAAGGGAGGTGGCGGGGTGGGCCGGCTTTGGCGGTGGTGTTGCAGGCGTGGAGATGGGTGGTGGAGAGGAGATGAACACTAAAGAGAAGAGAATGAAGGGTTTTCTTTATGTGAAAAAAAAAGATTTTATTTATTTTGTGATGTGATAGTCTAACAATTACAAAAGGTACATAAGGCAAAATTACTCATTACCCTTGATGTAATCTCAACCTTTCAATTAGAATCTTTAATTTTTAATATTATATCAATGGTCATGGTAAGATTTTGGAGTTCTTACAATTTCTTAGGATTCTCATATGAACTCATCTCTCTCTCTCTCTCTCTCTCTCTATATATATATATATATATATATATATATATATATATGTTAAGATTTAAATGAGAACCCTATCTTATTGTGAGAACCCTTTAACTCTTTTTAGACTATTGATTTCATTCTAAACCATAAGATGATGATAAGTGTTCACTTTCTTTTTTAATATAAAAGGGTATTTTTAATATTTTACAATCCCACAAAAGTCAAAAGATGTAGATTTAATATGGTGGTGACAAATGTCACCACCTACCATTTTTAATTCACCTTATTTTTTCATTTAAAAAAACAAGTTTTCTCCCTTATTTTTAAAACCTCTATAACTTTTTATACATTGTTTTTTTTATAAAAGAATTACACCATTAAATTTGTCTTATTTTTCTCTTAAATTCTATTATAGTTTCAAAAAAGTTTAAAAAATTTTCTAGACGTTAGATATTACAATAAATTACAGTGTTACACTGTTGTAAACTGTAGCAAAGCTGTAATAAAAAATAATATGAACCAATGAAAACTAATGTAAACCATTTAAACCAAATATAAAATATACATCATTAAATGATGTAACTACACCAACGTGATTTCAATAACATAACAACCAAACGGCATTAAACCACGTAACTACACCTCCTAAACGAAATACGTACAATGAATTACATCATATTGTAACTCTTTATAATGTTTTACGTAAAAAAACATATATAAAAACCAACAAAAATATTTAAAAACCGACAAATATCTACTTTAAAACATTAATGTGCTACACCATGAAAATTAAAGAAATATCACATGTACTTAGTTACATCAGGTTTTACTGATGTAATTACAATGTTACGTTTAGTTTACATTGGTTACAATTGTAACCCTTTAATAAACTTGTTACAAATGTTATACTAATGCACATTTAAAAGACAACATATTTGTAATTATTTATAATGAATTACATCTTATTTGTAGTTACTTACAGTGAATTACTTCAATGTAAAAAAGTGTAACATCGATGTAAAACACATAATCATATACAATATACCATTTCTTAAAGAAAAGATATATGTAGTTTAGGATCTGAAGTTAAGAAGATTATAATCATTTGAATACAAATTCTATGTAACTCGATATTGCATATGGTAACAAGATGTTACATTAATGTAACAGAGGAGTACATTGATGTTATATGATATTGTATAACATAACAAGATTTTACAAGGTTATTAAAGGTCACAAGTTGTAACCAAGGTAACTAAATGTAACATTGTAATTACATCAGTAAACCAATGTAAACCAATCTATAATCAATGTAAACTAAATGTAACATTGTAATTACATCAGGTTACAATGTTATGCTGCTGTAACTTTGTCACATCCCGGCGGAAGTGTGAAATACTTTGATGTGGCTATCGATTCGGAACACATTGATTACAGATATAAACAATCACACTAAAGTAATTTAAAGTAATAGTACATTAGTCATTTATAGATTCGGGTCACATTCATAACATATACAAAACTTGTCTTAACTTAGACTTTTGCATATAATACTGTAACCCTATTATAAAAGGATTCAAGTAACCACTTCATAGTTTTCTCAGTAGTAGTGAACATATATATCCACTGATATGCTGAGATCAATCAGATTCACGGTTATTTTTACATATATTTTTCCTATCACATCGTACCATCCATTGTAAACATCAAATATAAGCACAAGATTATAAGTCATTTCTGATTACCTGAAAAAGCATACTCAAAATCTAGATTAACATATAAAAATTTCAGTTAATACCTATTTATAATTAATTTCCTATAATTTTTACAAGATTTACACTAAATAGAAGAAATAGCTACAGGTCTCTAAAAATTTTTAAATTTATACAGAAGGTCATAATAATATTAAAATTTTATATAAAATTTTCATGATTTTTCATACTGTTTTGCTATTTAATTCAATTTTCCTCAGATTATACTTTTTTAAAATATGTAACTTTATTATTTTAATGAATTAATTCACGAAATTTGTTCTGAAATTAAAACTTACTGTAAAGGTCATCATAATAATTTTTTTAGATTTTTATCATCTTTAAATATTTTTTTAAGCATTCTCTTTTATTTTCCTTAAATAAATCATATAAATTTAGTATATCAAATAATAATTTCCCAAAATTTTCAAAATTATTTTTGATATTTTTTAATAATTTATAATTTTTATTCTCACAATCACAGTTATTTAAATATTTAACCTATTTACTTAATAATTCATAAAATATCACATGTTTAACCCTTTAAATTCTATTTAAATTCTTGGTATAAAATCCTTAAATTTTCAGTTCTTAAAATTTTTCCTTACTGATTTTTAATAAAAATCAAATGTTCAAGAAATTTGATAAATAGTTTTGATGTTTACATAATAAGTTAGTTACATATGTATGTATACACATGTGTAAATTTGTTTTGTCATAGTTTATAAGAATCAAACCTGTCAATAGATGGAAAGAAAGGTTGAAGATGGTTGGAGATGACTTTTTAAATTCTTGAATCCAAAGCTTGAGGAGGAAGGGTTCTTGATTTTGAAAGTTTATCTTCTATTAGAGCTTGATAATGATATGAAATCCTATGATGGTGTATGGTTGCTATCTTGATCGATGATGATGGTGATGTGTTTGATGTTTTAGCGAGAGAGAGTTATGAGAGTGTTTGATGTGAGGTTGGTGTAAAGTGTGATAGTTGTGTGGTGTTTGAAGTTGTGTAAGAGAGCCGAGAGTTTGAGGGAATTAGTGGATGTGGTGGCGGGTACTCATCCTTAGTAACCCAAGAGTTTGCCACCATTAGTAATGATGACTTGTGGTGATGTGTCATGCATAGAATGAAGTTAGTGGTGATGGTGCATGGTAATCGGGCGAGGGCTTGGACACCAAGAATGTTGAGAACTTGCCACCATTACACAAGCAATGATGACTTAAGATGAGGTGTTTGAGTATAGTGGTTATGTGGCACAATTAGAAGATCTTTAATCTTGGTGACAATGCATGGAAATCAACCGAAGGTTGTAGTAGCTAGGAATCATCATCAACTTGATGAGTTGGTAAGTAAAATTGCTAGGTGTTCAAGGTTTAGATGTGTAAGTGTCCAGCATTTGATTAGGATAGTGTGATGTTGATAGTGATATCAATCGGCCGAGGATTATGGCAAAGAATTAGTTTTAGTCTTAGGCTAAGTATGAAAAATTTGTATTCTAGTCCATTAAGTGATAAGAGCTAGGTGTTACACTTAGAAGTGTGCTTAGTGTAATGTTAATGGTGTTGTAGGTGTGTTATTGTGGTGTTAACTTTCTAATTATGTTAGTTTGTGTCTTAATAAATGATTAAGATGTTAAGTTTGATGTTTTGGTTAACATTTAAATTGTAAAAGTTCATTATACATCAATTAAATGTATAATATGTAATTTAAATAACTAAGCACATAACATTTCAATGTTTACATATATCACAAATATTATACCTACATGCACCGTATAGAATTATGCATACATGCAAACTTATAAAGCATACACATATATTTATATGCTAATACACATATACATATAAAATTTTATAACTAAAGACACCTTAGGACTTTAATTATTAAAAACACACATAAATATAGGTTTAACTTATATAAAATAAAATTTTCTAACCTTAATTTTTGGGGTCGTCACATTCTCCCCCCGTAAAAAGAATTTCGTCTCGAAATTCATCTGTTGTCAGTATCTGATGCCATGGGAAGTTAGTCTTTATAATTGTCCTTTTCATATAGTTTAACCTCAAATAAGTGTGGATATTTCCTTTTGATTTCATCTTCCCATTCCCATGTAAATTCAGGTCCTCGTTTTGAATTCCATTAGACCTTCACTATAGGAATTTTACTTCTTTTTAATCTCTTTACTTTTCTATCCGTGATTGCCACTGGTTCTTCCACAAAATGAAGTTTCTCATCTATTTTGACTTCCTTTATTGGTATCTTTAATGTCTATCATTCAGATATTTCTTCAAGTTAGATACTGGAAGGTGTTATGTATTTCCACTACTTAATTCCTGAGGTAAGTCTAACTTATATGCTACAGGACCAATCCTATCAATTATCTCAAAGGTCCAACATACCTATGGTTTAACTATTTCTTTCCCAAATGGATAATTCCCTTTGAAGGTGCTACTTTTAAATACACTTTATCCGATTTGAAATTCTAAGGGTTATCCTTCTATCCGCATAGATTTTCTGTCTATCACGTGCTGCCTTCAACTTGTTTTTTTATTTCGAAGATCTTGTCAGATGTTTCTGTATAAGTTTTGGGCCTGTAAGTGTCTATCTCCTCATTCCAATACAAATGTGACCTACACTTTCTTCCATATAAAACTTCAAATGGAGCTACCCTATACTAGCATGATAGCAATTGTTATATGAAAATTCTATCAGAGGTAAGTGCGTATCCCAACTACCACCAAAATCTAATGCACAAGCTCGCAACATATCTTCTAATGTTTGGATGTTTTTCTCACTCTGTCCATCAGTTTAGGGATGATATGCTGTACTCATATTTATTTAGTCCCTAATGCTTTTGCAAAGTCTGCCAAAATCTTGAAGTAAATCGGCTGTCTCTGATCTGATAATGAGATATTATTCCAGTTTAGAAACGATCTCCTCATATAGATCTTAGCTAATTCCCATTTTATAATCTTCTCTAATTAGTAAGAAATAAGCTTTTTTTAGTCAGTCTATCGACTATAACCCATATCGTGTCGATCCATTTGAGGTTTGGGTAGTTTGGTCATAAAATCTATAGTAATCTGGTTCCACTTCCATTAAGGAATTTCTGGCTGTTGCAAACGTCCAGAGGTTTCTGATATTTAGCTTTAACTCTTGAAAAAATATCACATCTTCTACAAATTCTGCAACTGATTTCTTCATCCTGGCCACAATACGGTTTCTCAAATCCTTGTACAGCTTATTATTCCCCGGATGTACTGATATCTTGACTTGTGTGCCTCACTCCGAATATTTCTCTAAGTATGCCATTGTCAGGAATCCAAATTCTTCCTTTAAATTCAGGATTCCATCTGACATAGTTTCTATTTGTTCATTCTGTTCCATCACACTTATCAATAGCTTTCTGTTGAGTGTCTCGGATTGATTATTAGCTCTGAATGGAACTCCATTCTCATAGCACGAACCCGTAATGGCTTGGTTCTTTCCTTCCTGCTTAAGGCATCTGCCACTACGTTTGCTTTACCTGGGTGATACTTGATTTCATAATCATAATCACTCAGTAATTCTACCCATCTTGTTGTCTCATATTCAACATCTTTTGATCGAATATATGTTGCAAACTTTTAGTGTCTCCAAATCTTAAGTGCAAATACTACTGCTCCTAATTCTAAATCATGAGTAGTATCATCCTTTCACTTCCTCAGAGTTGTCAAGACGCATATGCAATTACTTTATTTCGTTGCATTTGAACACATCTGTAACCTTGATGTGATACGTCACAGTATACTACAAATCATCAGTACCTTCTAGAAGAGCTAAAATAGGAGCACTACATAATTTATGTTTCAGAGTCTCAAATGCAGTGTTCTGTTTTCTCCCCAACAATGGCTTATCTTCTGAGTCAATTCTGTAAAGGTTGGGCTATTCGGGATAAATTTTCTATAAGTCTCCTATAATAACCGGCCAAACCTAGAAATTGACGTATCTCAGTTGGGTTTTCAGAGCTCCCACTTCTTAATTGCATCAATCTTTGCTGGGTCGACCTAAATTCTATCTTCTTGATTAACCACATGTCCTAAGAATTATACTTCTCGCTTCCAGAATTCACACTTTGAGATTTAGCGTATAGTTCTTCTTTTGAAGTAACTCCAAAGTTAGCTTAGATGCTTTTCATGTTCTTCCTTACTTTTAGAATAGATTATATGTCATCTATAAAGACTATGACAAATTTATCCAAGTAAGGTTTACACTCTTTCACTCTTGGGCATTATTCGGGATAAATTTTCTATAAGTCATATAATAACGGCCAAACCTAGAAATTGACGTATCTCAGTTGGTGTTTTCAGAGCTTCCACTTCTTAATTGCATCAATCTTTGCTGGGGTCGACCTAAATTCTATCTTGATTAACCACATGTCCTAAGAATTATATTCTCGCTTCCAGAATTCACACTTTGAGAATTTAGCGTATAGTTCTTCTTTTTGAAGTAACTCCAAAGTTAGCCTTAGATGCTTTTCATGTTCTTCTTACTTTTAGAATAGATTAATGTCATCTATAAAGACTATGACAAATTTATCCAAGTAAGGTTCACATCTGTTCATTAGATCCATGAATAACAGAAGCATTAGCTAAACCCAATGGCATCACAAGGAACTCATAATGACCAATCGGGTTCTAAATGCAGTTTTAGGTATATCCTCTTCTTGTACCCTTAACTCATGATATCCGGATCTCAGGTCAATTTTTGAGAAATAGCTTGATCCCAGCAGTTGATCAAATAGGTCATCTATTCGAGGGAGATGATACCTATTCTTAATAGTCACTTTATTAAGTTCTCTATAGTCAATGCACATCCTAAAGGTTCCGTCTTTCTTCTTCACGAACAGGTCTGGAGCTCCCCATGGTGAAACGCTAGGATGTATAAATCCTTTATCCAACAGCTCTTGTAATTGATTCATCAATTCCTTCATTTCTGATGGTGCCAATCCATACGGGGATTTGGCAATTGGTGATGTTCCTGGTACTAATTCTATTTTGGATTCTACTTGATGAGGGGGCGGCAATCCGGGTAACTCATCAGGAAATACCTTTGGTTTTTCTCTAACAATAGGAACATCTTCCAAGTTTTGCTTGACTGATTTGGTATCAACGATGTGGGCCAGAAATGCTAAACATTTCTTTTTCAAATATTTCTGAGCCTTCATACAAGAAATCATTCTGATAGGACCTCTAGGTTTCTCGCCGTGTATGACAAGAGTCTGGTTATCTTTAATTAAAGAGATTTTAATCATTTGTTTTCCATAAATGATTTCTGTCTAATCTTACTTAACCAATCCATACCTACTACAATATCAAAAACTCCTAATTTAACAGGGATCAGATCTATGTCAAAGCAATGATTTTTTTAAGTCTAGAATACAGTTGGGAATAATTTCATTAGCTTCTATCATGTTTCCATCAGCTAGCTCTATCGTATACTTATTTTTCAGTTTCTCTGATGTTAATCCAAGTAAGGGTTTGAAATGATTTGAGACAAAACTTCGGGTTGCTCCCATATCAAATAACACAGTTGCGTATTGATCATTAATAAGGAACGTACCCGTCACCACTTCTGGTTCTTGTCGTGCTTCTTCAGCTTGAAGTACAAATGCTCGACCATGTGCATTGTTGGGATTCTTTGAAGCTTTTCTTTTCAGTTCCGGGCATCTATTGCGAAGGTGATATTCTTTTCCACACTAGTAACATACTAGCTTGGAATTTGTGGGTCCTTTACATTCTTTTGATGTATGGCCCTTCTTCTTGCAATTATAACAAATTACCAGCAAACAACTCCCAGCATGATACCTTTTGCAGGTATTGCACCAAGGTTGACTTTCTGTCCGTGGCCTTTCTTCCTGCGCGATTCCCATATAATTTCTTTCTGGGTTTTTGTTTACCTTCTTGTTCCAATTTCCTCCAAAATTCCTTCTGTGTTATTGTTCCATTTCCTTTTCTCTCCTACCTTGGTTGTAGTTAATGATCTATTTCTAATCATTTCGTCTGTCAAACTTCCTGCAAGAGTCACTGCATCCTGAAAAGTTTTTGGCATTGTAAATTTCACCATTCCTCTTATCTATGGTACTAAACCCCAGATGTATCTCCTTATTCTTTTGGTTTCTAGAGTCACTAAATGTGGCACCAATCTAGAAAATTCATTGTATTTATCAGTATACTCCTGTATAGCAGCACCCTTCATTTCCAGTGCTAAAAATTCTACTTCTATCCTTTCTAATTCATTATAGGGGCAGTATTTTTCAATCATTAATTTCCTAAATTCCTCCCATCTTAATTCATTCATAACATTCCTTCCTGATGTGTGCTGAACAAACTTCTAAAATAACTACTATAGACTCTCTAAGCTAGACACTAAAAAGCTTTAAATCTAAACTCAACCTAAACCTAACCACACAACCGGCAAGTGTACCGATCAATGTAGTATAACCTAAGTAAGTCCGGATATTGAACCCATGAGACTCTACTAATTAAGCTAACTAAACTCTAATAGACTCTAACAGACACGATTCAAACTGTTTCATTGTTTTTTTTTTTTGGGGGGGGGGGTTACTGAAAATCTAAGGAAATCTATTTAAACTAATTATTAACTAAGATTATGCTAATACGAATTATTACGAAGACTGAACTCAGATAATGGTGAAGACTACCTAGACTAGAATCCTGGATTGATTTTAAGAATTTACCAATTAAGTTAACCGCACGTTTAATGGAACCGGGATCTTGTGATACTAAACCTATTAAGACACCAACTAAGCCCCTCAACCCTTCTCGAGGTGAAACTTATGGCACTACCTAGGCTGTTAATCCTACCGGTTATTAGACTTCCTTCCAGTCATCTAATTATTGTGTAAGTACCCTAATATTGACCTACTCTTTTTCAGTTATAGATATAGGGTCGTTTAGAATCTTGATTTGACTTGATAAACTAAAAAAAACCGACAGGGCAACTAAGGCATGACTTTTTCCAAAGACTGTCTAAAGCAATTCGCCGAGGAAGACCTACCAATAGCCCCGCACCTTCCAGCTATAGGGACAAGTAGAACACTAAAAATTAGCAAACCATTAACTATCACTTTTAAGGTTTATTGGCCAATTTACCCTAAAGGTCCAAGACACAAGGTCAAAGATCTAGCATGAACCTATTCCATAGCAGACAACCACCAAGATTCTCACGAAGCAATAGATAACAATAAACCAAATTAAAGCATGCATACACACCAAATCAATCAACCAAACTTCTTACAAAACACAATCAATCCATGAAAACGTGCAATTAACGAAAAGGTTCAAACTTTATTCAATCCATTCATCGTAGTTTAGGCAGTTTAAATACTTAGCCAAGCATGGTTTTCAATGAAATTAAAACAAAGTTAATCAAACAGGAATTCATCGGTACAAGTTCTGAAAAGAGAAATCAACAAACAAGGATTGTAAAAACCCGAGCAAGTCTTCAATCTTCAATCTTCGCTTAACCGAGTGGTTCCCGTGCTTCAAAAACTCCGTATGCAGCGAATTCACCTCCAAACTAAGCTCTTGAAATCCCAAAATTCGTAACCCTAACACCGGAGGCAACTCATATATTTATACCTCAAAACTCAGCTCAATACCCAAAACCAAAACAACAAATCTGCGAACAACGACCCATCGCCATACGCGATGGGTATAGGGGGTTTGCGTCGCGTACGGTGGCGCCCCTGTATCTGCTGTTTTATTTTATTCTTGGTCGTTCAGCTCTCCAATTTGCGTTCGGTTCCCGTTTTCCTTCCAAACTGCTCGTTTTCTCTCGTTTTTGATCTCTTACAGCAACGGGACCTGAAATCACAGGTTAACGTCAGCAGTATCGAAATTCTAACCTAAACTTGACTCAAAGTACCTAAAAACTGATCAAACTATACACTATAAACATATGTACTTTACAGTACATCAAATATCCCCACACTCAAGACTTTTTCGTCCCTGAAAAAGATATATGCAACGGAATCACAGTCAAAGAAAAACTCAGCTCGGAACTCTAGGTTATCTTATTAAAGACTAAACACATGTTAATTTACGATTGCAAGTATACGATCCATTTAAACTCACACCGTTCTCTAAGCTCTTATCATGTTTTAATTGATTTAAGTTCGGTTAATCAACTCAGGGTCTCACACTAAAGATTCATGGCTCCACCAAATCCCGCCTCAAGCTTATAAAACAAAAGGAACAACCAATTGGTTATTTCTTAACCGTTTTATACCAAAATCTAAAAAATTTAAAATCACTTTTTCCATTTTTTTTCTTTTCTTGAGCATCGACATTGCTTTACCTGACCCAGAGGCTGTCTCAAACAGAGTCACCATCCCCGAGAGCGACAACGTGAGCGTCGGTAAATTTTTTGAATTTTGATTTCACACATCCCAGAGGCATTCTAAGTCAGAGTCGCTATCCCCAACCGAGATTACGTAGGCCTGCGCTACTTTTCTTAGTTTCTAGCTCAACTATTCTATATTTTTTTTACGAAAATTCTAACAATTTTGGCTTATAACGGCATTTCTTATACCTTATTGGCGGTTTCAACTTCACTATTCCTCCTAGCTGAGTACCCACAAGTATCTTAACAATTTAGATATATTCAGCTCAAAGAAACCTAAAGACCGGGCAAGCCTACCCACACATCCCAAACTAGCCACATGCTCGACTTTATTTAGCTTATATTATCACTATTCATGACTGAGCAAACCCGACTATCTTATCATTTTCCGTGTTTTGAATGCAAAATCAATTTTCAAAAGACATTTTCTGATTGATTTTTTATTTTTATTATTATTATTTTTTTATTTTTTATTTTTACGAAAAGGTTCATGACTCAAACTGACTCTACTAAACACTACGACTCTAATGTCCCATCCCCACACTCGAGATTTGTAGTGTCCCTAATACAAGAATCGAACAAGTCTCAAAACTAAAATAAACATCACCTACGAATTCAAAACTAAGGAAAATAAGAATACGTAACTCTACAATGAAAAAGACTTAGCTCGAAAAATGTGAGACTGTCGATGTGCTAGTCAATTCCACATATGCCCTCCAATAACGAACGTGTTCAGCAAACAATACCAAAACTCTCTCTCACACGAACGGAAAGCGGCTCCAATCATCAACCTAAAACAAACTTACCATACCCAACAAACCAAACACAAATATCCAAAATACCAAGAAGTCCGAAGTTCAAAAGAGAAATGAAACATATTACCTTAGTAATACAACCAAGTCGAACTATTAAAGCAACATAAAATAAAATAACCAGAAAAGGATATATGTCGCTCCAATCCATCTCCATCACTCGTCGTCTCCCTCCTCATCCATCTGCTGCACACCTGAACCCCCTGCCTGCTGCCATCCATACTGGCCATAACCACTCTGTCCTCCCCACTGGTCATATCCCGGGTACTGACCATAAACATACGGGTGCTGCTGCTCAGCACCATAATCCGGTAGTGGAAGTAATCCAGAAAAAGGTGAAGGCACATTCAAATTCAAACCCGACATCATGTACCTCATCATATCATCCTGTCGGTGGTGGCTCTACACGGTCCACTGCTGATCAACTCTCATCCTATTCTCTAACTGATCAAATCGCTGCTGGGTCAGGTCATAGACAGCTTCATGCGTGAATGGATCGGGACGTGGCTGTCGTGGCTAGCGAAGTGGATACTGCTGAGCTGGGATCTCATGCCTCTGCCTAGGCCTCTGCGAACGTGTCAGGACAGCACCTTCTAAGGCATCAGCCGCCTCAGTACCTGCTGGCGGCTGAACCTGTGCACCCAGGTATTGCACCCACTCCGGCGGATCTGAATATGACACAATACCTGCTAACTGCAGATCTCCATCACTCCAGTAACTAGTCGGAAAACTCTCTCTCATGTGCTCCCATTTATATTTCGTGAAAGCACCCAAATTAGTCACTAACCTAGCAATATACGGCCCAAGATCCAACGCAGCCCGGCTTCCTCCTCTACGAGTCCGGTTACAAGACCAAGCGAAGAAACAAGCCAAATTCCAATTCCTCTTCTCAACCATACACATCAAGGCAAAGATATCTAACCAATTAGCCTTGTTCTCACATGACCTTCTTGCCACAATCATAGTTGCCAACACCTTAAGAATATACCTATAGACCAGATCACGAACTGTAGTGGAGAGGTTCGTGTCGGCGAACGATGAGGTAGAAATCGTCTCCCAGAATCTAGCCAACTCATTCGGACCCAAACAATTGTCTCGCGGATGATTGTATACACCTCTCAACCCATTAACAAACTTGTCTGTCTGCACCTCCTGATCATGATAGAAACCCAAAGCTACTCCAAACTCAGCAATACTCATCTCATACACATTCTTGCCCAATGAAAACGAAACTGCATTTTTCTCAGCAAATGTACCCTCTTTGTGATGAAAAGTATAATGAAACTCGATCGTCAGCTCTGTATACTGTGGCCAACGGCAATCCACTGCCGCTCTCAGTCTCGGCCCAAGCAAATTCTCTACCCGGTCACGGACACCCATCATTTGTTACCAATCCCAATCGATCGTGTGGTGTTTCAGAAGGTTCGTTTTCACATATTTCATCAACTTTTCTCTCTGTTCACTGTCTTCTTCAAAATCCAAGATTGGGTGATCGACCACCCTTGCAGGTCGACCATAAAGTGTCCGATCATTTGCACGATATCTGATTCTCCTTCTTCTTGGATCCGGAAGACTCTGCTGTAAGGTTGGATCGCCACGTGGGCGAGGAATTGGTCCCCTCCTTCTCTTTGGGTTGCTAGAAGAACCTTCACCTGACATTTCCTGCACAAACGAGAAAAGGATTTAAGCGATACGAATCAAGCAATTTTATAGGTTTTTTTAATTTTTTTTAACGAATTTGGAATCAGTCGTGTAGCATTACGTTCGCGACTGAAACTGAAAATAAAGTTGAAGAAAAACATGGGTTACCATTTACAAAAGCATAAGATAAACACAAACTTGCCCGAATGGAGATTGAGTACGGGCAAGTTGTATTGAACTTGTACATGCATGATAGTAAACCCGACACTAAACTCTACGAACTAACTAGCTAGACTCGATGACTCAAACGACTCAAGACTCAATGTACACTATCTCCTCCCAGCACTTTAATTGTCCTAAACTAAGCATAAGCACCAAAGTCCTTCAACATTGAGGCTAAACAAGTTGAAGTTTGAGACTTTTAAGCAAAAAGGTGACGTTTTGTGCAAAAGGTGTATAAGGTAAACATCTTGAATTCGCAAAATCAGTTCAAAAACTTATTTTTAAAGAAACATATCTTAGTTTAGCCAAATATTCCCCAAAAACACCCACACTAGTGCCCCAATGTCCAAACACAACCCGCAAAGCACAAACAACCGCAATCAAACTAACCCAAACCTCCCGCAAACCACATTATGAATAAACATCCCAAACAACCCAACTGCAACCTCTGTGTAGAATATAGGCATCAAAGATCACAACTTTAACGAACCATCCAATCCCTAGAACTACCAACAACTGACCCAACACTAACAAATGGTGAATGAAGTTACCTACAAGCGATAAATTATAGAAAACATATCTTGGAGTCTGATTAAACAAGAAAAATGAGAACGTAGACTTGTGGTGCTCGAAGTCGTCCAAAACCATGAAAAGATATCGCAAATTTTGGTGAAAAAGATGGTGGGTATTGTAGGGAAAGGGATTGTGGTGATGCAGGAAGAAAAATGGGGTGATTTGATGGAGAAATGAGTAAGATATGGTGATAATGGTGAAATTTGCGGCTAGGGTTCGTGTGGAAAATAGATGAGAGTGATAACCAGCTGAAAAGGGGCGCGAAACAAGTTGAACTGGCCAGGGAGGCCTCGCGTAGCGCGAAGGTTCAGGACCCCCCCCCCCCCCGGTCTCGTATGGCGGCGCCTTCTGACCTATGGCGTAGTGCAACGGGCCCTGGTGTTATGCCAGGGTCCGTTTTTCATAGAAAGTTACTTTAATTTGTTGCCTTCATGCCTTAGAAAATTTTTGCAATTCGAAATTTGGCTCCCCCAATGCCTTAGTAACTTTTTCAATCACTTGCCCATCATTCAAAAACCCAATTTTTTTCTAAGTATCAAACGCACATACCTGGAATCTCTTTTCTGACGATTTCTCCGCTCCGTAATGGTGATGAAACCTGCAAAAATCTCAACGACACAAAACAAAGACCAACAAACTACCAAACTATTGTTAGAAAGCAGTAAAAGACATAACCAATAACTCTATACAAACGGTACAAAACGGTACATTTGGGTTTTCACCCAAAACACTAAGTGGTGGTTTTTGGTGGAATTTCGAGAGGAGTTTCCTCCATCTCATTCTTATCTATCGCCCCGCCAATATAGTGCTTCAGACGATGGCCATTTACCTTCCAACTCCGGCCATCGGACTCATCCATAATCTCAACTGCTCCATACGGGTACACATAATGAACCATATAAGGTCCCGACCACTTCGATTTCAACTTCCCCGCGAACAACTTCAACCTTGAATTGTAAAGTAATACCCTATCACCCTTACTAAACTCCTTGATCTTCCTCAACTTATGATCATGTAGGGCTTTTGTTCTCTCCTTAATCCCCCAAGATCGGGCATAAGCCGCATCCCTAAGCTCCTCTAACTCATGGATTTGAAAGAACCGTTTTCTAGCGGCTTCGGTCATATCAAGGTTTACGGTTTTCAAAGCCCAAAGTGCACGATGCTCTATCTCTACTGGAAGATGACAAGCTTTTCCATAGACGATCATGAATGGGGTGGTTCCTAAAGGTGTTATGTAGGTGGTTCGAAACGCCCACAATGCATCGTCTAGCGTGTCGGACCAATCTTTTCTATTCGGACCAATCTTTTCTATTCTTTCCAACGGTTTTCTCTAGAATACGTTTTATACCTCGATTCTCGTTTTCCACTTGTCCACTCGTTTGTGGATGGTAGGCGGTAGACAAACGATGAGTGACTCCGTAGCGTGCAAATAACTTCTCCATCAATGCATTGCAAAAGTGGGTACCACGGTCACTAATAAAGCCTTTGGTGTACCGAAGCGGGAAAAGAGTTTCTTAAGGAAAGTCAACACTACTCGGGCTTTATTTGTGGGAAGAGCTTGAGCCTCAACCCACTTGGATACATAATCGACCGCCACAAGTATATATCCATTCCCTTTTGAGATGGGAAAGGGTCGCATGAAATCAATTCCCCATACATCAAAAACCTCCAACACTTGGATTGGGTTTTGAGGCATCTCATCTTTGGCCGAAATGTTGCCGGTTCGTTGGCAAGCATCACATGTTTTCACGAATTCAACGGCGTCACGAAGTACATTAGGCCAATAGAACCCACAATCAAACACCTTTTGTGCAGTCGTATAGGCACCATGATGGCCACCCGTTAGACCTTCATGCACATGTTTTAGGATGTTCAAACCCTCTTCTTTCGACACCCATCGCCTAAGAATCCTATCTCCTCCTATTCTAAAGAGAAACGAATCATCCCACACATACTTCCTCGACTCACTAAGGAACTTCCTTCTCTGCTGTGTGGTCATTCCCTTTACAATATTACCACTCGAAAGATAATTCGCCGAATCACAAAACCATGGCAATCCCTCCTTCTCGGCCTCTACAAACTCAATCGACTCATGAGGAAATGTATCTCCTATCTCCTCCTCATGAATCTCCTCTCTCCTAGGGTCCTCTAAACGTGAAAGGTGATCGGCTGCTACGTTTTCAGCCCCCCTCTTATTTCTAATCTCGATGTCGAACTCGAAAAGCAAGAGAATCCACCGAATAAGTTGGGGTTTGGCGTCTTTCTTTTGGAAAAGAAAAAGCAACGCGGAGTGATCGGTGAAGACTATGGTCTTGGAGAGAACGAGGTATGAACGGAACTTATCGAAGGCGAAAACTACGGCTAAGAGTTCTTTCTCCATGGTAGTGTAGTTCTCTTGAGCATCATTTAACGTTTTGCTCGCGTAGTAAATCGGGTGGAAGTGGTTGTCCTTTCTTTGTCCTAGTACCGCTCCGACGGCATAGTCACTCGCATCACACATGAGCTCAAACGGCAAGCTCCAATCGGGCGAGATAAGAATAGGCGCACTCACAAGCTGTTCCTTCAAAAAGTTGAAGGCCTTAAGACACTCCTTGTCAAAAATGAATGGAACATCCTTCTCCAAAAGACGGGTTAGGGGGAGAGTGATCTTAGAGAAATCCTTAATGAAGCGTCTATAGAAGCCCACATGACCAAGAAAACTTCGAACTGACTTTTCGCTAGTGGGTGGAGGCAACCTACTAATGGTATCTATCTTCGCACGATCTACCTCTATCCCATCCCTCGAGATCTTATGACCTAAAACAATACCTTCAGTCACCATGAAGTGACACTTCTCCCAATTCAGCATCAGCTTCGTCTCAACACACCTCTTCAACATCCTCTTAATATTTCTTAAACACTCATCGAACGAGTTACCATAAACCGAGAAATCCCCCATGAAAACCTCCATGGAACTCTCAATCATGTCCTGGAATATGGCAACCATGCACGGCTGAAAGGTAGCTAGAGCGTTACACAGCCCCAATGGCATGCATCGGTACGCGTATGTGCCATAGGGGCATGTGAAGGTGGTTTTATCCTGATCCTCCGGTGCGATGGGGATCTGGAAATAACCAGAAAAACCATTGAGAAAACAATAGAATTGTTGACCCGCGAGACGCTCCAACATCTGATCGATAAAGGGCAATGGGAAGTGGTCCTTTCGGGTGGCATCATTCAATTTCTGGTAATCGATGTACACTCGCCAACCCGTGACCATGTGAGAAGGGATAAGCTCATTCTTGGAATTCAAGATAACGGTCATCCCTCCCTTCTTTCGGACAACCTGAGTGGGACTAATCCATGGTGAATCTGAGATGGGATATATCATCCCGGCATCTAGGAGTATTAGAAACTCCTTCTTCACTACCTCTTGCATGTTTGGATTGAGTCGCCTTTGGGGTTGCACTACCGGTTTGAAATCGTCCTCCATGAGAATCTGGTGAGTGTAATATGAAGGGCTTATGCCCTTAATGTCAGACAACCTCCATGCAATGGCCTCTTTGTTGGCCTTCAACACCTCCAACAACTTCAACTTGTCTCCATCCTCCAACTTCGATGATATGATAACGGGTAGCTCGGAACCCTCCACTAAATAGGCATACTCTAAATGAGATGGAAGGACCTTAAGCTCTAAGGGTGGGAGTTGGGTGGCGTCATCACTAACGGCTAACGCTTCGGGAATCAAAGGGATCCCCTCTTCTTCTATCTCCTCCATTCCTAAAGAATCATCTTCGACTACCTCTCCTCCTACCAAGTCGGCTCCACTAATGAACACTAGACAATGGTCAATGCACGAGATGAATGAGTTCAAAAAGTAAACGGAATGACAAGGACCACTATAGTCATCGGAACCACTCGGGTGGTTCATGGCACGATCGATCTCAAAGGTGACTCTCTCCTCACCGACTCTAAGTGTGATCTTATCATCGAAAACATCTATGAGAGCTTTAGCGGTACGCAAGAACGGACCACCAAGTATGATAGGAACTCTCTCATCAGCTTCCATATAAAGAATGACGAAATCAGCGGGAAAAACGAACTTGTCGACCTTAACAAGCAAATTCTCGACAATACCCCTTGGGTATTTCACGGACCGATCGGCTAAAGATAATGTCATACTGGTAGGTGAAAGCTCGCCTAAGTCTAGTTTCTCATAGAGAGAAAAGGGCATCAACTTGATGCTGGCACCTAGGTCGGCTAAGGCTTGGGTATTGGTGTTACTACCGAATAGACATGGGATGGTGAAAACGCCGGGATCGGTGAGCTTCATTGGAAGCTTATTCAGAAGAACTACGGAGCACCCTCCGTTTAATGGAACATTCGACAACTCTCCCAACTTCTCCTTGTTTCTAAGAAGGTCCTTTAAGAACTTGGTGTACTTGGGCATAGATTGGAGTGCCTCGATGAAGGGCAGATTAATCTTCAATTGCTTGAAGATATCTAAGAATTGCCCGTATTCCCTAGAGTACTTTTGGTTCCTAAGACGTGTAGGAAACGGGACTCGTGAATGATCCACGAGTGGAGAAGGTCTAATGTCTACGGGTGATTTCTCTACTCTCTTCTCTCCATGGGTCTCACCGGGCTGTGCACTTTGCCGTGAGCATCCATCTCGATCTCTTCATCTACAATCTCCTCATCCACTTCTACTACTCTCTCCTCAACTCTTGGGTTCCCTATGGTTTTGCCACTACGAGTGGTAATGGCTTTGGCATGGGTGTTAGGATTTTGTTGGATGTTACCCGCAAACTGACCGGGTAACCTCTCCTCAAGCTTTCTAGACATGTCGCCTACGACTCTTTGAAGGTCTTGGAATGAGGATTGGTGGTTCTTAAGCATAAGGTCATGCTTGACGAGGACCTTTTGGGTGGTTTGGTCCTTAACGACTAACTGGCTCATCATGGCCTCTATCCTCTCAAGGCTATTCCCTATGCCAACCCGAATTAAAATTACTACCAAACCCACTATTCTGACCTCTACTTAGAGCCCCTCCCACGAAATCGACCTGCTTCTCACCAACTAACAATGGACACGCACTCGTATCATGGCCCCCTCGACAAAACTCACACTTATGAACCTTTGCCTTAATCTCCTTGAGCTCTCTAGTGATGTTTTCCAATACGGCGGCTATACTAGGATCCATAGTGACATGGTTTAACCCACGAGTGGGTTCACTAGTAGTGGTGTTTGAATTTCCACCGGGAGACCGTCGATTGGAACACGACTGAGATTGATATTGGGCGAAGCTCTCGAAACGCTCTAAACACTCGGCAACAGTAAGAATGCCTATCATGTGACTTCTCGCATTAGTGTCAAAACGATCATGAGTTTCTTGGGTGAGACCGTTATAAAATTTCTCGCATAGGGCCCGATCAGAAAGACCATGCTGGGAGCATTGAGCGACAAGGTTTTGAAAACGCTCCCAAGCAAGGTAATAGGGCTCGTCGGGCTCCATCTGGAATGAGTGAATCTGATCGCGAAGACGTGAGGCTTTAGCGGGTGGGAAGTATTTGTTTAGAAAGGCTTGACGGAGGCCCTCCCAAGTAGTAAAAGTATCGGTTGGATGAGAATCCAACCAAGTAGCCGCACGGCCTGCA
This sequence comes from Flaveria sonorensis, assembly GCA_025506505.1. Classification (NCBI taxonomy): domain Eukaryota; kingdom Viridiplantae; phylum Streptophyta; class Magnoliopsida; order Asterales; family Asteraceae; genus Flaveria; species Flaveria sonorensis. The sequence continues at coordinate 50,998,887 of CM046425.1, read as the reverse complement.
AGCGAAAAGGGGAAAAGCTGTAAGTTGACGACATCATTTGGGGCTCCTTGAAGGCTAAATGTGGCGAGAATACGAGAGAAACGGTTTACATGGGCGGGTGCATCCTCGTCCTCGCGACCGTGGAACTGGATGTTATTGGTGATGGCTTGCATGGTATATAATGGAATCTGCCATGAGTTTTTGTTTGCTATGGGTGGAACGGTGATGGGTGAAGCGAGACCGGTGAAGCCTTGGGTGGCTTGTTGATGGACGGTCTGTCTTCGGGCGGCCATTGGTTTTAAGTTTATTTGGACTGAGGAGCTAGAAGTGGGACTATCAGGTGGAGTATCGGGTGGAGAAACTTTAGGTGAATGGTGTGGTGAGGAAAATTGGGTGGAATCTAAATTCGGGAAATTAGGAAGAGAAGAAGATGAGGTACTAACATGTGGGCCTTGGCCCGCTTGAGATGACGACTCTTTAACTGGTGGCTTCGACGGCGGTCCGTGCGAGCGCAAACGTGGCATCCACTACAAGCAAGAACCTAAAATGAGAGAAAAGACACTAGTTACTAAGACTCAAAACAAAACAAAACATGTAGCACGTATATGTCAATTGAATCTATTAAAGCTAATAAACACAATTGCCAAGAGTCCCCGGCAACGGCGCCAAAAACTTGATGTGTGCTGAACAGACTACTAAAATTAACTACTATAGACTCTCTAAACTAGACACTAAAAAGCTTTAAATCTAAACTCAACCTAAACCTAACCACACAACCGGCAAGTGTACCGATCAATGTAGTATAACCTAAGTAAGTCCGGATATCGAACCCACGAGACTCTGCTAATTACGCTAACTAAACTCTAATAGACTCTAACAGACACAATTCAAACTGTTTCATTGTTTTGGGGGGGGGGGGGGTACTGAAAATCTAAGGAAATCTATTTAAACTAATTATTAACTAAGATTATGCTAATACGAATTATTACGAAGACTGAACTCAGATAATGGTGAAGACTACCTAGACTAGAATCCTGGATTGATTTTAAGCATTTACCAATTAAGTTAACCGCACGTTTAATGGAACCGGGATCTTGTGATACTAAACCTATTAAGACACCAACTAAGCCCCTCAACCCTTCTCGAGGTGAAACTTATGGCACTACCTAGGCTGCTAATCCTACCGGTTTATTAGACTTCCTTTCAGTCATCTAATTATTGTGTAAGTACCCTAATATTTTTTCATATACTCCTACAAGTTACGTATATCTAAGTCGTTTCGTCATCATCGACGTTCCGTGGAGTTTATATGAAAAAATATATAATGACCTTGAAAAATAATGTTGAAGTTTACTCAAATATACTTTAAACAATTAAAAAGTTAAATCAATTATAAATTATGTGATTGGGTAGTGATGGTTTTCACGGTTTTTAATTATAAATATGGTTTTCATTTGATCCCTCCTCTGTGTGTGTATATATATATATATGTGTGTGTGTAATATTATTAATGAGTTATTAGAGAAAAACAAATATACCACTTAATAGTTTCTCTATTTGTGAAATATTTGGAAGAAAATTATTTTTTTAGGTACCAAGATATATATATTGGGATCGAATGAATGTAACATCAGTATCTTTTTACTCATTTTTTAATGCATTTAAAGTGAGGTAGGTACGAGCCAAGAAAGAAATGAGACATGTATGATACATAGTTAATAGCCATGCCGATTTAATTCAATGCACATTCTTTCTGTATCCGTCAAGGTTTAAATACTATCAATATTAAGTATTTCTCCATTTAGCATAGTGGTATATGTAATTGCTGCCACTAAAGTGACGGGAATTTAACTTTTACAAGTGTAATATTAGACGGTGTATGGAAGTAATATTAAGTATTTATGTTGTTACCAAAGAACGAGTAGCTGGATTTAATTAGATACACAGTGTTGGAAAGAAGATTTTTCATGCTTGAAATGTTCTTGGTCGGCTTACGGAGTTTTTTTGGTTCTCCCAAATATATATTGGAGTTGTAATATAAAAAAAGCTTAGAATTAGGTTCGTTCAAGAAACACAAATGTTACATAAAATAGTTGAATTTACAGTCGATAAATGCATGATGTGTGATTATAATTGGGTGATAATGTGTTATAAAACATGTCTAGAAATGCAACTAACATTCTTCTTAAGTTAAAAAAGTTATACTGAACATCTTTTATGTTTATTAATTTTTACGCGTTTCATCATTTTTACTAACTTTTGTTATATTTTTAGTTAGATCTTTGAAACATGACTATTGTACTCTTACAATTTAAAAAATGAAATGCGCAACTTCATCATTACGTTTTTTCTTTCTTTTGTTTCGTTTTGCTACGCTTTACTATTTCTTTCCTTTTCTTTTATCATTTGTTAGGAAAGAATTCAGATAAAAAGAATTTATGATTTAAAAAGTATAATAAATAATTTTAACCATCAATTCTTATTAATCAAATTGTTCAGATCAGATTGTAAGAAGAAAGTTTGTTAAAAGAGTATTATAAGCATAGTCACTTTTGTTGATTTTCTTAAACTTTTTTTTAAACGTTCATAACTTTTATATATGATATTACTTTTTTATAATAATTACATTATAAAAACAATTGTTTAATTCTTTAAAACAAGTACAATATCATTATATAAAAAAGTAATAAATCTTTTTACGTTCTTAAACTGATATGAATTATGCTTGTTATTTTATCTTTAGTGCATTTTATTATGTATTTTTGTTAGTCATTGTGTTTTACTAATGTGATACTTTAGAAATAATTTAATGGTAAAATAACATTGTTGTGTATTTCGTATGTATAACACTATGATAAATTAACAACTAATCAATCTAATATACTAAAGACAAGGACAAAATAACAAAAAATGATATAAAATAAAACACGCAATGATAAAATATCTCATTATGTTTTCTGATTGTCATTGTGTTATCTTGAAAATTACGAGTTTTGAAAAATAAATTAGTCAAATAACATGATTGTGTACTTCTAATTGTAAAGTTAATGATAGATAACAACAAGAATATATAATCTATAAAAATAACAAAAATAACATATTATGTTATCTTGAACACTATAAGCTTTAAAAAATACATTGGTAAAATAATATCATTGTGCACTTCTAATTGTAAAACACAATGATAGATAATAATAAATTTATATAATTTATAAAACACAATGATAAAATAACATATTAGGTTATCATGAACACTATGAGTTTTGAAAAATATATTGGTGAAATAACATGATTGCGTACTTCTAATTTTTAAGAAAAAAAATAGATAACAAGTTTATATAATCTATAAAAACAATGACAAATATAACATAATGATCTAAAACGCAAAACAAAATGATGAATACATATAATATATGATGAAAAATATTTGACACAATTAACTTATATTTGGCACAATAAACGTATTAGACACAATAAGCTGACGTATTTAACATACTAACCAAAATGTGCTCTTTTAAAACAATAGAAAAACACATGTTAAGGTCACAATCCTTATTATACTTTATAGATTAAATACCTTTTTACTATAACCCTACCTTATTTTCTATTACCTTTATTTCATAAACTTATCTGCATATTATTAATTATCTGATAGATTTATATAATTTATAAAACATAATTTTCTATTGAGATTGTATTTTCTATGTTCATTTTTTATTTGCTCTTACTTATTTGTAGAGGTCTATTAGGTTCGTTTTTTGGTGCCTGGTCTCCATTATTATCTGAAATCTAGCTTCAACGAGTCAAGTGATTTAAATCCAGAGATAGAGATTAACGTGTTTTAGGGTGTAGAAGTTTCAGATTGACATACCTGATGGTAAATTTCAACTTTTTAACGGTCACATATGCAGTCTACATCATCAAAAAGGTAATGGAGTTAACTCTCAGTTAGTAAGTGATTATAGGAGGAAAATAAATTTGAAATTGGAGGTGTCTGTAAATATTTCTTAAGTTGGAATTAATCATGATCAATAAATGAAAGTTAAGATTATTAAAATCCAATAACCATAAATAAAAACATAAAACTTAAAAAACATGTGTGGCTGATAGAAATTTTTACAGTGTCAAATATTTTCTTTTGAGTTTTTGAATTATGCGAGCTTATATATATGATGTGTATGTTTTATAATTTAGAGAGAAAATTGACAATTGTATGCTTTATTTATTATTTCTAATTTTAGTCTTTACAATTGTTTTACGACCACATTATGTCACACCCCCAAAATCCGCGTGCTGGGTTTTACCGCGAGGCGCGTGACATACCAGGATCTCAGTCATTAGTTACCAAGAACGACTCTATATGATTAATAAACAAAACCAGAGTTGACGTTTAAAATACTGCGGAAGTGTTTTTAAAACCAGAAAACCCAAAACAAATAGTATGTAAAGAGAATGCGCAAAACATACGCGCCCCAAACACAATTGTTTAATATGAAAATAATCCCAAATTTGTAAACAAGGCAAATGTAGACAACTCAACAATGCTGACGTGCGTGCTCCTAGGCAACTGGCAACCTTAACCTGAGAATAGCATACTAAACAAGTCAACACATGGTTGGTGAGTTCAAGAGTTTGCGTTAATAGGTAAACCGATAAACAGTTTTCAAATCATAAGTAGTGTATTGCAATAGATAGCTAGTCTATTAACATAAAAATATTAATCATAGTGATTTCGCGATCGAAGCTGACTGTGTTGCGTTTGTTGCCTCCCGTCACGACTTACCAGGTCGTGACGAATATATGTTAGGACAAAATTGCACCCGTATGACCTCGAGTCACACAGGTGGGGCTCGTCAGACCTAGTAGTACTACCCAAAATTTCCCCGCTAGTCAATATTAACAATCCGAAAGTGTGAGGACTTTCCATGGTAAACAACACTATATCAATATTATACACACTCATATATAAAAGCGTTTGTGATCAACAGTATGCTATCTCCCCCAAAAGAGATTATGTAAAATGAGTGGGGCAAGAACTCACTTGATGCGCGCAAGAATTAACTTAGAGCTTAACTTGAAAGAAAGTGGGGAAAGACAACCTTCAAAGGTCACCTAAAACACATGAGTACATAAGTACGTGTACACAGAATCAATATGAAACCCTAAGTGCTTTACAAACCAAGGGACTCAAGGTTTAAGAAAGACAAGACACATTTGACCCAGTTGACCTGTTTGACCCGTTGGTGACATTATAGGTGATAATTTGTTAATACTAACACAACAGCATATCATACATGATCAACATACAACTTGATTACATATAGCACTTCATTAACCACATGTACTACCTAGATCCTCATACAACTAGATATCATACAAGTCATACGAATCTCAACTATCATCATGCTCATAACATCTAAAATATTCATTCTTAATCAATCATCAATCCACAAAAGTCCTAGCTTACCTATATGACTCATACCATGATTTTTCCACAAACAGGCCAAAACAGGTAACAAACCAAATCAACATTCATACAACCTAAATAACACATTTAGTCACCTTAGAAATCATCCATGAACACACTAGCATGGTCCTAATATCCCAAACATGCTCAAATCATCCAATTCAAGGATTTGCACAAATAAAGTTTCCCTTTTGGGAAAGTTCATCCCAAATTCATCAAACTCACACTACATTCATGAATTTATCAATTATATACCAATTCAAGTTTATAACATTCATTCTAACATGTTAATCATCACCAAATCATCAAAATTCCCAATCATCATACACAAAAGTTTCTACTTTAGTAAGTCATGATCAACACCTCAAATTCATGGATTTTCTTGCACAATTCAATTAAACTAACATCCAAGCATTGTATCTAACATCATAACATCACCAAATCATGAATTCCAAGAACAAAAAGTTTTCTCTTAAGGCAATGTATGAACTACATGATCAATCCATGGATTTCTTGCAAAATCAACATAATCTAACATTCATACAATCTAACTAACATCACATAATCATCAAACATCAAGGAATCGACATTCAACCTCAATTTCGAACTAGGTTTTCGGCCCAAACATAAAACCATGAAGAAAACCATTAAAAACTAACCTTTAATCACTTATTGGCTAAGAATTGAAGCTTTTAACGTGTTGTAATACTTGAAATCGATCAAAACCGATGCCTTCTTGCTTGTTTTTATCAAAATCGCAGGTTTGTATGTGTTTGGATGGTGTTGCGGCCGAACAAGGGGTTAGGGGGGATTAGGGTTGAATTTTTGGTAATATTGTGTTTAGAATAATTACCTTTTAACCCTTATTGTTTATATTTTATAAAAACTAATCTTTTAAACACTTTTGAAAGGTTTTAACTTAATAATGCAAACATTATTAGACAACAATAATATCCATATGCATTATTTTCACTAGTCACAAAATACACGAAATAAATACACATGTTGGCACGTTAAAAGATAAAATCCACAAATAATATTTAAATCGCATAAGCACAACCAATAATCCACATAGAAATTATTGTTTAACATTATTAATTATTATTCAGTCACCAACGTTCAACGACAACTAGTGGGTGTTCCCGACACGTGTATGCAAGACTTAACGGAACTAACGGAGTTTGGTAACGGAAAATTACCGGATGTCACACATTAGAATAGTAACAAATTTCATGAATGTTTTACGACCAATATTATGAAATAACAACCGTGTTTATTTTACGACGAGTTGAAACTTCAGCTATAAATCGGTCGTTAAATTTACTAAAGTTCTCTCACAAATATAGTAATTGATGGGATGCTCATCAGTTAACTTGTAAGATATTGTATACTATTCATGTGATTAAAAAGTAAGATTCTAGAGACACTGAGAATCCACGTCCTCCTAATCATGTCCTTTTGAGCTTTGGCTTATGATAAAACTTTCCCTTCAATTAGTTAAAAATAATCACTCTAAGGGCCCAAGACATCGGTATCAAAGTCTGCAATTAAAAAGTTTTACAACAAATCCATTGTCAACCTGTCATAAATGATAATCAAAATCTTTGAAAAAGATATTTTTTTCTCGTTCATTTATTATTATTATTTTTTATTTTGTTTTTGAGATCGATGTGCAAGTGCATGTGATCTCATTGATGTTGGTATGATATGAGTTGCATACGAACAAGTGGGCCTTCAAAAGCACAGCTAAGGACTCTAGTGATAAAGATGGATAGCTGGCTGCTAATAAAAGAACTAATTAAGTGTTTTCTTAATAATTAGAAAGACAAAACTTCCATGAACTTTCAACTTTGTCCACAAGTGGATAATTTTAAGATATAAATGCCTTTCAATTAACTAGGTCCCGACGCGGCTTGTTTTTTCTATTTCAATTTCTATGTTTATACATTATATATAATCACTTCTCCTGGTAAAAAAATGATTAAGATAATAAACCGAACTTATTTCCTGTTTTTCCTTATAAAAGTTGATCAATGATTTTCTAAATATGAAAAACCAACAAACATTCTTGTTATTTCTCACTAAAGTCTCATAGTAATTTTAAACTTTATGTATTTTCACATATTAAATATATTTAAATGAATTATGAAAAGATTAAAAAAGTTGAATTTGATTTTTTTGCTTACGTCTAATTTTTTTCTTTGAAAGTTTTAATTTTTTATCTGAAAAACTAAAGAACTAAAAGTCGTTGAAGATGATAACAATTTTTAAGAAACAAACTCCCACTTGAACCGCTTTCCTCTCTCTCTATATATATATGAATGGGTTCAAATAAAAAATAATATTTGTTTAAGAAGAGTAAGGAGAAATGATGTGGCGACACTTGGCAAAATTAGAAAATAGAGTTAAAGAGTATTTTGGTCTATTAAACATTTAATTTAATTCACTTTCATCTTTGAAAACTGTAGCACATCTATTTTACGCCCTCTTTTCACCTACAAACTCTATCAACAATTAATATCAAAATATAACCAAAGCCTAGAGATGTCTCATAGAAACATAATAAATCATAGAAACAACGCATGATATTTTATTGTTTTGACGCAAAACAACATAGAACATGTTACGCAAAACAACACAAAACTGTGCTGTTAAACGCAAACCAGCGCAAAACTGTGTTGTTTGACGCAATACAGCACAAAAAGTGCTGTTTGACGCAATGCAGCAAAAAACTATGCTGTTTGACGCAATACAGCACAAAACTGTGCTGTTTGACACAAAACATACGCTAAACAACACAGATTTGTGCTGTTTGACGCAAAAATAAAACTGTGCTATTTGATGCAAAGTAGCACAATTCTGTGTTGTTTTTATAAAATACAGCACAAAAACGTTAAAATACAGCATAATTTCGTATAATTTATTTTTTTGTAAAAAATATAGCAATACTATACTCAATTTAAAAAAGAAAAAATGCTTAATTTTATGTAAAAAATATAGCAATACTATACTCAATTTAAAGAAGAAAAAATGCTTAATTTTATGGTGCAATTTGTTTTAAAAAAGAATCTAGTATGAAAAAGTTATAAACGTTTAAAAAATTAGGAGAATCTCAAAAAAAGTCAACAAAAGTGATTACATACTCAAAATACACTTACATTTTTTTTCTTTCCAACATTATCATCTTATCCATTGATTGAGAAATAGAAGACTAAGATCATTTCTTAGCTTTCTTAGGCAAAATACATTTTTTAGTGGAATATATATATATATATATATATATATATATATATATATATATATATATATAGGGCTTTCAAATAAGAACCAATTTTTTGTTAAAATCAAAAGAACCAATTACAACCATTCATTTTTTCAACCTATTTATTTATTTCTTTAAACTGTTAAAAACTAATAGGGACAAATTTGTAATTTACCCATCAAAGTTTTTGGCTCGTGGGTTGCCAAAACCATTTGCGGTTGAATCAATTCAATGGATCAGACATTTGTAGGTTTTGATTTTGATTATTTGAGTTCAATTCCACCATGCAATTTGTTCTCATGTCGTTTGTTTTCTGGAGCTTCGATTGATAAAGGCAATCTGAATCAAAATTCAATTTCCTCTCCTAATACGCGTCTCACATGTATGAAAAGTTTGGCTTCTATTGTTGGTTCGGTTTATTCTATGAATTCCTTTTAGAATTTTGAATTGACAAATTTATAGCCTTTAGATTGGCATGGGTTCAATAGGAAACTAGTTAGTTTTGGTTCCCATGCACACTAGCCGGAGTACGTTACACAGTTCTTTACTACCGTCATCATATCGATTAAAATCACTATCGAAATCATAGGTCCTCTCGTATTTCACTTCTTTCATATTAGCATAACATGATTTGATATACTTTTGAATTTGTGATAATCAGGTAGATCAATTGGATGATTGGAATGTGATTTAGATTCCTTCTTTCTGATTATTTAGTGTCAAAACAATTGGCTTTGGAAAAGAATGTAAACCCTACTGATCTTTGGATTCAATCAATTAATGATCTAATTATCATTCTTTATTTCTAAACTAATTATTAGAGGTCGCAAGATTAACTAGTAGTGGTTCAAAAATGGATTCAGATTGTAACTTGTCATATTTATTTTTTCAGTCTAAGCCTAAACAGGCCTGGTTAGGGTGGGCTTATTCGTTAACACCTTTTGTTCATTTGTTAAAATCATAATTAGTTAGTGTTTTATGTGATAATCCATATTTCAAGAAATGCAAGCATTGCATTAATGTATGTATATAGCAATACCACATGTGCAATATATAGAGATGTAGTAACATATAATCGTATATATGTAATAATGCATATATACATATATGAACATATGCAATTATACGTATATGCACATATGCATATATGAACATATGCATATATTAACATATGCATATGAAGATTCTCTTATGGATTGAATTTGTTCTTATTAATAAAGCAACTTAAAAGCTTGTATTTTATGATGCATGATCTTTTGAGTTCTCATATGATGCCTATATATCTACAGGTAAAGAAAGATAAAAACCTCTAATTGCTCATCTATTTTGTTGTTGTCGATCAAGTTCTCAAATTTAATCGATTTTGTAAGAAAGATCTCCTTCTTGCATATGCAATTATGCACATATTGAGTATCTTATTTATTGGATTTATTCTAATTAATCTAGCAACATACAAGTTTGTATTTTATGATTTATGATCTTTTGAGTTCTTATAATCAAAGAACTATATATCTACAGGTAAATCACGATACAAAACCTCTGGTTGCCCATCTAGTTTGTTATTATCGATCAAGTACTCGAATCTAATCAATTCTTTAACGAAGATCTCCTTCTTATTGTAGAAGTTGTTAATGATTAAACTAAAAAATATATCAAATGGTTATGTACCGGATTATGCCTTTCTTATTCTTATTGTAGAAGTTGTTAATGATTAAACTAAAAAATATATCAAATGGTTATGTACTGGATTATGCTTTTCGTTTATGTTAGGATCCACCTTGGTTCAACGTCTACAAATATGAAAGATGCACACCAGTCTATTCATAATTTTTGTATGTGTAAATATGTTTAAGTGGTAAAATAGTAAGTAGTTGTTTAGAATTATAAGATAGTTATAAGTTATTCACGAAAAGATGCACTTAAGCAACACATACCAATGTATCGTTTTAAGTTATTTGAACTTTTTTTTTTTCAATTTTGTTTAGATTTAGTCCGTGAATGTGTAAAAATTTATTGATCTACTTTTATGTGAGAATACAAATTATGTTACTTTTTATGTGTAAAAATTTATTAAAAGATTTTTATAAAGAAAAACATGATTTTTTATTTTATTATATATTTTCCTAGGAAAAAAAAGCACGAGACTTTGTTGCTTTCATGTGAGTATGGAATAGTACAAACTACAAACCATATGATCCATCGTTTATGTAATGCATCCAAACAGAATAAAACGTCAAAAGCCTAGTCCTACTAAAAGAAACCCTAGAAATTTTTGCCTCATGAAGTTTTCTTTTAGCAACAAAGAAATCAGAGACCAGTAAATCAACATCATTACAAAATAGAGGGTATTTAGCTAAGGATGTAATCGTTTGAAATTCCTTGATGGAAGTAGGTCCCATCATTGATAACGAAAAACATAGTGTGGGCAGTGAATTTATTAAGGTTTACCAATGGATTATACTAAAAGATCGCCGACAAAGAGTATCACTAGCATATTACTAAGGTAAATGTAGTAACTGAGTCGAGACAGATACCCATGGCCTATAAATGACCTAGTATCAACGCCAATATAGCAACCATTTACCAAAGGATTACCAATGACTACTTTGGTCAATTACTGATCTACGGCAATAATTTTGATTTTTGTTAAACATAACATTAAACATATTTAAATTTCATGGAAAAAATCATAAAATTACAATATTTATGTAAAACAAATAAATAACAATGACAAACTATCTAGCTAGAAGGGTAGAGGCTCCTTTTTCTTAATACTTATGTTAAGCTTGGTTTTAGCATATGCTTTGTAAGGTACTAATCGATCAAATCCTGCAGTTTAATAAAAGAGAAGTAGATTAACTTATTTATAGAAAGGTTTATAACATGAAGACCGTCAACAAATATTTTCATGCTACAAAGAATCATAACTTTATAAGCATAATATCAACAAATCAATCTAATTATCATAACATGTGCACAAGATCATGTGGAGCCCACAATAATATTACATTTAATCTAATTACATCACAACACACACATTTAAAATTTTGAAAACTTAGGGGGTGTTTGATGAAAAAGTCTCGGTCAGCAGGGGTTGACCGAGTAAGAGCCTTCTCCAAAACTGACCGGGTAAGTGTTCAAAATAGGCATGGGTCAGAAGGGGCTGACCGGGTCAGAAGCAAATCGTGGGAATCAAACGCGCTGACCGGCCTCCCCGTCTGACCGGGTCACTGGGTCAGAAGCAAATCAAACAGCCCCTTAGACCACAAGACCATGTGGAGCCCACAGGTTCTTCTTTGTCATCGCTAGCATCCTCATCGTAATCAGTTCCTACTTTGATGACCTCACATGCGACAAGACAAACGAGTTTGATATCCTCATTCGCTGCTGCAGATCTTGAATGGTTCGCCCTATCTTTGATCAGAAAAGAATAATTCTTCATTTCAATTATCATCATCACCGATGACTTCGTTAACACAATATACTAATTCATATATCCCCCTCGATGAATTCAACTTGATAACCAGTCACTAATGTTTTAAATTCTATGCTATCAAAGGATAGACTGTATAATACATTTGTGTAGTTGTATGTTAGAACAAATAGTTTTATGGGTGCTAGCCTTAATTTGAATTTGATATTGACCAAACCATATTTTAGGTCAACTTTAACCCCCCTGGCTACAATCAGATTATGTACAGTTAAAAACTATAACAACACAATGATTGACAATATAAAATTCACCAATAAGACCTCTTTGAGCAATAAATAACAGTCAAAACTCTTACTCATTGCAAGAAGCCCCATCTCACATATTATGTGACCCGTGAAAAAAATATGTTTGAGTATGGACATCATAGCCATTAAAAGAATATCTGTTAGGGGACTGAGTTTGCATGCTAGGGCTTTAAATAAAGAAAAAGACAATACATTAAGAAATACATATGAATTAGGATATGTAATTTTAAATTGAGCATACGTGTTCTTCAGCCATACTATGAACATTTTATCTTTGGGTATGTCCACGTGAGTGAGTAATATATATGTTGATTTATTTGACATAGTTGCTTTTCAAACAGACAAGAAAATGTTACACCTCTATACCGTTCAACAACACATACTTATGGATCTTGAGCTTCAGTACACGTGAAACAAATTGTTCCACCCTTTCTTTGTTTCTAAATGTTCTCTTTAATAATTCAAGCTTCCTAGTAATCATGTTTGAAATAAGTGTTGGTGATTAGAAGAGTGTTTAACGTGAATCAACTGCTTTTTAAGAAATTAATATATGATACAAAATTAACTTTTAGAATTATCCAAGCAATTTTTTTCTTCATTTTTTCTATTTTTGTGTAATCATTTAGTTGCATTTTTCTTTTTACGTTAAACTTCTACAAGGTTGTCACCGTTCTTAAGATCTTAAAGCCTTTTATCATTTTAAACAATTTGTTGAGAACTTATTTTCCAGCAACATTAAATACTTATATTGCAGATGTACTGAAGCAGCTCACTCATGGCCGATGCTCAAATTCTTTTTGAATAATGTTTATCGTATTGAATTTTGTCTGTGTACACCTGAACAAAATGGGGTGGCTAAGCGGGTAACCACCACCTCGTAGAGATTACATGAGGCTTAATTTATATGTGACCATCCTTTTAAGTTTACAATAATGCTTCTGCTGACGATTATGTTCATCCTAATTAATCGTTTACCATCTCCGACTCTTCAGATTACGAGTTTTTTATTTTTATTTTTACATAATGATATGCACACTTAGGCTCCATTGTTATATATTCCTTGGGGATATCCAATCAAATAAACTCACATAGGCGACGGCCTTGAGCAAGCCCTAAGAGCATTTTTTTCATGTTATTTACTTCCCTCTTAATATTTGGATTTACTCACGATGTTTGTGATACTTCATTGTTTGTTTAATGTCGTGATATGGTTACTTATTATGTCGTTGTATACGTTGAGAATAGTTCTATCACTAGGAAACTTTTGGCTTTGTCTTTGTCTTTGAGGTGATTCCGTAGCTACATTCTCAATTCTCTCTTGAGATTTGGGCAAATTGAATTATTTTCTTATGGTAAGGGCCATATTCTATCATGAAAGTTTACACTTGTCTTAACACTTTTTTTTGTCAGAGCTTCTACAAAGCATGGTCTTAATTAACTCGGTGCAAAAGTTTTTCTTGATTTCTTCAGGTGTTGGATCTCTCAAAGTTCTAGGGTTTTTATCGAAGATCCTTATTCTGAGTTATGTAGGGGTACTATCACGCATGGACAAACTATTTATCATGCCGACGCTAATTTTCATTAGGTAGATTGTTATTATGATAATGGATGACTACTAGTTACCAATGACGGGACCAAGAATATTTTCTAGTGGTGTCAATATGTTCTGATTCTTGAATTCTAACTAGTGGTGTACAAATCGGCTTTTTTAGAAACCGGTTTCGGTTTCAAACCTAAACCGATTTGGTCAAAGTTGGTTAAAACCGGTTTAGCCTCAAACCGGTTCGGGTTCCAAACCGGTTCGGGTTCTATACCGGTTTTAGGTTTGGGAATCTCGACCTTATACAAACCAATTTGGGTCGGCTTGGAAACCGGTTCGGGCTCAAACTGGTTCGGTTTTTTTCTTTATTTAATAATAATTACAAAGTAATTAAAAATATAAACTGTGAACTCATAAAAATAAAATAATGAGAGATGATAAATTAAGTACACAATTAATTATTATTCACAAGACGCATTTATATATTTTTATTTGTAAAAGATATTTATGATTTATAGAAATTAAAATATAGAAACATTACAAAAGACTTAAAATTAAATTCTTTCAATACTTTAACTCTTAAAAATCAAAGTGAAATACATAAAATATAAAACATAGAAACAATTCAAAAGACTTAAAATTTTAATTTTTGTTTTTAAAAACTAAACATCTAACGTAGTCGTTCTCCGTTCATTCATTGCGTATTTTGATGTTTTTATTCTTCGCCCCCCGAACCTGAGCTATTACGAAGGTAATCATCATATGTCGCTTTATCATCCATCATTCCGGGTGTCAATCCACTCTCTACTTCGTCCTCGTATAATTCAGCTTCATATTCCAATTCTCTTTCAAGTGAGCATTTGTATTGTATTTTTTCTGCGGCATCCAAATAATCCTTAAAGTAAATTGACATTTTAACCACTTGGGGAGTGAGTCAAGTTTGTCTTATTGATATACTCTTACCACTAGCAGAAAAAGCAGATTCCGAAGCTACTGTGGAAGCTTGGACGGTTAGTAAATCTCGGGCCATGGTAGATAGAATGGAAAATTTATCTTCCTTACTTTTCCACCAAGCCAACAAGTCAAAAATTTTAAAATCTTGTAGAGTCATGGTAAATATAAAGTTCATCCCACCATACCTCCCAAGTTTGCTACTAGGAGTGTTACAACGTTGACGTTTATTATATTCATCCCTTAAAGTATTATACAAAGCAAACATTGGATCATTTGAACTTTCGGTATGTGTCGCATGCCTCATTGACTCATGAATGCTTGATGTTTCATCATATTTTGCTAAATAAACATAAAACATGTTTGATAAATGTTGGGTAAAATTAACTTTTAAACTTTGACAATAAAATGGGTCTTCTTCATCTTAACCCAAATCAAAAGTAATTTTATCAAGTAAAAATTAAACCTGAAGTATTTAAGAAAGGGTTTAATGCAGGGGCACATGTAATAACTGAATGTATTTCTTTAAAATAGTTTTTAAGTTTTTATTTCATTTGGGGTATCATATCCGAATAAGTTCTACCCCTAAACGACAACTCATTTAATTTTAAAGACATTAAATAAAGTTGAGGAAGTACTAATGGACTCATCGGATAATAAACTCCAAAAAAATAAGTAGTTGTGGTTTTAAAAACATAAAGCATTTTACTTATTACTTCATAGTAGTCCAACCCAATTGATGATAAGTCAAAACCTTCCAAAGACTCACCAAAATATTATGAAAAGCTATTAAGCTTTCTCTTTGCTCAATAGGCTTTTCATACATGTTACAAGTTGAATTCCATCGTATAGGTACATCCTAATTCGGATCTAAACATTTGGAATCTGCATCTTTACAAAACTAGCGATACTTACTATATCTTTAGTTATTGTTAAAAATGTCACGTAACATTCTTTTAAATGCATCTTTTGTTGGTTCAATTGTTTTTAAACCGTCTTGAACGCCTAAGTTTATAATGTGCGCAACACATCGACTATGAAAAAATACAAAGTCACAAATTGGTATGCATTTTAATTTTAAATGTTTTATCACAAGCGTGTTATTTGATGCATTTTAATTGATATAGAAAAATATAGAAAAAATTGATACATTTTAATAACTTTATCCATAAGATAAAATATATTTTCACCGGTGTGAGAATAATCAAATAATTCAAACGCAATCGTATGTTTCATTATTTGTCACGAATCAGGTTCAACCCAATGGACGGTGAAACAAATGTACGAGTCCAGTGAACCGTGATTAGTTGATCATGAGTTAATATTTTAATGTTTGATTGATCTAAATGCTTGATTTTACATCATGATTATTGTGGAACAAGTTGATTTTACTTATGTTTTAAGTCATAGGTGTTTGAAGCTTAAAGGAGCATAATTTGAGGCAAAGTAGCAAAACATGAAAGTTGAGGGACTAAAGATGTAAATATCAAAAAATAGAATGAAGGAGGTCAAGAAAGAGACCTGGCGTAGGATACTTCGGGTTTGGGCGTATCATACGCCGAGCGGCATATGAGGCGGCTTATGGGCGGGGGGGGGGGGGGGGGCGTATTTGACAAAAAGAACAGAAAGTTGGGCGTATTTGACAAAAAGAACAGAAAGTTGGGCGTATGGGAGGCGTATGAGGCGGCGTATCATATGCCAGTGGGCGTATGATACGCCTGTGGCCTAACAGCATCCGGATTTTCTGGATTTTCAAGTTTATTTAAACCAAATCAACCCCAATTTGATCTAGAACTTCTTGGAGATGAAAAGTGAGGAACTTTAGGTGATCTTTGGTGTTCCAAGGCTCCCCAAATCATCCACAAACATTCTCTAATTCAAGATCGAAGGCATAATGAAGATGATATGTGGCTAGGCTTTTCATCATTGCTACCGGAAGTACAATTCTTGTCAAGTGAGATATTTGGTATGTTTTGATTAGGTTTTTGTAATGAACATGGAGTGATTGAATGAAACATTATGTTTTGGTTGATTTAAAAGGTTTGCTTGTAAACAAAGTTGTTTGCTTGATTATCAGTTTTCGGTTTTCTTGCATCGTGAACTCATTAAGAAAAGTAGACAATTTGATATAGGTAAATTGGTAACATCGTGAACGAACGAATCTTAAAAGCTTGTTCCTTTGTTGTCATTTTAATCAAAGCTAAGATCTTGAAGTATTGTTTCTTACAAACCTTAGGTTAAACACACCAATTGTTGATCTGGCAGAATTGGAAACCCGGAAGTAATCGTTTTTCATTATTTAAGTAAATTAGTTTCAAACTTCTTTGCTTTTTGCAATAGTATTCTTAATTTCATCCAAAGTTCCAATCTTTAATTATAAAGTTCGTGCCTTTAAGTAATCGAGTCATATTGTTAAACATTTTTCACATATTCCCTGTGGAGACGACCTTACTTACTCTTACACAATAAAGGTAGCTAAGACCGTTTTGTTCACTTGTTTTTTATCGAATCTCGACAACCAGATCAGTAGTCAACCAAACATCACTAGTTAAGTTAACATCGGTTTGTAAATTTTCAAAATAAGATATTAATTTATTTTTAGCTTTTTTTTTACATTTTTAAACAATCTCTTGGAAGAGTAGCATGACTTACATTGGTATAACGTGGTTGGAGAGTTCATTGAATGAGTCGAGTCAAACGTTTGTTTTCAAAATGTTTGAATGGCAAGCGTTTTCGAATTACAAAATGCGCCATTTGCTCCCGAATCACATCAACTTTATAAGCCCAAACATCTTCTTTGCTTGTCATCGAAGCTTGACCTCGAGACGGTTCATCTTTCAACGCCTTACAATATTTATGTGCAATATGGTTTTTCAAGGTTGTGTTTGCATCTTTTATGAAAAACTTATTGCAAAACTTGCAACGAGCTTTGTTCGGACCGCTAGCAATTTGACATAAATCGTAATTGCACCGTATTTCGGGGTTTCTATTCATAGGAATGGTTGCTACCACCATATTGCTTGAAGACGCATCACAATCAATGGATGATTGATCACTTGATAAAGTCATTTGAGAGTTTTTTTAATACACGAAAGTATTGAGCGTTTTTTAGATTTTTTAAGGTAGAGAGCGTTTTAATTTGTTGTGGTTCAACCAAAATATCCAATACATATTTATACTAACCTAATAGGGGTATAATGGTAAAAAAAACACAAAAAAGGTCAAAAAATTCCCAAACGAAAAAAAAGCGGCTATAATAACGTTATATAACGACTATTTTTTAAAAACCAGTTTGGGGAATCGGGTTGAAAATCGGTTTGGGATTGGTTTGAAAATCGGTTTTTAACCGGTTTGAGGTCTAGAATATGGGAAATCGGAGGGAAACCGGTGGTGTGGTTCGGTTTGGGACCGGTTTGGGCCGAACCGGTTTTTGTTTGAAACCGGTTCCGGTTTTTTTGGCCGAACTGGTTTTTTTGTCCATCTCTAATTCTAAAGACCCAGGCGTCACTATTTTCGAATCGGTCAAGGGTTGGGTAGGTTCGGGTTGGTTAAAAGTCACAAAATAAGAGGACGTTGTTATTAGATAAAGAAACACAATAAAAATACAATTTCATTATAATATAGGAGAATATCTTTTATAGTTGTTCGTAATGACTTTTCATATTTTGAAATCGATCGATCACATTTTCGATAGTAACTTTCAATATAGCAAATGCAAACATTGTTTATATACTTATCATCCATCCGGTTACACAAATCCACTTTAAATGTAAGATATGCTTTATCTTTACTTTTTTAATTAACAAGCAGGTAATAGATAATGAGAATTGACTAGAATCTAGGGTTTATAATTTTAGTATTTTTACACGCTACACAACTAACACAACAATATATATTAAAATACTTTATATAAGTTATTAATTAATTTTTTAACTTACAGAAAGATTTATTTAAATTCTGTGATGTAAGAAAATAGACAAAAGTTTGGTGTCATTCAAAATTCGTGTATCACACGTTTTACTTGAAACCGAAAAACATGGTGTTAATTGATCTTATCCTTCCCAATGTGATTCCGCCCCTACTGGTTGCTGTGTTTTTCTTTGCTTCTATCTTATAAGCTGGAGTTCCAATAAAAAAACACACCGTTGACGTTCTAGTAAGAAGGCCAAATATCAAGCTCTTCTCATAATATTACTAAGATTCGCCGGATTATGTCAATCGCATTTAGCTACAATTATCTTCGAGTTGTTTGTCTACTCTTTCAGCGACAACATTGATGCTACATCTCTCTCTCTCTGTCTTATCTGTTTTTATGTAGTCATTTAGTTCCCCTTTTTGTTATTCTTATGAGTTCCCTCTTTTGGTTTACCACACAGAACTGAAAGCATTCATAGTAGGTTTGGTATATTTATGTGAGTGTAATCTTTAAATTATATAGAATGGTTGTGAGTGGAGGAGAGAGAAATGTTATTGTTCAATCTGTAAATTTAAGGAATTACTGTTCAAACCCTTATAATTTTTTAATATTTTTAAAAGTTGTTGTGAGTGTAGGAGAGATAAAATATAATGATAGAAATATAAAAAAATATTATTTAATTAAAAAGATGAGACAAAAAGCAGTGTTTTTAATGTAATTATATGGATAAAGATAAAGAATGAACTGCGAATACTCTAAAAGCATATAATTGTCTCTAGGTAAAGCAAAAAATTAAATAAAAACATCTGAGAACTATCGACATATGGAAGAGCTTGGAGCAAACAAACGACACAATCGGAAAGACACAATCCAGAAGTTTTATTTTTGTTACATAAAGTAGACAACTTGCATGAATCCCCTTAAAGGATATACATTTGTTTGCCTATATTATTTTCTTCTAAGGATTGTCTGCACCTTCCCATAGCGAAAGCAACATGTCATCGTCTTCATTACACATATTGAACCCTGTAAAATCAAACTCCATATCCCATTCAATCTCATCATAACATACCTCCATTGTTTTTGAGGAATTTAAGCTCAAGCTTTCATCTTCTTTCTCAATATTAACATTCCTTTCATTTTTCTTAATATTTTCAACATCAATTTCTGCTAACCATTGTTCTATCTGATCTTCACCATGGATGCTCGAGACCCCGCTTGAATCCTGCAAAAGATAGTCGATGTTGAACGGTTCATCATCTTGAAACACTAACAAATTCGACTCCAACTCGTCGCTTATAACATTATCATGAACAACTTGACTTTCTTCCATATGTTTAGTGACAAAATTCGAATAATCCCCCACGTTCTCATCGACTTGTTCGTGCATAACCGCTGATGGGCTTGATTTTTTGGTGGTTGTTAAAGATGGTGACGTGTTAATTTTCGGAAACCTGTTCTGGTTATACTTTTTCGCAACGCTGCGGCTTACACGGCCAACTCGTTGTTTCTTTTGATTAACCAAGGTTGCTATATCTATTGATGTTTTTTCTTTTTTTTTATTCGTCAAGAAACGATAACTCTGGCGACTTAGACGAGAGTTCCAGTGGTTTTTAATCTCATTATCTGTTCGACCGGGTAGATGACTGGCTATCATTGACCACCTGCACAAGAAATCCAAGGAACCCTTTTAATAATTGAAATGATCGAGCTTACATTGATGTTACGTTCCGGGGTATATAAATACATACATAGAGGGTCGTTCATTCTAGAATCAAGAATATGTTGAAAAAAGAATACCGGCCACTTGTGCATAGTGCATTAAATATAATGCAAAACTAATTTTCGTAACCACCTCACTTTCTCTCTTTGATTATTTTCACCGAACCATGTATAAGTGTATTGTGTTCTCCTCATGGTTCGTAATATATTACTGGTTGTAAGAAAATTTGTCCAAATATATACATACACATAAACAAGTCATTTGATTGCTTCTTTTCTTTCTATTATTATCGTTAAATTTAATATGTCTAAATAAAAATCGACAAGATTATAATTTGTATTGCTTTATTGTAAACGAAGAGCAATGATGATGATAACTTTATAAAGCTAAATGCAGAAATGGATCCCTCTTGAAAGGATAAAAAATGTTAGTGGAGAAATTGATTAGTCACAAGCAACATGTTGCTGCACCATATTCACTGAATTTCCTGGAATTTTACTTAAAACTCCTTTTTTAGTTTTCAAAATATTTTTTTAGTTTAAAGTACAAATCCTAGCGAATTATTTGCAAACGTAGTTGGTATATATATTTTAATTTGGTCCCACTTCTTACACTAGTACTCTATGACTAGTAACATATTTATTTGAAAAATATATATATATACATAATGTACATTAATAAACTATAAGTACTTGTTTATATAATAAAAAATACAATAAAGTATTAATAAATAAATATAGTATATTTGACTAATAAAAAATAAAACCTTTTAAATGATATATAAATTTTTTGTGGGTTTAGTTTTTTGCCACAAAAATTTATTTTTATGTTTTTGGCATTTGATTTTTTGTGAAGTGTCATTTTTGGTCCCCTTATTTTTTATTAAATAATATTGAATAACACATCATTTTATATAAATATATAAAGCCAATAATTTTTAGTCTATTTGGTTACATTATTTTTAAGTGATATTATCGTGACGAATCGAAACAATTTAAAGTGAAAAACATCGTTGAGTGCATTGGTATTATGTGAACTGGTGTCGATACTCGTTTTTTATGCTTTTCGATTCGGTATTCGTTTTTATGATTTTTGACGAGTTAAGAAAACAATAACCAATCACGCTGCGTAGCTCAAAGAAAAATTATTAAACACCTGCGGCGTAGTGTGGGAAGAATCCTAGTTTTAACTAATAACATATTACCTTTTTTGATGTCAATGATATAAAAATTGTTGTTACCCTTTTAGCATAATGTGATAAATATAGTAAACTATGGTATAATACCATAAAATTATTATTATTCATAAATTATATAGACATGTATATAGTTATATATAGATATTGAACTGAAAAAAATTATTGAATTTTATTTCTTTATAATTAATGATCAGGGTCCACATGCATATTCTCTGTATATTCTTGATAATAGAGCCCTTAAAACACAACCAAACAAATAGTTTTTGTAAAGGTTGCCAGCTAGGTTTCAAGTACATTTTTTTTAACTTCAATTGAATTGAATTTTCATTTTACATAATTGTCCACCCTCAACCTATTATAGAAGAATACAATTTTAATCATCTAGATGCCACTACTCTAAAATTCCTTATGGGTTTAGAAGATGTTAGTGTGGATCTCAAACTCTAATTATGCTAAACAAAAGATTTTATTATCATTATTTAACAGTACCATCTAGTTAAAGTTTTATTTGTTCTTTATAAAAAGCTTTTAATTTTTTTAAAAGAAAGTAACGGAGTGGCCTAATGTTGTTCCGTAATTTAAATAATTATTATTGACTTTTGAGAGAGGTGGGTACCACTCAACATGTACCTCACTCAATTACTGTCACGTGGGTTCTGCATGGCTCTTTAAGGTGAGACTTTCACAGTCTCAGTGACCAAGTTATGTATTGACGGTCAAAAAGTTGCACATCTAAAACCTTAGTCGTTCAAGTCATGTTTCTTTCTTATAAACCGACCATGGTATGAAACAACCATAGAAATCCAACTACCTTAACTCTATCATATATATTTATACACACATATTATACTACTCTATTAAAAAAAGTATCTTAAAAGAGACGCTTGCTATAATTCTAGATGACTAAAAATTTCATTTTTCCGCTCAAAGTACTTTCACCCTTTTATGACATTTAGTAATTAAGATAATAATTTATCCACACTTTATAATTACCATCATTTCAAATTTTATTATTTAAAGAAACAATTCAGTGTTTTCTAATTCATTTCTCATTTGCAAATGAAGACATACAATATATATTATATTTTTTGAAACTGTTTTATATATAATAAGTCATTTCAGTAACTAAAAATATATAAAGGTTTATATTTAGAATTTTTATTATCTAGCCCGCATAATATACGTGTTTTTAAGGCTACTACTTATACAAACAGGCAAAAGGGGTGACGTGTAAGCAAGCGGTGAGTGGTAAATGCGTCTAACGAAAACGTTGATACATTGTTCATGTGTATGAGGCAAACACGCTGAAATTAAACACATCGTTAAGAAAAACGAAAACACATCTGGATAACCGTATAATAACTTTGTTTGTTTTCTTTTAAAGATAAAGTGTATAAAAGTTATTTAGTGTTAAAATTAATATATCATAAAACTAGATAAAAAAAAGTCACATTATTCCCCATTCATCATATACAGTGTTTGTATTTTGTCCATATTCCCTCTTATACTCAGAAGTTCTTGATGCTAAAAATATATGCACACAATAACACAAATATGTATAACAACAACCGACTCTTAACATGAAAGGAAAGCACACCTGGAGAATAAATGGAGTTGTTAACAAACCTGTTTCCTAAGGCTTTATGTAACATGACAATCATTTCATCCTCTTCATCCGTAATATTACCTCTTTTCAAGTCCTCTCTCAAGTAGTTTATCCATCGCAGTCTGCAACTCTTTCCGCACCTCAATAATCCTTTTACCATTTTTACAAAAACCGGACGATATCATATATGAAACTAATGTGATTAAATTATGAATTAATATGTAAACATACCGGCATTTTTCGGTAAAGATTTCCAAGAACCTTCACCGTTGGATTGAATATACTTAACCAATGCTTCATCTTCTTCAGCCGTCCATCTCCCCCTCCTCAGACCTACCTTTTCACAACAAGGTGATCTTCCCATTTTCACTATGTAGGAGAGAGAGGGAGAGATAGAGAGAGAGAGAGTGTGTGTGTGTGTGTGTGTGTGAAGAATTTGGTTGCTACAATGAGGTATATAAATGTGCAGAAAAGAAAGAAAATGGTCTTCTAATCTTGGGGGTAGGTACACAATACTGTTACATGTTACTACCCTCCATATTTATTGCTAAAGTATAAAATAAGAATGGTACCAAAGTCCTTGTGCTTGTGACCAGGACATGCCAAATTGCTTTAGAAAGGTTTTCAAGTGTTAATGAACATTATTAGAAGGTAATTGAGTTAGGAGTTGTTTAGTATTATGTTGGATCATTAAAAGATTTTACTGAACAAGATGTAGCATATGAATCATTCATTTGTCCTATAAAACTTACTTATTAACAGACTTAATAAATATTAATAAATGATTTTTAAACAAATCATATACACTCTATCTCTTACAGATTCAGAAGTAGTATTTAATGATTTAACAAACAAATCCTTAGTCCTTATAAATCTTGCATGCTAGTATCATTGGTGATTACTTCTTATAAATATAATATGAATTCCAATCCTTACAAGTATAAAATTATGTAATATTTATAAGGAAAAAAATCATTGTTCATAAAAATAGTAAAATAAAATAAAATACTCCCTCCATCACTTTTAACTATTATGTTTCATTTTAAGTTAAGAAACCAGTGATATTTTCTTATGTTCACACTAAACAAATTAGTAAGAGTGCATTTAGCCTTTTGGGTAAATAGCCATACACATGTATCACGTTTTTGAGATGACGTGTACTAGTCAAGCACCATTTAAGGGGAAAAGAACCCTGCTAATACATCATCTTTCGCCTCTAGAAGGTTAAAAATAATTAAGTACGTAAGTATAGCACGTTATTTTCTTAATTATCATTATACAAATTTGTGAGAGATTCTTGGTATTAGATTTTCTATTTTGTCTTAAACAAAAGCACTGTTGCGGATGTATAAAGTTTGTAAGACTCGGTTTGGATGAATGGTATATTATTAAAAATGACAACAGCCCATTAAAACACAATATGCGTTGGCAATGTCCTTTTTAGTAAAGTTGTTCAGGACATTAAAATACACTTTGATATGACCATTAAACAAAAAGCCGTTTTTAAATGTCTACGAGCACCATATGCTCAGGAATGTCTTCTTGCTATCCCTATAGTTGGGTTAGGCCAGCATATGTCGCCTGTGGAGTATCATACTATCCTTAAGTATCGCCTCATGATTTTCTTATTTCCGGTTGATGAGATATGCCTTGTTTGTTGCTATTTGTGTTTAGACTTCATTAGAGAACACAATGCAGGGAGTTCCCACGGTTCAAGTACCCACACATTTGGTTATAGGGACGTTCTTTTTAACATATTCAGACATGCCGAGATATCAGCTAAGAAATAAGCACGTGTGAATTTCTTAATCAACCCGTTAGAAAGAAGATCAACATTCAACCCAGCTGACATTTTGGTCTTTGGATGGATAGGAAGAGCACACACGTGTATGGATCTAATAGGAGTTTACCCTCTTGTGAGCTTAGAAAGTAATGTTTTCACAGTGGGTCAAACTATGCAAAGTGACCAAGCACGAGAAAGCGTGGCTTGACAACCAAAATGAGTTTATACAATTTGCATGTCATACTTTTGGTTTTTGGCATCTAAGGTTGTGGAGCTATTTAGTCGAGTTCAACAGGTCATGCATAGCAATGTTACGACCTCAAAATCCACGAATGTAGTTTTTAAAAAACTTAGTTTTGCTATCTAAAAAGGGCTAGCGATGGAATTTGTTACTCGTTTGCTTTTCATTTCGGTATAATAGGCTTATATCACAAATGGGTCAACAGTTTTCATTTAAAAAAATACTATTCACCTTGCAAAAAAATTTACGCCAAGATGCTCATAAAAACATGTCTAAACGAAGACAAATAAAATAAATAAATAAATAACCATAAAGAAAATAAAATCTTGAAACTCGTTTTGAATGAAAGTTACATGAGAATTAGATAAAAATAAGCACGAGATTTTCTACAATATTATATTTTAAAAATTATAAAAAAAATCTAAAAGAGTTAATTATAGAAAAAGTCCTTATGCTTAGGTCTGTTTTCACTTTCGGTTCCTAGTTTTAAAAAATTACAACGTCGGTTCAAAGGTTTGTCAAAACGTAGCACAAAAGGTCCCTGATATGGATGAAAAGTTAACTTTTTTGTTAAATTGTTTTAAAATGACTAAAATACCTTCTTTCATATTGATTATTAAAAAAATAAAATAACATACAAAATTAATTAAAAAATAAAATATGCACATTTCATATTCAACCTTCTCTCACCACCACCACCACTACATCAACCACAACCGCCACCATGTCTACACCCGCAACCGACCACCAACATCATGTTTTCTAAGTAACCACCCCATCACCTAACCATTATCAAGCACCACCACCAAACTGTTGCTTATAAAAACCATAATCCACCACCGTCGTCTTAAACTTCTCCCTCTTATCATCTATATCTGACAACAACCTCCTAGACTAATCACCACAAGTCCACCACTGTGTCAAGACGACCACCATCATGCACCGCACGGGCTGCCGCCTACCACCAAAACTTCCATCATAAGTCCTATAAAATGGTTCTCTAGACACATAACTTCGTAAAAAGAAAGGATAGTGTACGAGTTGCTTAGGGTGAATGGTTTGATTAAACCCCCTGCGATTTGAACAGATGGGGATGATGATGTTGATGTCATCTGCGAATGGGAAAGGAGGATGAGGGAGAGGGATGGCGGCGGTAGGGCAATGGTGGTTCACCTGAAGATGGTCAGTGGTGTGCTGCGGTGCAAATATGCGATGATCTGGTGTGATGGCGACGATAGGCCGATGGTGGTTCAGGGAGGGGTCACTACCTATAAAGGTAAATTAGGGACCTTTCGTGTAATTAACTCAATCTAAAAATATACGAATGCGCCATGTCACAACCTTGTTGGCAAAGGAAAAAAAAACAAAAGTAAATGCATAGGGTGTAAATGATAAAGTTAAAATAAAACTAAGGTAGCGTTTGGTATCCATAAATTAGAGACGAAATGGAATGAACGATTGAGGGTAAATGAAATATAACATGTTTGGTTGGCAAATGGAATAAAATGGATCATTACATAAATAATCCTATTCCCTCTAATCACATCAAATCCATTCCATCCACCATTATTCTTTTTTTTTTTTTGTTATTCCATTCATTCTTTTATCCTTAGTCATCACCACCACCACCACTATCCACTAACTATCATTAACCGCCGCCGCCGCCACCAGGCACCGGCCATCGCCAGCCGGCCGCTGACCACCGTCCACTGCCAGCCGCTGGTCGCCGACCACCGTCCACCCCCGGTCGTCGACCACCATCCACCCCCGGCCACCCCCCACCACCACCACCACCAATCACCATCGGCGACCACTACTTCCACCAATCACCACCGGTCACCACCACCATCGACCACCACAGCAACCACCACTGGTCGCCACCACCGGCCCCCATGCACCACCACCACTAGCCATAGCACCAATTACCATCAGCCACCACCAACACCACAGCCACCTCCATCAGCCTGCCACCACCGTCGCTAGGAACCACCACCACTTATCACCACCATAACCACTTTTACATTTCATTCGTTCATATTTTTTTTATCTAACAAACAACAAAAAATAGTGATTTATTTCATTTCTAAGGGGTAACCAAATAGGAAAATGAAATGTAATTATTTATTTCATTTTATCATCCATTTTATTTATTCATCTATTATATTTATTCGTTGAGTCTCATTACCCCGTATCAAACATACACTAAGAGTCATTTAACAAATTCATACAGAAATGACTTGTAACTAGTGATTAAAACACTTGTAAAGTTTGATTTGATAATTTGAACAATGTTCACCAACATACAAAATCGATATAATTTGATGTTATGATTTATAGAAGATGAATACGTCATTTTTATCAAAAAAGTAAAGCTTTAGGCTATAAAATCCTCCAAATTTTAAGTGTTATTGTAACCCAGTTTCTAGGGTAAATATATATCTTTAATAAGACAACATTATATGTTTCTGTGGAGAAGAAAATAAATGGTTTTATGAGATTGCTTGGTTTTTTTTTCGCTTTATTGAAAATGTGAACGTCGGGGTAGTTGGTTGTTAAAAGTTAAAAGAGATGTGGACACAAAAAAGTATTCGTATTTGGGTTGGGACTTCCACTGGCATTTTGCTGGTACTACCTAGACAGTATTGGGCGCTTTCTTTAAAATTAAGAGTTTAAATTTTACAATGCACATAATAATAGATGGATTAATTGTAGATAAAGAGTCATTTGAAAATAAAAAGAATGTGTTAGGATTGACATTTTTATACTAAAAAAATGTTATATGTGTGTAGCTAACTTAAAATATAGATCACAAATTGTATTCTTTTCAATAAATTAACAATTAAACATATGTGAATCTACAGTGCTTATATTATTGAAATTGTCAATGACAACTAAAGTACAAAATGTGAGTGACCCGAATAGTCAGTATGAATATATTATTATTTACTAATTTGTTAAAGTTTAAATTATTAAAATTTATTTTTTCTTATAAATGAGTTTTTTGTTTTTAAATTATGACATATAATAATTAAACAAATTCAAATATATTGCTTTAAAAGCATTCACATCTCATTCCTCATATTATTGTAATATTATCTTAACCGTGTTTTCTGTATTATAAAAAATAGTTGTGAGTAGATGTGAGTGGAGGAGTATTATGTTAGTATTTAGTAAAAAAATTTCTCATCCCTATTAAAATTTAATATATTTTAAAAGTGATTGTAAGTGCAGGTGAAAGAAAATGTATAAAAATATAAAAAAAAATATTATTAATTTAAAATGAGTATAAAAAGAAATGATTTTTAGTGTAATTAAAAATGTTGTAAACCATTTATTTTGGCTTTGGTTATTTAGACACCTATTTAGGTTACTATGACACCCTTCCCTCTCTATCTCTCTCTCTCTCTTTGTTTTTTTCTTTTCTTGAACGTTTAATTGTATCACTGAAGGGCTACTGACACACCTAATTATTTTCATCACATAAGTACGAAACATTGCAGCACTATGCTGGCACGTCCCCAAAGGGAAGCTCGTACATCAGTTTGTCTACATTAATCCTAAACTCGAGATCATACTCAGGAGGAAACCCATCATAGGTGTGAAAACCCACTGACCCACCGGATCATCCCAAGTGAAATTTAAACCCAAAAGCTTTCCTATTTATTTGTTTTCATATGATAAAATTTATATTAAAGGATAAACATAAACATGACAATTGTATGTTTAAAGTCATATTGAAAACAAATAATATGTTAAAAATAAAATTAAAAAGTTGACATAATTTTTGACAATGTTATTTAAAAAATGCTATGTTTGATAACATCCAACTTTGTTTTCTAAGCTTCAAAAATAACTTACTGAAGAATAAATGCCTCAATTCCATTGTTCGTTTTAGACCCTGGAAATTATTGAGTTGCCTCTAGTGATAACAAAAATATAAACATGATCTAAAACCATTAGTTGATGGAATAGTAATAAAATAGTATGTATACACTTGTGACAAAATTTAAAATCTTTCGAGATAGTAACCAAAGATCCATATTGTTTTGGCGCATTAGTTAAATATGTATACACATGTTCAATAATTGAAAATCTTTGGGTCGGCCATGATCCAACCCTTTCAAAAGCTAGCTACATGACATGAGCTAAATGTTCAAACTACAAGTTCACTCATAATTTTGATATTTTTGTTTATTTTATTAGACTGCCCTAACAACTTAGATATAATATGCATCTCAATGCGTACTCATCTTGTCACCACACTAGTAGAGAGTTAGCTGGATCACTCCCATGTTGAGTCCAAAACACGATCAACAATCGAACGCCAATCGAACGCCAATCATATAGATGACTACTAGTAGGACTTCGCACGACCCTTGTTGAGATATTCCATGACATACACCTATGTTTAAACGGTAAAAACAATATCAATAAGATAGAATCATGAGGTAAAAGCTTGTATTTTCTTTTATCTTTCTTCATATCTTATTTTAATGTTGCCATTATTATCATGAATGTATGTGCTCGTATATTAATTAGGTGACATTTTCTAACATGTTAAGCTGCTTTAAAACCTTTTTTAATTTTGTTTAGGGGAAGGGGTTGGTTTACTGCCATATGGCCCTAAATAAAAAGAAACATCAACAGTCACCATCAGCTTGGGGTCTCATGTTCCTCTTTTTAAAGTATTGAAGGTGTCAAGTCTAGAATCAACTACGCCAACGATCCCATTGAAGCCCACACTAAATTAGGTCTATTAAACTTTATTAAACGGGTCCATTTTACTCAAAAAAAAACAAAGTGATCATATTTTGATTGATCTCTCACCTCATGAAGCTGCACCAAAATCTGAATGGCTATTAATTTGTTCCTCACATGTGCAAGTCTAACGAGTTTTATCTTAATAATTTTTTTGTGAAATTATTTATCAAATATATGTAGTTTTAAAATATTTATCAAATACGTGTTTTTTTAAAAAAAGGCAGATTTTTTTAATCAATATATTAAAAGATTAGTTTATATTCAAATCAACGCATTATATTCATTAGAATTAATTTTGTTGGGTTGTGAACTCAGGTCGAATTGTTTAATTGATTTAAAAATATGTTTTCAGATCGCGAATTTTTCCAATACCCTCCCCCCCCTCCTTTTTTTTAACGTGCACTTTTAATAAAAAGATTAAAAGAGTATAAGAGCATTCACAATCTATCCCATATCCCCATCCTTATAATTACACTAAAAATAATTATTTTTTTCTCTTCTTTCTAATTAAATAATATTCTTTTCATACCTTTATCAATACATTTTCTCTTTCATCCACTCACAACCACTTTAAAAAATATTAAAAAATTTATGGGGGTTGTATAGTGTTTCCCCAAATATAAAAAAACAAGGTACACCCCCCATAAATTCTTGTGAATCCAATGATCGAAACAAGAATTATTAGATTGATTTTAATAAGTGCTGATTGCGGAACTATCGACACTTGATGTTTAATGGATGATTAATATCAAATTGATCAATAGTGAATAGAACAATCAAACATAAATATAAAAACACACAAACCAAGAATTATTCAACAATCACAATCAATCGATTGTAATGCTCTATTGCTATTGATAAGTTGTTGTTGTTGTTCTGTGTTTTTCGTCCACTTTTCTAATGATCTCGTTTCTATCAATATATAGAGATCATGTTCCTATTCTGTTCCTAATTCATTGCTGATCTTTCACTATCTAGTTGCTATACTTAAGCTAACTTCCTATAGCTATGCATATCCTTGCCTTATTTATCGGCATAGGAGTTCGCGATTTTACAATGAATTAAATTTGAACACTGATGTTGATATGACGTGAAATATTTGCTTGAAATAAATATCGTCCGTCGCCATTAATGATGTTGCTCTGCCACGTTGACTTGTTTACTTTCTGTTGAT
This sequence comes from Flaveria sonorensis, assembly GCA_025506505.1. Classification (NCBI taxonomy): domain Eukaryota; kingdom Viridiplantae; phylum Streptophyta; class Magnoliopsida; order Asterales; family Asteraceae; genus Flaveria; species Flaveria sonorensis. The sequence goes on along the minus strand of CM046425.1, from coordinate 50,967,548 downwards.
AACTTAGAAGAGTTAAATAGTCTTCCGTAGGAATTGATTCTTTCGCAGGAACTTAGTCTTCCGCAGCAACACTTTAGTCTTTGGGGCTTGTTCTTCTGTGATTGTGCTTCCGCAGGAGTTCTTGTACTAGTTTTTCAGTGGCAATCTCTCCTTCAGTAGCTTCACTTGTTCTTTAGCCTTGTTCAACTGATCTACGGAAGCACATCAGTTATGCTCCTAAGAACATCTACGGAGAAACACTTATTCATCCGCAGTTTGTTCTAACACTTATTCAATTTTCCAAATTGATCAAGTCTAATGTTTCCAGCAATCATACATAAATGAACACACATATAATATAGTTTATCTTATAAGTCAATCCAAAACATTATATTATAAAAATGATATTTACACAATATGATTACAAGAGGTGATCTATCATCTAAACCTATACATACATGAGTTCTAGACCTAACAATACTCCCCCTTAGGTTTAGACTCTAGTAATCATGGGTTTAGGTCCTTTAGCTCTTGAACTCTTGCCAAAATATTTGACTTGAAATATTCCACGGCATTCCTTTGATATTCATACTTATACTTGATCTACCGTCTTCCCATTCTCTTCAACGTCTTGTATTTCAATCCCAGGATATCCTCTTCAGTGGTGAGTGTTGCAACAATACTATTGTTAGACACCACCTCCAATTCATCATGTTCTGAAATTCTTAATTCAGTTATGGGCTTGATCTCTGTTCCCATTAACTGCCTCAAACTTTCTCCTCTTGTGTGCCTTAGCATGTAGTTTGTCTATGACTTGAATCAGATGAACATATAAGCACAAGTCATTCTGAGCAGTTTGGTTATACAACTTTGGGAAGTATTTATCATATAAGTATGAGACATAGCTTGGGTGCAGCAGTTTGATCTCCACGGGATCAAATAGTCTGATACTTGATGCTTTCTTCTGTGGATCATTTCTCTGCAGTACCAACTCCTTTGTCTTCTCGACATACCCCCATTCAGTGATAGGGCATGTGTACTGATTTCCCTCAATGACTTTGATTGCAGCATCAGTCAAGTCTTCATATCCAGGTACTAACTCATTTGTCTTCTCGACATAACCCCATTCAGTGATAGGGCATGTGTACTGATTTCCCTCAATGACTTTGATTGCAGCATCAGTCAAGTCTTCATATCCAGTTCTCTTTAGAAATTCTGCATCAACCAGATGAGAACTAGAATAAGACCTTTGTTGCCTTTGCTTTCTTCTCCTGTGCTCATCATCTTCTCTTTTTGCTTCCTTTAGCACATCAGCCTTGAATTTGTGCCTGAGTTTGGCCACAGTACCTGAGAAGTCTCTACCCGTTGGACTGATTGGGTAGTTTGTGATAGGGGTGCTTTGCAGAGTAGTTAGATCTGCATCTGGAAGTATGAGGCTGGTTTCTACCAATGAGAAGTATTGCATCATTCCAGATGCTCTCTTTATCTTAACACAATCCCCATTCAACATCAAATTTCCATGCAATTATCTGATGATCTTCTTCTGACCTTGGGGTAGTCATCTGATCAAACAGTTGAATCAGACTTGTTTTCTGTTTAGTAATCTCCCTCACAACAGTTCCCAGAGGCCATATCTTGTTAGGAATTACATCCCTTGGCTCTCTTATCAACTTTTCCTTTCCTCTGTGCATGTCTCTGCTATCAACTACAGTTGGCTCAGGAGGAGTTTGTTTTGATTGTTGTTGATAAGCAGGATTGGGAGCCCTAGTCCTGAATTTTACTCATGTATCTAGCTCAATCTTCATTACATATTCTATCATTTTTCTGAGCTCGCCAACTATTCTACCTTTTAGCTCATAAGGCTCATAGTTATGGCTTTGCAGCCAACATGTCATGTTGTACCTAGTGAGCTTCTGGGTGTCACAGTGACCCAAATCATTTATGATCTTCTCCATTGTTTTGTACTTAGAGAAAGTTTCATAATTACAGATTGGGAGCATCAAATTCTTTCAAAGCTTGAATCATCTCTTCTATGTTCATCTTTTCTATCAGGTCATATGGGAATCCATTGTTGATAAGATGCATGAACATTGAGCTTTGGGCTCTCTCCTTTAGGATGTCTTTAGTGGTTAACTGTTCCCATTCTTCATCACTATCTTCTTTAATTGGTTCTGCTAATGCTATGTGCTCTGGTGATAATGTTTTTGATCTTTTTGTTATGTCTTCAGGTTCACTAGCAGCCTCTTGGGTTTTCATCAGGTACTTACTGTTTCTACTGTAAGTGATTGTGGGTTCATCAGTTTTTCTCACTTCACTTTCTCCTATTTTACTCATTTCACCTTAAGCCAACCTTTTCTTTAATGATTCAATCTCATCATCTTTCGCTTTCAACTGATCTGATTGTTCATCAACTAAGTCATTCAAAGCATCTATCACTTCATTATCTATCTCCACATCTTCTCTCAGCCTTTTTAACCTTCCTTCCAAACTAGTGATTGTAGCATCTTTCTCAGCTATCAGTCTGTCTTTCTCTATCAGCTCTTTCTTCATTTTCCTCAACTTTTCTAACTTTCTGTTGCTTTTAATGATCAAATTGTTGTATTTTGCTACCAAGTAGCTCTTACTCACATCAATCTCTTCTTCATTCAAGTCATCTTCATTATAAGCAATGATGTCAACATATATCCTCTCCTCTTGTTCAACATTCTTATCTTCCTCCCCTTCATCTTCTACACAGATCTCCTCAGTTGTGCCTTCTTGAACCTCACCAACCTCCTCCAGATTGAGTATCTCAGTGTGTGCAGGGCTTACTGATAGTGAGACAGGTTTCGTAGGTGTGGGTGAAACAATTGGATCAGTTGGTGATTGGATGAGTTGTGGTGAGATTGGCTCAGTGGCAACGGAGTCATGGGATGTTAGGGAGTGTGTGGGTGAGAACTGAACAACCTCCTCACCAACTACTTCAGTTGAAGCTGTATTAGCTGTGGTTTGAGAGTGATCAGGAGAGATTGGTTGTGTGTGTTCACTTGAAGAGGATAGCAAGTGGATTGGTGATAATGATGGTTGATGTTCTTGATGATGAGCTTTAGGAGATTCGGCTGCTGGTGTTTGATGTTGGAATAGTTCAGGGAATTCAGCTGGTGGACTATGCTATTAAGGTTCTTCAACCCACAGTAGTTCCTGAGGTATGTCCTCTGCCTCATCTAGGACATGAGCGAATATATCTCTACATCTCCTCCCTAGTATTGTCAAGTCAGCTTGTTCAGGAGTGATCTTCCCAGGTGAGCTTGTACGCAGACATCACCATCTCTTGCAATGTTTGGCAGTTGATCATTGATGATGAGTTGAAGGAATCTTGGGAACGTGTACATCTTGTTCTCTTTCTTCACCCTTATGTGATCACATAGGAAGCCAAGGATGTACTTGGAATAATTGTACTTTCTCCACTCAAGGATCCTAAAAATTCCTAATGAAATGTGCCTAGAGAACTATCCAATCCTGACTTTCGATTGGATATACACTTCAGATAAGTGTGGCACAAGAATCTGTACGGTTTGCTCAGCCTCCCTTTCTTGATCTCACCGTTTTGGTAGTCACCGTCATAGCGCATCATTCCAAATACTTTCTGAATGTATTCAAGGTTGAATACATCAGGGAGGCCTTCTTCAGCATCTCCAAATTCCAGTGCCCTCCGGATTGTGCGTTCATCAATCTGCAGTTGTAGATTTTTGACGGTAGCATATATGACGTGTGCTTCATCTTCTTCCTCCACCCTTGCCGAGTCCCAGAAATCTATCATGTGTGTTTGATAGATAACAGGATCTGCAGTTAGTGCATAGTAGAGTCTTGTTCTTCTCAAGTATCTTATAATGTCTCTGCATTCGTCCTCCACATCTGGATTTAGAAATGCACAAACATTGTGGTCTTTTACGAACCGATTAGTCATGGTGACTGTGGTGTTTGAGTAGTGTTCGATGTAGAAGATGAAGAGGGGGTTTTGGATGAACAGATTTCTAGGTCTGAAAGTGTTTTTCAAGTGAATAGAAAGGCCAACGGTCGAGATGCCATTTTTTATACTTTTCCAGGCTGTTTAACCTAATCTTAATGACGTGGGACCCATTTACCCTTTTTACCCTTTCGAGGTTATTCACAAGCTTATGCTTCCTTAGAACATCTACGGAAGGCAAAAACTTTGATGTTTTAACCTTTAACAGATTAATTCTTCCGCAGGAACATCTACGGAAGACAAAATTTGTTATGAATTTGCTGTTTTATCCGTAGGTTACCAATCTACAGAAAGGCGATTATTGTTCTTTTTTTTTGAAACACAATGTTAGATCATTTGTTGTTTGCTATTGGACCTTGTTGACTCTGCTTCATGGCAATTATGCAAAATTGATTTGGTTAAAACCTTTAGATATCCTGCAGCCAAGTTAGTGCTCAAGTTCCAACTTTCTTCATTTAAAAATATAACACATTTGATACTTAGATTTTCATGCTGATCTACTACTCCCCCCAAATTTGTGATAAATCATAAAATTATGCATTTACCAAAAATTTATAAAGAATAGCATGAAAAACATTATCTGTCCAACTAATTTACAAAGAAAAGAACAAAACCAGAAATTATTTACAAGCATTGATATCATATAATGGGATCATCTTATAACACTAAGAAACTTCCCAATGACAGTTTTGGTTGATGAAAGAAGACAGATCTAGTGTTGATTGCAAGTATATTGATCCTCATAAATTCAAACAAGAGTGTATATTCAACTTGTAATGCTATTTATCATGTTTTAAAATTGTTTAAAGAAGAACAAGTATGGACTCCACATTCAATTCACATTGAAGCTTGTCCTCCGTAGATGAGTCAATTTATTACTTTTTCACACTTAAAACTATGTTCCGTAAGTTATAAGCTCTATCTTAAGATTCTTTGAAATCTTATTAATGCTGATATGATTTGTGAGCTCTGAATTAATATACAGTTGTTCACCATGGATTCTTTTAGAGCTGCTCCTTTTGGAATCTTTTGTTACTAAGCATCAGGACACCAGGTCTTTACTTACATAAAATAGAGGTGCCCAGGAACTCAGGTCTTTGCTTACGCAAAATAGAGAGTTCATGATGCGCAAAGATAGAGGTTATAAAGTGTTACAACATAGTGTGCTTAGGTGAGTAAGTTGATCACAGTAGGATAAGACTTACTTCCTTGCTCCTCAAAATGGAAGTAGTCACAGTTTATCACCTTGATATTATGTTATGCATGTCTTGTTTAGTTTCAACTCAAGCTGAACCTACTCACATATCAAATCACATCTGATCAGTCTATATGAATTGTTTGATAAATGAAGAAAGTAAGCAAATGTATAGTGTACTATCATTTTCCATTATATGAACTGCTTATTCAATAAAATATATAAATAAGATAATAGGTTTGTATTTTTATATGTTTTAATAACAATCTGCGGATGAACAAGTTTGTTATTCCGTAGATGTTCATATTAAAACTATAATGGACAGAACATTCTGTTCATTATGTTGATTAAGACTTAATCTGAATTGATCATGCCTAATGACTCAATTAAGAAATTAAATCTAACTGAATCAAAGGCTTTAGTGAATAAATCAGCAAGCTGATTTGTTGTGTCCACTTTGATCAACTTGATTAGTCCCTTTTTTGAACAGTCTCTCAGAAAATGGTATCTGATTTCTATATGTTTAGTTTTACTATGTTGCACTGGATTAGCAGTGATAAACATAGCAGCTGAGTTATCTATGTGGATTGGTGTATGAAAAAAATTGAAACCATAATCAAGTAGTTGGTTTTGCAACCATAAAACTTAAGAGCATCCAACTTTCTGTTGACAACTTGGAAGAGTTAAATAGTCTTCCGTAGGAATTTATTCTTCCGCAGGAATTTATTCTTCCGCATGAACTTAGTCTTCCGCAGCAACACTTTAGTCTTCGGGGCTTGTTCTTCTGTGATTGTGCTTCCGCAGGAGTTCTTGTACTAGTTCTTCAGTGGCAATCTCTCCTTTAGTAGCTTCACTTGTTCTTTAGCCTTGTTCAACTGATGTGCTTTCGTAGAAGATCTACGAAAGCACATCAGTTATGCTCCTGAGAACATTTACGGAGAAACACTTATTCATCCGCAGTTTGTTCTAACACTTAGTCAATTTTCCAAATTGACCAAGTCTAATGTTTTCTGCAATCCTACGTAAATGAACACACATATAATATAGTTTATCTTATAAGTCAATCCAGAACATTATATTATAAAAATGATAATTACACAATATGATTACAAGAGGTGATCTATCATCTAAACCTATACATACATGAGTTCTAGACCTAACAATTCTCCATCTCATTCACTCACAACCACTTACAACCATCCCCTATAATATAGGGCACCCACTCACATGAAAATAGGGAACGGGCTGTGAATGCTCTAATAGTTGGATTAAGAAAATACATACATATAATTGGTTGTTTGAAGTAAAAAAAATAAGAAAAAGTATGTATATTATGCTCGTTGGTAACATTTAAAAAACTAAGCTCATTTGGTAACTATCTCTTAAACGACATCTATCTAGTAAATAAGTTTTTACAGAAACGTCATTTTAAAGGGAAAAAACTTAAACTCCGAGAGGGTAGTATCCCTATCAGGTCTAAAGTCAATCTAACTCCTTCGACCTAGGTCCGACTGATGCTTTCTTTTAAATGTTTAAACGTATGTTTTTAACGTGATTTTCCTAACAAGCTTAATCACTTTGTGTTATGTTTGAATTGTAGGTGTGGGAAGTTTAAATGACGTATTCAAGGGTTGCGTGAAGATTGGATGATATATGGGTGAAAAGCGATGAAGAAATTGGTGCAAAATAAGCATACAACGTAACTTACGTCCTAAAGGAAGTAAACTACGTCCTTTCTAAAAATGACAGTGTTTGGGACGTAAGACAGAGGCTAACCATGTATATCATGTGGGGGACGTAATTTACATCCATAAGGATGCAACTTACGTCGTATGGTCAGATTTGACGTAATTCTCCGGATTTTAACCGTATTTAAGGAGGTTTATTAATTCTAAAACCTAATTCGCATTGGGAGTAAGGAGTGACGAACTTTGGCCATTCTTGAGGTTTTCTCCACTTCTCCAACTCATTCCAATCCATCAAAGCATGTTCCAATCCAATTATGTTGCCGAATTCGCGAAGATACAAGGCTAAACTTCTCGTGATCTACCTCGAGTAATAGGTTTCGCATTATTAGGTTTTTGTTTGTGTTCAATTTGTGTTGGGATTAAACTTTAGAACCTGTTAAGTTCTTTATTGAGTTTAACTTGTGTTGATTGTTTAAACAATTGTTTTAGTGAATCTTGATTTGAATGTCATATAATTTTGTTCGAGTTGTATGATTACAAAGTTTTGGTTGTTAACTCAATTGGTATTGTGTACTAAGACTCGTTAAGTCCTGGTTATCTATATCACTTAATCATTACACGTATAGAATCTCCGTTAAGGATTTTTCACTCAGTTGAACTAAGCAATTATCGTAAACCAAACCTGAATCCCGGGGTGGATTACTCTTTTTCATAAGTGTCTTCTAATCAATTTTCTTTATTTGTAATTTGTTTTCTTAGTTAGCTTTTTAATTATTTCAAAATTCAATTTTCACAGCCAAGACAATAATATAAGTAATTCACTAAATTAATCAATTTTCTTACAAATCAGAGTACGATACACCAACCACTAATTTCACGATGATCGACAACCCTAATTACCTTAACTAGTTTAAGGTGAATAGAAACACACATTTTAACATCTTATTTGATTGGTACTTCGACATCGATCACCGACCTAGACCATGCTCCTCTAGTTCTTAGTTCTCTTCATCTCAATCTCAAAGGCGTAACAACTTAACTCTTCTCGTGTCTTTTTTTAGATTTTTGTTTTGTTTTCTTTTCCTGTGCGTTACAAATTTATGCTATTATACTGTGAAGAAGAAAATAAGTGTCATAAAATTAGCAACTGTTATGCTACCGACTTTCATGCGAAAGCTATTTTGTTTGCTACCAATTTGAGTTTGTTGATAATTTGTGACCATTGATTATTTCGGTGGCAAAATACGATTGATAGTACCCAATTTCTAACAAGTTTCATGCAACAATTGCTTAATAAGTGACCCATCACCATCTAGATCTCGTCACTTCTTAATTTTCTAGTACTTGCACCGTATAAATCATGGCTCTTTAAAGCTAGAAAACACAAATATAGATATTACTACAATGGAACCGAACGTTCAGCGAGTTGTTCGTTTTCAGCGGGAAGTACATTTACGTTTGCTCATTGAATAAATGAACAAATATGAACAAGGAAATTTTGTTTGATAATAATATGAACCAACATGAATAGAGATCGTATTTGTTAGTTATGTTCGTGAACATTCTGTAATATGATTCTTAATTTAGGTTCGTTGATGTCGGCTTGTTTATGTTCGTTCAAGATTATGTATATGATAATGAAGTCAAATGTTTAACTTTATATATACTTAAGATGATTATGTCTAAGTCTGTGATTAAGAAAATTGATTTTTATTTCTAAAATATTTTGTGTACGTTTGTGTTCATAAACCATCAGATTTATATGTTTGTGAATTGTGAACAAATTTAATTTCTTGATAAACAAATACGAACAAAAACTTTCGTTTGTTCAATTATATGTTCATAGTCAATTTCAATCAATTTATTAACAAACGCTTACAAAATTTTTTGTTTGGTTATCTATTTGTGAACAAGATCAATTCTAAACGAATAAACAGGAAAAGGACTTTGTTTGGTTCGATTTGGATCATTTACAAGCCTAGTATAGATCATAAAGCATAGAATTTGATTTTGAAGTAAGTTGATCGAAAGAGAGTCACAAGTTCCTTCTTGTAAACAAGTTGATTCTATGTCAATTACTTTTTCCCTAATGTTCTTGATGATAAAGTTAATGATGTTAATGTTAGTAGTGATGGTAGTGATGTTGGCAAAACGAATATTTTATGACAATAATTTGCTTTATAATTGCAAGATATCGTTATCTTCGAGTAGGGCCAATGGTTCTTCAATGGTGTATGAGATTAATAATGCTATGCAAAAGATGAAAAATAAAAAAAAAACTAGGTTACTTTTATCCAACCATCTTAAGCTCTCCCTGACCCAAGGGGTCTGTTGGGAGCCAATAATAACTTCAATATCCCCTAGATAAAAATGTAACATTTTTTGACTCGCACCAAAAAACTTGTTTGTGAGTGGTTCACCACCGCAGAGCTGTTGCTTCCCCCTTGATGCACATTTATTGAATAAGTCCTATCACTAGTGCTACCTTTGATGCTCTTACCTTTGTTGCATGTCACCATCTCTACATAGGGTTGAAATATGGTCAAATTCAAGTTAAATAACCAATGGTCGCACGTTAAACATGCGTACAAATATACTTACGTGCATACATAAATACATACATACATAGACATATACATGTGTATGTATGTACTCACATACACACATACATACGTACATACATACGTACATACATACGTGCGTACGTACATACATACATACATACATACATACATACATACGAACGTAAGTACATACATACATACGTACGTACGTACATACATACATGCATACATTCGTACATACTTACATCACTAATAGTTAAATCAAGCTAGTAGTTACGCTAGACAAAATCAAGCCTAAATTTCATAAAGTAAACCATAATTACAACAAACCAATCCTTATTTCAAAACAACAGAACATCAAATATCTCATACACAAAACCATATAACTCTTATGGGTGGTATCCTCACATGGTAGTGAAATCCTAACGATGGACAGTCGGATAGAAAGAGCAATTGTAACCGATCATGAAAGAGAGAGAGATAGAGAGACCATGATAGCGTCAAATGGTGACAACAATAATAGGTGATGACTATGAGCGGTGAATGGTACTAGTCATTGTTGATGGTGACCTAAGCGTCAAGATCAATGTGGTCACTTGCCTACTAGAGTGAAAAAAAAAAGAAAAAGAAAAATAAAAATGAATGGTTGCTTGTTTTATTTTAGCCTATAATATTATGAATGGATCACTTACACATTCATCGACCGCAAGCCATGACATATCCCTTGGGTTATCCGTTAGTGATTATTGATAGATTATCGACAATTCTTATGATCACAAGTTGTTTTGTGCCTTTGTGGTATGTTAGTGAGTTGATTTAGGTTATACAAAGCAACATGATGTAAAATGTAATTTTGGTATTTAAAGACATGTGTATGTATAATTATACATTATTGGACATTAATAGACATTGTCATGCATTAATGATTGGTTTTAATTGCATAAAGAGACATTAGACCATGACAAGTCTTTTTAGTGTAAAAACCATGTTTATTAGTTGTACATAGATGGAGCTTGTCACATGTTAGTAACTTGGGTTAGGTTACTCAAAGCTACATTAGGTCAAAACAAGTTAATTTAGTACTTAAAGACATGCATATGGTAAATTGTACACTCATGGCTTTTATATGCCTTATCATGTGCTAGTTTTTTTTAGGTTAGACAAGGCCATTCTAAGCCATAACAAGTCATTTTGATATTAAACACATAACTATGATGACTAATATACTAGTCGTCCTGATCATGTGTTTGTTAGTTGATTCAGGTTAATAAAAAAATGTTTCGTCATAACAAGTCATTTGGTGTTAGAAAATGCTTATGATTACAAGTACTAATAGTCCTTAATGGTAGTTGTAATGGGTTAGTGACAGGTTAACAAAGAAATGTTTGTCACATAACAAGTCATTATGGTGTTTAAGACATGCTTATGTTGACTAGTATGTTAATGGTCCTTATAATATTTTAGTAAGTTGGTTTTGGTTACATAAAGTTACATTAGGTCCATTTTTAACATTTTAGTTATCACCAAATATAGTATGAGAGTATAAAACATGTAAACGATAGAAGGTTTGAGGAAACAAAGGGAACAAAATGTAGCTATAGGTATCAAATGAAAATGTATATCTCATTTTATGGTTTGGATTGGTTGATGAATGGTTATCATAACTATAAGAAGATATATGTAAGAAACATAAGCGAGAACGGACATGCCTGTTATAGACTTGTCAAACCAACAATCCACAAAAAACCTAAATGGAATCCTATCCGAAATTTTTCCTTAAAATCACTGATGGATTACTGACGGCCTAGCTTTCTGAAAGATTACCCATAGATCACAACCATAGGCTTGTTCACCAGTCGGTTCGTTTGACAATCATCTCAACTTTCACCGGTTCGTGTATGTTATTTTCCTTTTCTTACTTTTTAAGATTTGGTTGGTTTGTGTTCGTTGTCGATGATCTCGTTTGTCGATGTTTTTGCGGCCCGTGCTATTAATTATTCTAGTATTGTTTAGGTTTTGTTGATGAATTAAGTTATTAAAGTTAGACTCTAAAAGCATGAATTAAAGTTAGAAAAAAAAGCATCACAGGGTAGTACACAAAGAAAAAAATATGTACATATTAATAGATATAGATAGTTCATAAATTGATAATTAAATTTTAATTTAGAGCTTACAACAGTAAAAAAAGTGCTCAATAATATGTAAAAATAGGAGTGCTTTGTTGGTGATTTATTGGTCATGCATGAAGTGCGATCTTCAATCTTACACATTATCTCAGTTTCTCACAACTACTTTTATGTCATTTTCACATTACGAGACCTATGACACCCACTGTTGTGGACTTTGTACAAAAAACACAAATATGATAAAGATAATTGCCCACGATTTTTATAAACAAAACTTCAAATATTATTTTCCCTTTTGTATATTTAGCCTTCTATTGTATTGTAATCGTCATCCTCAACATATGCATGGTGGTATCAAATTTTCGCAATCGTAGAACTTATTTACCAATTTTAACGGTGTGAGTGGTACATAAAAGCATGTAGAAATCTGGTTGTGGAGTTCATATTTGATTTCATCTTTTTATTCCGACCTATCAGAATATCGGATTATAATGAACACAAAATTCAGTAAACGCGTCAACTGATCTGTTAAGTTCTAGCACAACCAAAAACAAAAGGGCATGTATACGTACACCTATATATGCATATGATGGAGAGTAAATCTTCATACTCTAATAAAATGCTAAATAGGATTGTCACGTGTCAGTACCACATTCATTCTAATCAAATTTTTTTCGCTTCTCTCTTATATTAAATAACTACATTAATTACTAATAATATTATTTATTCATTTTTACATTATAATTAGTTTTTTAACAAATTAAGAAAGAGATCTTTTTTTAATGTTATTTCTATAGAAATAGTTTTTTATAAAAAAATTCTAAAAAATGAAACTGTTTTTACGTAAAATTTTAAAATTAGTTTTTTTAAAGTAAAAATTTTATAAAAAAATTAATTAAAATAGTAAGATATAGTAAGGAAATTTTTAAAAATGAAAATTTTTTAAACGTTATTTTGAAACAAAATGTTTACTTTATCTTTGAAAAAATCTTTCAACTCTAATAAAAGGATAAATAGGGGTGTCACGTGTCAGCACCACATTCATTCTCATCAAACTTTTTTCGTTTATCTCTTCTATTAAATAACTATATTAATTACTAATAATATTGTTTTTTATTTTTATATTATAATTAGAAAGAGATCTTTTTATTAATGTTATTTCTATAAAAATAGTTTTTTAAAAAAAATATTTTTACATAATATTTTAAAATTGGTTTTTTAAAAGTAATTTTTTATAAAAAAATAATTAAAATAGGAAGTTATAGTAAGGAAATTTTTAAAAATGAATTTTTTTAAAATGTTATTTTAAAACAAAATGTTTACTTTAACTTTTGAAAAAAATAAAAATAAAATTAAAAGTTCATATTATTGTTTTATTACTTATATTTATTACTCATACGTAATTACAATCATATCATGTCTTAATATATCTTTTTATAATTAATAATATTTATTTTATTTAATATTTTATTTATTCAACCCGTGTAATACACGTGTTTACTAATGCTAGTACATTATATATCTATATATACTTGCACCAAAATGTTTCTATAAAAAGAAATTTTCAAAAGATATATTGTTATCTCCAAAGGTGTGATATTTTTCCTGTTGAAAATGACTTCGGTGAAGTACCCCAAAAATTCCCCAAAGGTTTGCTTGTATTCCTTCTTGAAATTATTTGACAGGGAAAAAACAACTTTACCCTCAAAACAATGTTCATTTTCTTGCTATCTTCATTGGTTTTTTCTTTGTTATTTCGATATCTTAAACACAGTAATTATATTATATTTATATTTATACTTTAAAAGGCAAAACCCAAAGCAATATGAGTATTATACACGTCTTTAGCGCACGTTTGCATCAACATAATAATTAGTTTTGAACATATTTTTTTATATAACTTTTTACATTATGATGATTTATAAATTTTGAATACGCCGTTGCGATCGCATACTCATTTTTATCTCTGTGTCAACGTAAATATTGTTTAAATCCAAGTCAACGCTATCCAAGATTTCGTTTCTGTACTTTTTTGTAAATATAATGTTTTATGAAAAATTTATTTTACTGTTACGACATGGCTATTTTTATCAAAGTTTTGACGTAAATTCTTTCTGTAGTGTGAATACTAATGTGTCTGGGTGTGAAAATCAAGTCTTATGAATTTTAACTCCCCTACAGGTTCTTTTTATCCATAGAGATAAACATTCAAGCGCAATGTATACTGTCTTTAATGCATACTTACGTTAGTGCTCACATTAGCATTATATTTTCTTTTTAGATAGTTTTTTCGATTCCTTACTTTTTAATGAACAACAACATGTAAATTTTGGCTTAACACACCGCACTACGAAGGGTTTTTCATAATATTTTATCTTTTGTTAATTAGACTTTTTTAACGTACCAGTGGAGTACATTTCGTCATTTAACATCACGCTTAACCCATTATTAAAAGAAACTTTCAAAAGATTTATTCTTATGTCTAAAGGATTGCTTGTTTTCCTTTTTAATCAACTTACCTTCAAAACAATGTTCATTTTCATGCTATATAGTTGGATCACATGGGTTGAAAAAAAATATTAAATTAATAATTAGTAATTAATATTTATAAATTATAAAATCCTCAATATAATATAAAACATGATCAAAATAATGTATAATTAACTACTTTAATTAATAAAACAATAGCAACATTTTTTTTAACATTTGTCTTGATAAAAAATTATCATAATTTTTTTTAACAAAGTCATCTTTTGAAAAAGTTCTTTGTATTAAAAATTTTTAATATTTCATAAACTTTTGTTTTTTAAAACTTAATTTTTTTAATTTAAAAGAAACATGGTTTTTTTTGTAAGAAAATCTGTTTTATAATTTAAAAATGATATATAATATCATTAGCATTTATTATCATCATTAAAGGGGTTAACTTACTATGGTAATAACATATGACAAAATAATTATGAGAAAATGATAAATGACAGAAATTATCTATACTAATAAATGATACATTACCTAAACACATGTCACCATCACATTAATTTTACCATTTATGTTCCCACCCAAATCATTTATTAATTTTTAAAAAATTAAAATAATTAATTTATAAATTCTCTCTCTGTATCTCTCTCTCTCTCTCTCCCTCTCTTATTTTAAAGATTCCAAAATTTTCTAAAATCAATATTTTTTATTAAACGTATTTTTAGTTAGTTAAAAACTAAGTATTTTGATTAAAAAAGACACTTTTATGAAAAACAATTTAAAAACTGTGAATTATTTTAAACAATGTATCTCTTTACACATATGAAATATTCTAAAATAGATTTTTCTTTATTTAATTTTTTTTTATAAAATCATTTTTTAAATAAATTAAAAAAAACTAAAACCTGAAGTTTTTAAACAACAAGATATTTATAAACATGATATTTTGTCAAAGTAGGTTTTACTATATTAACTAAAATACTTACTCACACATAATTTTAGTTATATTTAATATCATAATTGGTTTTATATTTCCTAACTTTTTATTAATTTTTAAATTTTTTTATTTAACCCACACATCGGTTTTCTCATTTATTATTTCATCATGTCGGCCCATTTAATATAAATATGATATATGTCAGTAAATTCTTATTAGTTCCCTGATTGAATATATAAAAAAATATAAAACTCGTATTGTTTATGCGTATTTATAAGTTTTTAACAAACGCTTATATTAGTGTTTATGTCAACATTATTAGTTCACATAAATGATCCTGGAAATATATATTTTGACGTCATAAAGTTTAGCTATATCCGCACATACCCTATACGTAAAGGACAAGTATAGCAAAATTGCTCCCACTCATTTTAAGGTATGTGTATTAATCCACTTGATTTTTTTGATGAAACCTTGTTTTTTCATGACTTCATCAAATTTGAAGTACCACTGACGTGATGTTTGTTTTTAACCCGTATATGAATTTCTTTAACTAACAGACTAAATGTGCTTTACCTTTAGGTTTGAAACCTTTAGGTTGGTTCATGAACACATCCTCATGTAAGTCACCATTAAGGAAAGAGCTTTTAATGTCCAATTGATGTAACTCTAAGTCAAAATGAGCTACTAAGGTCATAACGATCCTTAAGGAATCCTTTTGTGAAACAGGTGAAAAGGTTTCCTGATAATCAATTCCCTGCTTTTGAGTATAGTCTTTAGCAACCAATCATGCTTTATGTCGTTCAATATTACCATTCGGGTCTAATTTGGTTTTGAAAACCCATTTACATCCTATGGGTTTTAAACCTTTTGGTAATTCAACCAATTCCCAAACATCATTCTTATACATGGAATCAAGATCATCGATCATAGCTTTATTCTATTCAGACGATTGATCACTACTAATGGCTTCATTATAGGAGGTTTGATCATTACACTTTCCTAAATCCAGACCAGCTTCATTAAGGTAGGTTACATAATCATCAAAACTAGTAGGTATTCTAGACCGTGATGATCTCCTTAGCTGATTTTCGAGTTCCATAATTTCAGCGGTCGTTTGAGGGACTTGCTCTTGTGTGTTTGATGGTGGTTCATTTACAAGAATGTTTGGAGCAATATGAAATTCTGAGTAAACATGAGATAATAGTGAAGTGTTTTGTAATGGTGTAGTGTCATGTACAAGAGGTGTAATAGGAGATAAGTGTAGAGAGCCTATCACCCCTCCTCTTGCATTTCTTGTAAGTCAATGTCTTGATATTCACTGCTCCCACTGACCTTACCTCTAAAAAGATAGCATGACAAGTTTCCACGATACGAGTAGTATGAGAAGGACAATAAAATCTATATCCCTTTGAATGATCAGGGTATCATATAAATAAACAACTGTCTGTCTTCATGTCAAGTTTTCTTTGTTGAGGATTATAAAGCTTAGCTTTGGCTGGACAACCTCATACTTTCATATACCTTAAGCTAGGTTTACTTCCTATCCAAATTTCAAATAGAGTTTTAGGGACAGACTTAGAAGAAACTCTATTTAGTATATGAACAGTTGTTTTTAATACCTCTGTCCATAAAAATTCAGGTAAAGAGGAGTTCGCTAACATACTTCTAACCATGTCCATTAGGGTATGATTTCTTCTCTCAGCTATACCGTTCTGCTGAGGAGTACCCGACATGGTAAATTGGTTTACAATCCCATGCTCTTTACAAAAGTCAAAGAAAGGACCTGGAGCTTGACCAATATTAGTACGTCTACCATAATACTCAACACCTCTATCTGATCTCACTACCTTTATTTTACGATCAGGTTGATTTTCAACTTCAGCCTTAAAGGTTTTAAACATGTCAAGTGATTCAAATTTATCCTTAATTAAAGTACAAGTACATGTAACACGAGTGATCATCTATAAAAGTGATAAATGATTTATGTCCTAATATTCCAATAGGATAAGGTCCACTAATATAAGTGTGTATGAGTTCCAGTAAACCAAAACTCCAAACGACACCCTTTTTTGATCCATTAGCCATTTTACCTTTAAGGCATTTAACACATGTTTCAAAATTAGAGAAATCAAGATTTGGTAATACTTCATCTTTCACGAGTCTTAATATGCAATCTCGTGAGATGTGGCCTAACCGTTAATCCCACAACATGGATGATGTTTCCAAATCTCGTTTTCGTTTATTAATGTTTTCATTCACATTATATGATAACAA
The DNA here is from genome assembly GCA_025506505.1 of Flaveria sonorensis. Taxonomy (NCBI): domain Eukaryota; kingdom Viridiplantae; phylum Streptophyta; class Magnoliopsida; order Asterales; family Asteraceae; genus Flaveria; species Flaveria sonorensis. Next base: position 50,950,298 of record CM046425.1, on the reverse strand, counting down.
TGATTTTGAAAATTGATCATCTAGTTCTAACTTATAAAGATTTCCATCCAGATAACCACAATCACAGACATGAGAGTTTAAAGTAATAGTCACTTTGCCATGACCATGCAATTCTTCATAACCATCATTGTCTAACTTTGGTATAGATACCAAGTTCCGAGTTATCCTCGATACATATAATATATCATAAAGTTTAATACAATGATTAGTTTTCATTATTAATTGCATGGTTCCTACGACTTCAATGTTATGTTCGTCACCATCTCCCACCTTAATTGTCATTTGGTTTCTTTTCAGCTTTCGGATTGTAAGGAATCCCTATGTTGAGTTAGTAACATGAACCATAGAACCAGAATCAACCCAACATGTGTTAATTGGAACGTTAACATTAAAGAACTCAAAAATCATGAATAGATTGTTACCTTTCTTAGCCAGCCACTCCTTGAACTTAAGGCAATCTTGTTGGGTGTGTCCCTTATTGTGGCAGAATTTACAGCGAGATTATCCAAAGGTGGCATTTGAGCTGGAAGCTGCACTTGTACTAGCCTTATGGACTTTGGAGCTTTCCCCTTTAAAGTTTTCCTTCCTCTTTAATGGTTTAGTGGTGATAACATGAACAACATCAAGTTTTTCTACATTGAGGCGTTCTTCCTCCTTGACACACATTGCTATCAACTCACCAGTTGATCATTTTTCTTTCTGGGTGTTATAGTCGATCTTAAAAGCATTAAAGCTTGCAGGAAGAGAAGTCATAATGAAGTGTACTAGAAAACCATCATTGATCTCCATGTCTAAACTCTTGAGTTTATGAGCCATATCGTTCATCATCATTATGTGTTCACGCACATTATCCAATAATACTTTGTAGTAAGCATCTTCAGAATCAAAGTGCTCGTATGTGCTTTAAAAGATCCTTTAAATTGATCCTCCACTGAGTTCAAATAAGTTTTAGGATTATCTGAATCAGGTATTGCTCCTCTGATTGCAACAGAGATGGAATTTTTTATTACCATTAGAGATATTCTGTTAGACCTCTCCCACTTTTCATACTCTTGTTTTTGATCTGCCGTACTTTCAACAGTAAGAGCAGCAGGAGCGTCATGTCTCAAGGCATAATCAAGATCCAACATGCCAAGAGTAAGTTTAGCAAAGTCCCTCCAAGATACGAAGTTTGCCCCGGTTAAGACTTCAATTCTGAAATTAGGAGTGATAGTGGATGCTAAATTGATACTAGTAGAATAACTAATGTGAGCTAAATTATGGGGTAATAAAAATAATAAAACAGACATAATTAATACGTTGAAGATAAAATCTATTATAACACCAAAATAATAGGCTAAAAGTAAAGTTCTAGTTGAATATTGGCTTCGCGTTGGCTATGACCAAAATTCAAATGTTATGAACAAGTTAAAGTAATGTTCTACTTGAACGTTGGCTTCGCGTTGGTTATTACCAGCGATCGAGTGTTATGAACATACTAAAGTAAGGTTCCAAATGAATGTTGGCTTCGCGTTGGCTATGACTAACATTCAGGTGTTATGAATAAAATTATAGTAAAGCACATAAATACGACACATCACCTTTGGGTAGAAGTGTAGTACCTATGCAAGTTTGCCAACATTTATCATGTGTATTATCAAACGAATAGCCTTTGGGTTCATCATTTGACACACACGTAATTACATAATATGGTAACGTTAAACTTAAATGTCAAATCAAATAACGTACCGTTGAGATTAATTACTTAATGTTTTATTGAAGTTGTCATTGTCCACATGAAAACAAATTATTTATGTTTCATGCACAAATTTTATGAGTAAAATAATACTAATAAAAAATTATCATACGCGAAAGTTTATGCGAAAATTAATATAAATTCGTAAAGCGTAAGCACATATAAAATTTATGTGCAATTTGATTAAACATATAAAAATATTTAAATGATGATTTCATGATTTAATTGGAAACAATGTTTTGTCATTATAAAAACGATTCATGTGAAAAAGAAACAATAATCAAGTCGCATTAATTGGTTGGTTATTTGGAAACTGATGTATGTCGGTTAACATTACTTTAATTGCAATTCAAATAATTTAATTCAATTGATTGCATAAAATTGATTTATTCACCACACCAAAAAAAATCTGATTTTTACCTAGATTATTTCAAGATCTCATAATCCGGAATTATTGTTTAATATCATATAACAGTAACTCTAAAATCGTAAGTTAATATTCAAGATATCAATGAAAACGTAATTTCGAAATCTTCAATTGCAAGTTAAAGTCGAGTGGGTTCGTAATACGTGATAGTTTTTCCAGTGGGTTTTTAAACAACTGATTTCAACAAACAATTGATTTTAATAGTTTTAAATATCATGAATGAATCAATTTGCCATCATTTACAATAGAAACCAATTGTTAATTCAACAATTGTGATGGATCCATGAATCATCATAACATAAATCAATTTTAATTTTCAATAAACGTAAATTGATTTGTTTATTGAATTTACCACATGTTAATTATATCTTGAAACCACATGTTAATTTACCACATTGTCCACATGAAAACAAATTATTTATGTTTCATGCACAAATTTTATGAGTAAAATAATAATAATAAAAAATTATCTTGAAACATGGATATCTTGAAACTTAATTATATCTTGAAACATGGATAAAAACATAAAAGCCCAAATCATGTTGATTCAACCCCAAATATGAAACTTAACATTAAAACGATAAAACTTATTTGTGGGTATAAAGATCTTTGATGATGATGATGATGCCATGATTGTGAGATTTGTTTCCGTTATGATTTTTAGAGCGATCGATGGATGATCTTGAGAGAATATGTTATTGGTGTGTTTTTTGGTTATCTCTCTACTACTCAATATATAACATCTTAAGGAAAACCTTAATTATAATTATAAAATATTTTTATCAAATAACCCCCTCATATTATTAGAGACTAATTTGTTATTTGGTAAAACTTATTTAAATGATCCGTAGGCCACATATTATAAGTTATTTCTAACAACAACGTCTTAACTCCATAACTAAAAAACAATTTCAGGTGTTTCTATACACATATATGGGGAATTCTCATCTATTTCTTATTTGAAGTTAAATTTAGAAAACAACATAGTGAGCATCGCAATCTCAATCATTTTATGTTGACATGGTGACGAAGCTACCATTAAAATTAATAAACTATAATATTATATGTGTGTGTATGATTAACTTTTAAGGGAGGATACGACAAGTAGTTCTTCTAAAAAATTACGTTCCACGTGATTGTGTAACGGGTCACGAGCTACTTATGAACGACTATTTCGTTGATGATTCGAAATACGATGAACAAACGTTTCGAGGAAGGTATCGTATGTCGAAACGTTTATTCTTAAAAATAGTCGGCGATGTTGAATCAAAAGAAGAATGGTTCCAAGACGGCCTTGACGGGAGAATGAAAAAGAGTTTCACCCCGCTACAAAAATGCACATCGGCGGTCAGACAACTCGCAACAGGTAACACTCCAGACGAGTATGATGAGTATTTATATATGTCTGCTCGCACTTTGCGTGAGTGTCTACAATTTTTTTGCAATGCCATTATTAATTATTAAGTTATATGGTAAAGAGTTCCTTCGTAGACCTACAAGCCACGATGTTGCACTTTTGTACCAGGCACACGAGGATAAGCATCACCTTCCCGGTATGCTTGGCAGTATAGATTGTACACATTTTGTAATGTTTTAGTTTTAATTATGTACTATTTTTATTTTTAATTATGTAATCTTTTATTTTTAATTATGTAATGTTTTATTTTTAATTATATAATTTTTAATTTTTAGTAAAAGTTAATTTTCTTTTTGAATTATTTAAATGTGAAAATAAAAGTTTCAGGGTAGTCTAGGGTTGCATTTCTAGCTTTTTGGGTGTTTCAGGGTAGTTCAGAGTACTTGTGATATGACAATGTGTGATTAGTGGATTCCAGGGTAGCCCAGATACTTCAGGGCTGCACCCCCGCCTCCCTAAAAAGGTTATGAAAAAAGCAAGTCTATCACTATAGTTTCTCTATTTTGTGTGGAATGTTCTGAAAAAAAAAAGATTAATTTACTGATAACATCATTTAAATGAATGTTAGAATTTAAGTCATCATTATCTTTTTTTAAAGGATAATGTACGACCCTGCTGTGAATGATAGATGTTATGTTAATCAGGCTCACCGATCTGTTTTTCAGTCAGGACCGCATCGCCAACTCTATCAGGAGAAAACCCATAACTGAAAAATACCCTAGCTCAACACTAAGCATTTTTGCTTAGAATGAGATTTGAATCGAAAACCTCAATTTAATTGTCTTGGTTAACTCACTTCAACCCCTTAGCCTATGGATCATTGGTTTTATTCTTTTAATACATTAAAACTTAAAAGTGAGGTAGGTACGAGCTGAGATGGAATATATACATGCAAGATACAATATATAACCATGACGCATAAAGATATACGAAGAATGTGCAGTGAATTGAAGAGGTTGGCCTTTATAATTTGATAACTAATAATATTAAGCGTTAACTAGTATTTGTGTGTCCGTAATGTAGCGTGTATGAGTTAACGGGTTATACTTTGTTTTATTAATCGAAACATATATTGAGCAATACTACTTAAAAAATAAAATAAACAAAAGACAAAATGTTTTAAAATGCTCTCAATGTTGTGCGTTAAAACCAAATCTTTACATGTTATGGCTTGTTAAAAAATTCAACTAAAAAGAATAAATTTAAACATAAATTATGCTAGGAAGGTAGGCAAAGCGGCGTGTATATGTGCTTCATTAGCGGTTTAGCTATGACGTTTGGAAATCAAAACGTACACGTAGCGATAAGACTTTAAAAAATTAAACAAAAATATTCAAAAAATTGTAAAAAATAACTTGCTTATTGCAGCACGGTAAACTAATTTTTAAACGTTGCGGCTCGTAAATAAATGAAGCAAAAAAATATTTTATTAGAAATATGCAAACATTGACGGAGGGAAGTGATGCAGCAAGTATGTATAGTTTGTTATCGAGTTATGTGTCGTGCTAAATATCAAACGTACAAGTAACAATGGTATATTAAAAAAGTGGAATGACAAAAATACAAAAACATTGTAAAAAAATCCTTTCACTCCGGCGTATTAAGAAAAATCTTGTTATTCTAGTAAAAGAGTATATGAATATGACATTTGTTACGATTCTATACTACCAAAATTTTCATTTTCATGCTTAAGGCTTTCACTCTATTTATGACAATTAGTAACTAAAACACTAATTTGTTCACACTTTTTATGACAATTATTTTTGTTATTTAAAGAAATAATTTAATTTTTTCTACTTCACTTCTCATTTGTAAATAAAAAAACACCTTATATATCATACCTTCTAAAATTGTTTTATATATAATAAGTTATTTTAAATAATTAGCATTATATATACAGTTTTTTATTATTATTATTTTTATTATTCTCCAACCCGTGTAATACACGGATTTTTTAAAACTAGTCTTTATATATTGTGGTTCGTTTAGATCGAAAGTAACTAAAAATAAAAATAATAATCTTTTTTTACATAAGATTGCATTAAAAACTTGTACATTACGCTATCGCGGGGGTATTAAAATTTGTAATATCTACTCATTAGTGTTTACGCCACTCAAAAAATTCACGTCGAAATATTGATAAAAATAAACATGTCATCACTAAAGTTCATCGATATTTGCTTGTTTATTTTGTTGCTCGTTTATCTCCAATGTTCATCGACATTAGCTATTCATCGCCTCGATGTTCATCATATTGCTCAAATCAGATTCTCAAAAGTTCGTCGTCATCAAGGTAACATATATTGTTCCGTTGCACTAAAGTGCATTTCAAGTAATTTCTCTTTTATTTAGTTTAAAATATTCTGTAACTAGAGCAACCTAAAGTATGTATTATTTGTTCATATATGATAAAAAAAACTTCAATAAAAACAAAGTATTACTTGTTGTTTTTTGTTAATGACTTCATTGCCTACTACTAGGGCTGTTCATGAGCCGAACCAAACCAAACTGACCTTTGCTTATGTTTGGCTCGTTTCTAAACCGCACTGAGTCGATCGGCTCGTTTATCTTCGAGCGAAAAATCGAATGAGCATTTTTCAAACATTAATTTTTGATCGAGCGTCGAGCGAGCGCAAACGATTGGTAAACAATTTGTACAACTCAACTATCTACTATGTCATCCGATTTATATTGCAACGAGAGATGGTGAAAATGTTGGATCTTAGGGGCTGTTTGATTACCACCGACTCAGTAAGATCTGACTGAGTCAGAAGCTGACGCAGTTAAAAGTTCTGACTGAGTCTGCATCTGACTGAAACTTGGCTATTTGATTTAGTATCTGACTGACTCTGCCGAATAATAAAAATAACCATATTGCCCCGAAGTTTTGACGAATTTGCATTTAACTGGTCTTGTGTAATCAATAAAAATAGCCAAATTTTTAAAAATAACATAATAGCTTAAAATTCAAAATATCATACAAAATACAAGTTAAACATAAATCAAACATAATCCAAATAAACACATCGAATTTCAAACATATTATAAGAGTTTGCATACAAATCTAAATTGAAGCATTTGAAAGCAGTTGATTAGCAATTTGGTCACGCACAGTAGTCATATATTCAACGTCTTCTGAACCCCACTCTATCCCTTGTGTGTTTTGACCCTCATTTTCTCCACCTTCACCATCAGGGGTAACCATAGTGTTCATTTCAAAGTTTGTAAATAATTCATCTTAAATATTGTATTTTCTTATAAAATTATGGACTGTAAAACAAGCAATAACTACGTCTCTTGCACTAGAAAAGGATAGGGAGCCATTTGTTTTAGGATCGGGAGTCTTGCCTTCAATACACCATAAACACGCTCAATAACATTTCTAAGGCAAGCATGAGCATGGTTGAATCTTTCTTCCTTAGTTAACGGCCTTCGTCGTCGAAAATCAGCTAACCAATACCTAGTATTGCGGTATGGAGTCATAAATCCACGAGTGTTGGTATATGCAGCGTCGCAAAGGTAATATTTATCTGTGAATGCCAGTGTGACATCTATTATATAAAGAATAAAAATAATATATTTAATAATAAAAGTTATAATTATATTATAACCTGGTGGAGGGAATTAAAATCTAGATGTCGGATTAAATGCAACTTCTCTCAAAACTCGTGAATCATGTGCTACGCCTTCCCATCCAGCCCATACAAAGGTGAATATCATATCAAAATCACATATTCCTAACATATTTTGATAATATTCACCTTTTCCTCTTCCCCTAAAACAAGTTTGTTGATCAGCGGGCACAACTTCATGTACAAGAGTTCCATCTAAAGCACCTATTGCTCCGGGAAATATTCCTTTTAGCCTTTGAAGTTGTTCCGAGGTATTTGTAGTTTCATCTGAAGATGTTGGGACTATAATTTCTTTAGCAAAACACATCATTGCAACCAGAACCTCGTGAACATATTTATGAACCGTTTGATTGGAGTGTTGAAATCGTCGTTTAACCACTCAAAAACGTTCATTATGCCCTATAATATGTAAGAACATAGTCATCTTCTCTTCAATGCTTATCGTCTTACTAGCTCGCAACCAATTTCGTTGTGTAAAATGATTGCATAATAGTACAAATGCCTCGCATGAAAGTCTCATCATTTCTTGACATTGTGTAGAAGATCCATGTAGTAAGTCATGTATATATGCATACCCAGTTAAAGCAAAATCATTATCTCTTATTCTTTCAATTCTACCCTCTCGTTTTCTTTTCCGGGCCAACTTCAACCAATACCATGAAAGGATAAAAAAAGATAAAATTTCATCATCTGTATACATATTTGACCTGTTAGAAGTCATTCATAACATTATACTAAAGTCTTACGAAAGTCATACATTAATCATGCAAAAGTCATACGCAAGTCATACAATAGTTATACTAAAGTCTTACATAAGTCATTCAAAAGTCATACAAAAGTCATACGCAAAACACACAAGTCAACCGAATAATCCAAACTTTCTCCCAGCATTTCTCACCCACGACTCGCAATTCACCGGCTTAAGACGTAACCAAACTTTTCTAATATCAGCACTTTCACCGAATAGCAAAAGAGCTATGTTGTATCTCGGATCTTCTTCCCCCCATTCCATTTTTTCCAGCTTATCCATGCATGCGTCCATTTCATTGTAAATATTATTTTTTTCACCTACATTTTTGCAACATTAACAGTTTCATTCCCAACTTCTCTTAAGTCGTCATTTATTGTTTTTCTACAAACTTCTTTGCTAGTTTTAGTACTTGCCTTGCGTTTTGACCGGCCAAAGGATTCTTCATTTAAAGGTGGAGGCTCTGTTTCCATCTGAGTATGATATAAGTGTGTTGGAATAGTGTTTTAAGTGTCTAAACGTTAAATATTACGTATGATTGTTCGTTTATATGCATGTGATTAAGTTGAATAGGTTGACTATGAGTTGGAAGTGATTTTGTAGGTGAAACAAGCAATTTGGAAGCTTACATGGTGAAACAAGTCATTGGATGGGTCATGAAACAAAGTTTTAAAGTGTAGCAGAAAGACTTCCACCGTAGCCTACTGTAGCCACCGTAGGCTACGCCAGCTCAAGGAAAAAATCAGCAGAATGGGTCCCAGCGTAGGCTACGCTGGCTGGCGTAGCCTACGCCATGACACTTTTTGAAAACCTATAAAATCGCGTTTTTATTATGTTTCAGCCACCACTTGATTCTCATTCGACCTAAGACGATAAAAGACGTATTTTGGAAGTTTTGGGTATGTAGAAAGGGGAATGGAGGATAAAGTGTGTCTCCTTAAGAGGTCACTGTATGGACTGAAACAATCGCCTAGGCAGTGGGATTAGAGATTTGATGATTATGTCATATCTTAGGGCTTTAAGAGAAGCAGTTATGATTCCTGTGTATACTATAGAGAATACTGTTCTTGTAAGTTTGTGTATTTGTTGCTCTATATTGATGACATGCTTTTAGCATGTGAGAGCCAGGAAGAAATTCAGGCGACTAAGTCTTTGCTGATGAATGAATTTGAGATGAAGGATTTGGGGCCTGCAAAGAAGATATTAGGAATAGAGATTGTCAGAGATAGAGCTTCTGGGTTGTTAAGGCTAACTTAAAGTGCTTATATCAAAAAGGTACTGGCTAAATATAATTTTGAAGGCTATAAGCCTGTTAAAGTTCCATTAGCTCAGCATTTTAAATTGTCTAGAATGGATTTTCCTCAAGCAGAAGTAGATCTTGATTACATGAGCAAAGCTCCTTATGCTAATGTTATAGGGAGTCTCATGTATCTTATGGTTTGTACCAGACCTGATATTGGGTTTGGTGTGAGTGTAGTAAGAAGATTTTTATCAAATCCTGGCAAGCTTCATTGGGAGGCTGCTAAATGGCTGTTGAGGTATCTGGCTGGTACTCAAGATATGGGTTTATGTTTTGGGTGTGATTAGGTGAAATATGAGCAGGTCATTGGTTATGTAGACTCTGATTATACTAAAGATCTTGATAGAGGAAGATTAATTACTAGTTATGCTTTCAAGTTTATGGGGGGGGGGGGAATGGTGAGTTGGAGAGATTCTTTGAAGCATGTTGTGGCATTATCATCCACTGAAGCTGAATATGTTGCTTTGACTGAGGTTGTGAAGGAGGCTTTGTGGTTAAAAGGTTTGGTAGGAGAATTTGGGCTTAAAGTCATGAGTTCTATAGTGTTTTGTGATAATCAAGGGGCGTTGCAATTGTCTAAGAATGCTATGTTCCATGAGAGAACTAAGCATATAAATGTAAGGCTACATTTTATTCAAGATGTAGTATGTTCTAAAGAAGTTCTTGTAGAGAAGGTTGATACTGAGAACATTGCTGCTAATACGTTGACATAATCATTGCCTGGTGCTAAGTTCAAGAGGTCTTTGGATATTCTTGGTGTGGGTTGACTTCTATTTCAAGGTGGAGATTGTTATATAGTAAAATGAAATAAAGTCAATTGGTCCAAGTTTAGAAGTATAAGGTCTATTATTGTAAATGTTTCTTGTTTGAAGGGGTTTTGTGTAAACAGTTAGTTGATAATAGTTAGTTGTCAACTGATTTATATAGATAGAGTTTAGAGGCATAAAGAGGGATTGAGATGATTTCTAATTCCTGATACTTTCGAGTGTTTTGTTTCTAGTTCTTCTTGATTGAGTAATCAAAGAGATGAATGTTGATTGTTGAGTGAATAGAGTATCTTCTAATTGATTTCATTCTTTAACAGTATAAACTAGAACATATAATATTAACAGGAAATGTTCAAATAAAGTGCCTCATAAATTAAAACATGTAAGAAGTATTTTTTACTATTAATTTTCTTAATCAATTGTTGAGATCAAATTGTAAGAAAATAGAGGTGGAATTTTAGGAATAGTCACTTTTGTTGACTTTTTACAAGTTTACTCGTTTTTCTAAACGTTCATAACTTTTATGTGTGACATTATTTTTATATAAAAATTACACCATAAAAACGAGTATAGTATTGTAATATAAAAAAATAATAATTTTTTACGTTTTCAATCTCATATCTCGTTATTGTGTATTTAGTGCAGTTTATTGTGTCTCTTTGTTAGTTATTGTGTTTTTCTTAATACTATTATGTTTTCCTAAATTGATGAATTTTTAAAAAATATAATGGTGGAATAATATTATTGTGTATCTCTAGTATGTGAAACATAGTAAATTAACAACTAATTAACATAATACATTAAAAACAATAACAAAATAACATAATGTCTCGTTATGTTTTTTGATTGTAATTGTGTTATTTAGAATACTATGAGTATTGAAAAGTACATTGGTGAAATAACATCATTGTTTAAATCTAACTGTAAAATACAATGATAGATAACCAAAAATATATATAATATATAAAAAACAATGACAAAAATAATATATTATGTTATCTTCAACACTATAAGTTTTGAAAAATACATTGGTGAATGTATATCATTGTATACTTCTAATCGTAAAACACAATTATAAATAATAAGTTTATATATTCTATAGAAACAATGACAAAAATAACACAAAATGATTTAAAACGTAAAACATGATAATGAATACATATGACAAATGATGTAAAATATATGACACAGTGAACTGATATTTTATACAATGAACGTATAAGAGATAGTGAGCTGAAGTATTTGACATAATGACCAAAAGCCCACCCCCCCCCCTCCCTTTATAAAATACTAGAAGGACACGTATCAAACCCACGATCTTTCTTAGAATTTTCTAATTAAATACCCATTTTACTATAACTCTATGGGGGCATGATTAATTTGCACATAATAATAAGGGAATGGTTGAAATAAAGAGATTCATAAAATTAAAAAGTATAAGAAGTAATCTCAACCATCAATCTACTTAATCAATGGTTGAGATTAAAATGTAGGGAAGAAGTTTGTTAAATGGTATTTTAGGCATAGCCACTTTGTTGCCTTTTTCAAGTTCCCCTTTTTTAACGTTTATAACTTTATATACGTCATCACTTTTTTAATAAAAATTACATCATAAAAATATTTTTTATCTTTATATAATGACTCTGTACTCGTCATTGTGTTTTAGTGCAGTTCATTGTGTCTTTTTGTTAGTTATTGTATTTTTTAAAAGTTGTAAATTTTAAAAAAATATAATTGTGAAATAATATTATTGTGTATTTCCAACATGTGAAACATAATGATAAATTAACAACTAATTAATCTAATAAATTAAAAATAATAACATAATAACAAAATAACACAAAATGATATATAACATAAAACACAATCATTATGTTTTTTTGTCATCATTGTACTATTTTAAACACTATAAGTTTTATATACATCGATGAAATAACATGATTGTGTACTTGTAGTTGTAAAACACAATGATAAATAACAACAAATTTATATAATTTATGAAAAATAATAACAAAAATAACATATTATGTTATCTTGAATACTATAAGCTTTGAAAAATACACTTATGAAATAATATTATTGTGTACTTCTAATTATAAACCACAATAATATATAACAATTTTATATAATCTATAAAAAACAACGATAAAAATAACACATTATGTTATCTGAAACACTATGAGTTTTAAAGAATACATTGGCGAAATAATATCATTATTAGATTTCAGTTTAAGTATCATATGTTAGGTTTCGTATCAGTTCGATTAATAGTTGTGCTTATGCTATGACTTGTTTTCGTTTATCCGCCTCATTATTAGTACTATTGTTCATTCCGCTACCGAGCAATTTTTGGCTCAGGCATGTTTTATTTTGTTGTGTTTCGTTATTTATGTGTCAGGTAATCAAGGATTACGGGGATTCAATGAGGAGAGTTTTGAAGAACAAGATTGTATATCTTAATAATGTAATGAATATTTATTTAGGTTTATTCTGAATTATTGAAGGGGTTAGTCATTAAACCTTAGATCTTTCCTTTAATGTTATGGACTTGTTTTGGTTTGATATTTATAATAGTAACATATTAGCTTTTTAGGGTTGGGGTTACAAAAAGCTTGAGAAAGATGAATGTTTTCATGCTTCTTAACCTGCTGTTAAACTTTATACCCTAAATAAACTCATTTAACATAGCAGTTCTTAACATGTGGAATATTGCAATTGCAGAAGTCTCTATCACCATAGGACTCAACCCTGTAGCAGTTCCTAAAATAAACACTATAAACATAGTAAAAAACAACAGTTAATTAAGAAATTAAAACCAATAATCACATGAAAAACATAAGATGTCACAAAGAGCACTCAAAAATTGTAGCTAAGAAATCAAAACCAAAATGCATCAAAAATATCAAAATCAAACCACTAACAATCAAATAAAAAACACACATGCTGAAAAAACTGAGCACTCAAAAATTGAATCCTTACCAAATACCTGGAACGCGAAACTGTAAAGACCGATCAAACGATAAAGTAGCAAACCAAAGAAATTGATAAACGAAAACAAACATGCAAGAACAATATGAAGACCAACCTGAATGTCTTAAGAGAAAACAACGACAAAGAGAAGGAGAAATAAAAAAGGAGGCCAGACAAAAGAAGCGGTGAAAATGGAGGAGCGAAACATTATATAACCCATGACTTTACGCTTGCACTATGCACTTGAATAATAGTACAACAAAATTATGCTTTGGTCACTTGTAAAGCCTGTTTTAAAAAATAAACTTTACTGTAGCTATCATTCCTCTTTCATATAGAGAGTACTAGTGGGTGAAACGTATGCGTTGTGATAGAGGTGTAAAAACTTGTAAATGAGTTTTTTACCAAATGAATGTTAATCCAAAACTTATTTAATAAAATAGGTGAATTTTGAAACATATTTATTATAATAGTTTTTTTTAAAAAAATTTTCCTTCTCACTTCTAATGTTATTGGATAAATCAAATTACATTTATAATCATGTTTTTGTTTTAAAAGAATTCCAATAAAATCAAGAAAAACAATTTTTATCAGATTCTTAAGGTTTTCTAAAATGTTTTTATTTCTTCAGCTTTCGTGATTTTTGTTATCTTACATATATATACAATATATTTAAATTGTTGAATGGGTATATTTATTTGTCTTTAAAAATGCCTAAGAAATATTTTATAAGTGTTTAAATTAAAAGGTCGATTTTTTTAAAAGTGCGTAAAAACAATTTATTGGATTCTCAACTTTCGTAAGAAATATTTTATAAACGAATATTCTAAAATTACATTAAATATTTTACGAAATAGTCCTATCTTATGCTTGTTAGTCGTAAATATCTTTTTTTATATTTGTTTATTAGTTGCATTTGTTAATATGTTTGTTTATTTACCTGCCTTTATGCTTGTCTACTAATTTTTTCAAATTTATTTTGAAGTCCTTTTTTTAGTTTTCTAAAAATTTTCACGTTCATTTAATCTTACATCAATTGTCATCAATCAAAATTGATTACAATGAACCATGATAGCTTACTAAAACGCTTCTGAAAAGCTCATTTATGTTTTCTTTAATTAAAATTACCTTTTACTATTATCTACATCTACATTACTATATAAACCATAACATTGGGACACAAATATAATTTCATAAAAAAATTAAGACATCTATACAACTTCTTAAACATTAGGTGCACGTGTTCTATGCAATCATTCCTATTTTATTCATCATTTAATAAATTTCTTTTAATTAATACATTACTTAAATTCATATTATTAATATATTATTTAAAAATATGATATTTTATTATTTATAATACTTTAATTTAACATTTAAATTCGTTAATAAGTATTATTTTTTGAATACTAAACTATATAAGTACTAAATACTTTTATAATAATAATAATAGTAATAAAAATAATAATAACTATAAAATTTATAAATAAGTGGTATAGTATTTGAATACTTAACTAAATAATTATTAAATACATTTATAATAATAATGATAATATATATATATATATATATAATATATATATATTCTCTATACTATTATATAAAATATTTGAGAAGGAAATACTTGTAATATTACTCAAAATTTAATACACATAATATAACTTTTTAAACATAAGGTACTAATATTATAAATAATAGTTACTAATTTGCCCTTATTTAATAAATTTCTCATAATTAATATATTATTTTATATATATTTATTTTAAGTATTATCTTATTTATAATACTTTAAATTAATATTGAAATATATATATTTATTATTTATATTTTTATAACTTAATACTATTCGATTTAAGTATTATTTTATTTAAACACTTAAGTGTATAATCACTAAATATTTATATAATAATAATAATAGTAATATTAATAATAATAATAATAATAATAATAATAATAATAATAACAACAACAATAATAACCAAATATATTAGTGTTTAAGTCATGTCAGAAAATATGCTCGATAACATTCGTCACATTACTATGTATAACAACTAGAAAATATTACGAGTAGTGAAGGTTTTCTTAATATCGTCATAATAGTTTTCTTTTTCTCCAAACAAATAAATAAACTACTTTATTTTTTTTCCAATTTTACATTTAAACTTTTAAGTATTTTTTTTTAAAAAATAATCACACCACTTTCTATCTCTCTCTTTTTCAAATTGATACCTATTCGTTTTGTATTTTGAGTTGTATCAAATTTACATTTAATCATCAATTTTTTTTTTAAATTTTATACATAAACCTTCAAGTTATGTCAAATTTACATTTAATCACCTAAACTTTTTTTAAGTTTCACATATAACACTTCAAATTAAGTCAAAATTTCTTTTAACCAATTTACAATATAGTTCGTTAATTATAATAAAGTCACCATTTACGTATTTGCTATTTTTTTCTTTATTTTGAGGTATATATTTTTTTATATTAATTTTTAATAAAAAATTTTATTTGTGTTTCGTACGTAATCTTGTTTCGGGTGGTTAGTACTAAATTATAAATCATCAAATTTAAAATTTTCAACTTTTATAATCTTCGCTGCATAGCACGGGTCCCACCCACTAGTGTTAAATTATTCAAAAGAAATTAGGAAACGAAGGAAGGATAAAACAAAAATTCACGAAAGTTGACCAAAATTAAATGTGACATTTTAATTATATATTATATAAATAGATAAAAGAATTAATTTTTTTAAGAAATCCTTTTTTCTAAATGAGAATCTAGTAAATTATTTTTCCAAATATATTAGAAATTCTTCTTAACTTTAAAACAAAAGCATTAATTTAAGTATAATATGGTTTATCCAACAACATTAGGAGTGAGAAGGAGAAAACTTTTCTAAAAAAAACCCATTTTGACAAATATTTTCAATTTATTCATTTTGATAAATAAATTTTTATGAACACCCATTTAGATATATTTATTTATAGAAAAATTAATATTAGAATATTGATAAAAATAAACGTATCGCAACTATAAATTTAAAATTTTATAAAATATTATATTTTAAAAGTTATAATATAATAACAATTAAAATGTTATAATTGTGTCATGTGTCAAATTCTAGTTGAGTCAAAAAAAAATAAAAGAGTATAGAATTTAAATGGTAAGTCATAGTTACTTTATGAAAGACCATATTGTAACTTTACTAAATTCATGGTTAAATGACTTTGTATATAACTAGGTATTAGATTTCAGTTTAAGTATCATATGTTAGGTTTTATATCAGTTAGAATAATAGTTGTGCTTATGCTATGACTTGCTTTCGTATATCCGTCTAATTATCAGTATTATTGTTCATTTCGTCACTGAGTAATTTTTGGCTCAACCGTGTTTTTTTTTGTTGTGTTTCGTTATTATGTGCCAGGTAGTTAAGGATTACAGGGATTTAGTAAGGAGAGCTTTGAAGAACAAGACTCTTTATCTCAATAATGTAATGAATATCTACTTAGGTTTCTTCTTAGCTATTTAGGGGGTTGGTTATTAAACCTTAGATCTTTCCTTTGGTGCTATGTAATTGTTTTGGTTTGATATATGTAATAGTGACATCTTAGCCTCTTCGGGTTGGGGTGTCATAAAAAGCTCGAGAAAGATGAATGTTTTCATGCTTCTTAACCTACTGTTAAACTTTATAGCCTAAATAAACTCATTTAACATATTAGTTCTTACCAAACAAAGTTGCGATGACATCGTACATGTTGTGATAAATTATACACTACAATTGACCTAACCTGTTTCCGAACTAAATTTACGTCAAAACATAAAGTAACTCGCTCGAATCTATACCGTTGAATGAAAACATATTATATCTGACTTGATTTTTCCAAACAAATTTAGGTAGAAACGTAGACCGACTCAAAAAGTATATAAAAAAACATGTGCGGTGGCCCGAATGCAGCTTGATAAAGTATAGATTATAGTCGCCCGACTTGTTTCCAAACAAAAGTTATGTCGAAACGTAGAGTAACTTGAAATTATACTATCAAATGAAAACTTATTATTTTACTTGACACGTTTCCAAAGAAAGTTGAGTTCGAAACGTAGACAAACTTAAGCGTATTATACATGACCCGACTCATTTCTGAACAAAACTTACGTCAAATCGTAGATGATCGTCACAATATTAACCATCTTAAACGTATATAAAATAAGCATGAAACGTTGTATATGAATCAACTCATTCCTAAACAAAATTTATATACATAGATGGACTCGAATAATACCGACACGTATATAATAATACAAATGTAAGAATATTTTTTTTTAAGGAAAAATTGTATAGGGGTAACTCGAAACGTTAGAAACTCAAAGGGGGAGCGGGTAAAAGTAACACTTTTCAGAACTTTTAAAAGAGTTGAGAGATGAAATTGTCAAAAGGTAAAGTTTATAAGGAGTAAAGGCTCGCGGCAAAAGCCGCCGACGTTCGCTATTAAGTTATAGTTAATTGATATGCTTTAATAAAAAGTTAATTAATTATTCCCAACATACTCCACGTTGGATTCCAAAAGCCCTATACAATCCACTCTACTATTTTTTGTTAAATTTTGTTAATGCACAACAAAAATTCTATGTTCACCTCCAACAAGTGAAACATAGTATTAACTAGACAATATAACTAGAAAATATAATATTAATTAGATGTACGATTAATTAGCACATAATAATAGATAAGAAATTAATAACAAGTAATTTTATATTAATTAATTGGGTATAATATTCAATAAAAGATACTTAAAAACTACTTAAAATGTAAAGAAATGTTTGTGTAATTTATGTATAATATAAAGCATACCAACAAGTCTACCGAATTCAAATCCGTATGTGCTTTACTAATGACACATCTTCACATTCTAGTATTTCTCGTATATGGTGAGACTTTCTAAAAATATGCTTGATACTCTGATGTAACTTAGTTCTAAGCAATTACATGGGAATCGTCAGAAAATATCTCTATAGTTCTCTTGTTGTTGACAACACCCCAAGATCAACAACTAATTTCTTTATTAAACGGAAATTTTAGACACACCGTAGGGATTTTGAGGAAAACCCGGCCTATACGTGACGGTTTGGCCTAACCGTGACCGTTAGGTCAGGTGTAGAAACTAACCGTCACGGTTGGGCCTAACCGTGACGGTTAGACTACAGAGAATGTTCTGCACCTCGGGATTGGGTTAATTATTGGGAGTGTTCCGATTCTGTTTTTTTAGAGTTGGGTTTTAGGGTTTTGGTGGTAGTGTATATGTCACGGTTTGGCCAAACCGTGACATATTGGGTATAATATTTAATTTTTTTAATCATACTAGTTTGTGTTTATTTTTATTTTATCACACGGTTGAACCTAATCGTGATATACGAGTTTGTGTTTTGTGTTTATTTTTATTTTATCATATTACGAGTATTTTTTCTGTTTGATCGTCATCACGACGGTTTGTGTTTAATTTATTTTTATCAAATTACGAGTTTGTAAAAATCAGTTATTATTATTAATGTGACGCTTGTGTTTTTATTGTGACATTACGACTTTGTAAAAATCGGTTGTTATAGAAATTATCATAAATATTATATACAACTACATAACAAGTTGGTTCATACATATACAATTAACATTATCAAAATTACAAATATTGTATATAATTACCATTACAAACAACCAAACAAACACAACCAAACAAACACAACCAAATATAAAAGCCATCATAAATACAACAAAAACATTATAACTAAAATTGCTTATATAAATATAACGATTTTGTACATACAAAAAGAAACAAAATACAAGCAAAATATCTATCTAACCTACCATGTTAGCATCTCTGCCCTGACTGACCCGCCCGCGCCAGAGGTGCTAGCACCGTCATGGCCTAACCGTCTGGGTGACGGTGACAACAACGGCGTACTGGAGGCCACATAATCTATGGCCATGTGCTGGATGACCCACTCCATCATATCCTCCATACGCGTGAGCCGGTCCGTGATGTGCATGAGCCGGTCGTCCATGCTCGTGACCCTGGCCTACGTGTCGTGAAGCATATCTACTATGTGAGCAGGCAACCGCACGGCATGGTACACAAGCTGAGGATGCTGCGGCGGGTCCTGGTAGTCCGGCGGCTGAATGGGCTCATCCTCCCCGCCATCAACCGGCTGGTGAACCTGGACCTCGGCCCCTGCCAACTCGGGCGGGTCCACCAACGGCTTGGGCACCCATGCCACAAGCTCATGGAATCTCTGCACCAGGTGCCACATGCCGTCTCCAAACCTCCGAGCGATCCTCATCCCAGTGGCGGTGGCCTGGCCCGCCAGGCGCACCGGAGTCGCAGGCAATGGAAGCTGGGACATGGCATGCTCGTATCCCAGGCCCCGAGCGATCTACGCCACGATGCTGCCACCTACCAACGCCCCTCTCGCCTGCCTGTGATAGTAGCTGGCAAAGTAATCCGCAAGAGCATGCACGAGGTGGCAGTGTCGGTGTCTGAGTAGACACCGGAAAAAGAAGAGGTCGGCGGTGTTGACCCTGTCGGTCCCCGCTCCACATCTAGGGACCGACGTGGCGATCAGTCGGTGAACGTAACGATAGAGAGGATCTCGTATGTAAGAGACCCTCGAATCGCCACCGTACGGTCCATCACCAATCGCAGGCCACCAGACCTGATCCGTGTCATCTGCCCCTCAAATCAAGGCCGTGGTGTAGATCGGCTCTCTGGTCTCCTCCTCGGTATAGAGGCCGCTGACGATAGCGAACCGTCTAAGGGACATGCGATGCAGGACCCCAAACATCCTGAAAGAAACCTCCGTGTCCACACGACCCTCCACGATGCCATCCTTATCTAGCTCCGGTAGTCCCTGCGCACGCGACCGGAAGGTCAATGTGCAGTAAAACTCCACTATGAGCTCTCGATGTGCGGGCAAATCCATGCTAAACATCTGCTCCCACGGGCTATCTTCACCGATAATCTCCATAAATCTCCCATGCTCGCCAACGAGATCTAACCTCTCATGTGAAAAAACGGTCCCCGGTGCTGGCAGTCATCCTCTCAGGGTCCTAAACCGCTGAAATGTCGTAGTCCCCTCGTCGAACTGAAGATGAGGGTAGTCGTCAATCCCGGGAATAAACTCAGGGTCGCCCGGTAGATGTGCATCCATATCTGAGCATAAATCCGTATTTGTTATTAGTTATAATGTTTATTAAATTGACGGTTGACGGTTACGTTTAAAGATAAGGTTTACGGTTATGATTATAATTATTACTATTATTATTATTATTGTTATTGATATTATTATTATTATTATTATTATTATTATTATTATTATTATTATTATTATATTATTATTACTATTAGTATTATTATTATCATTATTATTATTATTATTATTATTATTATTATTATTATTATTATTATTATTATAATAGTAATAATTATTATTACTATTATTATTACTATTATTATTATTATTATTGTATATTATTATTTTATTATTATTATTATTATATTATTATTATTATTATTATTATATTATTATTATTATTATTATTATTATTATTATTATTATTATTTTATTATTATTATTATTATTATTATCATTATTATTATTATCATTATTATTATTATCATTATTATTATTATATTATTATTATTATTATTATTATTATTATTATTATTATTATTATTATTATTATTATTTTTAAAATTATTATTATCATTACTACTACTACTACTATTACTACTATTATTATTATCATTAATAATAAACCGCCGTAAACCGCCGTAAATCGCCGAGAATCGAGGCTATACCTACCGGAAAACCTATCAAATCTAAGTCCATTCTACGGTTTAAAGCATTAAAATTACATACCCGATTAGTAGGTGGTGGTAGGGTGGCGCTGTGGTGGTGGTGCGTGGTGGTTCCGCCGTAAAAACAGTCACGGTTTGGGCTCGCTGTAAAAGTGTGGTGGCGGTGCGTCGTCGGCGGTGGTGGGGGGGTGGTGCGGTGGCAGTTTCGGCTCGTTGTGACGTGGTGGCGGTGCAGTGGCGATGCGACGTCGGTGGTGGTGCGGTGGCGGTGGGCAGATGGAGATGGAGAGAAGAGGGTGGAGTAAATGGGGTGGGTTAATCGATGAAATCAGATTTAAAAGTAAAACGTGACGGTTTGGCCAAACCGTGACGTATGTGGGTGGGGTAGGTGCTCTAATCGAGGCTAAATCAGATTCAAAAAAATATCTCAAAGCGTCACGGTTTGGCCAAACGTGACGTTTTATTCTTTATTTTTAGCGTATATTATTACTATTATTATTATCAGGGTTTAATATTATAAATATTTTTATTTTTATTACAGTATATTATTATTATTATTATTATTATTATTATAATTATAATTATTATTATTATGTTAAAATATATTATTATTATTATTATCAGGGTTTAATATTAGTATTATTAATATTATTATTATTATTATTATTATTATTATTATTATTATTATAATAAATATCTCAGGGTATATTATTATTAGAGTATATTATTATTATTATCAGGGTTTATTATTATTATTATTATTATTATTATTATTATTATTATTATTATTATTATTATTATTATTATTATTATTATTATTAGGGTTTATTATGTATTTTTAATATACGTCTACGAAGAGTATTTGTTCAAACATAATGTTGATGTATGTGTATGTTCACGAAGAGTATACCCGTTTCCGTTTCGATATATATAGATGATCGTAATCGGTTTAGGGTAGGTTTAAAACGTCACGGTTTGTACACGTACGTATGTTTGTACGTACGTCCACGAAGAGTATTTGTTCTTAATGTGTATATATGTTGATGTGTGTGTATATTCACGAAGAGTATACCCGTTTCGATATATATAGATGATCATAATCGATATAGAGACGATTTAGGGTAGCCATAAAACGTCACGGTTAGGGCTAACCGTGACGTGTTTGTCAAGAAAAACGTGACACCTAGGCCTAAGTTTGACGGTTTCAGTCAACAAACTGTGACGGTTGTGGTCAAACACGCCACCCCTGAGACAAAACATCACGGCTAGGTTAGACCATAATGTTTTGCTTCTCCCCATATAAATATGATTATTTCCTTTCATAGTCAACGAACCACTCCTAGCCCGACCGGTTAAGACGAAAGGGGAATACGGGAGTGGCGTGGGCTCGAAACCCACTACCACCGGTTAAATAGTGTTAATTTTAAAAGTTTTTATTTAGGAAAATGTTTTCTTTTTGAGCCAATGACGAAGACGTTACGGTTTGCCCTAACATTGATGTGATGTTGATCGATGTCGAAGTATCATTTAAATAAGATGTTAAAATGTGTGTTCCTATTCACCTTAAACTAGTCAGGGTAAGTAGGGTTGTCGATCCTCGTGGAATTAGTGGTCGGTGTATTGAACTTTGATTTATAAAACAATGATTAATCAAATTTCCAAATTACTTAACTATTGCCTCTGGACTGTGAAAGTTAGATTTTTGGAATAATTAACAAATAAACTAAGAAAACAACTTCGAAATAATCAAACTTGATTAAGAAAATGATTATAAGAGAAAGTAATCCACTTCGGTTCTAGGTTTGGTTTTCAGTAATTATTTAATTTAACTTCATGGAAAATCCTTAATAGGGAATTTGTACGTGCGATGATTAAGTGATATCGATAATCAGGACTTAATAGGTCTTGATACACAATTCCAATTCAATTAGAAACCAAAACTTGCAATCATATAATTTCCGGAAGATTAAATGATATTCAAATAAAAGTTTACCAACGTCATTGTTTAAATAATCAAAACACAAGTTAAACTTATAAAAGAACTTAACGGGTTCTAAAGTTTAATCCCAACAAAGTTAAACAAAAACAAAAACCTAATCACATAAAACCTAATACCCGAAGTCGATCACGAGAAGATTAGCCGCTCATTGTTCGTGAATGATCTTCAAAATCGTTGTTGATTTGCATTCCGGATGATTGTATCTTGTTTTTGAGGGTTGAAATGGTGAAAAATCGATCCCAAAACTTCCAAAATACGTCTTTTATCGTCTTAGGTCGAATGAGAATCAAGTGGTGGCTGAAACATAATAAAAATGCGATTTTATAGGTTTTTAAAAAGTGTCCTGGCGTAGGCTACGCCAGACAGCGTAGCCTACGCTGGGACCCATTCTGCTGATTTTTTCCTTGAGCTGGCGTAGCCTACGGTGGCTACAGTAGGTTACGGTGGAAGCCTTTCTGCTGCACTTTGAAACTTTGTTTCTTGACCCATCCAATGACTTGTTTCACCATGTAAGCTTCCAAATTGCTTGTTTCACCTACAAAATCACTTCCAACTCATAGTTAACCTATTCAACTTAATCACATGCATATAAACGAACAATCATACGCAATATTTAACGTTTAGACACTTAAAACACTATTCAACACACTTATATCACATCCCCACACTTAATCTTTGCTTGCCCTCAAGCAAATCTAATTCAAAGCACTTAACAACATTATAAACCAAAATCCTTGGTATGCCTTAGCGATCGTCCAAAGTCATACCCATTCCAGAATTACAATAATCATGTTTGGCTAGCAAGTAAAAAAATGTTACATTTAATTCAAAATAGGATCCGACTAATTAAACATAACAAGCTTCCGGCTTTTATTGTCATTCAACACACCCCTCACCATTTGTCACTCATCTCGGTTTATTTCTGGATTGGTGAAAATTGCACCAATATATCACTCGAAAGGTCCATATATGAAACTTTGTTGTCATATGCTTGGGTGACAATCAAACTTCCACGGTAATAAATTGACAATACACACATCAAAAGGACTTACGGGTTTTGGGCTTAGGTTAAGGCAGGAATGATAGACTGTGATTGTGGCTAAAATATAAATTTAAGGCAATACCAACAGTTGATGTTCTTATTGACATAACTGTTACTCAAACAAGACAAACGCATGGGTGCATATTTAACCCATAACCAACACTTTGCATCTTTCTTTTCTTTTTTTTCTGTTTTTTTTATTTTTTATTTTTTTATCATAAATCAAATACTGAAGCTAATATGAATGTTCAACAGTGGTAACTAAGTCACATTGGGTAAAGTTTTGATTTGGGTTTTAATGATATGGGTTTGTCAAAATAAATGGTTTAAGGCTCGAAAGTGGCTACTAAGGGGAATTTTAGGTAAACTGGTGAATCACAAAAAATGGTGTTAAAAGAGAAGGGAATCCTAGATTGCCTCTATCATCTATGTTCATTTATCAAATTCACCGTCTCAGTATGTATCAAATCACACAAGTTCTAAAACAAAGAATCATATGGCCTACTCTCAACAATTAAAACAAATTTGTATGTAACTAACAATCTAGTAAGCTTCAAAATCTCACCAAGTCGAAATTAGGGTTGCCGGTGTGCGCATGTTTTTATTACACCAATAGCCTGTTAACCCTAACTAGACAGTTCTTAATTTTTTCTAAAAACCTTGCTAACATAATTATTTTTGCTATCGTAGAATTAGACCATAACTAAGGACCCTTACATAACTCTTGCCTCACCTCAGTGCACTGAACATCATCCAAATCATGCTCAGAGAATCCTTCAGCTGGATGAGAAAGTGCAGAAGATGGCCCCCAACTGTGAATGCCGGTCGCGGTCACCCCCTCAAACATTTTGGTACAAAGATCAGGGTAAGGAAGGGGCGCATTTCTCAACTTTTCCACTTCATCACTCATATTGAAAGTGTTGGTTATAGGATTATAAATATTCCCCGTTTTGTTTTTCAGTTTCACCCAAGCCCCGTACTTTGATTTCAGGTAGTCATATCGATTTTTGATTTGTTTATGGTCAACAATGAAATTATGATCATTTTTTAGTTTTTCCGCAACAACTTTCCATGAGCATCCTTTTAGGCTACTACCCTCCCGACCGTTGTTTGTTATTTCATGTATACATGCTTCGAGAAATGTTTTGTCGACACATTCCAACTTCCAAATAACTCTAGTTTTTTTTTTCTCTCATGCCTAAATCAAGAACTAATATCAAAACTTATTTCAAGAACCCATATAAGTAATGTCAAATCTAATTTCAAGAACACATTATCAAATCTAATTTCAAGAATCCATATAAGCAGCATCAAATCTAATTTCAAAAACTCATATAACCCCAACTAATATCAAATCTGATTTCAAGAACTAATGTTGAATTTTTATCTGGTAACAAAACCTAAACCTAAATCTGATTTCAAAATTGAATATTTGTTCTAACTTCTAAACATTAATGTTCTCCTTTTAACCTCAAAGGTCAAATTTATGGTCAAAGTGAAGTTCTTTTCTTACCAACCACAAAAATCAAAATCAAAACAACCAACTTCAACCTAAAAAAACCGATCTCAATCAACTCATTAGCAATCATCAAGCCAGATCAACAAACAAACGCATCAAAATACAACAATCGACCTCAACGAATCTGAACTAGAATATAAGCATATTCTTATCAACCAGATCCAATCATCCAAAGCTTAATCAGCATCAAACACAGACTTGAGCAAATCAATCGAAGTAGAAACAAAAGAAGTGTGATTAGTGATTACCTTAAGAAGGCGGAGATGGTGAGCAGCGGTGAAGAGCAGCGGCGGTGATGAAGGTGAGCAAAGACGATGGAGATGGTGACAGAGAAGGAGGAGAGCAGCGACGGGTGGAGGCAGGTGAACAGCAGCGGCGGTGACTTCGGTCACTGATGAAGACGACAGGATGGTTACAAAGAAGGGGAAGGTGAAATTGGTGGCGAGATGGAAGACGACGGACCAACAGGGGAAGGGAAATTGGGTCAGTGATCAGAATATTTAGGTCTCGGTCAGATGCCTTGGACCGGGGCAGTGGGCTCGCCATGCACATCAAACACGCTGACCGGCTGACCGAGTCAGTAGTCAGGGGGCGAGTCAATGCAATCAAACAGAGACTTAGAGCATTCACAGTGGATTTCTTATAAATGTGTGAGTGTGTTTCCTATATTATAAGAAATTATTATAAATGTTTATAAGTGGAGTAAAGAGAAAATTTATTGTTCATCTATATATTTGGTGAATCACTGTTGAGTCCCTATAGATTTTTTGATATTTTTGAAAATGGTTGTGAGTGGATGAGAGAAAAAATATAATGATAAAGGTATATAAAAGTATTATTTAATTGAAAAATAGATAAAAATAGTGATTTTTAGTATAATTATATGGATGAGGATATGGAATCCATTGTGAATGCTATTTTGTACTAATGACTTAAGAAACAACTACATATCATAACATAACATTTTCATCAATGATAATATGTTGTGGCTGACGATTAGACTAAGGTTGTAGCTAATATGGCGGTGAGCATACTGCAAAAAACGATACGTGACAGCGGGAGATGATCGACTAAGAGTAAGAGCGATGTCAAAATTTTCTCATAGCAACTTAGAATTTCACTTTAATGCTTAGTGTTTATTTTTTTATTAGGTTGATTGATCTAATATATATAAATATAGGGGCCGGTTACTATACAAAGTACTTTTTTCGTGCGAAACGTACCAAGTTTTGGGGTGGAATTATCACGCAAGAACAAAGTGATAATTACGCAAGACAAATTACACTCGCGTGGAATCATCACGCAAGAATACCTTTTTGCGTAATAATTTCACATTTGCGTGATAATTCCATCTCTGTGTGATTAATTATTACCCTTACGTTATAATCTCACCCGTAATGTCCATTCTTGCGTAATATCTTCGTACGCTTCGCACGAAAAAAACAATTTGTACCGTAACCTTTCTCTATATATATAATTGTATAATTATATATAGTAGGTCAAATGTATTAGAGTGCTATGAATAAATTATATATATACAAAAATAAATAATAATTTGAGCCAAACCAAGGCGAGTGGACCTTTGCTCGTGGTTGGCTCGTTTTTACAAACCGATCTGAGCTCATCGGCTCATTTACAACCCAGCAAAAGTTTGAATAAGTATTTTTCGAGCAAATTACGAACGAGTATCGAGCGAGTGACGAGCGCTTTGAACAGCCCTATCTACTACGCAATTAGCTTTCTAATGAATAGAAATTATAATGTTTTTAGAATACAGATTTAAACACAGATATAATTATAATTAATGACTGGTTGTTGTTGGTTTTAAACAATCTATATTGGCCAAATCTTTAACAACATTGGTTTGGACTTAATATCAAGTTTAGAATCCAAAACCAAAAGTCAAAACCGAAACAGGAATGAAAACTGAAAAAACCAAAAACAAAAACAAAATCAAAAGAGAATTACAAACCAAAATATAAAACCAAATGGCTTTTTACAACCTCAAAACCGATATATGTTTTAGTTTTAGAGTTAATTACACGATTTGTCCATGTGCTTTGTTCATATTGCAATATTGGTCCAAACTTTTGAGAAATTACAAGTTTGATCCTAACTGTTCACCCAGTCGTAACAATATTGGTCCTTAAGTTGGATGGCCGTCTCTTTTGGCCGTCAAGTCACCTCACGTGGGTTTCACGTGAGGGTAAAATGGTCATTTCGCCTTATAAAAGTTGTGGGTACTTCATTTCACCCCACATCCCTATTTTTAAGTTGATGAACTTCCATCCCAAAAATCGTCTTCTTTTCCACTTCCGCCATTTTTGAACTCACAAGCTTCTGAAACCCAACGATATCTCTTTGCTGCACCATAAAGGAGCATAAGAATGCCTAAATCCTGGGTAATTGGAGAAAGGGGGAGGTTTTTGATCCTGATCTTGTATACGGTAAGAATCTGAAACCTAAAAAAATTAGGCATTTTCTGATTTCCTTTGTTTTATGTGTACAGAGGACTACCCAAATTACTTCTCCATCAAACTTTACTACTGAGGTTGTTCAAGAACTTCCTAAGGAGAATATGGGGCTACTTCGTATATAGATTTCTTGGACATTGACGAGTTTTCTTTGTTTGAAATCGACTGGATGATTAAAGAACTAAACATTTATCATACAACAGCCCAATATTTTTACTATTTTCTAATGACTGGTGAAAGTTTAGACTTTGGTTTAGTATCTTTAGGTAATGATTTTGATGTTAGGGAAATGAAAAAGTATGTTAGAGACATTAAACTGATTGATGTATTTATTGAGGTGGGATGGTCAAGTATTGACTTACTTATGTATAAAATGGTGATTGAATTGATTTAATACAAGTTGAAGTACCCACAACTTTTACAAGACGAAATGACAATTTACCCTCACGTGGAACGCACGTGAGGTAACTTAACGGCTAAAAGAGACGGCCATTCAACTTAGGGACCAATATTGTTACGATTGGGTGAACAGTTAAAACCAAACCTATAATTTTTTAAAATTTGTGACCAATATTGTAATATAAACAAAGTACAAGAACCAATCATGTAATTTACTCTTTAGTTTTACTTTAAAACTAAAACAAACCTAATCATTCATAAACCCTTTGATTGGATGCTTTATGACTTTTACAATAAATTAATTGGCCCAAAGTCTGTCGAAGCACAAACGGTCCGCTTTACTTTCAATCCCTATTTAATTTCTTTTTTTTCGAATCCCAACTATACCTCTAATCCGGTTTTCTTTTAGAACATTCACAGTATGTGCGTTACTTTCATACAAGTGTGTGTCCTATAATATGGAGATGGTTATAAGTGGTTGTGAGTGAAGGAGAAAAAAAATTTATAGGGATTATAACGTGATTCTCCATATTTGAGGAACCACGATACAACCCGTATAAATTTTTTTAATATTTTTAAAAGTTGTTGTAAGTGGAGCTGAGAGAAATAATAATAATAATGATATATAAAAGTATTATTTAATTAAAAAATATAGTAAAAAATAGTATTTTTAGTATAAAAATACAGATGAGAATAGAAAAATTAGCGTGTAATCTTATGATATTATTTTCTTTCAACAAAGCTTCTAGAAACTTTTTGATTGTTTCATCATTTTAGTTCATAAAAAATAATATATACTTTGAATCTTTAAACTTTAATATAATACTAAATAGGTATCACGTTTCCTTTCATCAAAATTTCTTTGTTTCTGTTTTCTATTTAATAGCTACAACAATTAATAACATGAAGACGAGAAGACTCTTGTAGCTACACGCTGGTCTCAAATTCAGTTTAAATTAATTTAATTTCTCAAATCCAAAACATATTTTTCTTCACCTTTATCATTTTCTCCGTCATCTTAATATAACGGATCTTCACATCCATCATCACATTCTTCCTTAAACTCATGACATCACACTTGTCGTGGAGGAAAGTTCAAATTAGTAGTAACTTTATCATGGCCCAGGTCTCTATGTTAACTTGCAGTAAAAGACTTACATAAAAACACCAAAGTCTTTTTATATTAAATACTCGACAAATATACTCAAGTCCACAATTCTAAAGTTTTGGGACAGTTGAACTACCCCCACATCACATTCTTGAGTAACAAGGATTATAAAGAACAATGTTAAAAAGAATGAAATATCATTATCATCCAATTAATTGCATATTTGTAGGTATAAATTGTGTAAAATATTCTCTTCAAAAATTTTAAAACCACACTTTTTTTAAACAAGCAATATTAATCCAAGATAAGTGAATCACATATGTAAACATATTTATAACATGTCTCAAACAACTGAAAAGTAGAAACCCAGCAACACCATTTAGAATCATATCTCACAATTTTCTTCACTTCAATTTACAATAATTAACTTTCTTAGAAAACAATACATAAACTAGAGGGAAAATGCACCTCTTATTTCTTATCTATCGTTTACATTAGATACCACATACAGGTTGAACCCAAAACAATAATGAATACGATGTTTAATTCTCTTGAAATTGAATATTGAGTGGTGGCCTTATCTCTGCAATAATATATACACACACACACACACACACACACACACACACACACACACACACATATATATATATATATATATATATATATATATATATATATATATATATATATATATTTATAACACTACCCCTTATACATATTATAACTTATTATACACAGTCAATATTATACTACTAGATAATATATTAGCTATGGTTTTCAGGACTGATATTAACTAATAGTCTAATACTATAAGATTAGTTTTGCTACCTCATTGGAAGCTTAGTAAGAAAAACGCACTAAAAAACTTAGTTAAAGATAATAGAGAACAACATGTATAGTACTCACCCCCAATACAACATACATATTTCCGTATGTGGAGTCGTATCCAATCTTTTGCAAAGACTTGATGTGATTTTTTATGCATTATTCTTTGATCCAAACCATGCTACTTTGTTTAGTCTTTATAGATGATCTTTAAGTCCTTGAGTTGAGCAATGCAAGTTCATCGTCTTCCATAAATGAAACATATGCAAATTTATATCAAACTCTATACGTTTAATAAGTATTATCTGTTGTTTCAAATATTTACTGAAAAATTAAGTTCAGAAAATTT
The DNA here is from genome assembly GCA_025506505.1 of Flaveria sonorensis. Classification (NCBI taxonomy): domain Eukaryota; kingdom Viridiplantae; phylum Streptophyta; class Magnoliopsida; order Asterales; family Asteraceae; genus Flaveria; species Flaveria sonorensis. Next base: position 50,919,734 of record CM046425.1, on the reverse strand, counting down.
CTTATCAAAATTGGAAGTATTAATTATATAAAAAAAACACTCGGGAAACCGAGTTTATAAATAGTTCTGAAACGTATAAGTTCTTGAGCAATAAAAATATATTAAAGTGAGAAACAAAGTGATTTTGTTTTGCAGGCAAAGACTACTCATTGACCTCAGTCACGTGCTCTATAGTTAAAAGCCAAATTATTGTCTGTTCTGTTCACATGGACAATAATCAAAACAAAGATATGGTTTCGTACTGCTGGATGTGTGAGGGGTCTACCTCTTGCTATGAGACAAATGTTACTTTTGCAATGAGAAGGAATTTTCATTGCGGTTTTCGGATTTCTCTTAACTTTACATTTAAACTTTCAATTCGATGTGAACCGGTCCCAAAAAATAATGATAAAGTTATTGTTACAACCGATTCAATTTAGAGCTATGTTAAGGTTTTTGAAGTGATTATAACCATTAAAAAACTTAATGTGATGTTCAGTAACTTCTAGAAAGAATTAAGAGCTACATTAACGTTTTTGAAGGAATTATAACTATAAAAATTTGATGCACCATTCAGTAGCCATCTACTGTAAATTTTGATCCGATAGTGTAAATTTTTATCCCGATAGTGTAAATTTTTGTATAAATATCGAGTTCGTCCCCCCTAAAAAAATTAATTTTGTTCCCGCCCTCCCTACGGAAGAGTTAAAGCTCCGCCACTGCCTTTATAGGTCCAAGCATATAACTGTGAACATGAGATGTATCATCTAATAAGATTGTACGGTTGTATGATAAATAATAGCTAAAATTAATCGGATAATAAACATGTCATGTCGTCCGTGTCATCATGTATTAATAATATGTATGTTGTCTTAGTTGACAACATTACAAAGCAATTGCAAGGAGACATTTATATATTAAAATAAGAACTAATAATACCGATGATTTTTATGGTGTGGTTAAATTATAGTTTTTGTTCTTAAGTTTGAGAAATTATAGATTTTTCATATGATGCAAGAATCCTTATAGTAAAGAAGGCGATGGTGGTTATTCATGCGAGGAATCTAGGGGGGGGGAGATGGTAGAGGGAGGTAGGGAGAACTTTTTAAGATTCGAACCAAGACTCGAACCCTCATCCTCGACAGTCAAAAATTAGAGGCCACAGAGTGGCATCCGGGAATTATTAATCTCGAGTTGTTGCATTTTTACCCCTTGTTGGGAATACCACTTTTAGATATGTATTCTTACTCACTGATTGGTGAATATTCATAGGTTTTCGGTGTTAAAAGCAGGAAGGAAAAGAGTGATACTGTACAATACACACGTGCAAGCCGAGAAAATATAGCGGAAAGAAACAAAAAATAAGACAAATTTTTTAAAATGAGAGAGGAAAATGAGAAAATTAAAGAAAATTGATTTGATGTTGATGTAACATACGATTCCAAATTAAACAATTCCTCAATTTTTTATGGGTTCTAAAGAAAATTTCGACACATATAGGGCTATACGACGCGTATAGCAAATTTCGACACTGACTACGAGGAAAAATTCAGGGGCTGTCAGAGGGGTTATACGCCCCGTATAAGACTATACGACCCGTATAGAAATTTTGAGGTGTTGATTTAAAATAATGGGGTGTTCAAATAACCAAACCATTTTTTTTATTATTCTCATGACACAAATCTTTTCATTGTAAAATAGGGAGGCTAGAGAATCTGGATCTAAAGAGGTTTTTTATATTTCATCTTGTTTATTTTGTTTTCTATTACGAAGATAAAATAATTAATTAAATTATCCTACTGTGCAAGACAATCTTACATCCGTTAAAGAAAAAAAATCCACTTACAACATACGGATATAAATCATGATTTTAATTACCATTTTAGTTTAAGGATGAAAAAAAGTGTACGTGTCATATACCTAACGGATAAAAAATGATGTTACTCTTTTAATTTTTAGAATAAACTTTATCTATCTCGATATTTTTTCATTTTAAACATACAATTCAAACTGTTACATATAGTTATTTATGAGTTTCAAAAATCAAGATGTTACAAGTGCGAATTGCAATGCATCAAACATATAAAGCGCATCAAATATTTAGAGATCAAAGCAACAAATTACAAATTGTAAGCATTACTTGGTAAAACTCCCAGCGGTGATCAATGGGACCTAAACTAAAGAAAATTTATTAAAGTTTCATATAAAAGTAAACAAAATTTGCATCTTGATTGATTATTTAGTACTAACAATAAGGAGCCCTCATTTAGTGGCCCATTGCTACCGTTTTATTAGCTAAGTTTGTTTGGAAATTATGATTTACGTGGGATAGTGGGCAACGGGGACCCCTCTCCCCTCAGTGACATCAAGTTGTGATCGAGGGCATGATTAGACACTCGATGCATTTCAAAGTAGAGTATCCCATAATCCATATGTCGTGTTTGCACAAATAATTGTTTTATTTAGGGTTTTTTTTTATAGTATTTTAATGATCATTAAAAGACATCCTTTTAATAATTTAGATTTTTAATAGTTAAAATATAACTTTAAATCTTAATAGTTAATAAGTAGCAATTAAGATGTATCTTTTAACCATTCAGACATAAGATTACCTCTTAAATATTAAAAAAACTATAAATTATTAAAAGATATCATCTTAATGATCATCAAGAGGCTAACGAACAACCCTTTTACTTTTTAATTTTAAATCATAATGACAAGGCTACATGACAACACATACACCGGTGGACCTAGCAATAGGGCGTGGCCTTGTGGGTACCAACTGTGTGAATTTTATTTCGTATATTACATATAATCTATATGTAAGCAACACCTAAAACTTTTTGACATTGATTCATATGAAAAATATTCATAACATGACACCCAAAAATAATTAATTTAAATTTTAGAACTTTATAAATTTTTACTTTGTTAATAAACAAATAAGAAAATTATTAATCTCATTAAAATTAACAAATATAAATTATTAATTGTTAAACTCGTTACCCAATACCTATTATCGAGGAGTTTTTTCCCAAAATGATGTAGGTGGGAAAATTATTTACCAAAATGATGGAGTTAGAAATTATTTACCAAAATAGTATAGTTTTAAAACTTTATTGATTCTCTCTTTTATATTTATTAGCTACTTTACTAAAGATTTTCTTTAATGTTTTTTTAATTCTTCTAAGGATAATATTTTTATATCTTTAATTTTTAGAAATGTTTATTAAATAGAGCTTTTTCTAATTTTCTTGAAATATTTTTTAATTTATTTTTAAAATGTTAAAAAAATATTTTTAAGTGTTTAATCATTATAAATAAACAATGTCGGTTGTGTAGTAACTACTTTTTTAATATTTTTTGAATTTTTTTTGTTTAACTACGCTTATAAACAAACAAATTAACAAAGACTTATTTTTGCTCAATGATAGACAATAGTTTTTCCACCCGAGTAACCCACTCTTCCACTCATTTTTTTTTTATTTTAGAGGGAGGGGAGTTTCATTTGTTTATTGTTCAAAACTTATTCAAGTACAAACTATGGTAAACATGTTTACTCACGGGCCTTTTTGTAAAAAATTACTTTAATATATTTTTACTTTATTATTTATAATCATTTTAATACATATTTTGTTTTCAATATATAAAATTTTAAAATATTATGTTCTCCTATGTTCCGAATATACCATTATGATATGGTATTTTTTTTGTACGTTCCGTTACAAGTTTTATTCAAAATAAACTTTATTTAAACCGGTTCGGGTGAAATATGATATATATTTAATATTTTTAAAATACACTTTCGGATTTTTAATGCCTACTTTCTACAACGATGACATTTTGTTTTTAAGTTTCCGGATATACATGTGCGAGATGCTCTTTTGTATATGTGTTTTGATATCTAGAATCGAGTTGCCGCAAATTTACTCAAAACAAACTTTACTAAAAAATTGAAAAAGTAGTTACTACACTACCGATATTGCTTATATATAAAGATTAAACATTTTAAAAAAACATTTCTTAAAGATTTTAAAATGAACTGAAAAAAATAGAATTGATAAACATTCAACCTAAAAATTAAAGATATCATCCTAAGAGAATTAAAAACATCAAAAAAAAAAAAAAATCTCCAGTAAAGTAATAAAAATAAGAGAGAGAATCAATAAAGTTTTAAAACTACACTAGTTTGTTAAATAATTTCTTAACAACACCATTTTGGTAAATAATTAATATAAAATTTTAATTTCAGCCTTATTTATAACCGATTTTAGGTACTTTACCTTTTCTTTTCTAGATTGTACTTAAATGTGTATTTTTATTAAAATGTTGATAGAAGAAAGTTTTCTTGATCTTGTAAATGTTAGATTATATGTTGCTCGAATGTTTTAATTACTTGATAACTGGTGATTCGCATTTCCATTTCTTCATCTTTTATGTTTATGGTTAGTAGTTGAAACTTGTAGGTTGATTACTTAATTTTAAAGTTAGATGAAACTTATTGGTTGATTTGAGTTAAAAATTTCAATTTCAAGGAATACAGAAGGATCGATTTCTCAACAAAAAAAATGTGAACATCTTCTAAATGTTTCAATAAAATTGATTTGAATGATTTTTCATTGGATTCTTATAAAGCAATTATAATCAATTTCATTTTATCATCAAAAAGACAAATCAAAAAGTTAGATTTGATTTATTTTTGGAGGATTTAAACTCTTTCTATCGAAAACATGAAATTTAAATGGTTGACAATAACAAGAACTATATTAACCTAAAAAGTGAAGACAAGCAACAATATCACATATCACCACTATCATAAGTTTGATTGTTCTAACATGGTGGTGCCAGATATGCAAATATCACATATCACCGGAATACATTTGTTCAACCTCTCTTTCACTGTATAAAGTAACATGTTTCATATGCGTTGGTGTATCGTTTACTGAAATTTTTATTAGTTTAATTTACATGTGATGCTAAGTGTTGAGTGGTGTTTTTATGCGCTGAAGTATAAAGTTTAAATTAATTAATTGAATAGGTGATGAATATTTGAGTGATGCTTGAATTTTTACATGAAAAAACCTGCTTAATTAATATTATTTTTTCTAGAAAATGTAATAGATCTTTTACAAAAGATGACAATAAGTAGAGAATAATTGTAAAGATATTATATTTTAGTATGTATTCTCTAATGACATGTGTTTCTTATTTTCTTAAGGTGTTTGATTTGTCTTTGTATTATGTGAATCGATTGAACTGGAACCATACTGAAAATATATAGTGGCACCCACAATTGTTTTTTTTAAATCTGTGAATACTTGTGACATAACCACCTACCTATTACATGCAATGATTATTAATTGAGAAATGCAGATGACCAAGAAAAAACGCAGCAGGATAATAGATATAAATAATTAAAGGAATAAATGAGAAACATATAAAGAGCATTGTAACATAAAAACACAACACTATACTAATGGAACCCATCTCTGCAAACCACTCATGGTGCCATGTGAAAAGGGTCCTATGTTACATTTAAAAAGATTAAAAGTATATTTTATAGAGTTGCCAGAAAAGTCAGGATAGTTTTTTTAGAGTAACAAGCATAAAATTGTGTATCAATAACAAAATATAATATATATATTAATCGTATTAAAAAGTGTATTTTTAAAACAAAAATACATTAAATTTCATTAATTTTCTTTAAATGATTATAAGGGGATACGAAGTCGTCCCGCTTCAAGGGTTTCACTGTTTTCCTCATGGTGTTCTCAGGTTTTCCCGTGTGAAATTCCCTAGACACCATGGGTTTTCTTCATTGTATTTCATCCTCACCTTGTGAATATTCATCGGATTTCGCCACAATCATTAACTCTATAGTCAATCACCGCCCTCCACGTGTCTTCCCTGTTTTTTCTTTATTCCCCTACCCGGGACACACCGTGAGGCCTTAACAGACAACTAGTTGGACTAGAAAGTGAACGAAGATGGTGCGCAATGGTGTCGTTTTGAAATTTGAATGCAAATATAATTCAACGTCTAGGGTACAACAAATCATTGTTAATTATGAGGTACTCTCCACTAGATGAGTCCACTAGTCTACAATGAATTATTGTTAATTATGCATATACTCAAGCTAAGGCCCAACCCACTAGATGAGTCCACTTCTAACAAGTGCAAAGACAGACAAGGCTCGTTAGGATTTTATAAGAGGTCTTTTCTAACAACTTAATCGGGTGGTATTATCTAATCATAAATCATCTCTATTGTGTTTACACACTTGTATGCATGGAGAGATCACAATGACGACAGTGATGACGCTATTTTGAGCTGGAGGTGTCTTCTTTTATAACATCATTACATCACACTTTACCCAACAATTTAACAGGAACATTGTCTCGGCTCCATTACATTAAAAAAATAATCTTAAGAATTTGGATCGGACCAAGAAGATGAAATCTAATACCATCACACTATCAAGAAGAACCTTAACTAGGCATCCCTCCTCCTTGCACTGCGACCCGAGTTTATAAACATCTCAGGGTGGATTTTGATTGCAACAGTTAATATGGGTAGAGAAACCTGCATGTTACTTATAATTTTCCATATGCACTTCATGTTATTAGAGTTTGATTTTTTTTATTTATCTATATTTTATATATTCTAGTTATCTATATTTGAACTTTCTCATACCCTATTGTTCAATTAGAAAGAAATGATTGAAAATATAAAAGTACTTTAATACGTCAATTATACCTCTATCATTGGATATATATCATTAATGACTTATCCGTGTCCTTATGAGATAATTCAGGTTACCAACACAAAATTTTAGGAACCTGAACAAAGACTCTAGTGAATTTCATATATATTTATGAATGTATTTTCTTATAGTATATGTAATGGTTGTAAGTGGTTTTTTTGAAATCATCAATCTCAAATCAAATTAATCAATGTCTATAAAATGATTTTCTTAATTTTATTTTAAAAATAAGTTTTCTCTTGAACCCTCCCATCATAGCAACGTACAAGAAATAGAAAGTTCTTGTCACATAGCAGCAATCGAGCCTAGTGGTTGCAAAAACCACTGACCAACACTAGCAGCTACATGCTCAAAAGTGCGAAAGTAACTCTCAAGAGGCTCACGATGATGCTAGTGTTCCAAGGGTTAGACGTCAATATGCAACATTGTTCAATGAAGATTCTTACCTATCCTTGTGAGATTCCACTGTTTTGGCCTCCCCGCCTCTTGTGACTATTTAATGAAGACTCTCACTTACCCTTGTTAGGTTTCACCTTCTGCCTATGTTTAAAAATATTACCGCCCAATAAGTCTCTCATTTACCCTTGTAAGGTTCCACCTTTTTTCGCTCCTCACTTCTTTCTTTGATGAAGTCGTTGATCACTTACCCTAGTTAGGTTCTACCATCCCTTAATCAGGGGTAGATATATTAAGGGGGTAACCCGGGCTGTCCTTGAATTCTCGGTTTGAAGTGCATTAATTTATTTTTTTAATCTATATATAATACTAAAAAAGTAACTTAGAGGGACGCTTGTCATATTTCTAGGCCCCCTAAGTTTATTTTTCCCGCATCTCTCTCATCTTAAATAATTACATAAATTAAAAAATATTAAATAATTTAAATTCTTTTTCACTGTATATTATTTAAATAATAATCAACAACTAATCAGAGATATTATGAACATTTATAGCCCGATCCAACTCGATTCAATACTATATCTCTATATTTGATTACAGAGTCAAAATAATTCGAAATTGATCTAATTATTACACGTAACTTTTCACTGTATATTATTTAAATCTTAATTTCTTCATACTAATATCCTCACACCCATTCAATATCTAGCTCACGATTTGAATAATTACCTAAATTAAGAAATATTAAATAATTTTAATTCTTTTTCACTGTATATTATTTAAATAATAATCAAAAAATAATCAGAGATATTATGAACATTTATAGCCCGATCCAACTCGATTCAATACTATATCTCTATATTTGATTACAGGGTCAAAATAATTCGTAATTGATCTAATTATTACACGTAACTTTTCACTGTATATTATTTAAATCTTAATTTCTTCATACTAATATCCTCACACCCATTCAATATCTAGCTCACGATTTGACCCGTCAAAAGTATTGCTTTTAAGTCTAAAAAAGACAGTTTTCTTTGACTGTATATTTCGCTATAACAATAAACAAAAGTTAAGGTCAATTTATGTCAAGTGTCGGTTTATACTTGAAATAGCCTATTTTTACGCATGATCAGCTTTATGGCATCTTGTCACAAGTTAAGAGTAAAGATGGATTGAAGCTTTTAGCTTTAGATAATGAGTGTAAACCTACTGATGTTACTACAAATGTAGTTTACAAGGATGATTTTGCTCATTTGTGACCTTATAATCACAAGTTGTTATGTCTTATTTAATGTATAACACACTTGATTTTATTTTTATTTTTATGTTATTTAATAGTTAACTCTTTACACTTTCATGTAATACACGGGTAACTAAAGCTAGTCATTGCATATATCAGGATATTAATGAACAAATAATTAGGATTTCTCTCGAATATAAAAAGCCCAAAATTTTAATATAAGATTAAAAACTAAAATGAAAGTAAGATTAACATTCCATTCAATAAAAGCTCAATTTATTAAAAGTCTAATTCCCATCATTATATTATCTATCTATATAAAAATACTTTTAGCTACAATAAATTTGTTAATTTTTTTAAAAGCTTACTAAAGTTTGTTTTTATATAATTTGACCACCTCTATTATATACATATAAGAGTAGTGTGTGTGTGTGGTATACTATAACAATTTATAAAATTTGTGAATTGGTTAAAAAAATAAAAAAAAGACCAATCATGTACCTACGCCGTCTTAAATATCTTATACTTTTATAAATGTAATATGTTGGTACGAGTTTCTCGTGACATAGCGCGGGTGAAATCTTATTAGTATATATTAAATAACAACATGATTGCTAAAGTTTAGAGTATTTAGATTTTTGCCTCTTACTAGTATATATTAAAATGAAGTATTTTTTAGCATTGTATGCTGTTCTAGTAATAATATTGAATGATAATAGCTTTTACGATGCGGGACGCTTTGGGGTTTTATCCGGTAGTATAGCCATCGAGGCATGTTTTTTTGTCACTACGCTTTGATATTTGGAATCATTGCGGGATCTCACATGCAAAACGCGGGGATGAAAACCTAGTTAAAATTAAATGCACTGCAATTTTTTTTTTTGTTATTATATTAATGTATGGCAAAAAGGGAAAAATAAATTTAGGCTAGATTCATTAATGACACTAACTTCATTGGTTTTCATCAATGAGATCGCAAACCCATTAAATAATAATTATATTAATATAAGTTTGTATAATTATTCATATTCAAAATTAGTAAAAACACCAAATTTAAAGTTCCTTGCAGCTTTCATGTTTTCCATTTTCACTATATTTCTATCTATATTAGATTGGCATGTGAGTTTAAACCGTTTAAGAAAACTAGTGATAAAGATTTAAGAATTTTAATCAGTGATCTAGTCTTTGTCACATAGAATTGAAGGAAAGCAGTGTTAAAAAGTGTGATACAAGGCAAGATGTTAGGTGACAAGATTATGTGAAGAATAACCATTTTAGTGGAAAGTCGTTAGAAACAATCAAACATAAAGATATATGTCTCTCTTACAGATTCAAAGTGTCTAGACTATCATATCACTAGTTCAAATTGTGATGTAACATGGTTATCTTAAATATGTATGTTTCTCTTCAAGTATTCAAAATTTTGTCTAGACTATCATAGTATCATGTGAAATTTAAATTTGGTTGAACATCGTTAAAAATTACAAACATAAAGATGTATGCTTTTCTTCAAGGACTCAAAGTTTTTCTATACTATCTTGTGTATAGTCTAGATTTATAAGTTTCTCTTCGTAGATTAAAGTTTTTCTGTCTAATTTTTGCCACCTCTAATGAAAATGTCATTTTGTGATAAGTGTATCTTAAACCAATGTCCTTGCATGTTTAAATGTATTTATTAGGATGTCATAATTGAGTCGAAGTCTCTATATAATCTTCACCTTATGTGATAGTGGTAGTTTGTCCTCATCACTCGCCTCTCAAACTTTACTTGTTGATTAAAATTTCACTAGGTATGTTTGTTTATGATGTCATAGATGAGCATTTAACACTAATTAATGATGTGTGTTTTTACTAAGATACACCAAAAAATTAATGTTCAAGATTAACAATTATAAAATGGTAAATACCAACAAATTTCTTAGGAAACTAAGAAAAAAGGTTCGTTAGAGATCATAAATTTCGAATCTAGAGATTCAAATTGTTTACTTTTACAAATTCTTAGTATTATGAATTTATATAATACTAATTACCAACTTAATTATACTTAATGGTATGTAACTTATGATTTGTGAATTGTAAGTTACTTTGTTTTTTTTTTGTTTTTTTATTTTTAACCCTACATTTTTCATCTTTTACATTTAACACAAATATTTTTTTCACTTTCAACTTAAGTCTCATTTACTTTAAATCTTTTACAAATTTTTCAGTTTACGTTTCGGTCTAAACTTTTCGAGTTAACATACTGCAACATACGTATGTGGTTCAATATTTTTACATCAAATTTTTTCTGTTTAACGGCCATGCTGTATTTTACGGTTCGTTCTAATTTATACACATTAACACGTCGTAACACACGTGCATGGTTTAACGTTTTTATGTCTATTTTTCGTTCGGTTTTGATTATTTTGTTTTACGAGTTTTTTCTGGTGTTGATAGTCGTTAGCAACGGTGTGAAATTGATGTTACTTGGTATGATTTTACGGCCCAACCGTAACGCGTGGGGCTGAATGCTAGTTTGTGGTCCAAATTTCAAAGTATTTGAAACAGTGTCTATAAATAACTAAATATAGAAAACATTCTTTAAAAATAAATAACCCTCTTACTAGATGCACAGAAAAACCAAAAATGAAGTGATTAGAACAATAGATTAAAAATTAATAATAAGAATAAAAGATGGAAGACCAAATAGTATGTATACTGGGTATGAAAGCTTGTATGAACTGCTTTCATCTCCTTCTATATGTTTAGCCAAATTGAAATCACCTGCAAACACCCAAAACAAGCATGCAAATAATATGTAATTCACTTCTTAAATAACATATTTTAACTTTATTTACAGACTAACCATGTAAAAATTATTAAAAAAAAAAAAAAAAAAAAGAGAGACTCTGGTTTGTGAAATGTAAATGTAGTCAGTATTGTCCGAAATCACTTTTCTTCGAGCGTTGAAAGAAAATGATATAATCAAGCAGAACAGCAAATGAGCAAATATTATGGTTGTTTTGCCATTTGTGTTCCTACAAGGTGTCTTCAATAGCTCATAGATGCAAAGTGTAATGTGTTTAGGCGATTTTATAAAATAGATGGTAAATTTGTAACAAATGAGTTTAATAAAATGATTTTCTATTTACCTCTGTGTGGACCATAGCTACAACCCACTTTGATAGTTTCTTTTACATCTTTTATTGTAGCATGATTGTAGAAAATAAAGTGTGATAAAATATTATCAACACAGTTGAGCACGAGGTGTGTTTCTTCTAAGCATGGCCCGTTACAATATTCTTCAGTGTATTCAGGTGGCACTTTCAGTTGACCACTCTCGGTCAACCTATAAGATTCTTCACAGCTACTATAAATCTACAATCAAACAAAAAGAAAAAAAGATAAAATTATCATCTACATTATGATAGATGGAGTTTTGCCCTTGTGGTCAAACCTAACACTATTTGACTTCATATTTTAGATTGACTGTCTTGTACATTTATCACCAAAATTTCTTAATTTGTAGCACTTTTTATAAAGTTTAATCTGATTATCTAAATTTTCATAATTGTTATATCTATATATAATTCAAATGCTGCATTATACATTGTTTGAAAAGATCACCTACATGTTTATCACTGAAGCATTGAAGAGCCTTCACAACAACCTCCTCAGGTTGATCACCACCACCTCTTCCGCCTGCAACCGCCGTGCCACCACCTGGTTCGGGTAAGTATCCCATCCCGGTTCCAGCAATTCCGGTTTCACTTTTCGCTATAAGAAATCAACTTCATCAAACAAATTATCGAATTGAAAATTTCCAAATTTCATAATTCATTCATTAAAGGGTACCTGATGTGAAGCAGAAAAGAACAAGAAACAGCAGCATGAGAGATAAACACCAATGATTAACAAAGAACAAAGAAGCCATGTTGAATTGTTGATAACTCGAATACATGCACAACGACGAATTATGTCTGTCATTTATTAGATAATCGATGAATCGAAATTCATCTGTGTAGGTAAAACCAACCAAGACTGTTAAAAAGAGTGTAAAAAAAGATTTAATGAACGTGTAAGAAACATATTCTTTTGGCAAATTTGATTGGAACAAAGGAAAAAAAAGAAGAAATTTTGGTTAAGTTAGGGCTGACTAACAAGAAGAAGCAGTTGAGGAACTCACCAACCATTCATCATTAAAAAATATTGCAAAAATTAATCCTAATTTACAGTTATTATGTTTTGGATAGAGGTGCGTATCCACTTTTACCGGAGGGTGTGATTAAATGTATCCTGTAAACTGTAAACGTATCTAATGTGAGAGGGAAATTAATTATCTATCAGGGTCGGCCCGCTAAGTTTGTGACTAAACATGAAAACTTTAGATCTGAATTTCCCAACTTGAAATTTCTAATGATCAAAGTTTTCAAACAGCAATGTAAGGTTGATTAACATCATTGTCTCATAACGTCTTCTAGTGTGACGTTCTTGACTTCTTTCATAGTAATTGTAGAGGTCTTTGAATTTAGAGTAAATTACCATTTGCATCGTTGATATTTACGCATATTAAGTACTTACATCCCGGCAGTTTTAAAATTGACATCTGCCCCCTGACGTTTCATTTTATTTCCATTTGAGTATTTATCGTTTTATTTTTATCTTCATTTGAGTCCAGATAACTAACACCGTTTGTATTTCTGTTAAAATTGTTATTAAAAAAAGTAAACTACCCCTACACATTAAATAAAAAAAAAACTTGTGGCAATCATCTTCTTCATCACCAACATATTATACTGTATCTCTCTCCTACACACACGCACTCTCTCTCTCTCTCTCTCCCCCTCTCCATCACCACCACCACCACCACCACAACCCCCATCATCACCATAACAACTACCCATCACCACCATCACAGCCCCTACCAACACCACCACAGCCCCCACCTCCACGACCACAGCCACTCGTCACCACCAGGACAGCCACCCCTCACTACCATGACAACCCTCATCACCACCACCATAGTCCCCATCACCACATTCACAACCACTCATCTTCATCAACTCTCTCTCTCATACAGTTTCACAATCTCATTCATTCTGTCAGGAGTAGACAACCACTTCCACCTTCCCCTCCACCTCCACAACCACCACTACCACCACCACCACCACCGTCGCTCACTCTTTCCCATCCTACCGACGTTCAAAATCACTAACGGAGAACTTAAAATTATGAATCTTAAACGGGAAGGAGGGCTGAGAACGGTGGTATTTAGGGTTTGTAGTGGGTCTGGTTGGTGGTGGGTGACGGTTGTGGTGGTGGTGAGGGTCAACTCATATGATGGTAGTGGCGGTTTGTAAGTGGCAGTCATGGTGTTGATGACTGGTGGCATCGATGGGAGTCAAAGACTGAGGATAGTGGGGGCCGGGGGTGGCCACCACCCTCCTCTTTTTGTCGTTGGTAGTGTTAAATTTTAGTCCAGTAGTGTAAATTTTTTGCCCGGTGATGTAATTTTTTATATAAATATCTAGTTTGTCCCCCCCAAAAAAATTTAATTTCTCCCCTGCCCCCCTAAGGGAGTGTTCAGACTCCGTCACTGATGGGTGTTGATGTGTGGTGGGTGGTGGTGTCGATGGGTGGTGGGTGGTGGTGGATGTAGAGAAAAGAAAACCTAAGTATTTTTATCGTGGTGGTGATGGAAAGATAAGAGAGAGAGAGAGAGAGAGAAAGTTTGTATGTGTTTATGTTTGAGAGAGAAAGAAAGAGTGTGTGTGTGTGCGTGTGTGTGTGCGTGTGTGTATGTGTGTGTGTGTATGTTTATGGTGGTCAAAGAAGAACAAGATGATAGTGGTCCCATAATTTTTTTATTTTTAAATTTTAGGGGCATTTTAGTCTTTTCATAAATATTTAACAGAAAAACTAACGATGTCAGAATTTTGGATACAAATGGATACAAAAATAAAACGTTAGTGGATAAATGGTGATTTTAAAACTATAAGGATGCAAGTAGTTAATATGCCCAAACGTTATAGACTTTTGACTTTAAATAAGCTTGACAACATAGGTGGAGCCGGTAGGGTAACGATTGAAATCACGGGTTTTGTTAAAATTGTTTGGGTCAATGTGGGAGGCATGTTGAGGTGCCTGCTTGCTTCAGTTATATCTAAAGTTTGATATTATATTATTATAATATTATATTATTATAATTAATTCAGCTGCTTAACTTGTTTTTCTCTTATAACTTCTAAAATATAAGGGTCTATAAAATTTTGAATATGTCGTTGGAACGAGCTTATTTTTCTCTACGAGTCCACCTAAGTTTCGTTAAAAACAGAGCACGTTTAAATATAATATATTATTATATTTATATATATTTAAACGGTCTCTTATGACACTAAAACTCGTCTAAAACTTTAAATTTAAAATAGTCATTTCACTCATTAGTTACTCGTTTAATAATATACAAAATGTAAAGTTTATATTTTTTTTATTTTAACTATTACATATGACCCAAACGCTCGGGATGTTACATTCTCCTCCCCTTAAAAGAATTTCGTCCTCGAAATTCGAAGTCTACTCAAATAATTTAGGATATTTGGCTTTCATTTCTTCTGCTAATTCCCAAGTCTTCTCGGGCCCTTTTTTACCTTGCCACTAAACTAATACTAATGGAATTATCTTCTTTCTTAGTTTACGCTCTTGAAAATCAAGAATCTTTAACGGTCTTTCTGTGAAGTTTAGTTCCTTGTCCACTTGCACGTCCTCCAATGACACTGTTTGTGTTGGATCTGCCAAACATTTCTTTAGGTTTGATATATGAAATGTATCATGAATACCTCTTAAGGTTTCTGGTAATTCTAGCTTGTATGCAACTGTACCGATTCTTGCGATGATTTTGAACGGTCCAATATACCTGGGACTTAACTTTCCCCGTTTACCAAATCTCATCACTCCTTTTCATGGTGAGACTTTTAGCATTACATAGTCTCCTTGTTGAAATTCTAAAGGCCTCCTTCTGTTATCAGCATAACTCTTTTGTCTATCTTGAGCAGCCTTTAGTTGTTGTCTTATTTGTTGGATTTTCTCAGTTGTCTCAAGAATAATTTCGATTTTGGTCAACTGATCATCCCCTATTTATGTCCAACAAATGGGAGTTCTACACTTTCTTCTATATAATGCTTCAAACGGTGCAGCTTTAATGCTGGAATGGTAGCTGTTGTTATAAGAAAATTCGATCAAAGGCAAATGATCTTCCCAGCTACCTCCAAAATCAATCAAGAAAGCACGCAACATGTCTTCCAAGGTTTGAATTGTTCGCTCGCTCTGACCATCAGTTTGAGGATGATATGCAGTGCTTAAACTGATTTTGGTTCCTAGTTCCTTTTGGAAACTTGTCCAGAATCTGGATGTAAATCGGCTATCCCTATCAGAGATAATGGATAAAGGCACTCCATGTTTACTTACTATTTCATCAATATATATCTTGGCCAGTTTTTCTATTAGATAGCTCTCACTTATGGGTAGAAAATGTGCTGACTTGGTTAGCCTGTCAACCACGACCCATATAGCATTATATCCTTTTCGTGTTCTTGGAAGTTTCGTGACAAAATCAACTCAAATTGTTGTAACTGGCCCATGTTCAATCTTAACTTGTAGACATGTTAAGCATTTCTCAACATATTGGGCTATAGATCTTTTCATATTAGGCCACCAGTAGTGATTTCGAATATCTTTATACATTTTGCTTGCTCCGGGATGCATTGTGTATTTGGACTTGTGGGCTTCATCCAATACTTTGCCCTGAATACCTCCAAATTTTAGGATCCAAATTCTCTGACCAAATCGTAGGATTCCATCCATTCCTTGAGTCAGTAATTTTTGGTTACCCGTCGTTCTTTCAGCCTGAATATTCTCATCTTTCAATGCTTTAGTTTGAGCATTCTTGATTTGGTCTTTCCAATCAAGCTTGACATCTATCTTTAATGCTTTTACCCTAATTGGTTTAACTTTTTCTTTCCGACTGAGAGCATCCGCAACTACATTAGCCTTTCCTGGATGGTACTTGATTTCATAATCGTAATCATTGAGAAGTTCCATCCACCTTCTTTGCCTCATGTTTAACATCTTTTGATTAAAAATGTGTTGTAAGCTCTTATGGTCTGAGTAGATTACACACTTAGTACCATACAAGTAGTGTCACCAAATCTTTAAGGCAAACACTATGGCACCCAATTCAAAGTCATGCGTAGTATAGTTCTTTTCATGAACTTTTAGTTGTAGTGATGCATAGGCTATAACCTTATTTCGTTGCATCAACACACAACCTAAACCATTATATGAGGCATCATAGTATATTGCAAAGTCTTCATCACCATCTGGTAATGCAAGTATAGAAGCACTGCTAAGCTTTTGTTTTAGAAGGTTGAAAGCTTCTTCCTGCTTTGGTCCCCAGTCAAACTTTACATTCTTTTGAGTCAAAGATGTTAAAGGGGTAGCAATCTTGGAGAAGTATTGAATAAACCTTCGGTAGTATACTGCTAATCCCAAAAAGCTCCTAATCTCACTGGGATTCTTTGGGAATTCCCATTTCATCACAGCTTCTATCTTGGTTGGATCTACTTGTATTCCCTTCTTGTTTATCACGTGACTGAGGAATTGAACATCTCTTTTCCAGAAGTCATATTTAGAGAATTTTGCATAAAGCGTTTCTTGTCAAAGGGTTTCTAGAACCATTCTCAAATGTCTGGCATGATCATCTTGGTTCTTAGAATAAATAAGTATGTCATCGATAAAGACAATGACAAACTTATCCAAGTATGGTTTGCAAACTCTATTCATCAGATCCATAAATGCTGCAGGGGCATTGGTTAGTCCAAAAGACATAACCAAAAATTCGTAATGCCCATAACGCATCCTGAATGCGGTCTTGGGAATATCTTTCTCGCGTAAATTCAACTGATGATAACCCAATCGAAGATCAATTTTTGAAAAGTAGTTGGCTCCTTGAAGTTGATCAAATAAATCATCTATTCTTAGTAAAGGATACTTGTTCTTAACAGTTAACTTGTTTAATTCTCGATAATCAATGCACATACGCATTAAACCATCTTTCTTTTTGACAAACAATACTGGCGCTCCCCAAGGGGAGGAACTCGGTCTAATAAACCCTTTTTCTAAGAGTTCGTCAATTTGCTTCATAAGTTCTTTCATCTCCGAAGGGGCTAGACGATAAGGAGCCTTCGCGATTGGTTTATCACCTAGTACTAAATCAACACGAAATTCTATCTGACGATCAGGTGGAAGTCCTGGTAAATCTTCCGGAAACACGTCTGGGAAGTTGCACACCACAGGGATTTCATTGATTTGTATTTCCTTTTTGGCATCTATCATGCACAAAAGAAAGGCTATGCATCCTTTCTGAATACATTTCATTGCCTTCACTACTGAGATGATATTGGTCATAGGATTTCCATCACTTCCATGAACTAGTAGCTTTTCCCCATTTGGCTTATGTACCGTTATCGTCTTATGTTCACAGTCGAGACGAGCACAATATTTATTCAACCAATCCATCCCAAGAATGATATCATATTCACTTAGAATGGTCGGCATTAAATTTACAGAGAATTTAGTGTTAACTAGGGTAATAACACAATCCTTAAAAATCTTACTTATCTTATCTTGCTCACCACTGGCAGTTTTTACAATAGCACAATCTAGAGTTTGTGGTACTAAGTTCAAATAAGGTACTAAGGCAGTTGAAATGAAACTTCTATTTGCTCCTGTATCAAATAAAACTCTAGCATATATGTTGTTAATGAGAAACGTACCAGCTATAGTTCCATCCCCAGCTTCTTTTAACACATACACTCGGCCCTTGGAGTTGTTCTGATTCTTCACAGGTTGTGTTTGTGGAGGGTTCTTGCAATCACTTCGGAAATGTCCATACTCCCAATAATTGAAACATCTAATTTTTGGGCAGTTCTTTCGTGAATGATCACCCATTGGACATTTAAGACATTTGGAATCTTGATACTTTCTCCAAAACTCAATTTTATCGTTCCTTCATGGTTTGTTGATACGGTTCCCTTCATTTCGTGTGATCTTTCTGTCCTTTCTTGGCATCTGGTTTCCATCATCATTTCTCTTTCTTTTGTTGTTTTCAGTCATTATGCCTTCTTCTTCTTCATATGCAATGGCACTTAATGCAATTGCAGATTCATAGGTTTTGGGAGCAGACATCTTAACTAACTATCGAATATGAGGAGGTAACCCTTGCACGTATCTTTTTACGCGCTTTGCTTCAGGTGTTACATGCTCAGGAAGCAGTCGAGCCATCTCATCAAACTTGGTCGTGTACTGACGATGTGTCATCGTCCCGGCCTGTAGTTGTAAGAACTCTCTTTCAATTTTGTCTCTTTCAACTTCAGGTTAAAACTTTTCCATCACAAGCTCCTTAACAATTCCAGGTCCTTTAGCTTGTTTAACATTGTCCCACCAAAACAATGCCTCAGACCTGAATGAGTGAGTGGCACACATGACAGCTTGTGTGGCTGTGCATCCACTAATTTCAATAACAGCTTCCATCTCATGGATCCATTGAAAGGTAGCCATGGAATCTTTTTTCCCGTCAAATATTGGAGGTTCACATCCCTTGAAAGCTTTGTAAGAACAACCTTGCTTAGGTTCAGTTCTCATAGGAGCATCTCCATTACCATTGGTGTTATAGATATGATCATATTGTCCATTACTATCATTGCTCTAGCCCCCTAGAGGGATTCATAACCTCGGCTATAATGGTTGGCAAAGCATCTTTAATTACGCCAGCTACAGCTGCTTGGAATTACGGTCCAGCAAATTGTTGCTCCTCAGATTCAGTATTATGAAGATTTTCATGATCATCATTCGCAGATGACATGATTTGCCTTCTACTACTAGGAGGTCTACCACGACCCCTACCATGAGTACTTCCTCCTCTTGTCATAGTGAAAACCTACATGAGGGAGCAGGGAATTAGTATTCACATGATGGATTATGATCCAGAACATAATAGTACTGATAGACAAGAAATAAAGGTGGCGAGGTGTCATTGCTTATCTATTGCACTTACAATGTTCTAGCCATTATGCTCCATGTTTTACCCAAACCCGTTACCCTAAGTAGATAATCTATTTATCTTAGAGCATCTTCCCTAGTTTAAGTCTAGATACTATCTTTGTACCTAGTTCACTTAAACCTGGCTCTGATACCAACTTGTAACGCCCACCTCCCAAGGCACACCTTGGGGAGCGTTACGCATCGGATATACAGAACACACAGTAATCAGAGCATACATAGCGGAAGTCAAATTATAAATTATAATGTATTATACATCTGTCTTCAAATACAATACTAATATTACATCAGTTTAACTATAGCAGGGATTCAAAATCTTCGGCAACACTTTAGTCTTTTATCTCCTCATAAGCTTAGTCCATAATCTCTTATTCCTGTAATCACCTAGCACCTAGGATGTGTGTCCATAAAATAAAAACATTTGCGACTCAGCATAAAGCTTGTGAGTTCATGAAATAACATTCTTAAAAATTCAAAACATATTAATATTGACTATTGCATCAAGCAGATACAACCATGGAAAATAGATAGGAACAGAGTAAGCACAATATAAATTCACATAACCAGGCTATGTATACAAACTCCACTGGCTAAAGCAGAATCATACAAGCAGCCCTCAAGCATCCTATCAAGCATTGCCACATACCACAAATGCTATTGATAGTCAATTCTTCAATCATTACCAGTTATCATAACATCACATCCCGTTTTAGGAAAACAGTTCAGAGGAACTCACCTATTTAGCAGTTGTCCAACAGTTGATAATCTTTCTTAGTACAATCTGGTAATATCCCTAGGTCCTGATACAGTTTAAGTAATCTTAGGTTAGGTAATTGTACAACTAACTGGTTATTGTAATGATTGTATAGTGGTTTACGCTACCTTATTTAAGCATGGATGATCAGTCCATGCCTAACTAAGGCTAGGCTACCCAATAGCCACTCCTAACAATAACCCTAACACCTAAAAATAATAATACTAATAATACTAAAACCACTTCTAATACTAATAATAATCTAAAATAAATAATAATTAACTTGACATAAACATAAACGAGAACATACCTTAAAACTATCTACGACAATCTGATGTAGAGTCTCCCTACTCGCGCTCCTACCCGAGCTCTAAAAATGACTAATAACAATACCCAATGGGGTATCAATTACCTGGAATTCTCTTTATAATAGAGCGTTTCCAAGAAAACTTATAATCTAAACTCAACATTAAGGTTTCTATTTATAATGGCTTCGAAGGCTCTCTTTTTTTCTTCTGGTCGATGTGGAATGCATGTTGAGGTGCCTGCTTGCTTCAATTATATCTAAAGTTTGATATTATATTATTATAATATTATATTATTATAATTAATTCAGCTGCTTAACTTGTTTTTCTCTTATTGCTTCTAAAATGTAAGGGTCTATAAAATTTTGAATATGTCGTTGGAACGAGCTTATTTTTCTCTACGAGTCCACCTAAGTTTCGTTAAAAACAGAGCACGTTTAAATATAATATATTATTATATTTATATATATTTAAACGATCTCTTATGACACTAAAACTTTAAATTTAAAATAGTAATTTCACTCATTAGTTACTCGTTTAACAATATACAAAATGTAAAGTTCATATTTCTTTTATTTTAACTATTACATATGACCCAAACGTTCGGGATGTTACAATGTAGTATTCAAGTATAGTCACTAATCATGTTTCTTATTAAAAACGCTCAGTTTTAATCTAGTTTTTTTGTATCTTTTGTAAACATTAAAAGTTTTCAAATTTAACTTACCTAATTAAACATATATGAGATTGGTAATTTTTTCCAAGTATAACCCTACATAGAGGTAATTGCGAAAATAAATTTACTAAATAATAACCAAGTTTTGGAAGTGATTCATTTAAGTCAACATAAAAAATGTAATCCATAAAGAGTGACCAAGTTTAACATATATTCCACTTAAGTCACTTAATTTTAAAAGAATTTTGAACATTTAAAAGGTAATTACGTAAAAATGGAAAGGTAATGTCAATTTGAGTATTTTAATAGTTATAAAAAGTATGGTGACTTTCTTGAAACAATATTTAAATTTTATTATTATTTCATAATCTATATCAATTTGGTTCGAGACGAAACGGATTTCTGAACAATTTGATTCAAAATGAAATGATCCGTTTAGGGGAGAAAGTTATCAAAATTGTTACTCGCTTCTTTTATGACAACTAGTAATATATAGTAACCGCACGTAGATGTACAGTAGTGGTGGTGCTATCGGTGGTATTAGTAGTGATTTGTGGTGATTGTGACGGTGATAATGAGGTGGAGTGGAGAGTGATGGAGGTGGCAACTGATGGTTGTGATGTTGGTGGTTTAAAAGGTGGCATGGTAGAGGTGGCATCGATGATGACAATGGCTATGAAAGTGGCGGTGGAGGTGACGACAATTGTGTTTGTAATGATGGAAAAAACGAGTGTCATGATGACGATGGTGGTGGCATAAGTGTCGATGGTAGCCATAGTTGAAAAATAAGTTTTTTGTGTAAGTTACTTCTTTTTATACTTTAAAAGTACATAAGTAGTTATATTTTTGGTTATTAAGTTTTAATATTAATTAACTAAAAGCTTTTATGTTCATTTTTGAAGCGCTTTTTTTTATTGTCAC
Organism: Flaveria sonorensis; assembly: GCA_025506505.1. Lineage (NCBI taxonomy): Eukaryota > Viridiplantae > Streptophyta > Magnoliopsida > Asterales > Asteraceae > Flaveria > Flaveria sonorensis. The sequence goes on along the minus strand of CM046425.1, from coordinate 50,897,603 downwards.
ATGCCATTTTTTTTATCACACAAACTAAATTGAAACACAATAGGACACCAGGTATTTTGTGTCTAAAACTCAGCCAAGTTTTCTTTAATGTATTACAAAACTCACAAATTACACTAAACCTAAACCTCCTATTTATACTAAATATTGTTTTTTACCAACAATCACATACTCTTTATACTTTATACATATTTTATTGCTAAAAACACCACACGTATACTCTGTAAGATTTAAACCAACAACATATTGGTTGGGGAGTATATCATTTTACCACCTAAATATCCTCTTGATAAACAACGCTCCTTTATTTATAATATACCATAAATAAATTAAACAATTATCAATTTCTCACCAAGAATCATCTTGAACACAATATTCGCTTTTAACCGTCTTAACATTCACAAATGAACCAAACAATCTTTTACACATAGAATCTAAGATTAAACTTTCAAGAATCTCCCTCATTAATCTTGATATGTGCCTTCAAGATCTTGAATCCCGAGTAAGACCCATAATTCTTCCACCTAAATCCTTGGTCTCTTGCTTTCACACCACACCAACACCAACAGTGCAACGATCACAAAAACGCACCCCTTATGATTAATCCTCTTCAAGTCCTTTGAAGTATACACATCCACAAATTGTCCAAACACTTGAATCAAAATGCACAAATTACTAAATCCATCAGTATATGTGCCTTTTTTTTCCATCCACTTATCAACAATAAAACGGGTTTTTTTTTCCAAAATGGTATATGTAAAAAACTAATTTACCAATTTGGTGTAGGTTAGAAAAATGTTTACAAATACATTGTGTTTTTTTAATCATTCTTGCTTCTCACTTCTATTCTCATTTGATACTTTACGAAAGATTTTCTAGAATGCTTTTTTAATATTTCAAGGCTGATTTTCTTTAAAAATTTTAGAAATATGTTTTTATAGACCATGTTCCGGAAATATGTTTCAACGTCTTTCGACATGTTTTATAAAATCATTTTTTATATTGCTTAACCATGGTGTTAAAGTAGAAACTGTTTATACGCTTAAAATATTTTCAAAAGAAATGTTTTAATCGAATATATGTGGGTAAGAATGATGCAAAAAACAAAATTTCCTTTAATACTTAAATTTTTGTAGGTGATAATTCATATAAATTGTCTCATATGATAATATCATTTTCGACGATGTAAAAACCTATTTTGGAACTATAAGTTTTCCATCTCACCTTCATAATAAAAATACTCAACAATATATTCAACTTAAAACCAGTTTTATTCAAATTGAAACCATTTTAGAAATTTAATAAAAACAAGTAGCATGACCCGCGCTTCGCGGGACGTACGATTACAATCATGTGATTAAGGGTACGTTTGTGAAACTCGTAACCAAAGTCGTACATTAATGCATTTGAGTAATAAAAGACACATATTAAAAGAACACAACGTCTCAAACATCATGACATAATAGTTTAAACACAACGATTTAAACAAAAGACATAGAAGTCATATAATGATATTAGCATGGTAAATAACAAATTGCAAGGCGTATACAAACCTCGTTATGTTGAGACCTATTAGTTTAACTATGTAACTTAGGAGAAAAAAAGTCAAAGAAAACTAAATAGATAAAAAAGACGATTAAAACTAAAAAAATAAAAAAGACAAATAAATGTATGACAATGGCACATTGCCTCAGTCACAAAATGTATGAAGTTAAACACGATGCGACATTGACAAAGGCGTGTTGCGGAGCGTATACCAAATTCGTTAGGCACATTGCCTAGGTGACAAAATGTATGAAGTTGGTATTTTTTGGAGATTGAAATTTTTGAAAACGTAATTTTTTAAAAAAAAAATATAATATATATAGAAAAGTAAAAAAGAAAAATTAATTAAATGTAAAAAAAATAAGAAAAGCAAAAGAAAAAAAAACGTTGTTTTTGGAAAAAAAAATAGAAAAGTAAAAAAAGAAAAAAAAGTATTTTAGATTTAAAAAACATAAGAAAAACAAAAAAGAAAAACTAAACATGAAAGAGGTTGAGCGTGGTGTTCGACCCAAAGAATCCACCTAGAAAATGCAATGCTCAAACCACTGCGCCAACTGAGACTTTATTATTGTACTTAATAAAGGTCTTATATAACCGTAAGAAAACACGTACAAAGCAAAAAAAAAGATATAAATGATGTGGACCAGTAGAAAAAGAACACGTGGCGTGCCGTGGAGAGCCGACCGACACTTGCAAATGAGTTATATATAATACACGAGAAGATATTCAACTTAAAACTAGTTCTCATTTTAAGAAACCGAAGTTTATTTTTTTATATTAGTATTAAACTTTTCATGAAAAATGATTTTTTGCTTCAAAGATTTACCAAGATGACAAAATGAAATTGTTATGGTCGTAAATTAATCTATAATACCTTAGGTTGTAAAAAAAAGTCACGCAACTTAAATGAAAATTAACATAATAGCATCATGTTATATTAAAAACTTATGTCTTTTACCATGATTAACATTCTAAAAAATCATTATTATAAAACATTTCAAGAGAAACTAAAAAATGTTTCTTTAAATCTATTTGAGAAAATTTCTAATATTTAAAGAACCCATCTTTAAAAGAATCTAAACAATAATTACCTTGAACACCAAAATTCAATTTTGACCCTCCTATTTTTACGTGTAAACCAAAACAATTTTTCACGTGAATTAAAGATTAACAAGTTTATACACATAATTGGAAACACATAAAGATTGCTAGAATAAGGGAAAATCTTTGACTTTAAAATTGAGGGTGTAAATTAGAATTCGAGTTTTGCTTGGCCAAGTTATTCTCTTGTTAAGTTGGGCCTTTTTCTAGCCTTTTGTGTTTGTCTGGCTAGTCCCAACACTAGCTCTTAGGGCTGTGCAATGGGTCGGAACCGGACCGACCCGACCAAGATCCGAAACCGATTAGGAATGTAAAAATAGAACCGTGAACCGGACCATTAATTCACGGGCCGGTCTGGACCGAACCGGCTTAAATGGGTCGGTTCAACATGATTTAATCGGGTCGGACCGAATAGACTCGAAACAAATTTGAAACAAATAATACTACAACATATTGTTTGAATAACTAAAGAATTCATGAAGACGATGATGATGAAGACGATGAAGATGATATACTTGGCGATGATGCTGAAGACGATGAAGACGATTTGAAGATGATGAAGATGATGGTTTTAGGGTTGTGTAATGATGAAGATGATGGTTTTAGGGTTGTGCAATTGTAGATATGGAGAAGATTACTAGAATTTCAATTAAACATATTACATATTTAGAATTAGTTTTTATTTTTAATTTTAATCGTGTTTTAATATCTCCTCCAAACAAATATCCCTCAAAACGTCCCTATCTGACAAGGTTCCCAGTGCCTTTGGTAGGCGTTGCCGCCTCTCCCCAGCAGACAACGCTTATATATATAGTTGTAAAGGCAACGACACCTCTTTGACATCATTGTCACGGTTTTGCGCCTATTTAATTTAATTTATTTTTTAAATGGTCGATCTATAATTCTGATATACAGGCCCCCAAAAAGTCAACGTTTGAGAGCAGGCGCCACACCGGTGGGTAACAAGCACCCGACAGTGGGGAAGAGGCACCCTAACTGTGAGGAACATGTGTCTTCTCAGCTAGGGGACATTTTGAGATAAAATTCTTTAGATGGGATACTTTGAGGTGAAAATAGGAGAAAATTAACATTTGAAGAATTTCCCTTAAATCAAACACTCAATGACAAAGGCCTAAATGATCTTGCAATGTATAAGCAAACCATTTTGAGGTAATTCTTAGTTCCATAAGACTAATTTGCATTTTAATTTTAAATAAGCAAACCATATTGTACAACACAAATGATCGAAATCAAGACTAGTGAAAATTATGCTTATTCACATTTTTCCTTTAAATGATCTTGCAACGTATATTACATTTATAGAGCACACCAATCAAGAACTTCAAACTTATAGGGCCAGAGACTTTAATCTGCTACCAAACACCCCATTTACAGTTGTTCTTTACTCAGGGGTAAAAGTAGGAGGGTAGAAATGGGAACTTGTAATAGTAAAGGGTTTAAAATAAAAATATCAATATCAATACTTGATGTCTTCAATTGTTGGTTTAATGGCTAAAGAATGTTTGAGATCACCAATGTGAAGAGTGTGTTCACCCATTGGAACCCTTCGGATCCCAAATTGGTCAACCACACTCAAATGTTTGCACACATGAAGTTCAAGTGCAACCCTTTGGCGCCCACCAGCCACCACGTGGACCTTTTGAAAGGCCACAAGTTGCTTGTGTGTGGCCCATTTACCTTCTGGCGGGCTCGAGAACACCATCACGGTGTGAGTTCCATCCATGGTTCCAGTATTCTCTACGTCGATGTGTAGTCCCGTAGAGAGGGCGGAGCATTTTGTATGTGATACCCGCACCCCGTTGGTTAAAGTTGTAACACTGTTGTTTTCAAGGTGGAATGATAGCATGGGAACTGAAAATGTTGTTGGGGCTTGAGCTAGGGAATGTCGGAAAGTAGTGTAACTTAGACCATGCCCGAATGGATAGACCACGGGCCCTTTGTAGAAACGGTAGGTTCGACCGGGGTAGTTGTGGGCCGGGTCTGCCCGCATCCCCATGTTTGTCATTGGTACTTTAGCCAAGTACTCTTGTGGGTACCATGTCATAGGCAACTTTCCTCCTGCAAAGAGCAAAAAAAAATGTCATTAGTATCTTAATTTGACCTGTTGGGCTTTCTGAGGCCCAATCATGTATCTAAGCTAATTGGGCTTTATCAAAAGTTTTCTAACGTGTGATCTATGTAGTAACCTGGATTGGTTGTTCCAAACAAGATATCCGCAATAGCGGTTCCACCGGATTGACCCGGATACCCGGCCCAAATTATGGCTGTAATTCGAGGGTCTCTTTTCGCGAAAGTGATGTCAACCGGGCCACCAGACATAATGATGAGCACACATGGGCCTCTTGAAGCCTTTGCGACTCTAGAAATGAGCTCTTGTTGATGTCCGGGCAAGAGTATGTTAACCCGATCTCTTGCTTCAGCTTCAATAGATTGATCAAGGCCCATGACTAGCACGGTTGCATCAGCTTGTCGGGCCGCTCCTTCAGCAGGCCCAATTAATTGGCTCCCCCTACAGCTCACATCACTACATCCTGCTTGATGAATCGTCTTAACATATCTAGCTATCCCTTGTAACGGTGTTGTATACCCGCAAGCGATACCTATAGTATCCAAAAAAAAAGATTTTTAAAAATAAGTTATTTTATTTCCTGTTAAAAAACAAATTTTTTATATTGCATACCAGCATAGTTGCCTATCATAGTGACCGTGACATCAGAATTGGGACCGATAACAGCAACTGTACGATGACTCACTGTTGAAAATGGTGGGCCGTGCCCACGGTTGTCTAAAAGAACTATGCCTTGACGGGCTGCTTCTAGTGCAAGTTGGTTACTCGACATTAAGCACACGTCTGGTATCCCTAAGTTTGCATACGGTTGCCTTGGCCCATCAAACATGCCCAAACGCATTTGAACTGCAATGGTGTTGGCCAAGGCCCCGTCAACATCAACCTCTTTTAACTTTCCTTGTTTTATCGCACCCTCGGTATAAACCGCCAAATGCGGCCCACAATCCAAATCAAGACCTAGAAGAAAAAAAATACAAAAGTCATATAAACAAACCCGAAAAAAATAAAATAAAATGCTCTAATATTTTGACCCGAACCTGCTTTGATGCTTTGTGCGGCTGCATCTTCTGGTGTCGCCGTATAATGCTGACTGGTATACATAACCCCAACCGAGTCACAATCCGACACTATGTATCTGCATAAGAAAAATCATTAGAGACAACAAAAGTGAATCATCAATTTCCAAGTCAATTGTCTAAGCATACCCGTTGAGGTGCCAAGCCCCGCGGATCGTGTTCTTGAGCAGATTCAGGTCGGCACAAGTAGGCTTTCCATTGACTTGATTGTAGGAACACATCACACTTGCAACTTTACCTTCTAAAACACAAGCTTTGAACGGTACATTATATGTGTCTTCTAAATCTTGTTTACTCACCTACATAAAACACACCAATTAGCCTTTATTTCTTAAGAGGAAATTATTATACTTTTCTTTAATATTTTTAGCACAGTAAAACATTAATAAGTAACTTTTTCATTTACTGTTGCGTGAAAGTTAAAGGGCATAAAAATGTTTTATCATATTTGGTAGAAAGTTATCTGTTTTTATTACAAGTTAACCTATGAGTCATTTAACCACCATGTGCCACTTTTTGCTAGAAAAAAGTAAATAAAAAGTTATATTTTTCATTTCATCAATAAGAAGAGGTCCTTTTAGTGACACATAGCACTTTATGTGCGACAAAAGTCGCATTATCAACTAGGTTCCAAAATCTTGCCTCGTTGGCATGTTCATTGTCTAACTTTAGCATCCATATATCATCTTTTGTAAAAAAGTTAGAAAATATATGCCATTCTAAGCTTTGCAGATGTTATATGATGCATCTTTAGCGACGGTTTCTCCTTTTTACCAACTTGGGAAAAAAAGAGTACCATTTTTTTTCATGAGGGTAAATCTTTCAATGATTATGAAACCAAACGTAGAACTTTGTGTTAAAATTCAAACGGTGTGACAATTTTGGTGAGAACATACAAAAAGTATGTGTTAATGGCACATTTTGTAAGAAAAAACTAAAATGGAAATATACCTTGGCATTGAAGTGAAAGCGATCAACACCATTCCAATTATCAAGGTCGTACGCGGTGTAATGTTTACAACAAGCTGCAATCTTTAATCTATCACCCGCATTGCCTTGAAGTCCTCTAACATATCTAACAGCATATCGAGCGGCCAGTGCTGGATCTTCTCCAGGCGTTTCTTGACCACGTCCCCACCTTGGATCCCGGAAAATATTCACATTTGGGCTCCAAAAAGTTAGCCCCGCCTTTCCTCCGTTGTACATGGCCCGTGCTTCATTTGACACGACCTGAAATATGTTTTAAACTACATTTAAAAAAAACTACACTTTCCTATAACATGGTTTATCATTATTATTTTCAAACTTGTTAGTAAACTCATATGAACCTCATCAATCCCTGAGATCATATAAAACGAAGCTTTTGTTAGACAGAACTTTCTTACGACTTAAAAGAAAGATGATAATAATTCAACATTGAAAAGATAATGACTAATGAGTAACTGAAAACTTTTTGTTTGTTAAAAGCCTAAGAATCTCAAACTAGAATAAATTTGACTAGTTTAGTATACAAAGTGCACTTAGGTCGGTTGTCAAGACAAAATGGAATAATTTTATTATAATTGAAACATATAATAAACAGATGGCTTTTGGAAGATGGGATGTAACTTATTATAGTAGAAAAGACCCCACAATTAAGTTATGGGCCAAAATAAATGGTCCATTGGTGTCATAAGAATATAAAAAGTATGGGCTATAAACATGCCAAAAAAATCCACTTGTTGTGATCAAAAAGGGAACATGACAGCTTGTACAAAAGATATCCACAAACTATTTCATTAGTTATCTTCTATTTCTGGTTTCTGACATTCGTTTTGTGTATTAAACATTTGTACCTCATGCAGTTAAATTTGTATTCATAAATATTTATAATTATGTAGGCCCACATGTCATACAAACCCGTTTTGTGATGTGATACCTATACATAACTAAACAAAATCAATATTTTCTCTTGATTCTGATTTTACTTGTATAGTTATACTTTATGCAATTAAAAGTGTACTAACAAACTAACATTCCAAACATAAACATCCTTCTAGTTTCGGCTACTGGCATCTCTCACTACAAAAGTTAGGGGTGTTAAATGGATCGTGTTGATAGTTGAACCTGCTACGAACCCGAATACAAGACAAATTCAAAAATTATGTCAGACACATAAACACCGATAAACCTAAACTTGGCATAATATTATGTAAGTTGACACAATGACCACCTCCTTATACAAAATTTGTTTTGATTTGTTTTTTTTCTAAATTATATTATTATATTACAAATTTACAATCGAATACACAAATGTATAAAATAATTATGTTTAAATTATATTATAAAATCTGAATTTTTGGGAATTTACACTTCACCTCCTTTAAGTCTACCAAATATGTAAAACAGCCCCTCTATCATTGTTTACATGGAAGCAAGATTTGGTTATCCCGTGACTATTGATTTGTGTGACCCTACTAGTACCAAAATTCATCATTCTAATAATCGTGAACATAAACCATTTATAGATATTCAATAAATACATACGAATTATTCGAGTTATTATTATTTAAAATACTAAAATATGTATTTCTGTTATACAAAGATCATCTTAATCAACTAAAAAAGTTGATATTGATGTGATTAATACGTTACATACAAATTAAAGTTAAGGACTCAAGGTTATGTGTGTGTGGGCCCATTCGACAAAATTCGAATATTATCCACCAAACGATATTAACGAATTTATATGATCCATTCCTTAAAACAACAAAAGTGTTAAACGTCACTTTACCTGTCCAATCTCTTCCCACAAAGTGTCATTAAAAGTCGCAGCCGTCGTAATAACCTGCGGGAACTGCGTCGCGCCAAGAAACGTCGGGAGAAACTTCGTCCCGGGGCCCACGTCCGACACGCCATGTAGCGCCTCGGACCACCACTCGTACCCTTGAATCCCTAGCCGAGGCACCGCGGCTGCATTATTAACTAACAACCTCACTTTCTCTTGTAAAGTTAACCTTCCTAGCAAATCTTTAACCCGAACTCTTATCGGTAGATTCACCCGACAAAACGGGAGGTCGTTCGTGACCCTGTTGCTTGGGTCACAAGCAAACGGTGCTCTTGATCGGGCGGTGAAGAACACCGCGAAACCGATTAAGAGGAAGAGGAGGAAGGAGGGTGAAAGAATGCATTTTGTGTGAGTTTTTAGGGCCATTTTGTGTGTGAAGTTTGGTTTGAAGAAAGAAAATGAAGAGTGAATGAGTATTTATAGTGTCATATAAAGGTGGCGTATAGATAGTGGGTTAGTTTTTGTGACGATGATTGGATTTACACGTCTTCTTAATTACGATGTTTGCCACTAGCCGTCTTACCTTCAACACTCATGTGTATTCATACAGATTACTACTGTATTAATCATGTTTTTTGTAATTAAGATACCAGAAAATATTATTTGAAAATAGAAGCTTTTTTGTTTGTTAAGTTTTTGTAGGGTAATTTTGTGATTTATTTAAGTGAGATATATGGGATTGAATTTTGATGCATATGTTTAAAGAGATACAATTGGGTGTGTTTATTATGGATGATAAGAAATATAATAGGCCTCCAAAATATGCAAGATATTCGTTATATTTTAGAAAATGAACAAACATAGTTATATTTTTTATATTTTGTATTTTTATATATGTTTGTGTATGTGTACATGATAAATCATTGAAATAATTCGTTAATATGTTTTAAGTTTTTAATTTTAACGTGTAGGTAGTATAACCTACACATGAGTTACACATACGTAGGCTATATGTAAATATAATTTTTGTTTATTGTTTTTCTTTTTAAATGTAGTGAGGGACAAGTAAACATTATATTTATATTATTTTGTTTATAAAATTTTTTTTGTGGTTAATAAGACGAGAATACGTTCGATTTTAAATGATGGCAACTCATAATATATATACACACATCTTTGATTTTAATATATTGGACGTTTAATATTTCCCCTTTCTAAAGTCATTAATTACATATTTATACAAGTTAAAAAGATCAATTATATATTTTTCCTTTGTAAAACATATATATTACATATTTAACCATTTTATTAAAATTACTTATTAAGTGATTATATTACTCGTATTTTCTCTAAAGTATTTTTACACATTTCACTTCCTAAAACTATCAATTACATAGGTGCTCAAGTTCAAGTATTCTATATAAAAAAATAACAAAATTTAATCTCATTTGAAACTTTATTTCCAAACAACAATAATCGATAATTAAAGTTATATCTCCAAACACAAAATATAATTGTCAAAAGTTTTAAACAATTATAATAAAAAAACAATAATATGTAAAAATCCCTTAGTAAAAACAAAGTAAAATAGTTATTTAATACGTTAAGTTACATGTTTTAAACAAAGAAATATATAATTAATTTTTTAGCTTGAAGAAATATGTAATTTATGATCTTAAATAAAGAAAATACGTAAAAATCTCTTAATATATTAATCCTCGATCTTTGCACTTTTTTATATATAATAAATGAAAGGAGGTTTAGCCATGTGTCATGCTTTTAAGCAATGTATCGTCACATGGCACATTCTTAGCAAACAATTGTCACGTGTCATTTTATTATCAATATGATTTCAACAAATAATTGCCACGTGACTGATTTTAATGCAAATTTTATAGTAACTGCAATTAGTTATCAATTTCGTCAATCAACAAATAAACTCATTATTACTTTCTATTTACACTATTTAACTACTTTCCATTTACACTATACGAACTACAAATTCACCATCAATTTCATCAATCTCATCCAAAAATATTATACTCTCAAAATTAATAATTATGATCATTAAATATCAAATGATCTAAAATGCACATTTTTTCAAAATATCATATCTTTAAATTTTTAAATTTAAAATTTGAATTTAACGTTGCTAAAATCTACTCAAAATTATTATATTCCCCTGCATATTTCTCTAAATAATCGCATTATATTATTGCCAGATTTTATACAATTTTATTATACATATAAAGATTTACATTCTCATTAAAATAAATCTACAATTGATTTCTGTGTTCTATACTATCATTTTTATTTTGAGAATGCTTCATTATGGCGTACAGTTTGATGAAAGATTAAAGGTATTCTTCATATTCTACTATGTCTTTTTTTTATATTATACACTGACATGATGTAGGTCAGACTTTTAAAAATATTACTGAAGATCATTTTTTATCATTTCTTATCATTTCTTATCATGTTGCTGATGTGGTTTAATTTTAAGCAATAATTTGGCACATGACACATTTTCAGCAAACAATTATCACGTGTCGTCTTCTCAGCAATATGGTTTCAAAAAAATAATAATGACATTATTAGAATCAAGAATCTAAGTCAAACTATTTAAAACTAACAATTTATGTATACTTTGAATTAAAATCTATTTTCAAAAATTGTAATAGTTTTAAAATACTATAATCCTACATTAATATATTCAACAAACATTGATTAATACCAAAATTAATGACCTTTCACCTTTTAATATTTTATACATTTATTTTTTATAATTTATAAAGTTAATCTGCATGTACATATTTTTAACCAATTCACACTTTTTTATATTGAGTTTTGACAAAAGGGCATGTTATCTAAGTAAACAAATGATTAAATTATCACGTTTGTATTTACAAATTCTTTTACGTCATTTAATATATGTTAAACATTTTATGTCAAAAGTCAAATTTTTAATTGAAAATCATGTTTTTTTTGTTTTACTTTTATTTCAGGAAACTACAATACAAGAAAACCTTTTAAAACGGTGGTTTCTTAGGTTTCAAAAGTTACTAGCTGAATCAGGTTATTTTTAGTTTTTATTTTTATAAATTCTATATGTATCTATCTTAGAAGTAGAGATTAAATTTCGCTGTAATACTAGAGAATGTACTTTTATCCCTAGAATTTCTGTGATATCTACTGACAAAAGAAAACCGTTTAAGAGTCAAAGGCAATTCCGTCTATTCGTGAGTTTTGCGATTACTATAAACAAGAGTAAGGGTCAATTATTATCAAGAGCTGTTATATTTTTAAAACAATCAGTTTTTACGTATGAACAACTGTATGTCATATTATCAAGAGTTACAAGATAAGATGGATTAAAACTGGTTATATTGCATGACAACGATAAACTTTCAAGTACAACCTCATATGTCGTATACAAAGAGGTTTTTAGAGATTTGTATATATTTTGGGTTTTTTTCTATGTATTTAAATTTATCATGTAATTTTATTCTGTACATATTTTTTTAATTCTCGCGTTCTTATACATTATAGACTTATATTCTCATGACTATTACATTTTAAATGTATTTTAATAACAATTTTAATTTTCAACCCGTGTAACACACGAGTCGTTAGGCTAGTAAACTATATCTTACAAGACTTTACATGTAGAGAAAGAACGACTTTAATTTTTCATATAGACTAGTCAAAACCCAGTCCAACGACTTTAACGGTTGCCCTCTATGGTTATTAAAGTGTAATAAACCTCAAATGTCAAAACATGAATGCTCTTAAAAACCTACTAGAAGTCTTGACTTATCGTCTATTTATTGTCTTACAAATTGTAATAATTGATTTGCGCTAGTGGAAAGTGGTGTAAAATCTAGCTAAGTTAAATACGAACTTGATTGGTTTAACTTAAGAGAATTAGAGTTCATGTCTCGCCTATTTAGGTTCTACTTTTAAGTTTTAGCACCAACTGTGAGTGATATTAAAAGTTTGGTTAGACTCATTTATTATTATAATTTTTGAACGATGAACTCATACATATTAAATCTATTTTTAAATCTACACTAGTGGTTTATGACTAGACATGAACTTTCAACCATTTGAGAACTGATACCATGTCACACAACTTAATATCATTTGGCCAAAGACTCTCGGTTGTTATGTATTTGTTATTTCATTATATATATTTATATGTATACACATACTTTTATATGTATATATGGTTTTTATAATTAGAATTATAATTATAATCATATAATATAATAAATAGTATTGTAATCAAAACCATATATATTATGTGAGCCTGTATTATATTATCAAAGTTAAATATATAGGTTTATGAAGCTTAGTCTTGAGCTTGTTATTAAATAGTTTTGGGCTAGAGCTTGGCCTCAAATTCGGCTATTAACTCAATTAAAGCTTCAGTAAAATCACTATTAACTAGTTCACAAATAACTCGACTCGTCTTGTTTATATCTCTAGTTCCACATGCTTTGACTACCTATTTTCTCTTTCTCACTCACGGGAATATAAAGAAAGGCATGTGTAGAAGCATTTAAACAAACATAAAAAATAAGATAAGAGTTAGTAAATGCTCCATAAAACTTATAGTTATTGTTAAACCCGCTTAACCTCAAGTTAATTAACTCAATTAAAGCTTCGGTAAAATCAGTATTAAGTAGTTCATGGATAACTCGACTCGTCTCGTTTATATTCCTATTTCGACATGCTATGCTTTCTCACTCACATAGATATATAGAAAGGCACGTGTAAGAGCGTTGAAACAACATAAAAAATAAGATAGGAGTTATAAATGCACCATAAAACTTATAGTTATTGTTAAGTAAATAGTGTTTTTTTAACGGTAAATCTACTCTACTCCTACGCTACACCAAATTACATCATTGCTTGGATTTGAACCCAAGACCTCCTTTTTAAGAGGCTTTGCCTCTACCAAGTGGGCTAGCCCCACATTGGCTAATGGTACTTGTCTTATTTATCGAAGGAGAGCGGGTTACTTTGGTATTATTACCTTGTTCCTCTCTCTCTCTCTCTAAAATGCTAACACTACTCTAAAATGGTTGTAAAAGCGTCACTAATAATTATTTGTGACTGATTTTGGGTTGTCACAGATACTCTCAGTTTTAATCTGGTTTGCAATCAAAAAACTTTGCAACGGATTTTAGCGACTAAATAATCCATTTGCGAGCGAATTTATGAACAAAATGTGTGTTCTGGAGTTTAACCATATTGTGATTTTGTTGAACCCTTTAACCAAATTAGTAAACAATCTTTTGGACTGGGTATACTGTGTACACGTGTTTTGGATTTTAATCCAAGCATTGATTTGGTGGATAGTTTTATTCAATCGTATAGCATGGATTGAAATTTAAAACAACTTGTAAGAACCACGTAAGGTTGTTTCTTTATGACTTTAAGCTTATGGTTTAAGCCATGTGAAACAACCTCTTGCACAAAATGTAAAATCAGGTTACGTTAATCAGATCGTGAAACGATTCAGCCTCGTTATGACCACTAAGAAAAAGTGAGAGCTAGTCAAATATTGGATGTGCCTTTTTTTAATTAGTTTGTTCACGTCGGAAAGATACCCTAGAATGCTCAGTGCTATTGCCTATTTTTAACAACATATGAAAACATATTCTTTCATAGTTAAATTTCAAAATTTTGTTTCTCACCTTCTAAACTATTATAAAATTCTTTATATTTTCAAGCAAATAGCCCAAAATTATAAACCATAATTTACGATAACTTTTCTAAAACTCGTAGATTAAAAAAAAAGATTTTCGAGAGTTGCGTATTGCTTTTAGATCGAGACAATTCGGTAATTCGCTCAAATTCCTCAATTTAAAGAACTTGGAATTTGACTTCTCAAGAACAAAAGTTAATTTTTCACTCGTGTGATTTTCATGAACCGGAGAATATTACCAAATTGACTTAACTCATATTCAGAGGATTTAGGTTCAAAAAACTGCCTTTGACGATTATAATTTCAAACTCAAATTAACACCGATATAAATCTTTTTTTCATTTGAATTTCACATGTAAAATTTCATAAAATAAATTCTAATGAGTTTGTAGAGCTTTAATCTAAACATAAATCCACCCTAGCCTATGGCTCCTCTCCTTAAACCCCACTCTTAGGGGCGTAACCCTTGTAGCCTCCACTACTTAGTAGTTTTTCGTCTAAAAACCAATAAGGTTTTAATAACAAAAATCATTAAAAAAATATGAATTCTGCTTCTTTTGACAACCTATTCTTGAAATAAACAACTCGCACATGTTTTACCTGTGTGATTTTCATGAACAGAATACCAAACTGACTTAATTCATATTCAATGGATTTAGGTTCCAAAAACTGCATTTGGCAATTATAATTTGAAACTCGAATAAACATCAATAAAAAACTTTTTTCCATCTGAATTTTACATGTATAATTTCATAAAATAAAATTCTAATGAGTTTTTAATTAAAACAACTTTAATCAAAACATAGCTCCATCCTAGCATATGGCTCTTCTCCTTGAACCCCACTTCTAGGGGTATTGCCCCACGGGTAGAGGTGGCAAAAAAAACCGGTTCGGGAACCGGTTTGGCAGAAAAAACCAGAACAGGTTTCTGGTCCAAACCGGTTTGGCCCAAACCGGTCCCGAACCGGTCCGAACCGCCGGTTTCTACACCGGTTGGAGGTTTCGTATGTCCGGTTTCAAACCGGTCCGATTCCAAACCGGTTCCCAAACCGGTGCCCAAACCGTGCCCAAACCGGATTTCAAAATATAGCCGTTTTTTACCGTTTTTTGTTTTTTTTACCATTTTATCCCCATTAAGCTAGTATAAATATGTATTGGATGTTTTGGTTGAACCACAACAACTTAAAACGCTCTCTACTCTAAAAAAACGCCATCTATTCTCAAATACGCTCAATACTTTCGTTCAATTCAAAAAAAACTCTCAATACTCTCGTTCATTTCAAAATGGCTTCATCAAGTGCTCAATCATCCGTTGGTTGTGATGCGTCTTCAAGCAACGTGGTGGTCGCAATCCTTCCTACGAATAGGAACCCCGAAATATGGTGCAATTACGATTTATGTCAAATGGCTAGCGGTCCAAACAATGCTAGTTGCAAGTATTGTCATAAGTTTTTCAAAAAAGATGCAAATACAACTTTGAAAAACCACATTGCGAATAAATATTGTAAGGCTTTGAAAGATGAACCGTCTCAAGGTCAAGCTTCGATGACAAGCGAAGGGAATGGTTGGGCTTATGACGTTGATGCGGTTCGTGAGCAAATGGCGCATTTTGTAATTCAAGAAAGCTTGTCATTCAAACATTTCGATAATGAATGTTTGACTAAGCTAATTCAACGAACTCTCCAACCGCGATACTCACATATAAGTCATGCTACACTTAGAAGAGATTGCTTAAAAATGTGGAAAAAATCTAAAAATGAATTAATATCTTATTTTGAAAATTTACAAACCGGTGTTAACTTAACTAGTAACGTTTGGTCGACTCCGCACGGTTCACCGGACTCGTACATTTGTGTCACCGCCCATTGGGTTGAACCCGGTTCATGGTAAATAATGAAACGTACGATTGCGTTTGAATTGTTTGATTATCCTCACACCGGGCAAAATATTTTTTATCTTATTGATAAAGTTATTAAAACGTATAAATTAGAAAACAAAATACTTTCTATATCTTTTGATAACGCGTCAAATAATACGCTTGCGATAGAACATCTAAAATTAAAATATAAACCAATTTGTGACGGTGTGTTTTTTCATAGTCGATGTATTGCGCACATCATAAACTTAGCAGTTCAAGATGGTTTAAAAACTATTGAAACGGTAAAAGATAGTTTTAAAAGAATGTTACGCGATATTTTTAGCAGTAACCAAAGATATAATAGGTATCGCAAGTTTTGTAAATACGCAAATTCCAAATGATTAGGTCTGAATTGGGACGTACCTACAAGATGGAATTCGACTTGTAATATGTTTGAAAAGGCTATTGACCAAAAAGAAAGTTTAATAGCCTTTTATAATACTGTGGTGACTCATGGAAAGGCTTCGACTTACCATTCATCGGGTTGGGCTATTATTGAAGAAATAACTAAAATGCTTAATGTTTTTAAAACCGCAACTACTTGTCTTTCTGGAGTTTATTATCCAACAAGTCCATTAGTACTTCACCAAATTTACTTAATGACTTTAAAATTAAATGAGTTGTCATGTAGGGGTAGACCTTATTCGGATATGATACCACAAATGAAAGAAAAACTTAAAAAATATTTTAAAGAAATGCCTCCGGTTATTACATGTGCCGCTGCCTTAAACCCTTGTTTAAATACTTCGGGGGTTGAAACTTTACTTGATAAAATTACTTTTAATTTGGATTTAGAAGAAGAAAACCCATATTATGCTCAAAGTGCAAAAAATAATTTTAACACACATTTAGACCAAATGTTTTATGTTTATTTAGCAAAATATGATAAAACATCAAACATACATGAGTTTATGCGGCATGTGGCACATGACAAAGGTTCAAGTGATCTAATGTTTGCTTTGTATAATACTTTAAGAGATGAATGTAATAAACGTCAACGTGATAACACTCCGAGTAGTGAAATCGGGAGGTATAGTGGAACAAACTTTTTATCCACCATGACTCCACAAGATTTTAAAAATTCTGACTTGCTGGTTTGGTGGAAAGGTAAGAAAGATCAATTTCCAACCCTATCCACCATGTCCCAAGATTTACTAACCGTCCAAGCTTTCACGGTAGCTTCGGAATCTGTTTTTTCTGTTAGTGGCAGGATTATATCAATACGAAGAACCCGACTCACTCCCGAAGCAGTTGAAATATGTATTTGCTTGAAGGATTATTTGGATGCAGCTGAAAAAATACAAGAAAAATGCTCACTTAAAGGAGAATTAGAATATGAAGCCAAAATATATGAAGACGAAGTAGAAGATGGATTGACACCCGAAATGGCCAATAATGAAGCGGCATATGACGAGTTCCTTCGTAATAGCTCGGGTTCTGGTGGCGAAGAATAAAATTTACGTTATTTGAATTGTTTATATGTTTTGAATAATATCTTTATTTTACATTTTATGTAATCTTTGATAAAAATAAATAATCATATTTAATTTTTCATGTATCATAAATCATAATTATATTTTTAATTAATGTTTTATGTTTTATATTTTAATATTAATAAATAATTTATATAAATGTGTAATCTTTGATAAAATAAATAATGTTTTAGATCAATTGAACAAGTTTTGAAAAATTTGTTGTGTGAAAAACTTCTGAAATTTGGCTAAGTGTTCAGGCGCATGAGCACTGTTTGGGCGCATGACTATTTGGCGCATGAGCACTATTTCGGCGCATGAGCACTGTTTGGGAGCATGACTGTTTGGGCGCATTAGCTTGTTTGGGCGCATGAGCTTTGTGTCACACCCCAACCTTAACGGCGGAAACATCGATGTATGAGGGTTAAGATTGTTCATGCCACACAACGCTAAATTAAAAATGACAATATTATTAAATATCAAGATTCATAACGTACATAACGGAAATAACATAAGTTCAACAATCAAATACATAAGTTTTCAAGCGTCATGTGACAATAAATGTCTTTTTATTATAATCTAGGTCCAATCCTAGATGTGAACAAGTCTTCAAAAACAAGCTAAGCAGTATCATTTCCTGAAACATGTTAAAATAATGTCAACAATATGTTGGTGAGTTTTCATAGTTTTAGCCTACATAAATATATATAAAATATGACAATTCACGTCATAGGTTATTGAATAAAGTAAGTAAAGATGAATGAACAAATGTAACAATCAAACCTTGACAAATATGGCCATTACAAGATTAAGGCACTAGGAGCCGGCAATAACCTCGGCTTTAGCACCAAATAGGCTTGTCAGGCCCATAGATCTATGACGTCATCAGGCTAGCAATAGTTAATGATTGTATCTTACAAGAGTCATCATATGATAATTACAAGTGTTCAAATAACCATGATAATATAAAATAAATTGCACAAGTGTTACAAGATTAAAACATGTTTACAATTATGTTTATAATAGGGTTAACATGTTTCACCCCAAAAGTGAGAAATAATATAAAATGGGGTATGAAAACTCACTTGGATTATAAAGATGACAAATAAGAAGTCTTGAATATAATGCCGATGATTCGTTAACGTTCAACCTAAATGGACAACATGTTAAGTTAATCATGGTGATTATAGTGTTATATTTATAAACCATTTAACCCACGATTTTTAAATTATTAAATAGGTACAATTTGTTATTATTTTGTTATTTAAATGATAAGAATTTTAGTGATTAACACTATTAATAAAAGTTAAACATTTATTACCAAGGAATTATTATTTACTATTTGATACAATAGTAAATTTTATAATTTTAATTGATTAAATTAATTATATTTATCACAATAAATGCACATTTTAAATATGTACATATATTTATTCTCAAAATATAAAATTAAGGTTGTAAATATATTTCATAAAAATGAATAATTTATTAAATTTAAATTCCTGGAAATTAAATGAGATTTGTTACAATTTTAATAAATAAATAAAAATTTGTATTTTATAACTATTTTTATAATGTTTAAAAATAAGAGAATAATGATTTATTAATTAATTTTCTAAGAAAATTTAAAAGAAAATAATTTTATTTGATTTCTGATTAAAAATAATTTTTATATAATTAATCAAAATATTAAAATGTTTTTCTGAATTTTTAAAACTAAAAAAAAAACACTTTTAAAAAATAAATGCAGGGACTCGGGTTCGAACCCGGGTCCCCTGCATAGCCACACAATGCTTTGACCGCTGGGCCAGTGCCCTGTTTTGTGTTTTATTTCAAAAATCAATTTTTAAAAGTAAACTCCCAGAAATCTCCAATTTCATATAAACCCTAGATTCGTAATCGATCAAATTGAACATCAAATCGTTAGTTAAACTCAAATTAATCATGGGGATTTTATTCCCCATGTAAAAACGAATCAAAATGGTCCTTTAATTACCTGTTTGCTGTTGTGGTTGTCGATTTAGGATTCAAACAAAACCGCGACTGTGTTCTTGAATTAAATCTTTGATGCGTGTGTGTTTCGCTGAAATTGATGTTTCAGATAGTGAAAAGAAAAGATCGAGAGCATTATAGGTTCAATTCGTGCTAGAACCCGTCCAACGGCTATCGAATGTTTGTCGGCCGTTTCAGGCCAAATTAAACGAATTTCAGACTGTTTCAGGTGGGATTAATCATCCCATTAAGTTTTATTTGATTATCCGAACGTTTGTATACGATTAATTGCGTTATTACTATGATTTAAGGGGGTGAACGGTTGTTGATTCGAGATAGTTTCGGTTTCGGGTTTGATTGCTTAGTAAAATAGTGTTAATCTCGAATACACACACCCTGGTTCGAAACATGTTCCCGAATCGGTTATGTCCAATTTTGGTGTTTAAAAAAATGGGATTTTAGTGGGTTTAGGGGGTCGCCGGCCCTTTGGCCGGAGTTGGCCGGAAAATAGGCCGGGAATACGGGGTTGTTTGGGGTTTGATTTGAGTTGTTACATTTTGGTCCCTGCGGTTATAATTTTGACACTTTTAACCCAAAGTTTAATTTAAGAGATATTTACAGTTTAGACCCTGGAGTTTTATTTCTTTTTATTTTATGCCCATTTTTATAATTTACAAGTTTTAAAGTAATTAGCTTATTTGATTTTATTTATTTTCAAGATTTAATAATTATTATGCTTGTTATATTTTTTTTTATTATTGTTATTATTATTATTATTATTTATTACTTAGTTATTTAATTACATCAAAAAATTACAAATAAATCCTCGTACTTGCATTAGTAACAAAATAAACTCTTACAAGAGATAACTAAGTTTAACAAACATTTAACAAAAATTACGATAGGTCACAGTCTCCCCAACTTTAAGGAATTTCGTCCCGAAATTAAAGAGAAGACTAAACGAACAGATAGGGATATTTCTTCTTCATGTGATCCTCGCGTTCCAAGGTGAACTCAGCTCCACATTTGTTTTCCCAACGAACTTTGACGATTGGTATGGTAGATGTTCGGGTCTTCTTCAACGCTCTGTCCATAATCTCGATAGGTTTCTCAACGAAATGCAACGACTCGTCAATTTGAATTTCCTTCAAAGGAACATGAAAATTTTCATCAGTCAGGCATTTCCTTAAGTTTGAGACATGGAAAACAGAATGAACCCCGCTAAGTTCAGAAGGTAGTTCCAGTTTGTAAGCCACTTTCCCAACTCTTTTTAGAATCTTGAAAGGTCCTACAAAACGTGGGGCTAATTTGCCCTTCTTCCCAAAGCGAATAACACCCTTCCATGGAGAAACCTTAAGAAGGACCATGTCGTTGACTTGAAACTCCAATGGTTTGCGCCTTTTATCCGCGTAACTCTTTTGACGACTTCTAGCCACCTCAAGGTTATTACGGATTTTGAAAACTTTATCGGTCGTTTCTTGAATAAGTTCTGGACCGATAATGAAGTTTTCACTTATATCAGTCCAGCAGATCGGAGAATGACATTTACGACCGTATAAAGCTTCGAACGGTGCCATCTTGATACTTGAGTGGTAGCTGTTGTTATACGAGAATTCTGCTAACGGTAAATGCGTATCCCAATCACCACCAAAGTCAAGGACACAAAGACGTAGCAAATCCTCAAGAGTTTGAATTGTTCGCTTGGTTTGACCGTCCGTTTGAGGATGGTAAGCCGTGCTTAAATCCAGTTGAGTACCCAAAAGTTCTTACATAGAAGACCAGAAATATGAAGTGAAACAAGCATCACGATCGGAGATAATGTGCAACGGCATACCATGATGACTCACAATTTCATCGATGTAGATACGAGCCAACCTTGAAACCTTGTAAGTGTCTCGTATTGGTATGAAATTGTCCGTTTTGGTCAAACGGTCAACAATCACCCATATACTATCATGGCCACAAGAGGTTCATGGTAACTTGGTTATGAAATCCATGGATATATGTTCCCATTTCCACATAGGGATTTCGGGTTGTTCAAGTATACCACTAGGCCATTGATGTTCAGCTTTGACCCTTGCGCACGTGAGACATTTGGAGAAATAAGATGCAATATCCTTCTTCATTTCTGGCCACCAATATTGGCCATGCAGATCCATGTACATCTTATCGGACCCAGGGTGAATAGAATATCGAGTTTGGTGAGCTTCATTCATGATGAAGTGACGGAGATTGTCGCGATTAGGAATCCAAAGCCGGTTCAAGAAATACCACATGCCATTCGGTTTTGTCTCCAATTATGATCGAATATTAGATGCTAGTTCATCATCCTTCCCTTCCTCAGTTAACGCTGCTTGTTGAGCCTCGCGGATGCAAAACTCAAGATTACTATCAATCCTTATATTTTGAAGCATGATAGTAGCCTCGTTAACATCCACGTGAATCTCGGTATCAAATTCTCCCAACGTGTCAAACCATTGCCTTCGATCTCGAATTTCTCGAAGTGAGACCGTCTTATTATGGATCTTGCGGCTCAGCGCGTCGGCTACAACATTCGCCTTTCCAGGATGGTAACAAATGTCACAGTCGTAGTCGCTAACCAACTCAACCTAACGTCTTTGTCTCATGTTGAGATCCTTTTGATTGAACACGTGTTGGAGACTCTTGTGGTCGGTGTAGACTATACATTGCGTTCCATAAAGATAATGCCGCCAAATCTTCAAAGAAAATACTACGGCACCAAGTTCGAGATCATGAGTTGTGTAGTTCACCTCATGAACCTTCAATTGCCTTGACGCGTAAGCTATGACATTGTCTCGTTGCATGAGAACACAACCAAGGCCTTGACTAGACGCGTCGAAGTACACTGTGAAGTCATCGTTTCCATCGGGAAGAGTTAGGATAGGAGCATTACACAGTTTGTGTTTCAAAGTCTCGAAAGCCTCCTCTTGTTCGGGTCCCCACTCAAAAAGTCTATTCTTTTGAGTTAGCGCCATAAGTGGTTTAGCAATCTTCGAAAAGTTTGCAATGAACCTACGGTAGTAACCCGCTAATCCCAGAAAAGAACGAACCTCAGTTGTGGTCGTGGGAACACACCAATTCTTCACGGCTTCTATTTTTGCAGGGTCGACGTGAATTCCTTGGCTATTCACCACATGTCCTAGGAATTGAACTTCCTCGAGCCAGAATTCGCACTTTGAGAATTTGGCATATAGTTGTTCCTTCTTTAAAAGATCTAGGACTTGACATAAATGCGACTCGTGATCGGTCTTTGTCTTGGAATAGATGAGAATGTCATCAATAAACACGATCACGAATTTATCCAAATACGGTTTACATACCCGATTCATGAGATCCATGAAGACAGCAGGTGCATTAGTCAAGCCAAAAGGCATAACCATGAACTCATAATGTCCATATCAAGTACGAAACACGGTCTTTGGAATGTCGTTGTCGTGAACACGTAGTTGATGATACCCAGAATGTAGATCGATCTTTGAGAATTGTGTAGCTCCTTGAAGTTGATCGAAGAGGTCATTGATTCTAGGAAGAGGGTATCGGTTCTTGATAGTGAGTTTGTTGAGTTCCCGGTAGTCGATGCACATACGGAATGAACCATCTTTCTTCTTCACGAATAGCACGGGTGCACCCCATGGTGAAGAGCTAGGTCGAATAAAACCCTTATCGGTCAACTCTTGTAGTTGACTAGCTAGTTCTTGCATTTCAGACGGTGCGAGACGATAAGGTGACTTAGCCATGGGGTTCGCACCTGGAAGCAAATTGATTTTGAACTCAACTTCTCAAACGGGAGGCAACCCACTAAGATCCTCGGGAAACACCTCGAAGAAATCTCGTACAACTAGAATATCCTTCAATTCCTTACCCTTGGCTTTCGTGTTGACTACGTAAGCCATGAAAGCTACATAATTTTTACTTAGGCACTTTTGGGCCTTGATACAAGACATAAGTTTAAGTCTTTGGGATGATCTCTCCCCAAATACTTTTAAGATATCACCCGATGGTAAAGGGATTCGAATGCACTTCTCGAAGCATATAATTTCCGCTTGTTGCTTGGCTAACCAATCCATGCCGATAATAATATCGAAGCTCTTCAGTTGCATAGGAATAAGGTCGATGAGAAATTCGTGCTCGTTAAGACTCAAGGTACAATCGCGTATCACGACGTCGACTTCAATAGATTTGCCATCGGCTACTTCAACCGTAAAGGATCTTTCTAAGTTTGAACGCAGCTTAGAAAGAATAGGCTCGAACTCTAAAGACACGAAATTCTTATCCGCACCCGAATCAAAAAGTACAGAAGCATATCTACTATTTACAAGATACATACCTGCTCAAGTAATAAACTATCATTGACACATGGAAAGCAGGCATGGATTTTACAAAATAAAAGAACGATTACAGGAAAATAGTGACATACCATTCACCACGTCATTGTTGGCTTGAGCTTGGTTGGCATTGATATTGAAAGCCCTTCCTCGAGCCTGTGGCACATTTCCCGTATTGCGAGGACATTGTGGACGGAAATGTCCAGGTTTGCCACAGTTGTAGCAGACTCGATTGGCAATCAACGCAGCGTTATTCGGGGCACGATGGCAAGTTGCCACCAAATGACCATACTTTCCACACAACGAGCAAATTCGGCAAGGAGTATTCCCCGCATGATGGTACTTGCAGGTGTTGCACATCGGGTATGGCCCAGTATAAGCCCTTGCCACGGGGGCTTGATTTGCAATGACATCTTGCCTTTGAGGGGCATTTGGTGTTGTCACCACATAGTTATGGGCCGGTGTGAATTTGCGCTTCTTGCCCTTAAAAGACGACTCGGTCTTCACCTCCTTTGTTGCCTCAGAAGTCACCTTCACTGTAGACTTGGCACCCTTCACCGTTAAGGTACCAGCCTTGATATGTTTTTCAGTGAGCTGGGCGGTGATATTAATCGCTTCCTCTAAAGTTATGGGCCTACTTCCCACCACAGCATCTTGAATTTGAGGTGGTACCCCCTTGATAAATTTCTCGATGTTGCGGGGTACAGTATCCACCATATGTGGTAGAAGCATGCTCAATTCATGATGCTGGGTGGAATAAGCCAAATGATTCTCGCTATCTTGCTTCAGGTTCCAAAACTCCTCCTCCAGCTTTTGCAATTCACTTCTTGGGCAGAATTTCTGGACCATGATGTCCTTAAACTCTTCCCAAGACAACGCCAAGGCAACTTCAGCACCTCGGTTCCTTTTCTCGCTATTCCACCATGTGAGTGCCCGTTGTTGAATGACACTTGCAGCATAGCGAACCTTGAGCTCCTCGGGAAACTCGCTGTTGATGAACGTGTTTTCCATACTCTAGAACCACTCGAGAAGTCTAGTGGCTCCTTCCTTTCCACTAAAGTTAGTGGGTTTGCACCAGTTGAAGTGCTTGAACGTGCAGGTACGGTTATTCCCACCTTGGTTGTTGTTATTCTCCCCATGGCCATTGTTGCTATCACCACCATTGTTTCCATTGGCTTTGTTGTTGTTGTTGGCCATTAGGGTGCTGCTAAGTTCAGCAACCATCGTCGGAATTACGACAGCCATTTGCCGGGCGATCATTGCAGCAAGTTTACGGTCGGATGTAGCACTATTTCCTTGGTGACGAGACATTCTATAAGATAAAAATAAAGAAAATATTAGTATTCGGGGATAAACCAGTTCAAGGTAACCAGGAATTTTAGATATTTTATATATAACCAGGATGGTTCCAATTGGTACCACATAGCCAATAGGAACATGGACATGTCGAGGTGACTTAATCCCAATTACCTAGAGGAAGATATGTATGTTAACCATAATTTAGCACTCATCCCAGAAATCCCCAGGTAAGCATAACAGGTCTCGCAATGAGATTTATACAAAATGCTTGCCTTGGCCCGAGGGCCCTTTGCCAGGAAATCCAGAATACAGGTGTTTATGTGTCAAACACTTCCCTAAGGCTATCAGAATTAAAACCTCGATGAGATTTTTCAAGATTTAGACGTATCGTCTAAAGAGTTTTTCCACTCGATAAGATGTGTAGTTTTCCACACATAGTCGAGAATAAGATTTAGAAAAGATTAGACATGGTAGAACATAGAGGCATAAGAAGAGGATTAGAAAGTTGGGGTAAACAAGGTTCAAGGCATATTCCTAAGGCATTATTTTCTAAATATAGACAAATAGCACATAAGGAATTAATCATGCAACATGTGATAAACATATAAGCATACTTACAAAATTATAACAAATATCATGTAAAGGGTCCCTAGTTTAACCATAGTCTAGGCCACCATTTCTAATAACCTAAATCCCTATAGTTATGGGCTCTGATACCAATCTGTCACACCCTAACCTTAACGGCGGAAACGTCGAGGTGTGAGGGTTAAGATTGTTCATGCCACACAATGCTAAATTAAAAATGACAATATTATTAAATATCAAGATTCATAACGTACATAACGGAAATAACATAAGTTCAACAATAAAGTACATAAGTTTCCAAGCGTCATGTGACAATAAATGTCTTTTTATTATAATCTAGGTCCAATCCTAGATGTGAACAAGTCTTCAAAAACAAACTAAGCAGTATCATTTCCTGAAACATGTTAAAAATAATGTCAACAATATGTTGGTGAATTTTCATAGTTTTAGCCTACATAAATATATATAAAAGATGTCAATTCACGTCATAGGTTATTGAATAAAGTAAGTAAAGATGGATGAACAAATGTAACAATCAAACCTTGACAAATATGGCCATTACAAGATTAAACGATTAGCTAAGTGTATCTGGTTCCCATAGTGCTCAAGAATACGGCACTAGGAGCCGGCAATAACCTCGGCTTTAGCACCAAATAGGCTTGTCAGGCCCATAGATCTATGACGTCTCCAGGCTAGCAATAGTTAATGATTGTATCTTACAAGAGTCATCACATGATAATTACAAGTGTTCAAATAACCATGACAATATAAAATAAATTGCACAAGTGTTACAAGATTAAAACATGTTTACAATTATGTTTATAATAGGGTTAACATGTTTCACCCCAAAAGTGAGAAATAATATAAAATGGGGTATGAAAACTCACTTGGATTATAAAGATGACAAATAAGAAGTCTTGTATATAATGCCGAGGATTCGTTAACGTTCAACCTAAATGGACAACGTGTTAAGTTAATCATGGTGATTATAGTGTTATATTTATAAACCATTTAACCCATGATTTTTAAATTATTAAATTTTGTTATTATTTTGTCATTTAAATGATAAGAATTTTAGTGATTAACACTATTAATAAAAGTTAAACATTTATTACCAAGGAATTATTATTTACTATTTGATACAATAGTAAATTTTATAATTTTAATTGATTAAATTAATTATATTTATCACAATAAATGCACATTTTAAATATGTACATATATTTATTCTCAAATATAAAATTAAGGTTGTAAATATATTTCATAAAAATGAATAATTTATTAAATTTAAATTCCTGGAAATTAAATGAGATTTGTTACAATTTAATAAATAAATAAAAATTTGTATTTTATAACTATTTTTATAATGTTTAAAAATAAGAGAATAATGATTTATTAATTAAATTTCTAAGAAAATTTAAAAGAAAATAATTTTATTTGATTTCTGATTAAAAATAATTTTTATATAATTAATCAAAATATTAAAATGTTTTTCTGAATTTTTAAAACTAAAAAAAAAACACTTTTAAAAAATAAATGCAGGGACTCGGGTTCGAACCCGGGTCCCCTGCATAGCCACACAATGCTTTGACCGCTGGGCCAGTGCCCTGTTTTGTGTTTTATTTCAAAAATCAATTTTTAAAAGTAAACTCCCAGAAATCCCCAATTTCATATAAACCCTAGATTCGTAATCGATCAAATTGAACATCAAATCGTTAGTTAAACTCAAATTAATCATGGGGCTTTTATTCCCCATGTAAAAACGAATCAAAAGGGTCCTTTAATTACCTGTTTGCTATTGTGGTTGTCGATTTAGGATTCAAACAAAACCGCGACTGTGTTCTTGAATTAAATCTTTGATGCATGTGTGTTTCGCTGAAATTGATGTTTCAGATAGTGAAAAGAAAAGATCGAGAGCATTTGCCCTCTAATTTATAGGTTCAATTCGAGCTAGAACCCGTCCAACGGCTATCGAATGTTTGTCGGCCATTTCAGGCCGAATTAAACGAATTTCAGACTGTTTCAGGTGGGATTAATCATCCCATTAAGTTTTATTTGATTATCCAAACGTTTGTATACGATTAATTGCGTTATTACTATGATTTAAGGGGTGAACGGTTGTTGATTCGAGATAGTTTCGGTTTCGGGTTTGATTGCTTAGTAAAATTGTGTTAATCTCAAATTAAACACACACCCTGGTTCGAAACATGTTCCCGAATCGGTTATGTGCAATTTTGATGTTTAAAAAAAATGGGATTTTAGTGGGTTTAGGGGGTCGCCGGCCCTTTGGCCGGAGTTGGCCGGAAAATAGGCCGGGAATACGGGGTTGTTTGGGGTTTGATTTGAGTTGTTACATTTTGGTCACTGCGGTTATAATTTTGACACTTTTAACCCAAAGTTTAATTTAAGAGATATTTACAGTTTAGACCCTGGAGTTTTATTTCTTTTTATTTTATGCCCACTTTTATAATTTATAAGTTTTAAAGTAATTAGCTTATTTGATTTTTATTTATTTTCAAGATTTAATAATTATTATGCTTGTTATATTTTTTTTATTATTGTTATTATTATTATTATTATTTATTACTTAGTTATTTAATTATATCAAAAAATTACAAATAAATCCTCGTACTTGCATTAATAACAAAATAAACCCTTATAAGAGATAACTAAGTTTAACAAACATTTAACGAAAATTACGAGAGGTCACACTTTGTTTGGCCGCATGAGCACTGTTTGGGCATTTGAAAACTGTGAATTTAAATTTAAAAAAAAAAAAAACCGAACAGGTTTTCAAACCGGCCCGGACCGGTTCGATAGGTTTGAATATCCTAGCCCTGAAACCAGTTTAGGAACCGAACCGGTTTGGAGTTCAAAACCGGTTGAAACCAGACCGGTTTGGCCCCAAAAACGGTTTGTACACCTTTACCCACGGGGCCTCCACTACTTTTTTTTAACAGCAAACGTGCGACCCTGCTTTAGAGGATGGATGTTATCTAAATCGGGGCCTCCACTACTTAATGGCTTTACCCCTAAAACCCAATGATGTTTTAATAACAAAAATCATAAAAAAATAATGCACTTTGTATCTTTTGACTTGTTTAATAATATTGCGATGAAGATGTCAATCTAATTACACTAAAATATCTAACAACTTTTTATATATATTGCGCAGAAATCTAACATCTAAAAGTTTTAATATATACATTTTTAAAGGATTATACGCAAGTAATGTTAGAAAGTCTTAATAATGTTCATTTCGCTTCCCTTATTTTAGATTCAAAATTACAATACATGCTAATATAGAACTTTATTCCCCTTGAAGGTATTCTTTTTCTGTATGGTTCACATGGACTTTGGTGAATTAAATAACGATGAATAAACCATTTCACCTAGAATTAATAATCAAAATTATTAGGTTTTGGCTTTTTGTGCATAAAAGCTATTTCATGTGCTATCATCGTTCTGTCTCAACATTTACATTTAAAAAACTCAATTAAAGGTATAAAGTTTTTTATACTTTACTTGACATCAAGTTTTAATCCAATAGTTCAAGATCATCATAAAGAAGTCTAATCATTTTCTTCTTTTGTGACTAGTATTAGAGTTAATAACGTCCTCTAAAAGTCTTAAGTGCAATTTCGGATTTCAAAAGTAGGTTCTCCTTACAAAAGTGTTGAGTGATATATCCGTTAGTACTTTATCTAACCCATAAGAGTGGAGGGGTGGAACCCAAATGAATCCATGTCATAAACCAATCAAAAGTTGTCATATGATTCGAACCACAAAATATACCCACAAAATAAGGGGTGGAACCCTATGAACCCACATACACACACTTTTGGCTTCAACCCAAAGAACACACACATTCTCTCGGGTTGTACGGATATTTAAACCCAAAATCACTACCTAAAGCCGCTACCAAAGTGGGGTGACGACGCTTTCCTGTGGACCCGAATCAACCCAAAAGTGAACCCGAGTGCGACCCCGTCCACCCTAAAAGCTTCAATTTACTCTTCAATTCACTATCCCTCATAGACATCCTTCAATTTCTACATCACACCACTTTTGCATTCAACTCTATAATCAATTTAGTTATCTTAATAAATTGGTTCTTTTTCAATTTCATATTCTTGTTACAAAGACTTTAATATTATAAAATTTTTAATTTTCAATTTTATAAATTTTTTAATTTAGATAAATTTTAAACTTTTATATATTGTAGATCGAAGAAAATGACAACCCTCACAGTCCTTAGCCATTCGTGTAGACGGACGCGATACAACAATCCATACACTCCCTTGTTATTCACGTATGCCAATCCGTGTCCATCGATCTCTCATGGATGCTGAATTGAGGATGGTCACTCTTATACCATTTTGGTTTTCAATCACTTCCACAAACCAACTATAGTTATACGGGTAACAATCATGACTTATTATTCAATAAATGAGTTGAAATTGATAAAAATAAATTTTTTATAAGAGCATATTTACAGCTATGAAGTTGATGGAGATGCACGGGTGATTTGACAAACAAGAACCAGGCACACCGTTAAGACTTCATTCGCATCCTTCCGTTTTTAAAAATTGTGATTGAAAAAGTATGTAGCATGTGGGAAAATTATTGTTTGATAGAATGACTCCAAATCTGATTTGATAGTTGACGTGAGATGTTTGTAGATGTTTAAATGGTTTAATATTCACCGACGAAGCATTGAAGGGGCCGCCCTCTCTTTTTTTTTCGATGATAGTGTTAAGTTTTAGTCTGCTAGTGTAAATTTTTGATCCGGTAGTGTAAATTTTATATAAATATCGAGTTCGCCCCCCGTAAAAAATTAATTTCACCCCCGCCCCCCTACTGGGTTGTTCAAGCTCCGCCACTGTTAATATTGTAAACTCTCTAAAAATTCATTTGAGTAACTCAAATCTACAACATGTCAATTTAGCTCTACTCAAATTATTCATCGAGTCAATTTGGGTCTACTTAAATTATCTAAAGGATTATTTGGATCTACTTATATATCTAACGGTTTAAATAAAGTCACTCTTATAATACTAATTTAAATAGTTAAATGAGTCTAACTGTTAAGCACCAGACATGATAGTCGCCTCCACCTTCATAACCACCAACACCAACACCACCAGTCGCCACCACAACTACCTCCATCACCATCATGGCCTCCACCACTGGCATTATTGTCATCATTGTCACCATCGACGTAGTAGCCTGCACCGCTGACACCACCAGACCAACACAACCAGCTTCACTCATTGTGTAGCCACCTTAAAGATATTATAGCTAATGAAACAGTTTTGATACTTTTTCTAAAATAATTAATTTCAAGCCTATATTGGTCAGAGTAAGTTTTACTTAAAGTGTTAGTTCACCAAGTTTATAAATTGTTTCAGTTAATTCATTAACTTTCATATTTTATTTAAATTATAAGTTTTAACATGTTTTTTAACATGTTTTTCTTTTGGTTTCAATTAGGAAATATATTTTACTTCTTTTTATGGTAACGTGGAGTGATGGCTTGGATTTTAAGTATTTTTATTATTTTTAATATAACAAACATATTTTTTATTTTTTTAAAATATAATTACATATATTAAAATTTTCTACTCTCACTTCTTCTTTATCATTTCTTTTTTGACAAAAAAAAAATCTAATGATTACTGGATTTGATGGTTTAGTAATCTAATTTAGATAAAATATACGTAAATAATTTAACTGGAACACTCTTGAAAATTGATTACTGTTCTATGATATTTTCTCTAACTTTCTAAACATTGTATTTTGCAATACTTATTTAGTTGCCAAACAAAAAGATATAATATAAGCATTCCCAACTCATCCCTTCTTTTTTAACCTCATTCTCGTCCCCCCTCCTCAAACCGTATCCTCTAGGGGAAAGCAAACACATCCCTCATATTTGTAGGCTTACTATTCAACTCCATATCTGTTTATTTTATACTTTTCACGAGTGGACATAAATTGGTAGCAAGAAATAAAATATAATGAAAAGAATAAATAAGTATATTTTTTATTGAATAGAAAAGAAAGATAAATAAAAAAAAATTACTTTTTTGTTAAATTATAAGGAGAAGAATAAAAATTTGACGGCAAATGCTCAAACTAGCATTGCTCGTAGTTTCAGGTTTAGTGACTATTTTTCCAGTCATAAATATTACGGATATGAGTTATGATTAAAAAGTGAGAGATCACAATGAATAAAGTCTATGAAACTAATATGGTAGTTAGATTCTATAAAACTCCAATGGTAGTTCAATCAAAAGAAACACTCATACGATGCTCAAATTCCATCTACCCTGGCAAAAGGTGGCTCTTTGTACCGACAAAACAAAATGACCCTTGTACGCAAGAAGGTGACTGATATGATAAGTGAGGTCGATACGTTTTAATTTATGTTTCTTATGACATAATTAATATTTGAATTATGTATTTTCTTTTGCTTAATTTAAGTAGTCATTTCATTTATTGTTATACTTGATTATTTGCTGAAAAATATGGTTATAAAAAAATAACAAAAATATACTCATTTTGTGTAACATCTAAAGTTTTGGGTTAAGTCTTAAAATGTATGAATTGTGTGGTGTGAAGCAAGAAGGTATTTAATGTAATTATCACCTAAATTTGGAGAGGAAGCGAGGGAGTTACAAAGCCCTAGCATACCTGAAAATAAACTACAAAAGTTTTGTTCTCTGGAGAATGGGGTTTAAGCAAGGATTCTTGCAAGTTCATTTAGGTAATCAATTAAGGGTTATGATTCGCTTTACGTTTGATTATCTGGTTATATCGAGGGTCAGATTATTAGCCAAATTGTGAGAGAGAATGTGTGCGTTGTGTTTTGCTCAATCAGCCAATAAGGAAGAGGGGAACATTTGATGCTGGTGGTTGGTTAAAAAATGGTGGTAGTGACCGCCTCTTGAAGGTGGCTACGAGCGAGGCCTTAAAAAAATTTAAATCCCTTAAAATCTTTGTAACACCCGGCCCCTCATATCATCAATATTGTCCGCTTTACTTACGAGTAGCTCACGGATTTGTTTTTAGTTGCCCAGGTGAAAACTTCCCACGGAGGTCACCCATCTCTGCATTGCTGCCACCTAAGTTGGCTTAATTATGGAGTTCTACTCTCATTCACATCCAATACGCCCAAAACGCGTTGGTGATATTAGAGACTAGACATTTGCTTATGAACACAACATCTCTCCTGTCTACGGCCGATGTGAGATTTACGTAGAATGTCACAATCTTGTTGTGTAATATACACATCATCTTGTAAATTTTCACTAAGAATGTGGTTTCTCATACTCAAAATGATCAACTCGGACTTTAATAGGTTTAAAGATAGCCAAAGGAGGAAGTTTTTCATCATAATCAAATGCTTTTGAGTCTGTTTTAAACCTTTGGTTACTCGTTATGCCTTCTAAGTATGCACGTTTCCTTTCATATCGGTGTTGTTTGTGAAGATCATCTACACCTAATAGTTTCGCTCTCTGTGATTGAATCAATTAAAAGACGATTGCTTATCATACATGGACTCCATCTCTACATTCATAGATTTAAGCCATTTATCAAATTCCACTCATGACATCGCTTCTTGATAGGTGGTAGGTTCACTAAGATCCACTTTTCATTATCTTATCATTATTATTAGAAGTTGATATATCTTAGCCTTATGATAAATCTTACCAACTCTATGAACTATTTATGCATAGTGGATTCCATAACAACTTCTTGTTGAAGTTCAGTATTACCTTAAGTTGTGTATTTTACGACTTAAGATTAAATTCAAGATTAGTTTTGATCCCTTAGATTTTTTTAGATGCACGCGTAGGGCTACAAACAAACTGAACGTTCAACGACAGTTCGTGAACCGTTCGGCGGGAAGTTCGTTTATGTTCATTCGTTTAGTAAATGAACGAAAACGAACAAGAAAATTTTGTTCGTTTAGTTAAACGAACGAATATGAACACAAGCCATGTTCGTTCATTTATGTTCGTAAATGTTCGATAATGTGTTCGTTTATGTTCGTTAATGTGTTCGATTATGTTCTTAATTTTATGACAAGTATGTCAAGTGTTTTTGGATATTTATGTTACGTGTTTATTTATTTTTGGTAAATTTTGTCATATTTTATTCTAAAATAAATATGCGATCATTTGTATTCGTTTGTGTTCATGGACTTCTTTATGTTCGTTATGTTCATGAACATTTGTTGTTTTAAGTTTGATATTGTTTGTGTTCGGTAAGTGTGAACAGTTCATGAACATATTCATTTCCTTAATGAACGGACACAAACAAGGAAACCCGTGCGGTAAATGTTCGTGAATAGTATGAACAAGAGATCTTGACCAATTTCGGATGGGTTATTTAGCAGATGAAATTAAGTGATTTATGACAAAATTATAAGAATTAAAGGAACACAAAAGATTTTTCTTCTCGTTGTATCATACGCTACCAATCTAACATTATGCAAATACAACACTATACACAAAATATATAAAAGAAACAAAGTATCAAAGTTCATTATTCACATGCATAGATTTACCTTTTTTTATTAGTGCTATCAAATAAATATATATGTTGTTTAAATACTATACCATACTTATATAGTACGTAGTTATTGTTTTCCTTAATATATATGTTTTGTTAACCAATACTATAAAATTTTATTTCATTTTAAGGATTGGAAGTACACCCGATATACCACATCACATATATATTTATATTCTGTTGAACCAAATTTTAAGACTTTATCTTAATAACGCAATAAAATCGATCGAATGTGAACCATTGCTAAAGTAGCACAACCAATTATTATGAAAATAATAAAATATGCACATATCTGGATACATATGGTCCGAGCCTGTTAAATGAGTTGACTCGGTTATTTGTTAGCGTTTTTTTGTCAAAAATAATATGATCGATAATTGAAAACAATAATTCAAAGCTTGAATGAATGCAACACCAATAGGCAATAACTAACTGATTAGATACATAATCTTCCATCATCACTTTTCTTTAATTTGAAGGTATCACCAAACAACTCTTTTGCCAAATTGTTGTCAAGATTATGAAATATATGAGTACGATGTGATGTATATCATCATGGGATATTGTTTATATTTTTTTAATGTTTTTGTATTTAGTGTTAATTTCATCTAAAACAAGAAGTAATCAAGTAAATGAGTATCATCATGGGATATAGATTATATATGCATTTATTTTTTTATTAGTTTTTCATTTAAACAAAAAGTAAAATGAGTATAAAAATGTGTAAAATAGTTCTTGTAATTTTTTTTAAATAGAAGTCTCAAAATAATTATTTTCGATTATTTATTTGAAAACGGAAGTACAACTTAACGAGTGGGTCGAGTAAGTTTAAGTTTTTTAAACACCAATTTCTGGAATGTTCTAATATAAATCCACCGCTATCATGTAAAATTTAAACTTCTAACATACTACTTATAGGACACGCCATTTAACTACATGATATTGTAATATGTAGGGCTATTCATTGGCAGAAGCGAGTCGCGTCAGAGCATGCTCAAGCTCGAGCTCGAATCTAAATAGAGCCAGCTCGGATATGAAACCAAGTTGGAAATCTGAGCTCGAGCTTGGTTTTTTTTTTAATCAAGCTGGCTCGACTCAGCTTGTTTTGTACAGTTTTAATTTCATAAACACAATAAAATATAATATAAAATGAATTTAACATACTCAATAACTCAACCACTTTATATCAAATTCAACATAATATAAAATAATTTTTTTAAAACTTAAATCCAACTTTAACTAAATACAACTAACTTTATCAGCATACGAACCCAATGAACCAAACCCACAACAACATCAATCTGTTAGTTCAAATAATAATAATTGTTAGACCAAATAACCCACCTCAAAGCCTCCATACCAACACAAAATAATTCAACTATGACAGTAATGCATAGCTACTTTATAGTTTTTGTCCTTTAAAAAACAACCCAGCCGGTGAAAGAGCAAAATGGTTGAGTCAATAATGGTTAACATTAGTAAAAATTGAGTGCATCATAAAAAAACTCCTGTTAACAATAGTAAATATATTTTTAGCGTAAGGTTTAAATGAAAACTCTGATTTTTGGTAAGAACTCTGAGTACTCACGAAAAGAATAAAAACTAATAATTTATCTAAATACATATTATTATTATTAAATATAATATTTTTAAATGAACTTATATGTGTAAACATGTATTTGTATATTTAAAAATTACATATATTATCATTTACACGTGTAAGTTTTTACCATGTATAAAATTTTAAAATATACAAATACATATAAATAAACACATATAAACTCATAAAGAGCAAGATGGTTGAGTCAATAATGGTTAAATTAGTAAAAATTCAGTGCATCATAAAAAAACTTCTATTAACAATTGTAAATATATTTTTAGCGTAAGATTTAAATGAAAACTCCTATTTTTCGTAAGAACTCTGAGTACTCGCGTAAACAATAAAAACTAATAATTTATCTAGACACATATTATTATTATAAAAATATAACACTTTTAAATGAACTTATATGGGTTAAACATGTATTTGTATATTTTAAAATATTACACATGTATAAGCTATCATTTACACATATGTAAGTTTTTACCATTATATATGTGTAAAATTTTAAAATATATGAATACAAATAAATAAACACATATAAACTCATATAAGGATGTTAAATTTAATAATAATGTTACTACTATAGTTATAATTTTAAAATATACAATACATATAAATAATCACATATAAACTCAGGACGTAAATTTTGTTTAGAAATGAGTCGAGTCATATATAAAACGCTTTCATTCGACGATATAAATCCGAGTTACTTTACATATTAGAGTAAATTTAGTTCGGAGACGAGTCAGGACGAATCTAGTCTATACTATATCACACCGTATATAGTGCAACATACATGTTTTTTTATGTACGTTTTGAGTTAGTATACGTTTCGACATAATTTTGTAAAAAAAATAATCAGGTCAAATATAATATTTTTCGTTCAATGGATAAATACGAGTATTTTAAGTTTCAACATAAATATAGTTTCGAAGACAATAGAATCGATTCTTTGTTTATACGTAATCATCACGCATACAATGTCACTGTAACACGCGGCAAGTAAAAAAACTATTTCAAATAAAAAGTAAACCTTAAATCATATTACATTATTTACATTTTTCTCTTAAATATAACAAAATAGACGGATTGCTAACAAAAACAAATGATAATTTGTGTTGGAATCGTAGGCTGGTCATTTATTGTTTAGTCTTTTTATGAAAAATTTAAGAAACTGTTAGTTACTAAATATGGATGCCTTAAAGTATATTAATTAGATAATAATCTAGTATTTTATGAATGCGATTTTTATGTTTTAATATATTTTAAACTATTTTTAATCGTGTTTCCAGTCTCCACTCATTAAATTTTTTATCTAAATCATATAATTATGACATTAGACGTGTTAAATAAAACCTATAAATATACTAACACCTACATGCTGCGAAGCTGGATTGGCAGTTTGGCAGCGCTACGGTGCAACCAGAAGGTATCAACTACCAAGACAAAAAGGAACAAACAAATGACAAAAACAAAAATAAATTAATAAATAGTTTATTTATTAACAAATATCAAACAGTTAATATTTTTTGCTTAGAAAAGATAAACTAATATTCAAAATATTGCAATTTTGCTGTTGATAAAAAATGCTTAAACAAATAAGATTATGGATAAATATAAGTTAAATACTAAAACTGACATCTCAATAATGATTATAATAATTTAAAAGAAAACGTATGCCAAAACAATTCTTATGTCGTTTCTTAGCAAACAAAACAATTTTCTTTTTACACGAAACACACTGCAGATAAGATTTGTGATAATACTATAATAACTAAGCCCATAAAGAATCTTGAATTAATGAAGAACGTTGATTAACCTCAATCACATCTTCGATACTCATATTCAAAGAAACGTTATCCTCCACTAAATATTTCTCAATAATTTAATACAAAAAAAAGGATAAGAAAAAAAGGCCTGTATAGATATGATATAACATCAATATAATTCCCAATAGTAATACGTTGATGTTGATACTTATTATACATGGTGCACTAAGGTAATGATGACTATATACATCATGTTGATTATTAAATTTAGTAGAAATGATAGTTTTTTTATATATATTCAAAATCGTGGTCATCAGTGTTGATATAAATCAGGTTAATCGGAGAAGATTGTTTTTCATTGTATGAACTTATCATAAAACAGCAACATTATTAATTGCTTCAAAACTCATCCTCGTGATGAATTGTAGTGTTATACTATATAATAATAAAATCATATTATGTCTTAATGATTTATCTTACTAGTAATAGGTTGTATAATCTCTTAACGGCCCCTAGCTAGTGAATTATGTTATGATGTAATAAGTTAAATTAGGCCTTAACAAGATATATTGGATCATATATTACTCAAGTAACTGTGATGGGTCTTAATTAGCCTTATTACATTTTAACATATTGTTTGGGAAATATATTGTCTAATCGATCATTATGAACCATAATGGGCCTTATTAGGTTATAAATTACGTAACTTTTAACAGTTATAGAGCTTAGCGAGTTTATACTAGAGATCATGATGGCCTTCATAATTATATCATATACTAGGTGATACATTATCTAATTTACGGTGTAAGCCATATATGTTTCAATATGTTATTTTTGTCACTAATTATTTTTTTATCTTGAAACGTAGGGATGAAATTAATTAATACTAATTAGAAAGTTAGTGACAAAATTCTTAGTTTATACGTTCATTTAAAAAGTAGCTATATATTTTAATAAAAAATTCCTGATAGACATATATAAATATTTTATTCAATTCTTTATTTCTTTAACTAAAAGAATTAGCTATGGAATTAATTATTTTGTGAGTTCTTATATTTAACAAAGACATTAGTGA
Organism: Flaveria sonorensis; assembly: GCA_025506505.1. Lineage (NCBI taxonomy): Eukaryota > Viridiplantae > Streptophyta > Magnoliopsida > Asterales > Asteraceae > Flaveria > Flaveria sonorensis. Next base: position 50,858,676 of record CM046425.1, on the reverse strand, counting down.
TGGATTGTGGTTTTAACAAAGGTTGTGTAACTCGTGATAACTGAAAATCAAGCAAACACATTCAAATTGAATTATTCGAAAATATTCACAAATATATTCAAGGTTCTCATAGAGTTCATGAACAGATATGAGAACTGATAAATAATTTGTACCAAAAATCTAACCAAATCCAACATTTATATAGGGATTGAACAATAACAAAAAGTCCTTGAAAATAATCAAGAAAATGCATGACTGTTAGTTTTATAACTGTTGACGGTTAAATCAATAGTAATGATCTACAAAACATCTATAGTAACAATTGCTATTAATCGCTTAGTTACACTACTGATCAATGATAGTAACTGGTCATCAAAGTTGCTACCGAAGTCAATTGTTGTTACCGATGATCATTTGCTATGATGGTCCTTTGCTAGCAACGTATAGTTACTACCGAAAAACCAACTTTATTGTTTTTACCGGCGAACAATACCGACTTACTAGTGAGGTATATTAGTTCGATCACCATCATAGGCTCTGCCCCAAACCCCTGTTGTCTAATGGGCTACACCCAGTTAGACCATGGCGGTTAAGATTCCTTTTATTAGGAATTAGAATAGACATGATCATTCTATGTGATTGCAAAATCCACGGCAAACTAGCGACAAGAATTATCCCTGTTGACTTTAGTTTTCTTTCCCGTAAAAACTTTCGTCTCTTACAATACTTTTTCTAGTAGTCTACGATGCTTATTTAAATCACCGTTAATTTAAGATGGAAAATCATCAAAAGTTTTTATAAGATATTATCCCAAAAAGTTAATAAGTTTAAGGTACTAATTAACTAATTAAAAAAAGTTACAAATTATGAGCCAGATAGAAATCCATACGGAGTATAATTAAATATATGTTAGAAGTGGTAACTTATTAAGTAATCTTTGAGAGATTTGATATCGGAATGTTTAGGTAAATATTACCTAAGCTGGACTAATAATATAATATAATGTATTATAAAGAGATGATAATAAATGATATTTCATTGCTTGTGGAAATTGGCAACCGAAAGATTTGTCTTTTCCTATATTCACCTAAAATTTTCAAGTTACGTGAAGAAAATGCATGCTGCATGCATGGGTTGGATGTTGACAACTACGTTTTTAAAGGCATTTTTAAGTATCAGACTATTGGTAAACAAGGTTTTTGTAAGTAAATATACTCAAATCTCAAGTATAAATATTATTATATATATATATATACACACACACACATATATATATATATATATATATATACATATACATATATATACATATATATACATATATATACATATATATATATATATATATATATATATATATATATATATATATATGTATGTATATATATATATATGTATATATATATATATAGAGAGAGTCAGGATCATTACAGAACCACTTTTTATTTTCAGAACCAAAAGAACTATTGTTTTACATAAATGTAAATTACGAATCATTAATTTACATAAATGTAAGTTAAAGCTGATGATATTTAATTGTTTTAAATAGTTTATTGTTCATGTCTGATATACACATATGTAAAATAGATTAAGTATCACCAAACTTAATTTACACTTATGTAAATCAATGGTTCTGTGGTTCTAAAAATAAAAAGTGGTTCTGTAATGATCCTAACTCTCTCTCTCTATATATATATATATATACATATATATATATACATATACATATATATACATATACATATACATATATATACATGTATATATACATATATATACATACATACATATATATTATATATATATATAATATATATATATATATAATTTTTGAGATGGAACCATGAAGAATTGAAGTTGCAAGTTTGAGTTTGAATTTAACATATGTTGTAAAGTCTATTTTGAATTTTAATATATTCTTAAGAACAGTAAAATTCATCGAATGAGGCTTAATTGAAAACGATATTTAATTTAAATAATTTTATAAGTAGAAAAAATATAAGCTCATAAAAAACAAAGATTTATATTAGTTAGGTGCATGTTATCTGATCAATAAGTTTGTTTTCACTAAAAAAAATTATCTCAAAACAAATATCAATTTAGAATTTTTCTTGTAATGGGAAGATCGCCGGTCTTCTATTTAATTGTTGATTGTTAAATATGAGAGAAGGAGTCGTTCTCATTTCACGAGCTTCCCCATATGACATATTAACGTCACATTAGTTTTTTTTTCTTTTCATTTTTCCTAGGTTTTTTCAGTATGGATGATATCGTCCCGTTTTTCCCTATTTTTCCCAAACTTTTCCCAACGTTCATATATGTACGTGTCGGTATATGCCTAATGGCAAAAACTCAACCAGTGAGTACATGTGAATTTTCACAGGGTCGGGATTAGATTTTGCTTCCTGTGTTTAGTGGATGTCTTCTATTTAATTGTTGATTGTTAAATATGAGAGAAGAAGTCGTTCTCATTTCACGAGCTTCCCCATATGACATATTAACGTCACATTAGTTTTTTTTTCTTTTTATTTTTCCTAGTTTTTTTCAGTATGGATGATATCGTCCCGTTTTCCCCTATTTTTCCCTATTTTTCCCAAACTTTTCTCAGCGTGCATATATGTACGTGACGGTATATGCCTAATGGCAAAAACTCAACCAGTGAGTACATGTGAAGTTTCACAGGGTCAGGATTAGATTTTGCTTCCTGTGTTTAGTGGATGTGTTCCCACTTGGACCTGGTTATCCTCCATCCCTTCGTGGTTCTCACTCCATGCCCCTTTAGTAGGGATTACTAACTACTAATTACTAATCAATATTGTGACGATATTTACAAACTTCACATTAATTTTTTATCAACGTTCTGTATAGTAATTATTTTTAACAGTTTCTTCTTTATATAAAATTTCAATATTATCGCAGGTCTCGTCGCCACACACGTGTTTGTGACTGTTTCATTTTTCATATAAAGTTATGAATCTTATCAACAATGTGCAAGTTTTATTTTTCTTACTTTCAATGCTTGTGTTTGCAGAAATGTAGCGACGTTAACTTTTTTGACATTGTTTTGCCCTCCACTGAAACGTGGGGTCTTAAAAGGGGTGTCATTCGGGTTTTTTAATCGGGTTTCAGGTTCTTCGGGTTTTTATATGTAGAAAATCAACCCGAAGACCAAACCAAATAAATTATATTTAATCGGTATTCGGATTTAGGTTTTCGTGTTTATTCGGGTCGAGTTGATTGGTGATAGAGTTGGTCAACTTGTAAATTTAAAAATAAAAAACAACATACTTGAAAGTGTTTTGGTTTTGGTAATCGGATTGCGCATATCTTTATGAGCAAATTTGATAGTCATTAGACATGGCAAAAAAAACCGGTTCGACCAAAAAAACCGGAACCGGTTTCTGGCCCAAACCGGTCCCGGCCCGGTTCGAACCATCGGTTCGAAGGTTCAAAGTTGAAACCGGTTTCAAACCGGCCCGGTTTCAAACCGGTTCCCAAACCGGTTTTCAAACCAGATTTCAAAAAATAGCCGTTTTTTTTTTTACCATTTTATCCCCATTAAGTTAGTATAAATATGCATTGGATGTTTTGCTTGAACCACAACAACTTAAAACACTCTCTATTCTAAAAAACGCTCTCTATTATAAAAAACGCTCAATACTCTCGTTCAATTAAAAAAACTCTCAATACTCTCGTTCATTTTAAAATGGCTTCATCAAGTGCTAAATCATCCGTTGGTTGTGATACGTCTTCAAGCAACGTGGTGGTAGCAATCCTTCCTACGAATAAGAACCTCAAAATATGGTGCAATTACGATTTATGTCAAGTGGCTAGCGGTCCAAACAAAGCTCGTTGCAAGTTTTATCATAAGTTTTTCAAAAAAGATGCAAATACAACTTTGAAAAACCATATTGCGAATAAATATTGTAAGGGTTTGAAAGGTGAACCGTCTTGAGGTCAAACTTCGATGACACGTGAAGGGAATGTTTGGGCTTATGACGTTGATGCGGTTCGTGAGCAAATGGCGCATTTTGTAATTCAAGAAAGCTTGCCATTCAAACATTTCGACAATGAACGTTTGACTCGGCTAATTCAACAAACTCTCCAACCGCTACACACACATTAAGTCGTGATACCCTTAGCAGAGATTGCTTAAAAATGTAGAAAAAAACTAAAATAAATTTGTATCTTATGTTGAAAATTTACAAACCGGTGTTAACTTAAATAGTGACGTTTGGTCGACTCCTCACGGTTCACCGGACTCGTACATTTGTGTCACCGCCCATTGGGTTGAACCCGATTCGTGGCAAATTATAAAACGTACGATTGCATTTGAATTGTTTGATTATCCTCACACCGGTCAAAATATTTTTTATCTTATTGACAAAGTTATTAAAACATATAAACTGAAAAACAAAATCTTGTCATTATCTTTTGATAACGCGTCAAATAATACGCTTACGATAGAACATCTAAAATTAAAATATAAACCAATTTGTGACGGTGTGTTTTTTTATAGTCAATGTGTTGCGCACATCATAAACTTAGCCATTCAAGAAGGTTTAAAAACTATTGAAACAGTAAAAGATAGTTTTAAAAGAATGTTACGTGACATTTCTAGCAGTAACCAAAGATATAGTAGGTATCGCAAGTTTTATAAAGACGCAAATTCCAAATGTTTAGGTCCAAATTGGAACATACCTACAAGATGAAATTCGACTTGTAATATGTTTGAAATGGCTATTGAGCAAAAAGAAAGTTTAATAGCCTTTCACAATACTTTGGTGAATCGTGAAAAGGCTTCGACTTACCATCCATCGGGTTGGGCTATTATTGAAGAAATAACCAAAATGCTTAATGTTTTTAAAACCACAACTACTTGTCTTTCTGGAGTTTATTATCCAAAGAGTTCATTAGTACTTCACCAAATTTACTTAATGACTTCAAAATTAAACGAGTTGTCGTTTAGGGGTAAGCCTTATTCGGATATGATACCACCAATGAAAGAAAAACTTAAAAAATATTTTAAAGAAATGCCCCTGGTTATTACATGTGCCGCTGTCTTAAACCCTTGCTTAAATACATCAGGGGTTGAAAGTTTACTTGATAAAATTACTTTTAATTTGGATTTAGAAGAAGAAAACCCATATTATGGTCAAAGTGTAAAAGCTTATTTTAACACACATTTAGGCCAAATGTTTGATGTATATTTAGCAAAATATGGTGAAACATCAAACATACATGATTCTATGAGGCATGCTACACATGACGAAGGTTCAAGTGATCCAATGTTTGTTTTGTATAATACTTTAAGAGATGAATGTAATAAACATCAACGTGGTAACACTCCGAGTAGTGAACTCAGGAGGTATGGTGGAACAAACTTTTTATCTACCATGACTCCACAAGATTTTATAAATTTTGACTTGTTGGCTTGGTGGAAAGGTAAGAAAGATCAATTTCTCATCCTATCCACCATGGCCAGAGATTTACTAACCGTCCAAGCTTCCACGTTAGCTTCAGAATCTTCTTTTTTTGTTAGTGGCAGGATTATAGCAATTCGAAGAACCTGACTCACTCCCGAAGCAGTTGAAATGTGTATTTTCTTGAAGGATTATTTGGATGCAACTGAAATAATACAAGAAAAATGCTCACTTGAAGGATAACTGGAATATGAAGCCGAAATATATGAAGACGAAGTAGACGGTGGATTAACACCCGGAATGACCGATGATAAAGCGGCATATGATGAGTACATTCGTAATAGCTCGGGTTCTGGTGGCGAAGAATAAAGTATCCAAATATGCAACGAACGAATGAAGAACGACTAGCCTAAATGTTTAGTTTTTAAAATTTTATATCGTTTGAATTGTTTATATGTTTTGAATAGTATCTTTATTTTATATTTATGTAATCATTGATTTTTAAGAGTTAAATTATTAAATAAATTTAATTTTAAGTCTTTTATAATATTTTATGTTTTAATATTTATAAATAATTAATATAAATGTGTTTTATGCTAAAAACAAATAATCATATTTAATTTTTTATGTATAATAAATGAATTACTTTGGATTTACCCTAAATGCATCATATTTACCCTAAATGTATTTATAATTAATTACCCTAAATGTATTTATAATTAATTATTTTAGATTCAAAAAAAAAACCAAACCGGTTTGGACCCGAACCGGTTTGCAAACCGGCCCAGACCGGTTTCATACGTTTGAGAATTCTAGCCTACAAATCGGTTTAGGAACCGAACCGGTTTGGGTTCAAACCGGTTGAGAAAAAACTGGTACAAACCGGTCCGGTTTGAAACCCGAACCGCTTTGACCCTATAAACCGGTTTGTACACCTCTAATAGTCATAGTTGAAAAAAACCTAAATCAATCTCTAAATCCGCATATTACTCGAAGACATGCTTAACACAACAAATATCATAACTATTATTGTTTGAGCAAAAGTAAAACAATAACATGTTATTGAGCCTATAAAACATGTTACTTATATATTATTATGCTCGGACGTACAAAAAGTAACAAACATATATTTTAAACAAATACACGAGAATGTTCGAGTATGAAATCATTATACTTTGTAATCGGTTTAAATAGTTTAGTATGAAAGATGAATTGATAAAATGATCGAGTTTAAGACTTAATTGTCATCTTGATTGAAACTGGAATGATAAAAGAATTGATTGAGTTCAAAAAAGTCAAAACAGATGTCGATTGAAATCCTAGAATATGAAAGATGACTTATCATTTATGACAATATGGTATTCGGGTTATTCAGGTCAACCCAAATTGTCAACACACAACCCAAAGACCGACTTAAATAAGAAATTCGGGTTCGGGTAAAAATAACACCCCTAGGTCTTAATAGTAGTTATGAATTAAAGTATACAATCTTACTTGACAATATTCTATGTATAATACTAACAAGAATTATTGTTTTTTTCATTGTTTGGCCGGTTGATGATGTTTGTTTGGTGTTTTGATCAACACGGCGTATGAAATTGAAGATGGTTTTATATAGTCATAGAATTAAAAGAGATGTAGAGATTCTTTACTTATTTTTTCTCGTTTTCTATAAATTCAGAATATATATAATCAATATTAATATTGACGCACTATTCCTCCCCTTCTAAAAATATATAAAAATTAGATAAAAGTTACGGTATAAAATATATTTTTTTGTGCGAAGCGTACGAAGTTATCACGCAAGAATGAATGTTACGGGTGGAATTATAACACAAGTGTAATAATTCATCACGCAGAAAAGCAATTATCACGCAAATGTGGAATATCACGCAGAAATGCAATTATCACGCAAAGGTGGAATTATTACGCACGAAGGTATTCTTGCGTAATAATTCCATCTCTGCGTAATAATTCCACACGAATGCAATTTGTCTTGCGTAATTATTACTTTGTTCTTGCGTGATTATTATTTTCTTACGTGATAATTCCGCCCCAAAACTTCGCACGCTTCGTACGAAAAAAACATTTTTTATAGTAACCGCGCCCCATAAAAATTATATATAACATATCATCTACTAATATACAATAGAAATCACATATTATAATATTCCAACTAATATACTCACAATAGCCACATGCAACCTAAAAATCTTGTTTAATCATTATCTTCTTTTTGTTGGTGTTGTTGGGGCCTTAAGGAGATTTTTCTCGTTAGAGATAGGGTCAAATGAAAAGGGGATAACTTGACTAGTATGTAGATGGGCCAACAATTGCCAATGGCCTAACTGGATCATTAACTAAATGGGCCCACAAAATGTATTACTTGAAAAGGAAGTTTATATATGCTTCAAGTTTTTATGGGCCCAGTTGACGTGTCTTTGATTATTTACACTCATATTTGTATAGATAAGTTTAGTCTTAAACACACAAATTGAATTGGAATCTCTAGCTTGTGGGTCACAATCTTTGAGATGTGTATTGTCAACAAGATATCAATTTTAAGATGTCTAAGTAATTTAATGATATGTTGAATATTATATTTGTTACTATGTCTTATCTTGTTTGATAGAAGAACCAAACACTCTATGTATAAGTTTATAAGGAAACTATTTGTAGTAGTCTTTAAATACTAAAACTTAACAATAATATATAAATATAATTCAAAAGTATATTTATGCATATTTAATAGTCTAATGCAGTATGACTTAATCTTTTTGAAAGCTTAAAACGAGCTAAAATTTCACTCTTTTTTTCAATTTTCATAGTTATAAATGCCACTTTGTTATCGGTATTTGAGACTTATAGTAAGAAAAACCAATAACTTCATAGTCGGGGGAGTTAATATTTCTTTAAATTTTACATATGTTACAAATACGTGTAGGAAAGAACAATTTGCTAAAAACAATTATTTAGCAAGAATCTCACACAAATAGGACAAAAACGGCTATAAGTAAGTATTCAACAAAAAACAACTGAACCAATTCAAAAATACATATAATAATTATTAAAAATCTAAGTATCTCACAGCTAATAATCATAAAAAAATTTCTAGCAATCTCACAAGTAATCAAAGGAGTTAAAAAACAGCTATAATCATTGAAAACTAAAGCCGTCTCACTGCTAATTCAAAGGAACGGTTGAACGGACTTTTGTATATGATTTAAGTGGAAAGCACTGGCGAAGCTTCATAGGCGCCCCCCCACACACCAAACCGTGGTTCAAGCTCCGCTACTGGCAAGACCATTAGACGCTTAGACTTTTAGTTCTACCCTAGTACTCGAGTGAGAGGTCATGCTAGTTCCTTTTTCATGGCTCACGCCTCACAGCGTACCTTCGGTAATTTCGGTTCACAGGACCTACTCATGGGCTCAAAGTGCAATTTAATTTTTGCAAGTCATTTCATAAAATAGCGTTTAAATAAACTGAGGGCCTATATCACTTATTTTAGTACTAAGCTTATGGGACCACCCCAAGTTTAATATTGTGTAGTGCAAGACCATAAGTCATTGTAAAATTCTTGTACAACATACCTACAAGAGGATTATTTAACCCAAAAGAGGATTACTTAACCCAAAAAATCACGTGTAAAATATGATTTTAATCAATCCAAATTAAAATTATTGATCAAATGCTTGAATCATTAAAAAAAGCTCGTTAAACTAACATGTTAAATGGTTTATGGACATTTGAATGTGATTTACATGAAAGTGCTCATGGTAACTTTTGTAATCAACATGGCATGTGAAAATTCTTGGGTTTGTTACATAAATCTTATATACGTAAAAAAAATCATTCGTTTGACATTTTTATTATTATTTTAACTCTCACTTGGAATCAACTTCAACAAAAGCTACAAATAATAGCACAGCAATAGAATATAGATAAATACAACGACGGTTTTTTCCCACGTACCATACTTTGTTTCTTCTGCACTATCGTCACACAATATTTTATGACCATCTTTTCTATGTATAAAGTATAAACTCCATATATTTTTTAAAGGATAAGTGTATGATAGATTAATTTAAAAAGTTATTTAATCAATTTGCTTTATTTATAAATTACATGTTTAAACGGACTTTTAGTAAAAAGTAAATAAAATACGGTAGAAATCATAATTTGGTAGTTTATGTACAATTTATAAAATTTAAAAAAACGAGCTATAAATTTGAGCTCGAGCTTGGCTCGGTTCTAACTTCATAAACACAACTAAAAAATTCAAATGCAAATTAAATTGAGCATGCTACATAACTCATAACCGATCTATGTGTAATTCGTAAAAAAAAAACTAAAAATACATAGAATAAACTTCAACAAAATACAAAATAACTTCATCAGCATTCCAACCAAATAAACCAAATACGCAACATTACATAAAAATAATATATAGTACAAGTAAAATAATCCAAACCATGCCGAGCCGAGCTAACAAGCAAGCCAAACCGAGCCGGCTCGGCTCTTTACGAACCGTGTCACACCCTCAATTTCCACAAACGGGGTAATACTGTTAGGCGTGTGACATACCAGGATCTCAGCCACTAGTTACATCAAACGACACATCAATTACAAAACATAATTTCCAGTTAACATTTGAAATTTTCAAAAACAAAGTTAATAATGTAAACATAAGAATAATTGCGGAAGCATAATCAATCTTAATTTAAAATGATGCAAACACGCGCAAACCAATTAAATATAGTTCATAGAAAATGTAAATGTTTCATTTGACCCATATGAGGATAAATGCATGAATGAGATGTTCCTAATCGTGTGCACTTTGAGAACCTGAAAGAAACATGCTAAAGTGTCAACACAAGGTTAGTGAGTTCACAGGTTTTGATAACCAGAACATAATAGTAATAGATACAGTAAACAAAGTAATATAAGTAGATAGCTAGTCTACTTAACAAGTTACATAGTGTATGAAGTTCGCAACTGAAGCTGACAATGTAAATGAAGGCCTCGGCTGTGGATACCAGACCACAGCAACAGAAATTAGGTCAATTAAACAACCGTTTGACGTGCAGTCGTGCTAGCGCGACTAGCCAGGATGGGGTTTGTCAAACCCAGTAGATCTACTCGAAATTACCTCGCTACAATACATAAATTAACGGTTCGAGAATGAGGACTTTAGTTGGTATAACACTAGTAAGCAAGTGACATTACAGTAATACTGATTAAATGAAAATATGTTTTGAACACACGTTTCTTTCCCCCAACAAAAACAGGTAAAGTGGGGCTGAAAACTCACCTTAAATGCACAACAAATCAATAAGTGTAAACACGAGCGATTAAGTTTCCGAACAACCTGGATTTCATTTAATATATAATTAACATTAATTATTAAAGATTAACACGAAAATTGTACGGTTTCGCATACACGGCTCAGTTACGGTGCCGACAATTAGTTGATTCCCCACTCACAAGCATAGAACCCAATCATTCACACAAACAAAAAAAATACTCTTTTGCACATTAAATTTTAAGACGTTTTATTATGAAACTCATACGTTCAAGAGTACACACCCCAAATATTTCCAACACGAACAACCTAAGCGTTACAATTATGATAAACAATGATTATATACATATAAATTTGTATACTCCAATGCATAACATACCTGCACACATACCACCACACACTGAGTACATACATGAAATCAATCTATACCACATCCAAACATACACACTCACGCATCCCACACACAAGGACACACAAAACTCACATCAGAGAACACACACAAGACACACCCATGGCAGCAATGAAACATACACACATCACTAACATTACCCATATAACTATGCATAATATCACATGCAAGAATCACCCTCATAACACACCCAGTCACATACTCTCGAAACACACACACCCTTATACATACATGCTAGAACACATCCATTCATAGATAAAATATACATGGGTTTATATACATATTGCACATCTAACGAAATCATGCTCGATACAAAGCAACATACACACACAACACATATGAAGTAGCATAACCACACACCCCACGAGCACCCACTGAAACCGGTCACCAACCCGCAACCCCATACTAACACCCATGAACACTAATCGGCAGAATACATACATCACATATATGAATACCTATATATATATATATACCTATATATATATATATATACCTATATATATATATATACCTATATATATATATATATAGGTATATATATACACGTACGCATCAGCACACCCACACAACGAGCACACCTAAGCGCACCCGGCAGGCAACACCGAGCACCACCCGAAACCACCTAACACCGAAAACCCAACCGGGTCGCACCGAAACCGAACAAATATATAACCAGATATATATATATATATATACATATCACATTCATACATACATGATAATTCCGCACCCAAAACTCGAAACCGTACCAAAACGAATGCAAAACCATTACGTGAGAAGAGCGTACCGTACCAGGTTGCTATGATCCACACTAGCGATCGCCGAAGAAACACTCGCACTGAGGAGAGATTGACGGCAGCAGGTGGTTTTCAAAGAGGGGAGACGGCAGTAGCAAGTAGGGTTATGGAGCTTGAATGAGGTGGATATGGTGGTTATAGAATTAGAGTTTGAGGAGTTGACACTTAAGCCCCTCTAATTCATTTAATCAGCTTTAATGGATTGGCACATGAGGCCCCTCAAGTTGATATAGTAAACTTAAACCCATTAATTTAATTACAATACAAGGTTAAATAATTAAACAAATCACGGGCGAACGTCGAGGTAACGAAAGTTGAGTCGATGGCTTTAACCTGGAAATTCGGGATGTCACATCATCCCCTTGTTGAATGAATTTCCGTCCCGAAAATTTAAACATCAGGTTTACGAAGAACATCAGATTTAATGAATTGCAACACACAGAGAATAGGGTTTCAGAGAATTTCAAAACAACTAAAAAGAAAAGGGTTTTGAAAAATTCCGACTGTGACATCATCCCCTTGTCGAAAGGAATTTCGTCTCAAAATTTAAAGAAAATATATCTTAAGAATGGATACCTTAGGAAATGGATACCTGATTTTTGAACAGTTATGGGTACTTCTTTTTCATTTGATCTTCCGTTCCCAGGTAAACTCTGGTCTACGCTTAGAATTCCATCTAACACGTACAATAGGAATCTTGCTACACTTTAAGGTCTTGACTTCTCGATCCATAATCTCGACTGATTCCTCAATGAAACGAAGTTGTTCATCAATCTCCAGTTTCTCCAATGGAATGACAAGTGATTTGTCGGCTAGACACTTTTTCAGGTTTGAAACATGGAAAACGTTATGAACACCATCGAGTTCCTCAGGTAAGTCTAGCTGATAAGCAACTGGACCGATTCTCTTGACAATTTCAAACGGTCCGACGTATCTAGGGTTTAGTTCTTCACGCTTCCCAAAGTGTATCACACCCTTCCAAGGTAAAACCTTTAACAATACCTTGTCACCAACTTGAAATTCCAAAGGTTTTCTTCTCTGATTTGCGTAGTTTTTCTGATGATCACGAGCTGTCGCCATATGGTTACGAATCTGAATGATCTTCTAAGTGGTTTCATGAATAAGTTTAGGACCAGTTAACTGACTATTACCGACCTCAGTCCAATAAAGTGGTGATCTACACTTTCTACCATAAAGTGCCTTAAATGGTGCAGCTTTGATACTCGTATGATAACTATTGTTGTAAGAGAACTCAACCAAAGGCAGATGGGTTTCCCAACCATTACCAAAGTCTATAACGCATGCCCTAAGCATATCTTCTAGGGTTTGAATTTTGTGTTCTGTCTGACCATCTGTCTGTGGATGATAAGCCATGCTCATATCCAAACGAGTGCCTAGTGACTTCTGTAGTGACTGCCAGAAGTGCGAAGTGAATCGCACATCACGATCAGAGATGATCGAGAGTGGCACGCCATGTCATGACATAATTTCCTTCAAGTAAATCTGTACCAGTTTATCCATTTTGTAGTTCTCACGAATAGCCAAGAAGTGAGTTGATTTGGTCAAACGATCCACTATCACCCAAATAGTATTTTTTCCGCTCTGCGAACGGGGTAACTTGGTAATGAAATCCATAGATATGTTTTCCCATTTCCACATGAGAATCTCTGGTTGTTGAAGCAGACCTGACGGTTTCTGATATTCCACTTTGACCTTAGAACAAGCCAAACACTTTGACACGTAAGTGGCAATTTTAGCTTCCATGTTAAGCCACCAGTAAATAATCTTCAAGTCTTGGTACATCTTGTCAGATCCAGGATGTACCGAATAATGGGACTTGTGAGCCTCATCCATTACCAGTTCTCTGAGATTACCAAACAATGGAATCCATACCCGATCTTCATAGTAACGAAGCTCATCTGATTTCTCCTTAAACAATTTCTAAGCTCCTCTGAGAGATTCCGACTTGATGTTCTGTTCTTGTAATGCCTCAACCTGAGAATTCTTGACCTATAACGGTATATCCAAATGAATAGTTAGCTGTAACGCATGGACATAACGAGGTTTTAGGGTTTCCTAATGACTAAGGGCATTGGCTACCATATTATCCTTTCCCGGATGATACTTGATGGCATAGTCATAATCATTCAGTAATTCCAACCATCGTCGTTGTCTCATGTTTAACTCCTTCCGTTAATAGATGTGTTGAAGGCTCTTGTGATCAGTGAAGATCTTGCACTTGGTTCCATAAAGATAATGTCTCTAGATCTTAAGTGCAAATACCACAGCTCCTAACTCTTAATCATAAGTTGTATAGTTCTTTCCATGCACCTTGAGCTGTCTTGATGCATAAGCTATCACTTTCTCATGTTGCATCAACACGCAACCCAACCCTTTGATTGACGCGTCGCAATACACCACGAAGTCATCTGTTCCCTCTAGCAACGTGATGATTGGTTAATATGCATGCACTTAGTATAGTTAATATTGCATTTTTAATATATTTTATGTCGAACAATATTACTTTGTTGCGTGTTTGAAATGTAGGTCAAATGAAGCCTAACTGTAACCTTTCGTGGTTTCGTTAATTAATAGTTAACCCTGTTATCTTCTTGTAAGGACCATTTATGTCATTTATGAAATTTTGAAGGCTTGTTTATGCTTGTTTCTTAGTTCATTTTGAAGTTAATAAATTAATTTATTAAAAAAAATAATAATAATAATAGTCAAAATTAAATAAAAATAATAATTATAATAAAAATTAATAATTTATAAAAGTTAAACATTTAATAAGTTATAAAAACATTTAAAACTTAAAGGTTAATTAAGTTCAGGGGGTATTTATGACAAATTTGAAACTTTAAATGAAAGTTTTAAACATAAAATATTAATTCGAAAACTGCAGGGACTAAAACTGCAATTAATCGAAACCCAAACCCCCTCCCGCATCTTTCCCCGTATTTCCGGCGACACTTTCCGGCCACCCTCCGGCCGACTTCGGCAAGGTTCAAAACCCCAAAATTCTTCGGATTTCAACCCAAAAACCGTTCCAAATCGATTCATGAACACGTTTCGAACTTGAACACGCACCTTAATTGCGTTTAAACGTCGGTTATGAACCCAATCGGTTTGAATAACCGAAGCTTTTAATCATAGAGCCGTTCGAACATTAAAAGTCAATAATAATCAAATTAAATGTATCATAATCGAACGTTTAACTAATCCTAAGCTACTATCGAACTCAATTCCACCTAAAACACACTGGAACCACTCGAATAATTCCCTCTCTTCATCGCGACTACAACGCTAGTGTTCATCACCATTCTGTCGATATTAACTGAAATTGACAGAGAGCTTTCGTTCATCAAGATCCTTGGAAGCTTCTTGTGCAACGAATTTGGATAATATCAACGTTTGCATCACGAACACTACCCAACCTTGGTTGCGACTGTTCTTCGACTTGTAGCATCGATTTCTAACATTTTTCGGGTAATTAAACACACACACATACTCGGTTTTCCTTGAGGATCAAAAACCCTATGTTTATTACAGGAATCATATTCGATTTCATGTTCAATTAGGTTGAAATCGAATCTAGGGTTCATATGGTTTGGGGGTTTCTTTGAATTTGTGATTTAAGAATTAAAACTTACTTTCTATCAGGCATAGGCGTCCTAGCCTAATGGTAAATCACTCCTATATCATTCTTGAGGTCCCGGGTTCGAACCCGGGCACCCTCAAACATTTTTTTTAGGGCTTTTCAGCCTTTAAATAAATTATGAAAAATTTTTAATAATTATAAAAATTATTCTTGTAAACTTTAAATATTTTTAAGGACACCAAATTATTTTCTGTAAATTTTTAAATTTAAATAATTAAATATTATTTTAATAAAACATTTTAACAAAGGTTATTTTTGGATTATTTCTTATAAAATGGATTTTAAATAATAGTTTAAATTAATAAATTATTATTGGCCAATACGTTAAATTATTGTTTATCATGTTATTTTAAATAATTATAAAAAAATCTATTTACATCATATATTTAAACTTTATAAATTATTATAAAAGATTTAATTTCTTTTCTCCATATTAAATTACCTAAATGGTATATTTCTTTTCATTGGATTAAAATATATTTAATTTCATTAGCTAACCTTAAACCCCAAATTCCTATTGAAACCCTAGTTCACGTTTAATTGTTAATATTACCTTTAATCTTAACCTTGAAATATATACGTTAGGTAACTTGAAAAAGGAATCGTTGGAGCACCGTTTATTTCTTGTTATCATCCTATTTATATATATATCATGTGAGTTTTTCCATGCCCCTCTTTTACTTTATTTCACACCTTTTGGGGTGAAACATGTTAACTTTATAAACTTGCACTTGTAAACATCTTGATACTTGTAAACGCACATGCAATTCATCTTTACTTTTTGTCATGGTTATTTGTAATATTGTGAGCCTTATATGATGAACATTATATGTTGACAATCATTAACTATTGCTAGCCTGGCGACGTCATAGATCTATGGGCCTGACAAGCCTATTTGGTGCTAAAGCCGAGGTTATTGCCGGCTCCTGATGACGTATGCTTGTTCATCATGGGAACCAAGTACACTTAGCTAATCGTTAAACTTGTAAATGATATTCTTGGTCAAGGTTTGATTGTAGCTATATGTTATCTATAAACTTGCTTTATTCGTAACCATTGACATGAATTGCTACTTGTAAACTTTTATATATATATATGTATGCTTAACCCATGGAAACTCACCAACTTTTAAAGTTGACCCTTTATTTTTAACATGTTTCAGGAAATGCACAAGGTTGATGATTATCTTTTGAAGCATGCTTACACCTAGGATTTGGACCTAGGAAAAATAAATAAAATATCTTGAAACTTGAAAGTTGAACTTTGTTTATTTTTTTTTTTTTGTTGAGACATTTGGTTGTAATGTTTATTTCAACTTATGAATTTTTATATTTACAATTTATGGTAGTGTTATGTGGCTGTGAACAATCTTAACCCTCACATCTCGACGTTTCCGCCGTTAAGGTTGGGGTGTGACAGATTGGTATCAGAGCCCATAACTATAGGGATTTAGGTTATTAGAAATGGTGACCTAGACTATAGTTGATGCATGAACCTCATAAGAAAAATCTTTATGATCTTGTAATATATTTTGTTGCATGCTACATAATGCTACTTGTTAAGGAGGGCCTCTTAATGTGCAACTTGATGCCTTTAGTTAGGATTGCCTTATAATTGAGAAACTTGGTTGCCTTGTCTCCTCTAAAACTTATTCTTAATCCTTTATTCTCTCGACGATGAAATACCTTAAACTTATTCTCGACGACACGTGGGAACGTAAGCTTTATATCAAAAGGTTCAAATCTTTAGACTTTATGTCTAATCTATGAAAATCTCATCAAGGTTTTAATTCCATGAACCTAAAGAAATATTGTGTGACACATAGACACCTGTATTCTGGATTCCTGGCAAAAAGCCTTCGGGCTAAGGTAAGCATTTCGCATAAATCCCGTGGGACTAGTTATGCTTACCTGGGGATTTCTGGGATGAGTGATAAACTATGGTCAATATACACAAGTTTCTAAGGCAATTGGAGTTAACTCACCTTGACGTGTCAACGTTTCCAAATGGTAATGCGTACCAAATGGAATCATTCCTTGTGTGTTTTGCAAGTCTTGAAAAATCTTTGTTTGATTTATTATTTTTCTACCTCCAAATTTCTGTGACTAACTTATTTTGTATCCAGCATGTCTCGTCATCATGGAAAGCGTGGTAGCTCCGACCGCAAATTAGCCGCCATGATTGCCCGTCAAATGGCTGCAGTCATTCCGACCATGGTTGCCGAACTGAGTAGCACCTTGATGACCAACGCTAGTAACAACACTAATGGCAATGGGCAAGGAGAGAATAGTGCAAATCAAGGAAGAAACAACCAAACCTGCATGTTTAAGCACTTCAACTCGTGCAAACCCACTAGCTTTAGTGGGAAGGAAGGAGCCACTGGACTTCTCGAGTGGTTTGAAAGCATGGAGAACACCTTCATCAACTGTGAGTGTCCCGAGGCACTCAAAGTCCGTTATGCCACAAGTGTTCTTCAACAAAGAGCACTTACGTGGTGGAATAGTGAGAAGAGGAATCGTGGTGCTGATGCTGTGTTGGCACTAACTTGGGAAGAATTCAAGAACATTGCCATCCAAAAGTTCTGCCCGAGAAGTGAGCTGCAAAAGCTGGAGGAGGAGTTTTGGAATCTCAAGCAAGATGGTGGAGATCATTTGGCCTATTCAACTAGGCATCACGAGTTGAGCATCCTGTAGCCTCACATGGTTGACACTGTTCCTAGGAACATTGAGAAGTTCATCAAGGGGGTGCCACCTCAAATCCAAGATGCCGTGGTGGGAAGTAGACCCACAACTTTGGAAGATGCCATTACCATCACCGCTCAACTTACTGAAAACCATATTCGAGCGGGCACCTTGTCTGTCAAAGGGGCTAAAAAGACTGAAAAGGCGGTCCCTAAAGTAGCTAAGGAGAGTAAGAATGAACCGTCTTACAACAACAAGAAACGCAAGATCACACAGGCGTGAAATTTCGCGGTGGCTACACCCAAGGTACCTCAAAGACAACCCGCTCCTGTTACACAAGCACCTGCTGCTAGAGCCTATGCTGGTCCTCTACCATTGTGCAATGTCTATAAGTATCATCATGCGGGTAATACCCCGTGCCGTATCTGTATACTGTGCGGTAAGTATGGACACTTGGTGGCTACTTGTCACCGTGCACCAAACAATGCCCGCGTTAGTTGCTAATCGTGCTTGCTACAACTGTGGGGAACCTGGTCATTTTCGCCCACAATGCCCTCGTCTTGCGGGTAACGTACCACAAGCCCGAGGACATGCCTTCAACATCAATGCAAACCAAGCACAAGCAAACAACGATGTGGTGAACGGTATGTCAAATCCAACCCCAACTTTATGATCCAAGTTCTTTTGTTGCTTTACCAGTATCGTTAACGTCTTTAAAACTGAACAGGTATGTTTCTTATTAATAATTCTTATGCCTACGTTCTGTTTGACTCTGGAGCCGATAAGAGTTTTGTCTCGTTAGAATTTAAGCCTATACTTGCTAAGCCACATACGAAATTAGAAAGACCGCTTACTGTCGAAGTCGCCGATGGAGAACCCATCACTGTTGATGTTATTATTCGTGATTGCGTTTTGAGCCTAAACGAGCATGAGTTCTTTATCGATCTTATTCCTATGAAACTTGGAAGCTTTGACGTTATCATTGGCATGGATTGGCTAGCCAAACATCATGGGAAATTATTTGTTTCGAGAAGTGCATTCGAATTCCTTTACATTCGGGGGATACATTGAAAGTGTTCGGTGAAAAATCCTCCAAAGGACTCAAACTCATGTCGTGTACTCAAGCCCGAAAATGTCTAAGCAAGAATTACATGGCTTTCTTGGCTTACGTGGTCAACACGAAAGTCAAAGGAATGATCTTAAGGATGTCCCGATTGTACGAGACTTTCCTGAAGTGTTTCCCGATGACCTTAGCGGTTTACCTCCCGTGCGTGAAGTCGAGTTTAAGATCGATTTAATTCCGGGAGCGAACCCTGTGGCTAAATCACCATATCGACTTGCACCGTCAGAAATGCAAGAGCTGGCTAGTCAACTTCAAGAACTGTCCGACAAGGGCTTTATCCGTCCTAGCTCATCGCCTTGGGGTGCACCTGTTCTGTTCGTGAAGAAGAAAGATGGATCATTTCGTATGTGCATCGATTATCGTGAGCTTAACAAACTTACCATCAAGAACCGCTACCCTCTTCCTCGCATCGATGATCTTTTTGACCAACTTCAAGGAGCTGCTATTTTCTCAAAGATTGACTTACGTTCTGGCTATCATCAATTACGAGTTCATGATGATGATATCCCAAAAACTGCGTTCCGTACCCGATATGGACACTATGAGTTCATGGTTATGCCCTTTGGTTTAACGAATGCTCCTGCTGTCTTTATGGATCTCATGAATCGAGTATGCAAGCCGTATCTAGACAAGTTCGTGATTGTCTTTATTGACGACATACTTATCTACTCCAAGTCCAAAACCGATCACGAACATCACCTGCGACAAGTTCTTGAGCTATTGAAGAAAGAACAACTATACGCAAAGTTCTCAAAGTGCGAATTTTGGCTTGAGGAGGTCCAATTTCTGGGACACGTGGTGAATAGTCAAGGAATTCACGTTGACCCTGCAAAGGTGGAAGCTGTGAAAAATTGGTGTGTTCCCACAACTCCAACCGAGGTTCGTTCTTTCCTTGGTCTTGCTGGGTATTATCGACGTTTCATTGCCAACTTCTCTCGAATCGCGAAACCGCTTACTTCCTTGACCCAAAAGAATAAACCATTCGAATGGGGGTCTGAACAAGAGGAAGCCTTTGAATCCTTAAAGCACAAGTTGTGTAATGCTCCTATCTTGACCTTTCCCGATGGAAACGATGATTTCACCGTATATTGTGATGCATCTAAACAAGGCCTTGGTTGTGTTCTCATGCAACGAGGAAAGGTCATAGCATATGCATCGAGACAATTGAAGGTCCATGAGGTGAATTATACGACACATGATCTTGAACTTGGTGCTGTGGTTTTTGCCTTAAAGATTTGGAGGCATTACCTTTATGGGACGCAATGTATAGTTTACACCGATCACAAAAGCCTACAACACGTCTTCAATCAAAAGGATCTCAACATGAGACAACGACGTTGGGTTGAGTTGATTAGTGATTATGATTGTGACATTCGTTACCACCCTGGAAAGGCAAATGTCGTAGCCGATGCACTAAGTCGTAAGATTCATAATAAGATGGTCTCGTTTCAAGAAATTCGCGATCGACGACAATGGTTTGATACCTTGGGAGAATTTGATACTGAGATTCGTCTGGATGTTAACGAGACTACGGTGCTGCTGCAAAATTTGAGGATTGAGAATGACATCGAGACTTGTATCATGGAGGCTCAACAAGCGGTTCAAGAAGGAGGAAAAATGGGAGAGGAATTGGAGTACAACCTTCGAGCTCAACTAGAAACGAAAGCCAATGGGTTGATGTATTTCTTGAATCGAATTTGGGTTCCAAACCGTGATAATCTTCGTACCTTTATCATGAATGAAGCTCATCAAACTCGTTACTCAATTCATCCTGGTTCCGATAAGATGTATATGGATCTGCGTGGTCAATACTGGTGGCCTGGAATGAAGAAAGACATAGCAACTTACGTAGCTAAGTGTCTTACGTGTACGAAGGTTAAAGCTGAACATCAACGTCCTAGTGGATTGCTTGAACAACCCGAGATTCCCATGTGGAAATGGGAACACATATCCATGGACTTCATAACCAAACTACCTCGCACCTCTCGTGGTCATGATAGCATATGGGTGATCGTTGACCGATTGACCAAGTCGGCACATTTCATACCCATACGTGACACTTACAAAACGTCAAGGTTAGCTCGTATATACATTGATGAGATTGTGAGTCGTCATGGCGTACCTTTGCATATCATATCCGACCGAGACGCTCGTTTCACTTCGCACTTTTGGTCGTCTATGCAAGAACTTTTGGGTACTCAACTGGATTTAAGCACGGCTTACCATCCTCAAACGGACGGTCAAACCGAGCGAACCATTCAAACCCTAGAGGATTTGCTACGTCTTTGTGTCCTTGACTTTGGTGGTGACTGGGATACGCATTTACCTCTCGCGGAATTTTCGTATAATAATAGTTACCACTCGAGTATCAAAATGGCACCTTTTGAAGCGCTTTATGGTCGTAAATGTCGTTCCCCGATCTGCTGGACTGACATTGGTGAAAATTTCATCACTGGTCCTGAGCTCATACAAGAAACAACCGATAAAGTTTCCATGATTCGCAAGAACCTTGAAGTGGCTAGAAGTCGAAAAAAAGTTATGCCGATAAACGACGCAAGCCGTTGGAATTCCAAGTTGGGGATATGGTTCTCCTTAAAGTCTCACCATGGAAGGGAGTCGTTCGCTTTGGGAAGAAGGGTAAATTAGCTCCACGATTTGTAGGACCTTTCAAGATCCTGAAAAGGATTGGGAAAGTGGCTTATAAACTGGAACTACCTTTCGATCTTAGCGGGGTTCATCCTGTTTTCCATGTCTCAAATTTGAGAAAATGTTTAGCTGATAAAAGTCTGTATGTCCCAGTAGATGACATCCAGATCGACGAGTCATTACATTTTGTTGAGAAACCCGTTGAAGTCATGGACCGCATTATGAAGAAGACTAGGACCACTACCACCCCAATCGTCAAGGTTCGTTGGGAGAATAAGCGTGGACCTGAGTTTACTTGGGAACGTGAGGAACATATGAAGAAGAAATACCCGTATCTGTTCATTTAGTTCATTCTTAATTTCGGGACGAAATTCTTAAAAGTTGGGAAGACTGTAACCTTTCGTGGTTTCGTTAATTAATAGTTAACCCTGTTATGTTCTTGTAAGGACCATTTATGTCATTTATGAAATTTTGAAGGCTTGTTTATGCTTGTTTCTTAGTTCATTTTGAAGTTAATAAATTAATTTATTAAAAAATAATAATAATAATAATAGTCAAAATTAAATAAAAATAATAATTATAATAAAAATTAATAATTTATAAAAGTTAAACATTTAATAAGTTATAAAAACATTTAAAACTTAAAGGTTAATTAAGTTCAGGGGGTATTTGTGACAAATTTGAAACTTTAAATAAAAGTTTTAAACATAAAATATTAATTCGAAAACTGCAGGGACTAAAACTGCAATTAATCAAAACCCAAACCCCCTCCCGCATCTTTCCCCGTATTTCCGGCGACACTTTCCAGCCACCCTCCGGCCGACTCCGGCAAGGTTCAAAACCCCAAAATTCTTCGGATTTCAACCCAAAAACCGTTCCAAATCGATTCGTGAACACGTTTCGAACTTGAACACGCACCTTAATTGCGTTTAAACGTCGGTTATGAACCCAATCGGTTTGAATAACCGAAGCTTTTAATCATAGAGCCGTTCGAACATTAAAAGTCAATAATAATCAAATTAAATGTATCATAATCGAACGTTTAACTAATCCTAAGCTACTATCGAACTCAATTCCACCTAAAACACACTGGAACCACTCGAATAATTCCCTCTCTTCATCGCGACTACAACGCTAGTGTTCATCACCATTCTGTCGATATTAACTGAAATTGACAGAGAGCTTTCGTTCATCAAGATCCTTGGAAGCTTCCTGTGCAACGAATTTGGATAATATCAACGTTTGCATCACGAACACTACCGAACCTTGGTTGCGACTGTTCTTCGACTTGTAGCATCGATTTCTAACATCTTTCTGGTAATTAAACACACACACATACTCGGTTTTCCTTGAGGATCAAAACCCTATGTTTATTACAGGAATCATATTCGATTTCATGTTCAATTAGGTTGAAATCGAATCTAGGGTTCATATGGTTTGGGGGTTTCTTTGAATTTGTGATTTAAGAATTAAAACTCACTTTCTGTCAGGCATAGGCGTCCTAGCCTAATGGTAAATCACTCCTATATCATTCTTGAGGTCCCGGATTCGAACCCGGGCACCCTCAAACATTTTTTTAGGGCTTTTCAGCCTTTAAATAAATTATGGAAAATTTTTAATAATTATAAAAATTATTCTTGTAAACTTTAAATATTTTTAAGGACACCAAATTATTTTCTGTAAATTTTTAAATTTAAATAATTAAATATTATTTTAATAAAACATTTTAACAAAGGTTATTTTTGGATTATTTCTTATAAAATGGATTTTAAATAATAGTTTAAATTAATAAATTATTATTGGCCAATACGTTAAATTATTGTTTAATCATGTTATTTTAAATAATTATAAAAAAATCTATTTACATCATATATTTAAACTTTATAAATTATTATAAAAGATTTAATTTCTTTTCTCCATATTAAATTACCTAAATGGTATATTTCTTTTCATTGGATTAAAATATATTTAATTTCATTAGCTAACCTTAAACCCCAAATTCCTATTGAAACCCTAGTTCACGTTTAATTGTTAATATTACCTTTAATCTTAACCTTGAAATATATACGTTAGGTAACTTGAAAAAGGAATCGTTGGAGCACCGTTTATTTCTTGTTATCATCCTATTTATATATATATATCATGTGAGTTTTTCCATGCCCCTCTTTTACTTTATTTCACACCTTTTGGGGTGAAACATGTTAACTTTATAAACTTGCACTTGTAAACATCTTGATACTTGTAAACGCACATGCAATTCATCTTTACTTTTTGTCATGGTTATTTGTAATATTGTGAGCCTTATATGATGAACATTATATGTTGACAATCATTAACTATTGCTAGCCTGGCAACGTCATAGATCTATGGGCCTGACAAACCTATTTGGTGCTAAAGCCGAGGTTATTGCCGGCTCCTGATGACGTATGCTTGTTCATCATGGGAACCAAGTACACTTAGCTAATCGTTAAACTTGTAAATAATATTCTTGGTCAAGGTTTGATTGTAGCTATATGTTATCTATAAACTTGCTTTATTCGTAACCATTGACATGAATTGCTACTTGTAAACTTTTATATATATATATATATGTATGCTTAACCCATGGAAACTCACCAACTTTTAAAGTTGACCCTTTATTTTTAACATGTTTCAGGAAATGCACAAGGTTGAGGATTATCTTTTGAAGCATGCTTACACCTAGGATTTGGACCTAGGAAAAATAAATAAAATATCTTGAAACTTGAAAGTTGAACTTTGTTTATTTTTTTTTTTCTTTTGTTGAGACATTTTGGTTGTAATGTTTATTTCAACTTATGAATTTTTATATTTACAATTTATGGTAGTGTTATGTGGCTGTGAACAATCTTAACCCTCACATCTCGACGTTTCCGCCGTTAAGGTTGGGGTGTGACACTAACGGACATTATTTGAGTAGGATACAAAGGATACGAAGACTACGGGTTGAAAGGTGCTGAAAATAAAGAAAACTGTGCAAGTTGCAGGGAGGCCGTAAGCTACGGCCTGAGGCCGTAACTTACGGCCCTGTATCAACACCGTCTGTGAACTCCGTAAGACAGAAGGTTTGGCCGTCTGGTTGAAGGTAGGCCGTAACCTACGGCCTATAGGACGTAATTTACGGTCTAGGGCGATATTTTAAGGGTTGTTTCAAATTTCAAAACCTATTTAAACCGTAACATTAGGGTTTCGAGAAGAGACTTGCCTCCAGCCCCAAGAACGAATCTTTAGACTATTTGGAGCCTTTGAAACTATCTTTAATCATCAATTGATCAAGGATTCATATCCCCAAGTTGAAGATTGAAGAGATTATGATGAAGATGCAAGGCTAAACATCCGTGATCATCCCCGGGTGGATGGTTTGTGATTTGATTATGCTTTCTTATGTTCTTACCTAGTCAAGACATAATCTTTGATTGTTTAACAACTTTTATTCGTTTATGTGTTTTGAATCATGTATTGATTAAAGATTCGTGTTAGTTGATTTGATATTACTTATCAAGTTATCAGTTTTATATTGTTAACCATTGAGTAGTAATTAGGTTATCATCATTAATCGGTGATTGCAAATAAAGTTTCTAGATTATGGCATTAGTTAGTTTACTAATTAATTTACATAATCGGATATCAAGTTCATAATTACCTTTCAACATATGTGATAAACAAATTATGTCTATGTAACTTCAAGATCGGGTAAAACATAAGCCGTGTATTCAATTACATTCCTGAAACCCGGGTGTGATCTCTTTCATCTCAATAGTTTCAAACCAAGTCTAAGTTTTCGTTTTGCTTCATAAAGTAATCTTTTTTTAGTTAATCTCATCCACATCCATTTACAGTCAAGAGATAATAATTCAGTTTTTTAAATTTGTAAGTTAGTTTAATAATCAAACGAATCGTGTAACACTAACCACATGCTCCCCGGCAACGACGCCATTTTGATGACCTGTCGTTGGGGTCATGCAAAAACCTAATTAACCTAGGTAGCTAGAGTAAGTCAGGTATCGTAGCGTTATTTGATTTGAATGATTTTCTTTCGTTTTAGTATTTGTTTAAGCTTCAAAATTAAAAAAAAAAAATAAATAAATAATATTTAAAAAAGTAAAAATTAAAAAAAAATCAAAATATATTATTTGTTTTTCTTAGTTTGTTTTATTTGTTCGTCTTTACCCTGGGTATTCTAGGTTTTTTTTGTAGGGTAATTTTCTTACAGGTTTAGTACAATCATGGATTGGGATTGGGATTATGATGATGATTACGATCCATGTATTTGTTGCGGGAGTGATTGTCACTGGGTTCAAGATTTTCCACTGTTCGAGAGAAAATATGGAAATATAGAAAGAGGATGTTCTGATTATAGGAGGCAAAAAGGATATGTGATAACAAATTATGATGATGGAGAGACACCCTCATATTATTCACACTTTGAACCTCCTCCACCATCAAAATATCAAGAATATTATCATGTAGACATTAATTACAAAGATGCTCAAGAGTGGGATTTGAACCATTATGAAGCCTAGATACCACAATTCTCAAGCTATCAAGAGGAATATAATGACTACTATCTTGAATACCTTCAGTTGACATATGAAAAGCCTCAGGTTTCAATAAACTCTAAGCTTGATGCAATCATGAACATGATGGTGGAAATGAAGAAGGAAGACAAGTTAAGAGATAAATCATTCGAGACTCTAGTTAAGCAGGTTAGCCAACTCACTAAGGATGTAGCTCAACTTAAACGAGAGCAATATGAGTTAGATTGTGGCACCGTGATTGATATTGATGTGATAGAAGATGTTATGGGTCATTCAGAGCATGACTTGGGATGTTTTAAGTTAAATGAAGATGTAATACCTCTGAAAGAGCTAAAGCCTAACGTTGATCTAGTTTATCCCAACCATTCTCATGTGCTTATTACTTTAACTATTAAAGTTGGGAAAGAAGATTTGAAGACCAAGATAAAAAAGGTGGCATTGGAAGACATCAGACAAATCATCATGAGATGGCACCACAACAACTACTCAACAAACTTGCTAAGCATGATAACACAATTATGGAACTGGCAAGTCAACTATCGAGCTTTTATTGGGAATTCGGTAGGTAAATGTTCACTTAAACCACCATAACTATATCAGGTACGGTCTGGCTGAAGACCTAAAACTTAGCGCTAATCGGGAGGCAACCCGAAATTGATTTGTTTCTTTTAGTTTTTGGTTTTTTTTCTTCTTGTTTTGTTTATTTTGTTTTTGAGCTTTAAGCACCGGATGCAAATATTCAAGTGTGGGGAAGCTCATAGATCTTTAGGAGCATAAAGAAATGTGTCTTTGGGCGGCTTTACTTATCTGAGTTAAAGCATAACCATCATATATTGCTGATGAGGCATCTTTTATCATCTATGATCAGGTCTATGTACTTTTTCTGTATCTTAAAGCTTTGCTAGTTTGGTGTCATTTAGTACAATCATGGTAGGCATAATGCGTCTTTGGAAAGTTAGCCTTGTAACTTCACTTGGGTAAAGGTTAGGATGTTTGATAGTACCCTTGTTGACATAACAATTTTAAAATGTACATTGAGGACAATGTAAGATTTAAGTGTGGGGATGAAGGGAAGTTTGAAAATTGAGAAAAAAAATTGATTGAACAAAATCTTTCAAAATGCCCCTAAAGCGACTTATTTATGCATGAAATGTTAATTTTTTCAATTGAAATCGTGAAAGTATGTTTAACCTGTACACAAGCAGAGGTCCTCAGTCATATCTATCTCACTTGAAAAAGAAAAGAAATTTATTAGAATTTTAGAGATGTTTAACCTGGGGTAACAAGCAATATAGTGGACTTTTTATGCATGTTTTCACATCCTTAACCTATTTACCATCATTTTTTTGTGAGGATTGAGCCTATACATGAGCTTAGAACATCAACAGGTTAATTGCTCAGCTTTCTTTCATAAGTGTTTACCAGAACGACTGCATTATTCTAGAACTTGCATAATTGATACGTTTCTAAATCACGAACCAAACTGTTGCACATCTATGATTAAGGCATTAGGATGAACCTTTCTTTTATTAGCCTTTTTCAATCATATTATCCAACCCTAAAATACCCCCTAGTCACCAGTTTGAGCCCCTAACCTCTTTAATTGTTTAAACCCGAATCAACCCATTAGCCTTTTCAAATCTTTTTCACTTTTTAAGCCCATGTGATGAAATCTGATAAGTTTGCTTGAATTTTTGATATAATATTATTAGAAGCAATGAAGTGTTTAGATATAATCATCATTCAAAAAAAAAAGAAAGAAAGAAAAAAAATGAGTAAATAATGGGTCAAAATGACCACAATATCAATGTCTTGTTTCAGTGGTAGTAAATTGTGATACGGGTCAAGTTTACCCAAATTCATTATGTAGTGTCGCTTTATTATTCAGTACGTTTCAACATTCTTATTTGGATTTCATCACCTTTAGCCACTTCAAATTCTCTATCCGCACCCAAATCCTAAGCCTTACATTACAACCCTTTAAAGACCTTTTGATGTGTGCATGGTTTGGGTTAATTGGTGGAGTTATGATCATTATGCAAGCTTATAGTAATTATGAGTTGTTCTTGGTTGAGAGTACTACACTGATATACTAGCATACCTTTTGCTAGACCATATACTAAACCGAGAGGAGTGAAACTTGTGAGAGGTGTGACTACATGCATAGGGAAGATTAGAAAGCTTGTTGGGCTTGGTTAGATAGATCATATTTTGAAGAGTAATATCTTTGCCTACAAAGCTATAGCTTGAGATATGAAACTGTGAGTTGGGTATTACTTGGGACCTTAGCTAACAGAAGGTGAATACATGGTTGGATCGTATTTGTCTAATGATAGTTGTAGTGTTATAAGCAAGTTTGCTTGGGGGCAAGCAAATGATAAGTGTGGGGATGTGATGATTGGTTAATATGCATGCACTTAGTATAGTTAATATTGCATTTTTAATATATTTTATGTCGAACAATATTACTTTGTTACGTGTTTGAAATGTAGGTCAAATGAAGCCTAACGGAAATTATTTGAGTAGGATACAAAGGATACGAAGACTACGGGTTGAAAGGTGCTGAAAATAAAGAAAACTGTGCAAGCTGCAGGGAGGCCGTTTATGGCCTATAGGCCGTAGGTTACGGCCTACCTTCAACCAGACGGCCAAACCTTCTGTCTTACGGAGTTCACAGACGGTGTTGATACAGGGCCGTAAGCTACGGCCTGAGACCGTAACTTACGGCCCTGTATCAACACCGTCTGTGAACTCCGTAAGACAGAAGGTTTGGCCGTCTGGTTGAAGGTAGGCCGTAACCTACGGCCTATAGGCCATAAGTTACGGTCTAGGGCGATATTTTGAGGGTTGTTTCAAATTTCAAAACCTATTTAAACCCTAACATTAGGGTTTCGAGAAGAGACTTGCCTCCAGCCCCAAGAACGAATCTTTAGACTATTTGGAGCCTTTGAAACTATCTTTAATCATCAATTGATCAAGGATTCATATCCCCAAGTTGAAGATTGAAGAGATTATGATGAAGATGCAAGGCTAAACATCCGTGATCATCCCCGGGTGGATGGTTTGTGATTTGATTATGCTTTCTTATGTTCTTACCTAGTCAAGACATAATCTTTGATTGTTTAACAACTTTTATTCGTTTATGAGTTTTGAATCATGTATTGATTAAAGATTCGTGTTAGTTGATTTGATTATTACTTATCAAGTTATCAGTTTTATATTGTTAACCATTGAGTAGTAATTAGGTTATCATCATTAATCGGTGATTGCAAATAAAGTTTCTAGATTATGGCATTAGTTAGTTTACTAATTAATTTACATAATCGGATATCAAGTTCATAATTACCTTTCAACATATGTGATAAACAAGTTATGTCTATGTAACTTCAAGATCGGGTAAAACATAAGCCGTGTATTCAATTACATTCCTGAAACCCGGGTGTGATCTCTTTCATCTCAATAGTTCAAAACCAAGTCTAAGTTTTCGTTTTGCTTCATCTTCTTTTTTAGTTAATCTCATCCACATCCATTTACAGTCAAGAGACAATAATTCAGTTTTTTAAATTTGTAAGTTAGTTTAATAATCAAACGAATGGTGTAAGACTAACCACATGCTCCCCGTAGATACGATACCTGACTTACTCTAGCTACCTAGGTTAATTAGGTTTTTGCATGACCCCAACGATAGGTCATCAAAATGTTATAAAAAAAGATAATAGAAGATAATAAAATGAAAAAAAATTAATAGAAAAAAAAACAAAATAAATAGAATAAAAAAAGAAAAAATAAGTAGAATAAATAAAAGTAAAAAAATAAAAATAAAGTAAAAAAAATAAAAATAAATAAATAAATAAAAAAGAAAGATAATAAAAAAAAGAGAATAAATTAAAATAAAGAAAAAAGAGAAAGAAAAAAAATATAAAGAAAAAAAATAAAAATAATAAATAAAAAAATAAATAAATAAAAGAAATAAAAGAAAAAGAAAAAAAAAGGATAAAAAAAGTAATAAATAATAAAAATAAAAAATAAAAAAAATAAAAAAGTAAAAGTAAAAAAATAAAAATAAATATATAAGTAAAAAGTAAAATAAAAAAATATAAAAAAAATATAATAAGTGAAAAAAAATAAAATAATGAAATATAATAAATAAAAAATATAAAATGATAATAAAAGATAATAATAAATGAGTTATAAAAATAAAAGAGTATAGTAAAGGTAAATATTAAAATAATTAAAATTAAGTAAATATAAAGAATAAGAATGAAATAAATAATAAATTTAAGTAATAATAGAAGTAATAATAAAAGAAAAATTAAATAAATAATAATAAAGAAATAAATAATAATAATATAATATAAATGTTAAGAAATAAAAAAAAATGAAAAAATAAAGATATCCTTTCCCGGATGATACTTGATGGCATAGCCATAATCATTCAGTAATTCCAACCATCGTCGTTGTCTCATGTTTAACTCTTTCCGTTAATAGATGTGTTGAAGGCTCTTGTGATCAGTGAAGATCGTGCACTTGGTTCCATAAAGATAATGTCTCTAGATCTTAAGTGCAAATACCACAGCTCCTAACTCTTAATCATGAGTTGTATAGTTCTTCCCATGCACCTTGAGCTGTCTTGATGCATAAGCTATCACTTTCTCATGTTGCATCAACACGCAACCCAACCCTTTGATTGATGCGTCGCAATACACCACGAAGTCATCTGTTCCCTCTAGCAACGCCAAAATTAGTGCGCTGCACAACTTGTCTTTAAGCGCTTAGAATGGACTTCCTCGTTATTACCCCACTTATAAACAGTTCCTTTGTGGGTTAGGGCAGTCAAAAGCTGTGCAAGTTTCAAGAATCCTTCTATGAAACTCCGAAAATAACCTGCTAATCCAAGAAATTGATGCACCTCAGTAGGCGTCTTCGGCGTAGACCAATTCTTGTTTGCCTCAATCATTGACGGTCAACATGAATACCATTCTCGTTAACAACATGCCCTAGGAATTGTACTTCTCTCATCCAGAAGTCACACTTAGAGAACTTGGCATATAGTTGTTCAGTCTTCAGAAGCCCTAGAATAAGTCTTAAATGTTCCTCATGTTCCTCCCTATTCTTGGAATAAAAAAAGTATGTCATCAATGAAGACGATGAAAAACTTGTCTAAATAGGGTTTACAGGCACAGTTCATGAGGTCCATAAAGACTGCCGGCGCATTTGTCAATCCAAACGGCGTGACTGCGAACTCAAAATGCCTGTATCGAGTTCTGAAAACTGTCGTGGATATGTCTTCTTCTTGAGCCCTGAGCTGATGATATCCAGATCTCAAATCAATTTTTGAGTAGTAACTCGATCCCTGAAGTTGATCATATAGGTCATCGATATGCGGGAGAGGGTAACGATTATTTATGGTAACCTTGTTCAGTTCTCGGTAGTCAATGCATATTCGAAAGGTTCCGTCTTTCTTCTTCACGAATAACACAGGCGCCCCCCCAAGGTGAAGGACTGGGGCGTATGAATCCTTTGTCTAACAGTTCCTGCCACTGCTTTGACAATTCCTATAATTCGTTCGGTGCTAAGCGGTACAGCGCCCGAGCAATCGGAGCAGCTAACGGTGCTAATACAATCTGAAACTCTACTTGCCTGTGTGGAGGAAGGCCAGGTAAGTCTTCTGGAAATAATTCTGGGAAGTCTCTGACAATTGAAATGTCTTCAATGCTCTTCTCACCCACTGTCTTTTGTGTCACTAATGCCAGGAGGACGAATTATCCCTTCCGAAGACATTTATGTGCTTTCAAGTATGAGATGATGCAGACTACAACATCCCTCTTATCACCTCCCACAACGAGTGTCTCGCCACTAGGAAGGGGTAACTTAATGAGTTTGTCTCCATAAGCGATCTCTGTTTGGTTCTTGGGTACCAACCACTACATCAAAGCTACCGAGTGTATCATGAATCAGATTCATATCGAATGAATGTCCAGCTAAGCCTAGTTTACATCTGCTATATACCTAAGTAACCGCTGTAGTTCTACCATCAGCTATCTCTATGGTAATTCAGAACTTAGATCAGTAGGCACTGCCCCTAGCAGATTACTAAACTTATTGGATATGTAGCTTCTGTCTGCACCCGAATCAAAAAAAAAAATATTTTGAGGCGAAACAACCATTCCTGTCGGTTTTCCTTCTTCTTAAGCCTTGGATAGTTTCTATTGAAATACACAGATTGTCCATACTCATAACATCTCTTTATGCTTCTTGTGGCTGAGGTGACTTGGCCGGGATGTTCACACGAAGGTTCGTAATGGCATGACCGAATTCCTACAGCGCTCACAGATGTTCTTATTGCATGGCCCTTTGCGATGCTATATGCACTTGTTGTAAGCAGAAACACAGAGAGGTAACGGATGGGGTCATCACAACACTTTGCTAATCAATCATACGCCAAATGTAATCAGCCAGGAAATCCAATTTGAATCCCACCATTGGGAAACGTAATATATGCTGAAACATGATAAATACCAAATGAAAGGAATGCTAGAATGTTCAACCTGCCAAGACTCTAAGTCTTAAGGTCAATCCAATGATTAGAAAATACATGTGCTGAGAGTATCATCACTTCATTACTACTTTTCGAAGACCTTGCATGTTGTAGATAGATAGTATTGCACAATCACTGAAATGCTAGAAAGAGCAACGTCTCATAGAGACTGGGACTAATGCCATAATATTAATCTCATTAAGGCTCGAGGTAGATGAGAACTTTCATACGAGTAGAAATGAAGGATTGTTTCCAAACCAATAGTGAAGTCTTATGAGAATCGAGATTCTCATGTCCCAAAGTATAAAAATGAAAATTTGTACTGACTATGACCGCTATCACCAGACAGAGTTCGCCAGACTTCTCATGCACGACAATTTACAATTACGTGTGCACCCAAAATGGTAATTTGCTTTGCATGGTCACCCCTGGTTCCTCCTATCTGAGCTAACATACCTTGTCAAGTACAGAATGTTATCAATGATAGAAGTATCAAAGATATTATCATTAAACCAAAAGTCAATTAACCAAGGTTGTATGAAGAAATCAGTAAGGAAAACATTCACTTGGGCAAGAAACCGTTGATGTACTCAGGTTAGATGGGTAAGATAGTATCATCATAAGTAAACCATGATAAGTTATCTCCCAATGTCTATGATAACCGCCAACGCAGCTATTTCCTGCTCCTCAGGGCAGCAAAGAGAAGTGGCAAGGTAGGTAAAGAAAGTATGACAGAAATAGCTCTCGTTTGAGAAAGCATTCAACAGGAGGCTGAACATGCTCCCGATAAACCATCCAAGTCAGGTACCAATGGTATTGTATCTGATTCCAAAAGGTATGATGTGAAAGGCACGGTAAATAATTAATCGTAATTAACCTTCTTGTGACTCACAGTAATTCGGAGTCACCCGCGCTAAGGAACAGGCGGTAACAACAGGGAATCAGGATGAACTGGCATTTTCCCCTTAGACTTAACATAAGACGATGAGGACACCATCCCTTTTAGTCGAACGATCACTGGAATGAGCAAAAGCAAGCAATCCAGCAAAATAAAACAAACAAGGCCAACAAGCAAAAATAAACGTGTCTATATGCGTGTAACTAAAGCATCAGGCTATAGTCTAAATGCGATGCAAATGAAATGCAAATTTATTTTTGTTCGCTATAACCATTGGCTCTGATACCAATCCGTAACAGCCCAGCGTAACCGCACCATGATATTGTCCGCTTTGACCGGGACAAACCACCATCGCCTCACGGTTTTGTTTTCACTTGGACCGGGACGTACCACCATCGCCCATGCAAAACGCGTCACAGTGAGGAAGGTCTCAAGCCCCTTATAAAGAAGCCTTCGTTTTCCTTCCCAACCAATGTGGGATGTTACAAACCGAGCCAAGTTCAGCTCATTTTCATACCGAGCAAGCTCAGCTCGGTTCAGTTCAGTTTCAACCGAGCCATTTCGAGCGAGCTCCGAGCATCGAGCTATTTGCACAGCCCTATTTTAAAACGAGTACAATATCGTTATATAAAAAAATTAAAAAATATATATTTTTAACTCATGTGATTTTTGCTCCAAACATTTTGTTTTTACTAAATTCACTGTATTAATTTGTTATTATCTTGTTTTTCTGTCGCAAGGTGGTGTATGATGTAGAGGAGTTTCTCATTTATCAGAGGAATTAGGTGAACTTTGTTGATGGTGAATTAATGATGAAGATTATTCTTCTATTGTATTTTTATAAAATAATAAATTCTAAAAAACATAATTATTAAATAACACAATTTTGTACTTTTGGTATGTAAATTACAATGATAAAATAACAACTATTACAAAACTTTAACACAATGATAAAATGTTTTATTGTAATTTTTGTTTGCTCGTAATCATGTTTTTCTGAGTTTTGAAAACAAATCAGCAAAATAATATTATTATGTAATTCTAATTATAAAATACAATGATAAAATAACAATAAATTTATAAAATATATAAAAAAAATGACAAAATAACACAAGATGATTTAAAACGTAAAATATAACGATAAATACACATAAGAAATGATGAAAATATTTGATATAATTACCTGACGTATTTTACACAATAATTAAAACATTATTTCTTTTAACTAAAAACAATAGAATGAAACATGTCAAATCAAAAATCATTCTTAGTCTTTTTATATCAAATACTAGGTTATTAACCCGTGTATTACACGGTTTGAAAATGAAAATTCTATTATTAAAATTTGCAAAACAAAATTACTTATCATTGATACTAAATATTGCATATAAATAATAAAAATGCAAAGTTACATATACAATTCACAAATCTACAAAAACTTTTTGTATTTGTATACATCATCTTCCAGAGAATTTTAACGTACTTAGAAGTTGAAAAATTGTCTCCTTCCGTGGATTTTTGTATGAGTAAACATGACTTTTCTTCTAAAAACTTTTCAGACCGGTGAAACCATTTTTTCAAATAACTTCCTTGAATTATAGTATCCTACAAGCAAAAAAGATATGAACAGATATATAAATATGTACAAATAATAAGAGATAAATCTAAGGTTTAAGAAAAAGTAATACATTAGAAATACCATCTCATCCATCAATATCATTTGCATCAAGTAAGTTTCGTGTTAAACAAAGGTTGCTTTCACAATCTTATAATTCTAACCTTAATGTTATAATCACCTTTCAATATATCAAGGATGTTAAGAAAATGTTCCTTTAATATATCAAGGTTGTTAAGAATGGTTATTCCTCTTGGATTCATATATCTATTATTAAAAAAATATAGCAGGATTTTTCAAAATATAAAAGAATAAGATTGAAGATATAGAGATCAAAATTGATATGTTAGTGTCAATGTGTCACTTTTTCCTTCAACCGTAAGAACTAAAGATTCAAATATCGTAGAAAATTTTGAAAAATACAACACTAAAATTGTAAAACTATTATTTTAGTTTGTAAATAAAATTATAATTGATTTAATCTTTAGTTTTTAATTCTTTCTTAAAATATTGTAGAACATTGTCTTATGGATAGAAAATAAAAATAAAATATAATTTAAGAAAGCAAATTGTAAGTGATTAAAAGAGATCCTAGTTCACAAAAGAATCTCATTTATGGAAATCACAAACAATTTCACATATAATGTCAAATAAAAATAAGTTGAATGACCTACCATTTGAATTCATCAGAAGAACAAATAAATATAATATGGAAACCGAGAATTATTTTATTAGATTTTTAATATTTTTCCATAAGCATATTGTATGAAGATGATAATTGTATAACGTTTTACACATTATTGAATAGCATTAATATATTAATAAAATTGTTACAGTAACATCTATGTGAAAATGATTAATGAGAATACAATATTATATGAATTTACTTAGAAATAATACTTCGATCAATACAAATGCATAAACCGGAAATTCGTAATCGATTGTTTAGAGAACAGGGCCTTTGGACATGGATGAATGAATAATATAAGATTATTAGTAGACTAAATAGGTTTATTTATAGTTGAAAGCAAAAATTTAAAATCCCCCAGCATTCTAGCAATTAGGTTGTGATTTGTTTAATTGAAATATAGAAAATCTTTAAATTATCAAAGTTAAAACACTTTTAATTTTAATCTAAAAAATAATCCGTAATTAAATCAAATACTCCCTGATTTCAAGGGTATCTTGATATTAATGTAATTTGAAATTTAAAAGTAAGATATAATAGGAAGTCATAGATA
Organism: Flaveria sonorensis; assembly: GCA_025506505.1. Lineage (NCBI taxonomy): Eukaryota > Viridiplantae > Streptophyta > Magnoliopsida > Asterales > Asteraceae > Flaveria > Flaveria sonorensis. The sequence continues at coordinate 50,821,801 of CM046425.1, read as the reverse complement.
TTTTTAAATATTTTTAAATACGGTTTTAAAGGTCAAAAGTCAAGGTGTTTAAGTTTGGGCGGAAAAAATTAGGTAGAGATCGCATCAAATAATAAAAAGCGTCCACTTCATATAATCATTTATTAGTATAGATTGTTTTTATTATACATCTACCCTAACAAAAATGAGAAGATTCCACTTAAAACGTCTCTAAAAGACATTCAAAATTAAGCAAGTGTTTAACTAAAAATGGATGTAAATCTAAAAAGTAATCTTGATCGATATTTATCTTAACTGATGGTTGAGATCAATTTGTAGAAAAAATAATTAGTAGATGAGTACTTTAAGCGCTATCACTTTTGTTGATTTTTTTTAAGTTTTCTAGTTTTTTTTTAAAGTTTATATATTTTACATACGACATTATTTTTTTAAAAATTTAGATCATAGAAACGAATATTTTTTATCTTTAAAACACGTACAATATTGTTATATAAAAAGATTAAAAAAATAAGTCCTTCAACTCATGATTTTAGTGTGTCAGTGTATCTAAACTGCAATTCATTGTGTTTTTTCGTTCATTATTGTGTTTTTCTAAACACTATTGTGTTTTCCAAAATAATGAATTCGAATGTAAAACACAATAATAATATAACAACTAATTAATCTAATATATTCAAAACAACAACAAAATAACACAAAATGATATAAAATGTAAAACATAATGATAAATGTCTTGTTGTGTCTTTTATGCTATCATTTTTGTTTTTTTTAATGTTCATCATTATTTTTCTAAATACTATGAGTTTTAAAAAATTTACCGGTTAAACAATATTATTGTATACTTTTAGTTATAAAACACAATGATAAAATAACAACAAATCCATATCTACTATAATAAATAAAAATAACTATCAACCATATGACTATTTTTTAACATGTCCATATCATTGTCACTTAGGATTGTACATGTGTCATCACCTTAATAAATTATAATTTTGGTAAAAATCTTGATTTCACTTAATAACTCTAATTTAATATCATACTAATCAAGATACTTTCTTCTAAATATAAATACCATTTTATTAAAAATACTATAGTGAGACTTAATTTTGTTAAAATATAGTTTGATTTGTAGTTAATCATTTTTAAAACTAAAATACTTTAAAAATGTATATAAAGAAGTTTATGGATATATATGAATAATAAAATCTTTTTTCCATTTTATATTATTGTTTATAACTTAAATATGTTTGTTATATATAATAATTTCATTGATATGCTATTTATAACATATATTAGATTATCCATATACATAATCTATGATATAATTTTTTCATTTCAATATGTGTAACACACGGGTATCTAACCTAGTAAGATATAAAGCAAATGACAAAAATATCACAAATGATTTAAAATGTAAAACATAATGATGAATCATGAATACATATGACAAATAATGAAAAATATTTGACACAATAACATGACATATTAGATACAATGACTTGATGTATTTGACATGATAACTAAAATGGCCTTCTTTTTAAAAATGATAAAATCACACATGTCAAGCTTAGAAGCATTCTTGTTCTCATTTAAAAAAATATTATTTTTACTATAACCTTACCCTTCAAATTATTAACTAAAAACGGTTAGTTTATATTTATATATGTATTCAAATTACTATTTTATTATGTAGTAATTTTTTTAAGTTATTAGGTATGATTGTTAATTTATACTTTGAAAAATGATGAACATAGACTTCTTATTAATTTATCGACTTTAATTATATCCATTTTGAGTCGTCTCGTAACCCAAGTGATGATAACTGTAATAGTATAACAAATAACAGTAAAAACAACTATAGCTGTAGGGTAACATTAAAATATATATTAAGTTTATGAAATGTTAACAATTTTATTTATAAAAAATACAATGTTTAAATATAAATAAATTTTATTATCTTTTTACGGAGAAAAATGGCATTCTTATCCACGAACATTTGAAATGCGTATGAATGGCATGGACCAATCAAAGATTATCGGATATGTACGAATTTCGGATAAAAATATCATAAACAACTAAATCTCTTGTCACTAACCTTATCCAATTCAATTTTCTAACTTTTAATTGCTTCTAATCATTAACTAGTTTTAATAGTCTTGTTACACGGGTGGACAATAATATTTTCCGTAATCATAAATTCGAGGTTGTATTTTATATAATGTGGCTACAAAGAGGTGTTATAACATGTATCCTAAAATGAAGATAAAAATATTATGTTTTTACATACTATATAAAATTTCAAAAAAATAGAAATACCTGCAAAACAAATAAAAAAGATTGGAAAAAATAAATGGTAAATAGCATAAAAAAACAACATACTTTAAGTTTTTTCTTCTAAAAATCATTTAACAATTTTTTGCACGTTAAAGTCCCTCCACAAGTTAAATTTGAATAAAATTATGACATAACTTATTATAGCCTATTTATTTATGTATCGAAAATAGACATGTAAGCAAATTATGTGGACATTTTTTTTTTGTAGTATGGTTATAGTTATTTTTTTTATTATTTGTGATTAAAAGTATATTTTTGTAACAAATTATAAGACAACATTGCAATCAAAAGAATATTAGTTTTACTAATTTAAATAGTCATACAATCCTTAATCAAGAAAAAAAAAGTAAACGTCATTACTTTCTAATCTATGTAAGACGGCTCGAGTACTTGGCTTTCTACATTTTGAAATCCACGTAAGTTTTTTTTAAGCCACCTAAGATAAAAACAAATCCATGTAAGCAAAATAACCGGTGCAACCGGTTCCAAGTTGGCTCCCTCAAAAAAATTCGAAATTTATATGTACATGGACTTTAACGTGTAAAAAATTTGTTAGCGGGCTTTTATGAGTAAAAACTGAAAATACATTGGTTTTTTTACCGTATCTACGTAAAAAACTGAAAAAAAATCACAATTTTTTTCAAAAATTTTCTGGTTATTTATGGTAAAAACTAAAAAATTGTTAGGGAACTTTTATGAGTAAAAAGGTGTAATAAAAATAACCAAAAAAATAAAACATTAAAATACATCAGTAAGAAAAAGCAGTTAACAATATCCAAAAACCGGAGTAAATGGAGCATGCATGTTTAAGCAAGGCTTTTTATTCAAATACCAGCAACGAAGATGTTCGCTCGTAATCAGGTTGGTTCATCACGACACTACCACAATAACTGTACTTCACGATACCTGAAAACTACTCAAGTTTGAATATAACTCTGTTTTCAAAAATAATTATATCGAAAGGTTGACCTAAGAACTCAAAATTCGGAGGCGCATTTCGTTTTAAGAAAAGTTCACGAAAGAAAGTTATCGACTCACACTACGTTGCGGGAATTTGGTTGTTTTTTCCCGCACTAAGGTGTTCAAAACACAAACTTAGAACTTAAGTTGCTAAAATCAAAACTTTACATACTGCTGTAGCTAAGGTGTTCAAAAGAGAAAGTTAAAAATTTATGTGGCAAAATCAAAACTTTACAAAATTTACAATCTTAGAAACTTACGTGGTCAAAATTAAAAGTCTTGCAAACTATTGTAGGTAATATATTCAAAACACAAACTTAAGTGGCCAAAATTAAAATTTATAAAATTTATTATGGCAATTTTGAAAGACCAAAAATTTTTTGCGGTCAACTTGAAAAATCCAAAACTTTTATGCATCTACCATAGTCATGAAGTTTTCTTATTTAAAAACAAAAAAAAAATGTGGCCAAAGTCCAAAAAAGTTTCTTGCAGCAAACTCATTGATTTTTAATATATATAATAATGTTTTTATTCGAAACAATAATATGTAAACCTAACTGGCTTTTTAATGGACCCGTTTACGTGAAGGATATGCGTAACTTACGAAAACCGAAATCCTGTCAAATCCAATAACATCATGTAACCTTGTTAGGTAATCCTAGGCTAAATGAGACCAAATTTTGATTTGAGTAGACGGTTCGTTATTTGGGTAGGTCGCTCATTAAAAGCCCACTTTGAGACTTGAGATAGAATTTCATTATAGATTTGTAAGTGTGTTTTTGAATTGGGGCCCCAAATATTTAAATAACATTTTTCAATTCGTATATAATCTAATAAATCATGAGAATTTATTCTAACTTTATAATAACTGTAAGATATGTCACACTTCACGAAGGTTTGTTTGAAGAATGGAATCAAGTCTTCATCAAATTGAGAGTAACATAAATTTTAGAAGTAGAATGATCCGATGAGCTGTATCCTATATTTTGGGTGTTGTAGCCAATAAAGATGTAAGGGATGATGCAAGGAACAAGCTTCTGTGCACGGTAGTTTCAAAGATATGGAAATATCCGACGGCCAAAATTACGGAATTTCATGTAGTTTGGTGTAGAGTTGAAAAGTAGCTCAAAGGATAATTTATTTTGTAGTGTCTTTGAAAGCAACCGGTTGATAAAATAGGCGGTAGCGTTGAAAGCATTAACTTGTAGAGATGCAAGTGTGGTTGCATTGTATAATTGCCATGGCTGGCCCTGTTTCAATAGCACGACGGTGCTTTTTTTCTGCTCGACCGTATTGGTGAGGAGTGTAAGGACATGATAGCTGATTCAATGGAATTATCTTTAAAAAAATTTCGAACAATAGTATTGATAAATTTAGTATCACCATCACTTTGAAAAACTTTTACCTTGGTCGACAACTACATGCGCACAAAGTTTAAGAAAATATTTAATGAAAATAAAATTCAGATTTTACATTTTGGGGATAAAACCAAGTGAAAGGGAGAAATCATCCAAGAATATGACATAATAACAACGGCAGGGTTATACTAAAAATGATATTTAATTTAAAAAGTTTAAGAAGGATTGTATGCTTAATACGTATCCTTATATTGTTTTAAAGAGAGTGATATTTTGGTCATTGTGTCAAATACGTCAGGTTATTGTATCATGTACGTTCATTATGTCAAATATCAGTTCATTGTGTTATATATTTTATATCATTTGTTATATGTATTTATCATTGTGTTTACGTTTTAGACTATTTTGTGCTATTTCTGTCATTGATTCTATAGATTATATAAACTTGATATCTATCATTGTGTTTTACAACAATAAGTATACAATGATATATTTTCTATCACTGTATTTTTCAAAACTTATAGTGTTAAAGATAACACAATGTGTTATTTTTGTCATAGCCTTTTTATAGAACATATAAACGTGTTGTCATTTATCATTGTGCTTTATAATTACAACTACACAATGATGTTATTTCATCAATAACTAACAAAAATACACAATAACGAGTTTAAAAACAATAATTTTCTTACACAATAATTTCCGTACGTTTTTACGCTCAATACTCATCATCTATCATTGCGTTTTACAACTATAAATACACAATGATATAATGTTGAAAATAATACAATATGTTATTTTTGTTATTGATTTTATAGATTATATAAAAGACAATAATGAGCTTATAGATTATATGATAGATGATGAGTAATGAGCTTAAAAACATAAGAAAATTATTGTCTTTTTATATAATAATATTGTACTAGTTTTAAAGATAAAAAAAATGCTTGGTTTATGATATAATTTCTATAAAAAAAATATCATATATTAAAGTTATAAACGTTTAAGAAAAATAGGGGAATTTGAAAAAAAAAAATCAACAAAAGAAGCTATGACTAAATTAGTTCTTTAAGAAACTTCTTCCCTATAATTTGATCTCAACCATTAACTAAGTATATTGATAATTAAAATTAGTTCTTACATTTACATTTTTTAGTTTATGGGTATTTTAATTTTAACTACTCCCTAATAACAATAGCCATCCGAAAGAAACAATAGGAGATGGGCCATTGGGCCTCATAAACCACAATAAATTAAAGTTTAACACTTGAGACTTGAGAGGGTCGTTTCACATCAAGATCAAATGGTAATATGCGTTCTTTACAAAATTGACATGAGAATGTTCAGAGCCAGCAATTGTTTGTCGAATTTCATCCCGCAACTAGAATAAGATTGCTTTGAGGGCACTGTGATGAGGTTAAATGTAGAGCGGCCCGCCCTTACAACCTTTGAAACAGATAATAAGTTTAATTTGGTAAAATAAAAATAACTGGCACATATCCTAATTCTCTTAAAAAATAAATACCATCAAAATTGGCATGACTCTAACAACTATATAAAAGTTACTAGTAACGTACCCGCGCGATGCGGCGTGTGCGACACTTTTCATTATGGTACTCGTCTCTGGTTAGTTTTATATTTAAAAAACTGAATTTCTTCTTTTAAACATATTGTAACAAACATGGAAAAAATTGTATATAATTATAAATACAAGGGTTTAAGTGTAAATAAGTTTAAAGTTCTATTTTTTTAGTAGCGTTAAAAAGTCATAATTACCCTTGTTAAATTGATTTTTTGGGTTGTACCTTGTGCTTAAAATTTACAAATCTCTTAACTTTGGTCGAAATCCTTCCTTCGTGCATTATAATATAGTATAGATAGATAGGAGGCGCGTCTTGATAATTTGGAGGTAGCCATAAGGGCTTGATAACCATGCTCAAAAATATATAAGCCACATTCATCATTTTCGTCTGTTCCGAACTCCAATCAATATTTAAAAGGTAAATTTTGAATCAACGAGTTTTTTAACATGTCGTGCGTTGGCGCGACATCGTACGCAACGTGATAATGTATAAACTACAATCGACTTGACTCGTTTCCGAATTAAATTTTTGTCATACATAGAATGACTTGAATTAATACCGTTGAATGAAAACGTATTATATTTGACCCGGCTTTCTTCCAAACAAAACTTACGTCAAAACATTTATATTTGACTTGTGTTCGAATTAAATTTATGTCGAAACGTAGAGTAAATAAAAATGTATATATTTGATCCGACGTGTTTCCAATAAAACTTACGTCGAAACATTTATATTTGACAACTAATATTTCAACGTCAAAACGTAGACGTTTGTCGAAGCGTAGAGCCGTAGACATTTCTAAAACGTATATAAAGTTAAGCGTGCAAGCATTTTATATTTTACCCGAGTCATTTCTGATTACGTCTAAACGTAAACGGACTTGAATTTATATTGTAAAGTAGTAAACCCATAACTTTAGAAACTTAAGGGGGTCAAATTGATATTTTCTAAAATTTTAAGAAAAATTAAGGGATAATAAGTGTCAATAATGAAACTTAAGGGGGTTTATTGGCCGGTGGCATTCGCCATCGACCTTTCAAATTGCGTATAGGTATAATATAATTTTTTCATATGGTCTATTCTGATATGTATTTTTTTTAACTTTTTTATTCAGTTCATATAACTTTTTGTTTAAAAAGCATTGTTCATTTTCATGACACGCCATACGCAACGTCACGATAATAACCGAAGTTAACGACATGTCAAGCTAGAATTTTTATTTATAACAAAAATAAAAGTTCAAATTGTTAGCCCACTCTTGCCATGGAAAAAAGAAATGAAAGCAATTAAGAACTAGGGTTATAGTTAAAAACAAAATACTAAACTTATAATTTGTTGGTGTGCAATAAACCAAAATAAACAAACCGTAACTGAAATGATCGAATCAACATAACCAAAAACTCGAAACCAATAAACGCGGGTTGGTTTGATGGTCTTTTAAAAACTGATTTGTTTTTGTGTGGTTTCGGTTTCACTTGTTTTATTATCATTTAATTTTTTTAATTATAAATTAAAAAAATACATCAATCATATTTTACTATTATTATTCCTTTTATAAATATAACTTAGAAGAACACAAAAAAAGTAACTCTGTGTTCCCAGTTTTATCTCTTCGGTTACCACACATATGGCCACGTGTGAGTACGATCCCATCACCCGCCAAAACCCTCGGCTCTACTTCCCTCACCTATTAACACGTATGCAACCACAACAACACACGTGTCACCCCCTCCTTCTTCTTCCTCGTACTTCACCACTATTTTCACACCCATTGTACCTCTGCAACTAAAGCTTCTATCCCACACACACTGCGGTTACTTTGATCATGGGCCACAATCTGGAGACCCGATCGTTGCTAGATGAATTGAAAAGCTTCGATAGAAAAGGAGGGATTGTCGATTTAGGCCATCCGCTTCTCAATCGAATGGCCGAATGCTTCGTAAAGGCCGCTGGGGTACGTTTATTGTTATCGTCTAGTGTTTATGTATCTTTTGCGTAGATAGAGATTGAACAGAGGTTGATTGATGGGGTTGTGGTGTTTGTGCAGATCGGGGCGGTCCACGCGGTGTCGCGTGAGGCGTATTTTACCCTTACGGAAGGTGAGTAGTCAATTTGTTTGAAACCCGCGTTATGCAATTTTATGTATATTCTTTATATGCGGAAAGAATTTGGTTTTACTAGACGTTTTATTAATTTAATTAGACCTTCAATCTAATAAAATTTTACTATTTCTCCTTTTAAAATATTATAAATTAACTGAAAAAAGATGTGATTTGTTCTATCCAGCGGCAGTTTGGAACAAAGATTTGCCGAGTGTTCGTTGAATCTAGCTCTGAATGTCGATTTTTTTTACCTCTCTTGGTCTAACTCTCTAGTTAGTGTTTAAATTTTAATTTACAACCCATATAGTGTTTAGTCATTTGTTTAGTGATTAGTCTACAACTCATTTGTTTAGCTATGTATTATAATATTGCTTGTTTAGCAGAAGTTTACGTTTGAATTTATCATGTATAAGTGTAATGTCGACTAGAAATCATGAAATGTATCATATGAAAAGGCAAAAGAACCAAAAACAAAGAGTGAACATTAAATTACAAAAAGGGGTTTTGTTCAAATTACAAAAAGAAAGAAAAAAAAATAACTATGTCTAAGTATAAACATTTTAGTTTATTGTTTTCGGTTTCCAATCCATATAAAGAAAGATGATTTATTATGTTAACTTCGGAAAGGGTCCCGTTTTGGTTCGCTTAGAGACTCCAAAATCGTTAAGACCGTCCTGCTTACGGTTGTAAATGTTGATACAACACGTGTGTTAAAATTTGTAATGTGAATATAAGATAAGAATTAAATGTTTGTGTCCCCAGACCCAAATTGTTTTGATGTTTTTAATGAGGTGTAGGTGGAGATTCGGGGTCTATTCCGCCAGAGATTCCTGCTGGTAGGAAGAAGCATCGGTTTTCGGAGCTAAGAGGTGTGCGCGTACATGTTATATGTTACTGTTTTATCAATTATGTGTAACGGGTTGTGATTTTATATGGTTATTGCAGGAGAAACGAACCGAAGCTCTGTTGAAGCATTGGTATGTTTATTGCTACCTATTACTTGGTTTTTTTATGGCATGACATGAAGCGATAAGTTTTCAATTGCCATAGCTAATTTGTTTAACACTGTTTATCTTATAAATGCATAGTAAACGGTTCGTTGGTCGACTCGGTTTATATTCGTTTAACGCATTAATTACATCTTGTCAGCATGTACTTGTTTAGATAGATGGGTTTTTGGTATGACCTCTTACTACAAAGATTCAGCTCATTTAAAACGTTCATGACATGGCAAGCCCGTTAAACCGTTTGACTTGTTAAATGAATGGGTTAAACAGGTTGTCCAGAACTGGTTACACACTTTACACGACCCATTTAGCACATTTGTAAGTTACTTTTGACGTGTTTAGGTGAACAATATAACGGAGTGTTTTTAGTTACTTTTGACATGTTTAGGTGAACAATACAACGGAATGTTTTTAGCTTACATGACCCCTTTAACACATTTATAGCTTGATGCCTACCCATCAATCCCTTCGAGTTGTGTTAGTGTTCTAATGATTTAACCCGTCTATTTGATATGATTGACACCATGTTTTTAACAAATAGCAATAAACGTTTTACCTATTCGACTTGAAATCAAGTCTAACGTGTTTTTTCGTGCATTCAAATGTTTTCAGGTCAAAAGTACAGGGAAAGAATCACTACAGTGGGGTAAAAACAGGATCAACAGTATCTAGATCGTGATCGTGTTATTTTAACAAATAATCTAACGTTTTACGACCTCTCAGGTTTGGCTGCCGGCATGTATTCTGGTATCACATATGGAATGAAAGAGGCGGTGGCGTTCATGATTGGGTAAATATCTATAAATCCATTTTCAGATATTTGGTCAAAAATTTGTGCATGATGGTATTTGTTTATGGCGTTCATGAGAACATTGAAGCAGCTAATGTTTCATAATAACTTGTGGTTTGTGTTTGGATGCAGAAAAACAGTGCTATGGCGGGAGCAATCACGGGTGCAGCTTTAGCACTAACGTTTGATGATTCTTCTCATGAAGACATTGTTCAAGGAGCCATCACAGGTGCCGCTATATCAACTGCAGCTAATCTTCTCACCGGGATATTCTAGAATTTTCGTTTCGTTGTTATTTCAAGTCATATTTTGTGCAAAAGAAATGTGTAACATTTCTGCATAATCAGTAGATTCAGGTCTTCATGCTTTTATCTTTTTGTGATCATTCACAGTTGTGGATTTATGTATGGTTTGAAAGCGAATGTGGTTTAATTGCCGGACCTCTTTGTGAAGAATGCCAACGATAGGGACCAGGTCGGTACCAAACGTTAGTTGGAGAACTGACCAGTTTCAAAGCCAAAGGTTTAACGAGTTGCGTATGATGGATACTTTTACTCGACAAGTGATATCAAAGCATATTAACACAAAAATAAACATTACAATTTCACTATCAACAAATATCATTTTCCTCAACATATTGTCACTATGCTTAACTTGAAAACCATCACATAATACCAAACAAGACTACAATAGATGCAAATTGATTGATAAAGTTCTAGTAAGTGAAGCATGATAAATCAATATTGACCTTAAAATACTTCCGAGTTGAATGTGGTGTCCCATCAATTTGCTCCAAAGGGCAACAAAATCCATAGGCTGCTGAACAATTTCATAGTAATCAGGAAGCTCTAATTTATAGAAACAAACCTCGTCATGTTAGGGCAAAAAACCTACTGTAAAATTACGAAATTTATTTATGGTTTATTATTAGCTTTAGTTCAGGGGTTATTATGTTGATTAGGGATAGTTAGAGGGTGTTAATTGTAGTCGCTCGACTCTATTTATTTATGTATTCGATTAACAAGGCTAAAGACACCAAATGACTCATAACCTGACGACATTAATGTATGTGATAAAGGTGTTCTTCTTCAGGTGGCTAAGGTATTTAATTTTATTATGGATATTAATATAGATTTAGGAGTAGTTTTAAAAATGGGGCGACTAATAGTTCTAATGAAAAAACGGCTAAGGAGATTATGAGACGTATAATGTCGAACATCAAAACAATAGAGGATGGTTTGTCATACTAGAAGACGTCAAGTCAGTTTGTCCATACCTAAGACTTGAAGAGTAAAATTTTAATAAGAATTGTTGTTCGAAAAGAAAAAAAAAAGTGAAACCTAACGACCACTATCAAAACTTCAAAAGAGGGATTTCCCAAGCCGACTAAGGCCATGTTTGGGATTGTTTATTTTGGTTGAAAATAACTTTTGATAAAAATAACTTATTAACTTATAACTTTTCAAAAGAAATTTTAAAAAAATATTTGTATTAATTTATAAACCAAAAGTTGTAAAATAATCAAAAAGAATATATTTAAAAAATAAAAAAAATAATAGTAAATAACAGAAGGATATAACAAAAAATTAAACTAAAATAAACTTTTTAAAGTTAATAACTAATCCACAACTTGCTTTTGAAACGTATGGAAAAAAATAAGGAATCCCAAACATACATTACATTGTAGACCACCGTAGCGATCTCCACAACCACCGCCGGTGGCTTCAGCCGTCGTCGTTGACCACAACCACCGCCGGTGACTTCAACCTCCGTCAGCGAACTCCGATCTAATCCAACCGACTACTTCTCTGGACAACTGAATCGTTCTACGGTAAGTTTCAATTAGTCGGTGGATCTCATTGAACATAGTTCGTTTGAATTATCCGTTTTGTTGTGTTTTCTATCCTTAGATCCTTGACCACTACATGAATGCTGTTGATATATGTTCTTAAATCGTATATGTCACAAAGAATTTGAGTATATATTGTCGAATCTGTTATATAGTACTTGAATAAATTTGGTGGCTGTTGTTTGATGCACGAATCATATGTTTTAGCTTAACTCCGACTCATGGATCTTGTTGTCGTCATTTAGCTTTGTATTGCAAAATAATTATATGCGTGAACTGATCATACTGCTATAGTGCTATTTAAAGACTTCACCAGAAACCCTAGTATGTATAAATCTCAGTGTTCTCCTTAGTAAGGCACAGGTTGCCGAATTGTAGCAGTTTAGGTGTTTAATGAAAGTCCTAAGTACATTAGTTTGCAGAAATAGTGATAGTAAGCGCTCGTAGTCGTTACAGCCTATTCCGTTGATGCTACTAGTTGGTCCACAGCATACCCCTTATATGTTAATATTAGAATTTAGAGGCAATAAAGACGATACTAATTCGCACATACATCTACAGAACTGCTTGTGATGTCAAACGTTGTAATTTTCGAGTGAGAGTACCAAAATATGGTTATAATATTGAAGATTTATTGATAGATAGAATCCTTGATTCTATCACGAGTACTAATTTTCATGGTGTTAGAAGTGTGATTTCATATTATGTATTGTAAATCTAGTGTCTGACCCTATTGATTTTGGAGGTTAGCAATTTGCTCAATGTCTATTATACAACAGTATTTTGCATCAATCATACACAGATTGAATACTACATTGTTTTGAACAGTGATTAATCTTTGATGAGCCCGTACCAGTTTCCTTTCTACACCTTTTGTCAAGTGAGCGAGTCAAACCGTATGGATATGTGATTGATCTATGTTTTTCTTTGGTATTTAGGAAACTTGAATCACTTCTGAAACTTGGGTTTCATTGACCATGTCTGAGAAAATGAAGGCTGCAGCCTTATCAGCAACTAAAGGGCTCAGTCGTGTTCAAGCAGAACGTGCAGCAGCAAATGCAACACGAAATGTAAATGCATACGGGCAGAAAGAAGAAGGGCCAAGTAGATGGCAAGAAAAGAAAGAAGCAAAAACCCAAATGTATCTGAAAAGCACCGAAAAGCAACCAACTTTGAACCAAAAAAGATGTCAGAAGTGTCGCCAGACCGGGCACTGGACATATGAGTGTCAGAAGCCGGCACCTGAAACCCCCAAACCGGACACCAGTGTGCCATCTTCACATGGTTTAGGTGATGTGTTCATCAAGAAAGACGAGAAAGCTGATAAGGGTTTGAAGAAGAAGATGGAGAAGCACAGTAAACATAAAAGCAAGAAAAGAAAACATAGATCAAGATCAACATCAGAATCATCCAATTCAGAATCGGATGATGATAGGCGGAGAAAGAGAAAAAAGCGTAGCCGACGGTCCAAAGGAGGTCGGTAATTTAAGTAGTGTTATGTAGCTGTAAGGCGGAGGCTACGTAGTGACATGTTAACCGTAGTCCGTCAAAGTTGGTTTTGTTCGTTAACCATAGTTCGTCAACATTGGTTTTGTTCGTTTGTGTCCGTTCATTTAGGTTGTTTATGTTTATTCAGTTATAATTCTTGAGGTGTTTAATATAATATCAATTTTAAGTAGACAACCGTATGAACACTTCAAGGTATAACTGTTTTATGTGTCACGGTTAAAAGCAACTAACAGTTAAAGACAGCAACAATTTAGAGGCAAGTATTATAGTGGACCAGCTCTATATGAGATCGATGCTCTATCAAAGAATACAAAAAGTATGATTTTGTAAGTTTTCTCTTTTCTTTACTAGCAAGCCATCTTTTATCCTCTGTTTTCTTATTCAACACTCTTACAATATTATAAAATGTGTTCTTATTTGCTTTTGTTTATAATCTCTGTGTTTGTTTGTAATATTACTTGTTTTGTTTGCGGTTGTACACCTTCGAAGATGGAGATCGATCTTCATGGGTCACAACATCGAGCCTTAAAGGATATCGCAGTAGAAGAACACGCGACTCTTGTTTCATCAATCAAGAAGAAAATGACGAGCGTGTCTACTGATTTTACTCGTATATGCAAAGTTTCGGAGAAATTTTATAAGGATGCCGAAGAGATATACTTTCCCCATGTGGTCTCTATTGGCCCGTTTCATCATGGCAAAGAGAAGTTACAAGACATGGAAGAGCGAAAATGGCAGTATCTCAACACACTTTTCTTGCGTGCAGTAAATGCTGAAACACGCGTAGCGAAGTGTGTTGAGATGCTAAAAACTTTGGAAGATCGCTCTCGGAAATGCTATGGTGGTGAGATTGACATGAAGAGCGACGAGTTTGTGGAAATGATGTTGGTTGATGGTTGCTTCATCATCGAGCTCTTTTACAAATCTTGTTGTAAAGGAGTCCGACGAAGAGGCGACCCGTTTCTTGCTACACGCCAAATGTTTTCTCAGTTAAGACACGACTTGGTTTTGCTTGAAAATCAGATCCCTTTCTTCGTTCTTCAACATCTGTTCAACCTCGTGCCAGTTCCTGCACAGTGTGGCGGCTGCTCGTTAATCGAACTCGCCTTTCGTTTTTTCAAGAAAATGGTTCCAGATGACCCGCACGATCTGCAAGATAAATATGGTCAAGAAATCCACCATTTACTTGACCTGATTCACCAATCTTTCATACCCAAAACACACATCCTCCAACCACAACCAAAACAACCAGAATCCCAAATAAACATTCCAACAGCCAGTCGTCTGCGCAGAACAGGAACGCGAATCAAGAAAACCATGTCCCCGAGTGTCTTGGGGGTACGGTTTAACAAGGGTGCTCTAAAAATCCCAGCTTTGGCATACCATGATCTCATGGAAACCGTGTTGAGAAACCTTGTGGCGATGGAGAACTGCTGTTATGATGCTGCAAAGTACGTAACTTCGTATGTGTTTATCATGAGAAACTTGATCCAATCGAATGATGACGCCAAAATACTTCACAAGAAGGGGATCCTTGACAAAGAAGAAGAGTTTGTTACATTGTTTAGTAAGATATCCGTCAAGGTAGATGCAAAAGAGTTCTACTACGCAAATTTGTTTGAGGAACTCGATGGTTTTAAAATACCAAACAGAGGTATCTGGTATGCAAGAAAGATTAGAAAGTGTGCCATACGATGCCTACAACAACTGTAGCTTAACCGAACGTTGTAACATACACTCTCAGCGATGTAGTAAACTTATTAAGCTTGTTGTAAATGGGCGATGATGTTATAAGTTATCGCTGAAATCGTTGATATGTGAGGCTTCTAACATACGAGGGGAAAGAAAGTGGCTTGTATCAGGTCTGTTCAAGACTTAAAGGGGACATCATGTGATTCTACAAGCTGTTGTTCACCTTGTGGTTATTGTTCTGATGGATCTTGGAGACAGGTTTAATCCATTTAAGTTTGTTATGTTTTGACTTTTGATTTACTTCTTTGACATGTTTATTTAAATAGTCACTCATTTAGAAGTAGGATAGTGAATAGGGTTGACAAAACAGGTCCGACATAATACGATAAAACACAAATATGATAAGTGCTGATATGACCACGAACTGTTTAGAAACAGATTAAAATTAATTAAGGTACATGATAAAAATCATATATTTAGTGAAAAAAATTACCAAAACTCTAAGAAATCTTAAATAATACAAAATTTCTTAACATGATAATCCTTGAGATATTTCAAACAAAAGCCAATATAAACTTTGATTAATAAATAACATAAAGATAAACAGGTTCGTTAAAAGGCGGAGGCCGGAGACTCGGTCAGTGATATTATTGATTGAAGCAGCTCACCAAAAGCTAGGTTTTATAAAGTTAACGTGAACAACAATAAACATATACCATAAATGTATATGTTTAATTATTTTAAATAAGTTAAAATATAAATAGATTTAAACAAGTATTATCGTGTCTTAAACGTAATGACCTGTTAATGACACGAAAACTGTGAAACATGTAAATTTCATGTCGTCATGTTAACGACTGTGATAAAAATTTTCCGCCCTAACGCTGCATTCTCGAGTTTAATTAATGAAAGAAAAGAAAAGAAAAGAAGTGAAAGAAAAGTAGCGAGAGAAAATAAA
The DNA here is from genome assembly GCA_025506505.1 of Flaveria sonorensis. NCBI lineage: Eukaryota > Viridiplantae > Streptophyta > Magnoliopsida > Asterales > Asteraceae > Flaveria > Flaveria sonorensis. Next base: position 50,805,677 of record CM046425.1, on the reverse strand, counting down.
TGAAGAAAAAAAAATGAAGGAGAGAAAAGAAATGGAAAGATAAAAAAAGACATTTTAAATTTTCATGTTTCAGAGTTCGAACATTTCTTTTTTTTCCTTACTTCCATTTGGAAGGAAAGTTAGAAGGGAAAATTATTGAAATTTTTTTTTTTATTTCTTTCTATTTCTTTCCTTTAAAAAACTCGGGAACACAAGTTTTTTTGTTTCCTTTCATTTCCCTCCTTTAAAAAAACTCAAGAACATAAGTATTTTTCATTTTTTATTTATTTCCTTCTATTTCTCTCCTTAAACGAGACTCGAGAACACAGCATAATAGAAAATAAGAAATCTATACTTTTAAGGTCAATTTATTTATGGAAATCTAACCCATTATTTAAAAAGATATTTAAAAACCTAATGATTTCATAACAACCATAAATCAATATTTCAGTAAAAGTAAATACTTTTTGTATGAAGCAGCAACTAGCTGGTAGTCATATTCTAGGGGTAGGTTTTATCCACCCTTTATGCAACATTTAAGTTTATAGAAGCTGCAGACGTTGTTAACCTTATGGAAAGAATAAACTTTTTACTAGAGTGTGATAAACCCATTTAGCAAGCTAGGTACTTAATCATGTTTGGGTTATTAAAAAGACACTTTATTATCAGTACTTTAGTGTTAATACACAACTAAACATCAAGTCAAGTGTAAAACAGGTAAAAAAATAAAACTAGCTTTAAATAAATCGAGTAATTGAAATAGGTTGTAAAAATTCACTGTAAAAATGGAAAAAAAAAAAAAGAATTGTGAAATAGTCATATTATAATTTATTTCAATGAATTATGCTAAAATGGATAATTATGATATTGTGATTAGTTTAAAGGAAGATATACGTTTTTATTTTAAACTAGATTTAGTAAACCCGTGTATTACACGTGGTTGAATAAATAAAATATTAATATAATAAAAATTAATTATTATAAAATAATATTCAAATATATGATATGATTGAAATTACATATGAGAAATGACTATAAATAATAAAACAGTAATATCAACTTTTTAAAAAAAAATTTTAAATTTTTTTTCCAAAAAACAAATATTTTGTTCTAAAACAAACCGTATAAAAATGTCATTTTTAAAAATTTTCTTATTATAACTCCTAAATTTGATTATTTTTGGTTTTTAAAAAAATGACTTTTTAAAAATACCAATTTTAAAATATTTCGTATTTTTAAAAAAGTTTTATGCTTTAGAAAAAATTATTATTTTATAAAAAATTTATTTATTTAGAAATAACATTAATGAATAGATTTCTTTCTTAATTTATTAAATCTAAAAAAATATTAAATAATATTATTAATAATTAAGGTAATTATTTAATATGAGAGAGAGACGGAGAAATTTTGTTGAGGATGATTGTGATGCTGACACGTGTCATCTCAAGTTACTTTTATATTAGAGTACTAGTTTTAGTTACTCGTGTATTACACTGAAGTATGAAGAGTTAACTATTAAATAACTAAAAATAAAAATAAAATCAAGTGTGTTATACATTAAATAAAACATAACAACTTTTGATTATAAGGTCACAAATGAGCAAAAACATTCTTGTAAACTACATTTGTAGTAACATTAGTAGGTTTACACTCATTATCTAAAGCTAAAAGCTTCAATCCATCTTTACTCTTAATTTGTGACAAGATGTCATAAAGCTGATCATGCGTAAAAATAGGCTCTTTCAAGTATAAACTGACACTTGACAGAGATTGACTTTAACTTTTGTTTATTGTTATAGCGAAATATACAGTCAAAGAAAACTGTCTTTTTTAGACTTAAAATAAATACTTTTAACGGATCAAATCGTGAGCTAGATACTGAGTGGGAGTGAGGATATTAGTATGAAGAAATTAAGATTTAAATAACTTACATTGAAAAGTTATATGTAATAATTAGATCAATTTCGAATTATTTTGACCCTGTAATCAAATATAGAGATATAGTATTGAATCGGGTTGGATCGGACTATAAATGTTCATAATATCTCTGATTAGTTGTTGATTATTATTTATTTAATACTAACTTTAGTAAACCTATGTATTATACGGGTTGAAAAAATAAAATATTAAATATAATAAAATTTTGTAAAGTATAAAATGATAATCTAAAATAAGATATGATTAAAATTACAAATGAGTAATAACTATAAGTAATAAAATAACGATATCAATTTTTAAACTTTAGTTTTAAACTTTCTTTTAAAAAAAGTTAAATATCTTTTTCAAAACAAACCGTATTAAAAATGTTATTTTTATAAAAATTTTATTATAACTCCTAATTTTAATTATTTTTAGTTTATAAAAAATTTACTTTTTAAAAATACCAATTTTAAAATATTTTATATTTTAAAAAAGGTTAGATGTTTTAGAAAAAAAATTTAATTGTATAAAAAATTATTTTCTAAAAATAACATTAATAAAAAGACATCTTTTATAATTTATTAAAAAATTTAATCTAAAAAAATTAAAATTATTTAATATTTCTTAATTTAGGTAATTATTTAATATAAGAGAGACGAGAAAAATAAACTTAAGGGGCCTAGAAATGTAACAAGTGTCCCCCTAAAATACTCTTTTAATATTATATATAGATAAAGATTTGGTTCGGATATTTCTAGAATTTGGTTTGGATATATATTTTTATTATAATTATAATTTGTTTTGGTGAAAATGTGACTGGCCTATAATGCCCCACCACCATCTCGCTCGTGCCTTACGTGTCCGCCTCAAATGCTCATGGACTGGTTTCGCAACGTGTCTTTCATGAGCTACCCCGTCCCCCTTGTTGATGTGGTCGTTATCAAGTAATTAGCAATGCAATTTTATTAACAACAATAATAGCTTTATAATTATTTAAATAAATACACGTTTTTTTAGTATTATTTTGTAGCAACTACGATATATTTTTTAACGATTTACACATATATTACACCTTATATGTTGCAATATTTATTTTCCAATGTCACATGTAAATGTTTAAATATACATTTCATTAAATTAAACTAGTGCGTTGACCCGCGCGATGCTATGGGTGTCACCGAGTCTTTTTTGAAGATCGTAATGCAACTGCCCTGCTATAAACACTGATTATATATGTATATTATTATTATTATTATTATTATTATTATTATTAAAATTATTATTATTATAACTCTGTAAATATTTAGTAGTTATATACTTATTTATTTAAATAAGATTATACTTAATTTAAATAATATTTAGTCTTAAAAATATAAACAGGAAATGTAAATTAAATTTTAATTTTAATAAATTAAGATGATACTTAATTTTATAAATTAAATAATCAATATGCATTAAATAATGTATTAATTATGAGAAGTTTATTTAATAGAGGCAATTTAGAAACCATTGCATAAAACACATGTACCTTGTGCTTAAAAGATTGTTTTAGGTGTTTTAAAATTTAAGTAAAACTATATTTGTGTCATTCTCAAATGCTTTATATAATAGTATAGATAATATATGAATATTATGATGATTTTGGCACATAAAACTTAATTGCCTCTTTTGGCCGGCTCATTTGCTAATTAAGCATATGATTTTGTATTTCTTTGTCGTGGCCTGTTTTTCTTGCATTTGGGGATGATTAGCACAATGTGCGGTTATATATTTTAAGCAAAAATACATGGTCATCATTTGATAATTTCAATGTGACAATGTTGAACTCTTAATAGCATAAAATAACCTTAAGGCTACATAGATGTTATTACTCATCTGAAATAAATGGTAAAACATTTGTGCAACTTATCTATGTTAATGTGTGAAACTACCCGAAGCTTTTAAGGGGCCAGGCCCCCGCCCCACAGATTTATCGCTTAAAAGTGGAAATCCATGCATAATTCATTCGAAAATTTTATACCTGTTGATACCGCACCTTCTGATTTGCGTCCCCTGACTTTCGACCGCCTCTAAACATTTGTTTAAGTTCCGTCAATGTACCCGAGCTTGACTAATTAGATGATTGGATCGAGTAGAGTCTCCTGACCTTCTGATTTGCGTCCCCTGACCTTCTGATTTGCGTCCCCTGACTTTCCACGCAAGTCGTTATCACATTACGATATAAATTCTTTGTTAGTGAGACTAACATCTATTTTAGGCGTAACAGTCGATAATCGAAACATCATGATGTTATCAACCAAAAAGTTATTTTGCTATTAGCTAAACATACTGGGTTTATCTCTTCAGATATAGTAATATTGAAGCTAAGTTTTACATTGATTGTGGTCAATAGAGATTTTAGACAACATAGTTGTGAATGAGATGAGAACTCGGGATTTAAAGCATGCTCAGGTGAGAACAATCATAGGATACGTGACCTATTAGAAAGTTTTCACTCGAGCAACGAAACTAAATTCATGAGCTCCATATAGACAAAAGAACCATATCAATTGATATAGGAGGTTGTATGTTACAAATGGTGTAGAGTTCACCAATGTATCATCGAAGACAAATAATTTATAAATCAGGAATAGTAAAAAACTTTGTTAGACGTCCCCAAGTGTACAATTGTACATTCTAAATTTTTGATGGTAAGATGTCAGTTTTAAATTTCATAATGTAATGATACAAGTAGTTAATATGAATAGAGAATAAACCGTCTTAGAAGTAATAATCTTTCAAACAAAACCCAAATCCAAATGATCGTGTAAATCATGTTAGTTAATACTGATTAAAATATATTCAGAAAAGTTTTCATCGAAGCTCATAGTAGTTTCCATATGATCGAAGAAAATAACAATCACAAATCACCATCAAGAAGTTGCAGTCAACCAATGCGTCCAAAAATGGCGGTTGCAATCACGTATACAATCAGACTGTCGATACAATACTAGCTTATCTCACTCCAGGTATAATTAATTTTAATCAAGCTTCTTGATGTATTCACTCATCTTGTCATCATTCGAATACTTAATTCAACTTGTTTTCTGTATTCATGCAATTGGACTGTTTAAGCGATGCATCATCGACTTATTTCTTCAAGTTAGGGTTTATTAATTTGTGAACTAAATCGATTTGATTAACGATTAACCTAATGTCGGATTCAAATTCATAGATATGATGTAATACCTTGCTATGATGATAATATGATATGATCAGATGGAGATTTGGATGAAGTATATGCCTATCTCTGTCGACGATCACATCAAAGGTGAATTTTAATTTTGTATGAAAGTAACATAACTTTTGATTTTAACTTCGTTTTGTTTGTATTTGGGGACATGTTTCTAGTTATATTCAGTGATTTTGCCTTGTGTTCTCCTTGTTAGGGACAAGGTTATTTGTTTAATCATGCTAGAATGATTTAATCAAAGTTAGGTATCGGTTTAAACCATTGTTTAGCTTATTTTAGCAATTAGGTGTTGCCTTAAGTTTATGAATGGATGGAGCATTTGATAATGGCTTTAAGGTATGTTGTCAAATTCTGTTGGTTTTGATTAGGTTCATGACACAAACACGAGTAGCAGATTATAGTCGTTGTGAATCACTTTTGTTTTCGTATCGTTCTTCAGGATTATATGAACTATACTTTTGATTTCTTACCTTTGTTATGTTGCCTTTGTGATTTTTGTGTACAGTGACTGTTGATGTAGGACTTATTTGTTTATATGAATAAGAATTACATTTCTTTTTGCTATACCTGACAGATGAAAACTGTGATCCAACACTCAATTCTTGAAATTTCTATAGTGACTCTTGAAACCCCCGTAACTAGACATAACAGATTTGTTTACTAAGCATACTAATTATGCATACAGTGTACCTAACAAAGACAGTTGTGGACAAGAAAACTGGCATAACTTCAACTGTAAAGTTTGAGTTGAAACAGTGATCTCCATAACTTTAGGTTCCAATTTTGTATATGTTTAAAAGAATTTCTACTCTTGAAGTAAAACTTTATGCATTTATTAGTTTTGAGTAGATATTTAGTTACCCTTTTAGTTACTATTACTACAACATCTCTTCTATAAACAGAAGTAAAAAAGATGCATTCATCATTCATCTTGTTTAAGCTTTTCTGCAACTTTGTGTCCTTTTCTGTTGGCAGTATCTATAGAACAAGTCAATGCAAAAATCTTAGAATAATATAGTGACAGCGCACCAACATTGAACATATCGATAACGATAATTTCAATGTGCCCGTCCAATAATAATGTATGAAACATGATGCTGTAGGTCTTTTCCCTTCTGTTTGTGAAACTGCTATTATTATACATCTTTAGTTCCAGGTGGATTAACCTCTGATTTCCCGAAAACATTGAGAAATCGAATGAAATGTCCGCCTTTGACACTCTTCTCTTTAGAAGATTTCACAGCTACTCGAAAGGTGATGTTGAGAATCAAGAATTCGACAGTCGTGGAAAGCTGCCTCTCTTATACGAAGAAGATGGTTTAAGTGACAAATCTAAAGCTCCTGGTGGACTTCCGTATTCAACAGAAAATCATCAAGAAGGACATGAACCGCTAAAAAATTTCCATACCTTAGATGCCTTGTTTCATGACACTGCATCACCGTTTCATTCGTATGATCATAAGATGCAGGAGCTCGCGGATATTGAATCTCAATATTCTGAGCTTATCAAACCTCACACACAAAGTCATGAAGAAGCAGTTCGATATGAAGCAAGTGGTCCAAAGATATCAACCGATGCAGTTATTCGGTTAGGTGGAGAACGTTTCATACAATCTTGTTCATCGACTACGATGAATGATGTTTCGCTATCGAGCCACCCATACAGTAGTTCATTCTCGGGCCTTTCTGATCAAGAAGTGAAAGATGTTCAACTCATTGAAAATCTTTTACTTTCCGCGGAGAAAGTCACTCAACAACAGTTTGAACGGTCGATTAAGCTTCTTGATTGGTGTGATGATTTGTCTTCGAGCTCAGGAAACCCGATTCAAAGATTAGTTTATTACTTTTCAAAAGCTTTACGAGAGAAGATTAATAAAGAAAGCGGGAGACTTTCATTAAGTGAGTTGGGGAAGAAACAAGCAGATGAGTTTGCAGGGAGAGTGATGTGCCCGAATTCGACTGCTGTCTTGCTTTATGAGAGATCACCGCTTTACCAAGCGTGTAATTTTTCTGGGGTGCAGGCTTGTCTGGATGCTGTATCCGGGTCAAAAAAAGTTCACATCATCGATCTCTCAATAAAACAAGGCGTACAGTGTACGATCCTAATGCAAGCTCTCGTATCTCAACCCATTTGTCCTATCGAGCATTTTAAAGTAACTGCTGTCGGGACTGATTCCAAACAGATAATCGAACAAACAGGTGAATGGTTGAAGAGTTTTGCTGAATCTATAAACTTATCTTTCTCATTCAACACGGTTATAGTTGAAGACATGCTAGATTTCAACAAAGATCTTCTTGAGTTGGACCCAGATGAAGCTTTGGGTGTGTACTCATCATTTGGTTTATGGACCATGATTGCGCAACAGGACCGTTTGGAATCATTAATGAAGGTTATAAAAAGCAGTAATCCTCGTGTTATGGTGGTGTGTGAAGTTGCAGCGAATCTCAACTCACCAAACTTTGTGAATCGTTTTATTGAAGGTTTGTTCTACTACGGGGCGAATTTTGATTCTTTAGAAGAATGCATGAGTCGGGAAGATGAAAACCGCACTATTATTGAATCGAAGTATTTTGGCACTGGAATAAAGAACACTGTGGCATCGGAAGGAGCTGAAAGGGTGATCAGGCATGTGAATCTTGATGTTTGGAGAAAGTTTTTCGCGCGGTTTGGGATGAAGGAGATTGAACTTAGTATGTCTTCTATATATCAAGCAAACCTGGTGGCGGAAAAGTTCCCGTATGGAAGTTGTTGCACGTTCGATAGAGACGGTAACTCGCTCATCATGGGCTGGAAAGGAACACCGATCCTGTGTCTTTCTGCTTGGAATTTCCCATGAGTTTGTTGTTTGTATAATTCAAATCTTATGTTGTTGACTAATGACTATGATCAGCGATGTTGTTTATGCTAGTTGTTGTAAAGACCAAGTGTATAATTTCATTTGTTTATGTTGATAGCAGGCTGATTAGCATCAAAATAACATTGAACATATCGACCTTAGCGGGAGCGCGAGGAACTCACCTCGACTGTGGTCTTGCTGCCAGGTCAGCAGCTGAATATCAACACCCGAATCGGAGCCTGTGAAACAAAAGATTTGGAATTATAGGTTTGGCTGTATTGAATATTTGGCCTGTTTTCTACAGCACTTGTGCAATGTAAAGCAACAAGCGATTAACGTTAACCTGACTAGCTATTATATAAACATTGTTAACTTAAAGCTTATTATTGATAGGAGTAGGCCCGAACAACACCGGTTCAAACAAAACGATCAAAAGAGCGGATAGATCTACGGTTAGTTTCGGATACAGATTCACCACAGAAACAAATAATAGGGCAACGATATCTAACCGGAGATACAGATACACAACTACGGGTCTAAGAACACCACCCAACGTGCTACGGTTGAGCTAGCAAAGACACAAATCAGTTTAAGTTTAACTCAACATGAGATAAATCAACATAAATTTTCATTCTCAAAACTCTCTACCCCTTACATTCGATTTTTCCCTTTTAAACAAAATAACCACACTAGCTTCTAGAAACAAATAACTAACCCACTACAACCATGATCTCTAAAAATGACCTAATTAACAAAACAAAATAAATATAAATAAAAGAAACACATGCATAAATAAATAACTTAAACAAATATGAACCGAAAACATAAAGCAAATATAAATGTGGCTAATGGGTCATGGGTCGGCATCGGGTCGGTGATCCGATATATATCATCCTTCCCTCCTTAGAAAAATTTGGGGTGGCTTAGGTTTTCATGGAGTTGTGCCATGAGTCCGATTTAGCCTTCTCGCACTTGAATGTTGTTTATTGGTTGATGTAACTGAAGTAGTGAACTAAAAAGTTGGCCTGTTCCACCACTAGTGCCTTCAGGCTTCAGCTCTCAATTCATTTGACCAAACATTCCTTTTTTGAATAAGCTCATGTTTATCATTATCTAAAACAAGAGTGTTGCTACAACCGAATCCGGGTCAGCTTTGATGTTGGGTTGAACTGTGCCTAGCCATCCCGACTTAGATATAAGCTGCAACGACAAAGAAGATCTACGTTAGAGGGCCCGGGGAACTAGCCCCAATGGCACTCCGACGCTCAAGTCAGTGATTTCTCCAAGATAAGCATACGTATAATATTGAACCATGAGGATCCTTTTTGTAACCGTATGTTCTCTTTGTTTTCCCTTGTTGTTATATCAGAAGATCACAGGGCAGTCCCTTTTCTTCCTTTTTATTTGATCGACAGAACCCAAATAGAAATGCATCCATTGGTCAAAATTGTTTTATGGACCACCAACTAATTAATTGAGCCCAAATCCAATATAATAATTCAATTTCCAATCAGCCCATAAAGCAGCCCACTAAATATTAAAACTAATAATATAATATAATTAAAACCAAATAACATTTAGAATTAAATCCAGCTTTCACTCCCGCGGCACCTAACTCATTTAACCTCGAATGTTATTTTAAAAATTACCAACATGAAATTCTGTATTGGACCATGTTGGTACTTCATTTTCTGCTCAATATCTCGCAGTTGTTGGCTCTTGATCATGATGGTCAACTTCCATAATTTACCTTGCATATATTTCATCTTGCCGTCACTGTTAAATCCAGCCTGAACTGCTTTTTGAATGGACTGCGCGTTCTGCTTGTGCGTGGTAAGGGTGAACTTATGAAGGTGATCCTGCAAATCCGTGATCTGTTGCTCCATAGCTTCCCTCCATAGAGCCTTCACTTGATCTTGCAATATGTTGATCTGTTGTTCCACGGTTCTGTCTTCAAAATTCATAACTGATTTTTTTTTTTTCATGAAATTGAATGATATAATGGAGTCGGAGTTGAAACGGATCCATAACTGTTGTGTTCATGGTTGATAGACCATAAAAACTATAAAATATAACCATGATACAATGTTGATATATAGAAATACTGGCATAATTGTGATACAACATTGGAGGTATGGAAAATTACAATACATAAATGTTATAATTTGTTTAAAGTATTAGAAGTACACTACATAAGTGTGTGCAATGTTAAGTGAAACAATATTAACTATATGTTGCAGGTAAACTGTCCAATACCCTAATACACAAAATTAGAAGGATGACCTAAATGTATATTCCTTTCTCGTTTGAATTTACCCGTGTAAAACGTATGTTTATTGATGATGCATAATATAATAAATATATAGCATGGGTAATACATTCGCATTCAATGAAAACGTTAACAATTGTTTCAAGAATACGTGATATATAGTTAACTAGGTTACTACCCCATGTATTACAGGGGCTGAATAAATAAAATATTAAATAATTATTAATAAAAAGTTATTAATTATAAAATGATATTTAATATGAGAGAGAAGCGGTAAAATTACGTTTAGAAGGTTTAGAATTGTGACAAATGTCTACTCAAAAGCTTTTTTTTATTAGAACAGATAGATACGCGACTATGGTTTTGATTTTCATGTACTATGGTAGCATTTAAAAGATAACTAGTTTCATCACTCTCTCTATATTTTACACTCTCACATCACTTAAAATTCAATAGTTTTTTAACGGTAACGTTCGATCATGCTTTGAGGATATTTATTATCATAATAAGACACACATATCCGTTTTTCAGTTGGTTGGGATTGCATCCCCAATTATCTAAAAAAGACAGCCATAAAATTTTACTCAAACACAACATTTTTTCATTATGAATGAAACTTGAAATGTATAAGGTAAATAGCAATGTCTTTGGGCCTAGTGATTTAAGGGGATAGAAGGTTTTGTTTTTTTTAAAGGTTCAGAGTTAAAAATAATAATAATAAATAAAAAATAATAATAATAATAATAAATAAAAATAATAATAATAAAAAATTGTATAGGTTAAGCGTAAGTTATGAGTCATCCGGCGGATATTACTTGGCTCCCTCTAAGCCATCACAAGTGTCCTTCAAATCCACGGCGGCGATACGGTGGCTACTTAGGCGGAACTCATTCCATTTCTGCACAATCAACGACGGTGACAAAAGCACCACATGACGGAGGAGACGACAAAGACGCCGGTGACCGGTGGAACACACTCCAACATTCCGGTGACGGAAACATGGCTCCGGAAGCACCGTCTGCAGTACGACGGAGCCACCAGACACCCGTTCATCCTCAGTATCCGCAACGGCTCCGTTGATTTCTCTTCTTTCAAACGATGGCTGGTAATTTCCCCCTTTTTTGTATGAAATTAAACGTCTTAATAGATAGTTTTGGTAAATGAATTGATATTCAACGTTGAAACAGATGAGAGTATCAGATTTTGAATTTGATTGATTGATTGATGATGAATTGATAATGTTTAAGTTAGAAATCATATAGGAAGTTTGATTTTAGGGTTCGATTGACTTAATTGGATTCAATCATTCGAATATCAGTTGAAGGTTCGTGAATCGAAACTGTTGCGTATTCGAATTGTTAACCATCAGATTTTGAAGTTGATTGAATGATTGATGATAGCGCATAGAGGAAGCTCGATGTTAGGGTTTTAGATTTGTATAATCGATCGACTGAATTGGATTCAATCATTCAATCATTTAAACCGATCGAATTATAGTTTGATATCAGTTGAAGGTTCATGATTCGCAACTGCTGCATATTCGAATTGTTAACCATCAGATGTTTGAATTTGATTGAAGTTTGATTTTAGGGTTTTAGATTTGTAGAATCAATCAACTGAATTGGATTTAATCATTTAAATAATCAAATCGATCGAATATTAGTTTGATATTAGTTGAAGCTACATGAATCGACTGAATTGGATGTAATCATTCAAATAATCAAATCGATCGAATATTAGTTTGATATTAGTTGAAGCTACATGATTCACTGCTATTGCTAATTCAAAATGTAAAAATTTCATTGTGGTGCATGCTACAGGGGCAGGATTACATATTCGTGAGATCGTTCGTTCCATTTGTAGCAAGCACGTTGATGAAATCATGTAAGGAATCAACCGATGAATCCGATATGGAGGTGATCTTAGGTGGTATGGCTTCTCTAAACGACGAGATCAACTGGTTCAAAACCGAAGCCTCCAAGTACCACGTATCACTGACCAGTGTTGTCCCACGAACCGAAAACATCGAATACTGCAGGTATAAAAATAACATGACCCATGATCATATGCTTGTTTAGGTGTTTGAAAACTTGCTGAATGACCTTTGTGGGTGTTGTTACAGGTTTCTTGAGAGGTTAACGGGTTCAGAAGTCGAATACGCTGTGGCAATTACAGCTTTATGGGCGATTGAGGCCGTGTATCAAGAGAGCTTTGCTCATTGCCTTGAAGAAGGGAGTAGAGTTCCACAAGAACTGCAGGAGACGTGTGAACGATGGGGCAACGAAGGGTTCGGGGCGTACTGCAGTTTGCTTCGAGGTATGGTTGATCGTTGCTTGCAGAAAGCGTCACCAGAGGTGATCTCAAAAGCGGAGTTGTGTTTTCTTAGTGTGGTTGACCATGAAGTAGAGTTTTGGAACATGAGCCGTGGAGATGCATGACTTCTGTAAAAAGTGAAGGTATGACGTAACAACTATGGTAGAACTATGGTACTCTTAACTTGATCTGTTAGTGTGTGTAATCATGTTTTAGTTATTACTAATCTTGTGACATGGTTAGTTGTATTCATGTTAGTTATATATGTACTTTTCAGGATTACAAGTAACAAAATATGAGTTTCAAACTCCGATGGCGGAGTAGTTGCATCTAAAAACATTCAGAATAAACGACTCATGTTAATGTCAACCCCTGGGTTAAGTGAGTCATGTTAATGTCAACCCGTGAATAAATTATTACAAATTTATATTTTTATAAGATGTACAAATATGTGATAATGCAATTTATGCCGAAACTTAAATAAAAATAAACATGTCTGTAACAAAATATTCAGAGTTTTATAGAACATTGAAAATTAAAATGTATAAAGGAGAAAACCGAGTTTTATAGAAATTGAAAATTAAAATGTATAAAGGAGAAAACAAAAGAAAATTTGTAAAGTTGCCAAAAAAAACAGCTTATTAGATGTAGGGTACAAAGTGTGTAGATATAACTAAATTTGAGGATTTCAAGACGTAGAGCTTCAGTGTAAATTAATAAAAAAAATTATAAAAAAAAGTTGCATTGAACGTTACTTGTTTAGTAATTCGACTTTTGTTAGTATACAATAACAGCTTATGTCCGAGCATTGTGAGTACTTGGTTTTGAGTAAAATTATACACAAACATAGATGGAACAATGATATATTTGGAGTTTAAGAAAACGTTACGTGTTTGTGAAATTGAGCGTTAAGAAACGTAAAAGCGATTTTAGAAGTTATTCTATATATGAAAAAAGCAATTTGATCAGCAGTTATGTTTCTTTTCTTAACGGTATAGCCACAAAAGTTTTTAGGTTTTGTATTTGACCCTCTCCTCTAATTGTGTTTATATATAATATTTTATCTGTAACTCTCTTTTTTAGAGAAAGAGAGAGGGGGTGTGGTTCTTAGACCGGTGGCCTTGCTCCGACTATACCGGCCGCCTGATTATTATTTTGAACCACGAAGTTGCCTTTGGTACTGCGATGGCTGGGGTCGGTTCCGATGTGCTTTTGTGTGGTTGTAGGTGGACGGCCACGCTGTTGTCGGCGGTGATGCCGGCGTGGTCGCTTGCATGCTCTTGATGCTTTCGGTGGTGATGTCGTTGCCACTTGAATGTCGGCATCGCTTCTTTGCCTGAGGTAGCCCTGGTCTCAGATCTGATATGGGGTCGTGTTTGTTCAGGTGGTGGCCGCCGGTCATCCAACCGTTGTCTCTACCGCCGCTGCCGCCTACCTCCATCGTCGTCAATGCATGGTCTCGCCGGTGTTGATTGTGATAGATTTTAGGGGTTGCCGTCGGGTGAAAGCATTCACCTTTTGGCTGCCCCTTTCCGGCGAGGTGGCCCTCAGTTGTAACGCCCGGTGGTGGTTTTGGCGAGAAGAGGGTTTTGGTGCAGGTTTTGACATCACACCTGCCACCGCCCTTGCGGCGGAGCCTAACCTGCTACCAACGGCCTCCTCCGATGCATTTTATGTTGTAGAGAGAGAAGGGGGGTTAGGGTGGTGGTTTTGCCGAGAAGGGATTTCGGTGGTGCTTTTCCCACCGCCTCTACTAAGGCGGAGCCGCCGCCAGCCTACATCCTCTTACTCCCGTACTTGACATGTCTTTGCCTTGAATCTGAAAGAGTAGTAGTGCTCCACCTGTAAAGCGTGATGTGCAGGCTGTTCAGTACAGCCGATGATGATGAGCTTTTTCTCATCTGAGACGAAACATTGTCGTTAGGTTACGTGTTGATTCATCTAAAACACCGATTTAACTATATTTGAGGTTTTACTTTGATTTGTGCTTTGTTTGGTTGGTTTGTTTGCAGGCCTGTTGGTTTTCTCTGTTGGCATGTTGGCGTCGGCAGGCTGTGTCGTTTGGTACAGTCGATGATGATGAACGTTACCTCATCTGAGACGAAACATTGTCGTTAGCTAACGTGTTGATGATGATGAGGGTTACCCATCTGAAACACGGTTTAACTATGTTTTGGGTTTTACTTTTATTTGTGTTTTGTTTGGTTTATTTGCTTGCAGGCTTGTTGGTTTTTTTCGGTTGAGTAACTCAGTTCTTTGTTTTTCTTTCATTATTGTGTATTTGGCTATTGTGTTAATAGAGTTGGTGTGGGTTGCGTACTTTTTGATTTGGAATATCTTTAAAAATTAATGGTTGGTACTATAAACTACAACATCTTTTGTGGTTTTTGGGTTTATCCAAGGCCGTTAGCAACGCAAGACATTTAGCTACAAAACAATGCACAACAAGAATCATGAAATCCCATGAACTCAAAATTTTGAATGTAACTCATATCATCAAGTCTTACATACGAAAAAAATAAACAGAATACGAAATGAATGCAAAACGTAATGTATTATCGCGCAACACGTGTACTGGATTTTAACTAGTTAAAAATAATGTAGTTACTGTTCTCTTTTTTAATAGTTACTGTAATTTGAGGATAAATAATTTGACATCAACAATATAGAAGATCAATTAATATTGTTTTTTATTTATAAGTATGCAATTGGAAAGAAGCAACTTAGAAGTTAAAAGGACAAGTTTGTTATTTCTTTTAATAAATTATAAAACCTAGAAAACTTAACAAATAAAAAGAACTAGTATTAAGCCCCCTGCGTCGCGACGGAGGACGTAAAACCGTGTCAAGTAGCACAAATGTCATACCATCGTCAGTGACCACCAACGCCACAAAAGTTCGTATTTAAAAAGAAATAAAAATGAAAAAAATATAATCAAACGAAAATTAGACATAAAAACATTGAACAGCGCACATGACACGTAAAACATTAAAAACAATAACTAAGTCGATCTAGAACCCGCACGTTGCGACAGAAATGTTAAATGGGAAAAATAAACGTAACAACATTGAACCTCTCTTGCACGTTAGCACATGTTAACTCTCAAATTTGGACCGTAAATTAAAATTTTATAAAAGATGAAAAAAATAACTAATAAAGTTGAAAGTAAAAAATAAAAGGAGTTAAATTGTGAAAGATATAAGAGTATTGGGTGTAAAACAAAAAAAAAATTAAAAAAAAATAGATACAACCATTTATGTATAAGATACAACAACTAATACAATCATAACTTGAAAATTAGTAGTATTGAAATAAGAGTTGCAAACAAGCTAATCTCACACAATTACATTTTATCTTGATCAAAAACACGATAATAAACACAGATTAAACTAAGACACAAAACATGTTAAAAACTTAGACACAAGAACAATAACCAAACTATTATCTCATCGATGCGACAAGATATAGACAAGATACAGACTCTATAATCTCAAAACAGATAGACCTAAGAGAAATGGAAGTAGGGATGAACCCCAAGCACATATGGAGAAAGATAAAGACGATCAGATAATAACAGACGAAGATATATAAGAAATTAAACTGATTAGATGAAGAACTAAGGCTTGCTCTTTGAAGAAGATCAATCGTGATGATGACTTGGTGAGAATATATTATAACATCAACAGCAAAGATCAGATCTAGGGCTCGATGAGGATTAAACCCTAGATGAAGATTAATAAAATCAATTGAGCAACCTTTGTCTTTTTTTCACAAGAAACGCATATAGCACTGGCCCAAAGTTACTCCATACTCCATAGTCCTTATACTCTGATTAAAATTCTCAATATGCTCCAGGCCCACAACTCCTACTAAGCTCAAATAACAGCAATATCTTCTAAGCCCACTAACACTCCAGGCCCGCAGGCCACCACAACATTGCAGCCCATCAAAAACAAAATACAAACAATTAGAAAAGAAGCATTTACAGATTTCTCCTTTTTAAAATTATTAAATACATATTTACCTAAGTCAAAAGTTCAATTACATATTTTCTTTTTCTAAAACATATATATTACATGTTTACCCAATTTATTAAAAATATTTTTGAATGATTATTTTACTCGTATTTTCACTAACGTATTTTTACATATTTCATTTCTTAACACCATCGCTTACATATTTATTCAAGTTCGAGGCTTCTATATGAATAGAAACAACAACAAAATTATATTTTCTTAAAAATTCATTTTAAAACAACAATAACTGATAATCAAAACATAATTATCAAAAACTTTAAAAAATTATAATAATAAAATATCAATATGTAAACAACCCTTAGTAAAAACAAATAAAATAGTCATCTAATAGGTTAATTTTAATGACATGGATAAATATGTAATATATATGTATTAGGATTGGGAAATACGTAACTAATTTTTTAGCTTAGAAAAATATGAAATCTATAGTTTTAAGAAGGGGAAATATGTAAAAATCTCATTAGAATGATATTAACATTGAATTGAAACTAGGCATGTATTTCAACAAACAAGAAGTAAAACACCACAAACTAGCGATCCAAACATGACCCAAATTTTTTTTTTTTTTTTGAACGGTAAATGTGCGACCCTGTTTCGGAGGATATGTGTTATTTTAATCGGGCCCGCCTATCTGTTTTTCAACAGGAACCGCACCCCCAACCCACTCAGAAGGAAACACATTGCTGAGAAAATCTTCTGACTCAACTCTAAATATTTTGCTAAGAGTGAGACTTCAACTCACAATTTACTTTACACCAACCCGTGACCCAAACAATTAATTTTGTTATTTAATTAAGGAAGAGTGTGCAATTAATTTTCTTATTTAATACTTGTAAAAATAAAAGGTGCCATTAGTCGTTTGATAGACTTTTATTTGTCATTAATAACATTAAAATGCTATTAAAAATTTAATAACTTAAAAAATTACCTGTTTGATAGACTTTTACTTGTGTTATTAAGTGAAGTTGAAAATAAAACATCACAAGGTAGTAAAGGTGTATGCGGATATACCATTCACACAAAAAGTGTTGGTTCAAGTTTCATTTGAACCCATAAAATAGATTTAATTGATGTAAAACAGGATGAGGATTGTTCGTAAAAACAAGATGTCGTAAAGGTAAGAAATCTAAGAGGTATCTCATGAGACCTCAAGTTTAAACTTCGCTGGATAAATATATTGGATGGTAACCACGGTTAAAAAAACGAATTGAAATTGAAAACACAGTTTTCTATTAATTTTTGAAATGATTTTATTTGAGATTAAACATACTTCCATAGGATATAGTTCCATACTTCCATAGGAAACGATTCTTTGATAGGATTTAAAATAGTACATAAAATGTAAAAATAATTAAAGTTTTGGTTGATATATTACCTCGTTTAAGCATGTGTTTATGTCGTCTGTTTAATATGTTCAATCAAATAAGTTGTGCTTAAGTTGGTAGTTTTATCTATGTAACAAAACAATGCCCGCTTGTTAACAAATATAATTAAGAGTAAATTATATTTTTCGTCCTTTAGTTTTGTAACAAATTTCAGGTTTCGTCCTTAAACTAAGGAAATTACAGTAAACATCATTTATGTTTAAAAAAACTTGCACGTTTCATCATTACCTCTAACGGACGTTAAATTTTATCGTTAAGTCAGATCACGTGTCTTGCATATGATGGTAGTTTGGTCTTTTTACCTTTACTTACTAAAACTCACTCCACCCCACTACACACATCTTTCTCTCTCTACTCTCTCTTTCTCTTTATGTTCACACTGAAAGCACCACCACCATTTACCCATCGCCACCGCCACCATCTGCCTATCACCGCCACCCGCCCACCGCCACCATCCGCCATTGCCACCTTTTAAGGTATGTGTTCTTTGAGAGGTCTTCAACCAACCTCACACATCTCTCTCTTTACTCTCTCTTTCTCTTAGGATCTGCAAATCTATCATAAAAAACAAAATCTTTAAGATTCAAGATATTGTTTTTGAAGCAAAAATTTACGGAGTTGAAGATCTTGGCTGGTTGTTTTTGTGTGTATGTATATCTATACATATATATATAGAGAGAGAGAGAAAGAGAAAGAGAGATAGTGAAATAGATAAAGAGAGAGAGATAGAGAGTTAAGGTGAGGGTTGGGTGGATGGTGGCGGTGGGCGGGTGGTGGTGGGCGGGTGGTGGTGGCGGTGGACGGATGGTTGTGGTGGTCGGGTGGTTGTGAGTTGGGGTTTGATGGGGGTGACGATGGTGGTGGAGGGTTTTTAAAGGTTGAGATGGTGGTTGTCTTTGAATGTGTATAATTGATTTTGAGTTTCAAATCATAATTTGGGGTGGATGATGTGATGAAGATGATGATGATAATGAGAAGATGAAGATGAAGATGATGATGATGAAGTGGGGGCGGTGGCAGGGGCGGTGGTAGATGATGATGAAAGGGGTGGTAGATGATGATGAAAGGGGTGGTGGATGATGGTGGATGCAATGGTGAAGATGATGATGATGTGAATTAAGTGGGTCTAGTTTTATTTTATTGTTTTAATATTCATATGGATTAAAATGACTAAATTGCTTTCATGTGCAAGGCACATGACCTAATTTAACAGACAAAATTAACGTCCGTTAAGGTAAAGGACGAAACGTGAAAGTTTTTTTTAAACATAAAATATGTTTACTGTAATTTATTTAGTTTAAGAACGAAACCTGAAATTTACTATATCGTTAAAGGACGAAAAGTATAACTTACTCTATAATTAAATAGATTGGCCCACCAATCTAACAAGATTTGTTTAACACATTTGTGACGATCCTATAACATGGTTTACAACTAAATTGTAACTCATTTAGAACTGTTCAACATGTTTGGATATATGAGTTAAATGGATTATGTTTGGATTATATAAATTTTAGGGGTATCTTGGTTAGAGTTAATAATTTGACAAGATTGAACCCTTAATGCACGATCTTCTTGATTAGAATGTTTTTGTGAAAATGTGTCACCGGGGGTTATAATATGTTTGGTTGTTAAGTTCTACAACTAGTTTTTAAAATCTTCTATTGGGTGAATGGTCGACCTGGGCATGTGCTTGACTCGTTTAATTTGATAGAGCTCGCATATGGTCATCTAATTTAATAGAGCTTGAACTCAACTCGTTTAACTTAACAGAGCTCCAATTTGACTCGGCTCGACCACGGCTTCAAGGGAAGTTTCATGCTACAAACTGGCTGGTTATTATGTGCTATCTGTCTAATTCTTTAACTTATTTACATATATGATAACTTTATATGTATTTAAAATTATAAACGAGTGCAAGTTAGGATTGTGCTCGGGCTTGTATTCATTTTAATATATGCTCTTAACAAGTTGAACTTGAATATATCACGAGCAGCTTGGCTTGTATAGATCTTAGGATGCTGTTTTTCTTAGAATATTTTTAAATGATAAGTTTACTAACTAACTAAATGTATACATGAAAAGGCTTCTGACTTAGGATACAAATATGTATAGAATAGTTGTATTCCGTTAACGTTGTGTTCACAAGTTCCTTTTTAAAAGATAAATGAAAAAACTAGAAAACAATGGTGAACGATGGAATGAAATTAAAAAACATGGGCACAAAGAGGAATTATTTTGAGGTGTTTAAAAGGGAATCAAAATTTGTTTTTTGTAATAGGTGATCTTATTTTATTAAACAACCAAACATTTTCTTCTTTCCATTCCTTTCATTCATTTGTAATGGTATACTACATTCCATCTACTATTTCCTCATACAAAATACTATCTAAGAGGACACGATGGGAGAACCATGCCTGGTCTCGAGTGGGAGCACCGACCCTCCGAACTTGGTGAAAAACTTTGTCCCACGATCCGCTGAAAGTTTATTGGAAACCACCGATTACACGCACCATCTTATTTTTTTTTTGGGGCGGTCCATCATATTAGTTTATCTAATGGGACGGTTTAGAATACAAATTTAAAAATCCGAAAAAAACATGAAAAAATCAAAACGACACCCCGTAAAACAAAAAATCGAGATCACAGTGGCCTGATCGTAAAAAACATTACAAGTAGGGGTTTTTTTAGCTGCTTATAAGAGTCAAGATTTGCATCAACAAGTGAAGAATATATTCTCCTCTCTCACACAACGAAACGAACTAGATTCTCTGTAACAATCAAGCCCTAATTTAACTTTCTTCCATCAATTACTACTCCCAAGCTTACAATCTTTCAATCAATCGCAAGAAATGGCGTTTTGGTGGGCTCTAATCGTCATCGCATTCGCTTTTGTGATCTGTAAATTTCTGCTGATGCTCATACCTTCTAATGTGCCTTCGATCGACGTTGATGCTTCCGATGGTATGTATACATTCTTTCTCCGACTTGATTTGTTTGACTCAAAGGAGTTCAATGTTGATGTATGGTTTATTTGATATGAGTGTGTTAAATTTGTTTGATGGATGATTGTAGTGATAGATGATGTATTGGCGTTATGCGCGCACATGTTTATGTTAGGTACATTGGTGTTTTACTTCAGTAGTTCTGAAAACGAAGGCTCGATCGATAATTTCTTCCTGTTTTCTAATGGTTTTTTGTTTAAATTATATGGCAAGGTTATATTAGTGTTCTAAAAATGGTGTTTGATTATTAATTTGGAAATTTAAATGGTTTGATCTTAGAGTCATGCCATGTGACAGTTTATATGGCATGGAGTATTAATGCAGCTAGAAAGTTATGAATTTTTGGGGGGTGATCCTTGCAACACAAGTCATCTACTAAGAAGCATAGTTTAAGCCAACTAAGAAATAATTATAAAATTTTTTTGGGTTAAACTTTACTGAAACTGGTTCTGGTAAAGTGGTAAGTATTTTAATTCTGGAAAGGGTAGTATGAAGTCACAAACTCACAATGCTTATCACTGTATCCCTTAGGAAGAACAGTTGCATATGTAGCCTGCTCCTTTATGCTACAGATAGAGATTTGGGTAGCAATATCCAATTTAACACGTTACTTAAGGGATCTGGATCTTAAGTTTCAAAGTTTGTGATTATGGTATCAAATGCACATGCACACATGGTTTACATAATGAATATCTGAAACTGTTGGATTTCATGATCTCGACGGATAACAGTATTATACTTGACAAGAAGTCAAGAATATCCATATTCCAAACAAATCTAAAGTGATGGTGAGAGAAGGAAACATGGTTCACAAGCTCATCTAAATTAGAATGCACATCACTCTTGATACATCTTATGTTAATATATATTTAGAATTTAGATGCATGTATATTTCTTTGTATGTAGCTGATATGTGTTTGTGATACTTCTTTGATTCTTTATTCGTAACAAGTATACCTTCATTATCCCACCATATGCTGCGCTTTTGATGTGTTTATTTTGATGCTCTTAACAATTTACATTTATTGGATGTTAAACAGTTATAGATGATGGACATCCCAAGGAGAATAGCTTCATTTATGTAAGTTTCTTATTTACGTTTCGAGATATTAATATGATTATCAATATCTGCATGTTCATTCTGTATGCATTTTCAAGGTCATGAATGGTCTTTGTTATCTTTTTGATATTTTCATATTATAGATACCTTCAAGAAGACAAACTGACAAAGTCCAGTGCTATGAGCCTGCAACAATGAAGTATCTAGGGTACTTCCCTGCCCTGAAGCCTGATGAGGTTAGTGTTTAGAAAACAACATCCTTAACGAAGTCGTCATGTGTGTTAAATTGCTATCAAAGTTTAGTCTTTATATCTATAATTTTTGTTTTTCCATCATAGAAATCAGAGCCTCTATATGATTGTAATTGTATATTCCTTTTGGACTTTGCTTTTTTTCTTTTTATCTTATAATAAATTGTCAATTCCTCACAACTTATTACCTCTAAATTGTTGCTTCTGATAGTAGAGGGGTCTGTCCCTGCCTCCTTTATTATTATCTATCTGGTAAAACTTTAAAATGATCAACAAAATGTACTCAGGTTAAGGAGCGAGTGGCACAAGTCAGAAAATCCCAGATTATATGGGCTAAGAGTAGCTTCAAACAAAGGCGTCAGTTTTTGCGAGTGCTTTTGAAGTACATTATTGAACATCAAGACCTAATATGCGAGTAAGAATTCTTTTCTTAATAGAATATTGGGTTTTTTGTACTTCCTTAGCACTCTATTTAAGTCATGCTAATTCATATTTATTTACAGAGTCTCTTCACGAGATACTGGAAAGACTATGGTTGATGCATCTATGGGAGAAATAATGACAACATGTGAGAAAATTACTTGGCTTCTTTCAGAGGGTGAGAGGTGGCTAAAACCCGAGTACAGGTGTTAAATTATTTTTGTTCAAATTTTATATAATAGTAAGTAATAGTTTTAGCATTATAATTATAGCAATTATCAGCACAATTGTATAAAATTTTATTATGGTATATTTCAGATCATGTGGAAGATCAATGCTTCACAAGACAGCCAAGGTGGAGTTTCATCCCCTTGGTGTGGTTGGAGCTATTGTATCATGGAATTATCCGTTTCATAACTTGTTTAACCCAGTTTTAGCAGCCGTCTTTTCCGGGAATGGCATAGTTGTCAAGGTATTATATTCTTGAACAACATATATTTACAAATCATAATAGTACTTTAGGCTCTCTTTATCGGTTTTGCAGGTTTCTGAACATGCAAGCTGGTCTGGATGTTTCTATGTGCGAATTCTCCAAACTGCTCTTGCAGCTGTGGGTGCTCCTGAAAATCTTGTTGAAGTAATAACTGGGTAAGCTCTTCTTTATTATGCACTTTTTTAATATTTGATTAGGGGCTTCAAACTTTGATTTATGCAGGTTTGCTGAGACAGGAGAAGCATTGGTGTCTTCAGTTGACAAAATCATATTTGTTGGATCACCCGGTGTTGGTAAAATGGTATAATTTTCAATCTTATGACATTACTAATTGTAGTTTTAAGGATATTTATGTGTTTGGACAATACATATTGTAAATGTAGAGTTTTTTTTTTCCTTTTTTCTTATAGTATTTATCATAAATGCAGATAATGAGAAAGGCTGCAGACACGTTGATACCAGTGACACTTGAGCTTGGTGGAAAAGATCCATTTATTGTGTGTGAAGATGTAGATGTGCCTCATGTATGATTGATTTGGCTTTTGAATTTTTGTTCAATTTCTATAATAATGGTACAAATTGTTTAATAGTTTGTTAGAGTTGAATATAGGTTGCACAAGTTGCTGTTAGAGCTGCTCTACAATCAAGTGGACAGAATTGCGCTGGAGCGGAGAGATTTTATGTTCACAAAGACATCTATTCTGCATTTGTAGCTGCAGTTGTCAAGATTGTTAAATCTATTACAGCTGTAAGTATGCTTTTGTCCACCTCATTTTTAAACATAAATAATGCATTAAGTATGATTTATAGCTTTATTACTATAATAATAATTTAATAAGTTAACCTTGTGAATAAAACGATTTATAAAGTATTGAAGCTAAACTTTGGTCAACTTTCGACACAGGGTCCTCCTCAATCAGGGAAGTATGACATGGGTGCAATTTGCATGCAAGACCATTCTGAAAGGCTTCAAAGCCTCATAAATGATGCTTTAGATAAAGGAGCAGAGATTGTTGGTGGAGGAAGTGTGCGAAATATTAGTGAAGGTGCTGTTGATCAATACTTCCCTCCAACTGTCATTGTAAATGTCAACCACCAAATGAAGTTAATGCAAGAGGAAGTAAGTGGTTAACTAACTCATTGTCATAATTCTTCATTATGTTTCAACTTTCAGAATTAATTGGCATGAAATAATTTTATGAGCAGGCTTTTGGGCCGATAATGCCAATAATGAAGTTTAGTTCTGATGAGGAGGCTATTAAGCTTGCAAACGACTCAAAATATGGGCTCGGGTGTGCTGTTTTTTCTGGCAGTCAACGTCGTGCCAGATTCATAGCTTCACAGTTGCATTGTGGAGTTGCTGCTATCAATGACTTTGCTTCCAATTACATGTGTCAGGTAAAATTCACATTTATGTATTCAAAATTGTAAATATTTATCGAATGGGCAAATGGGTAATCGTACGTTTTAAAATTTTATTTTTTATATTTTGGCAGTCTCTCCCCTTCGGAGGTGTAAAAGACAGTGGATTTGGACGGTTTGCTGGTGTTGAAGGGTTGCGCGCTTGCTGCCTTGTGAAATCAGTGGTTGAAGATAGATGGTGGCCTTTGGTAAAAACCAAAATACCAAAGCCGATCCAGGTAACTAAACTTTAGGAACCTTTATTTGTCATGATTATAATTGGCAAACTCCAAACGGATCATCTTATTATTTTTTTAATTTCAATTCTAGTATCCTGTTGCGGAAAATGGGTTCGAGTTTCAGCAGTCTCTTGTGGAGGCTTTGTACGGGTTGAATGTGTGGGACCGATTGCGTGCATTGGTTAATGTTGTTAAAATGCTGACAGAGCAAAATTCTCCCGTTAACACTAAGAGAAGTGACTGAAACATTTGTATGGATTTGTTTTCTCTTTCGGTTTGACTTTTATGTATAATCGAATTAAATTGCACTTTCGGCTAAGAAAAACATGAAAATCTTTAGAATTCTGGATGTAGAAGGAAATCGAAAATCGTAAATTCTGGTTTAGGCTCTTGTTAATGCAGCTCCATTTACTTTTGCTACCTTTTTCTTTCATTGATTTTGTTTCAGCCATTGTAAATCACTTTAAATTCTGTTTCATTTTTAACATTAGCGATGGAACTCAATCTATACTATATATAAAACATTTAGGAGGGGTATTTTAAGATACCCTAAAATTAAGAACACATACTTTACTTAATGTATAAGATATATAACCATTTTTAAGGGTAAAATAGTAATTATATCATTATGTACGGATTACTCCTTTACAATTAGTTACATAATAACCCTACACTTACTAACACTTACATAAAAGTTTAACAAATTTGAACTATTTGATATTTTAAATTTGCATTATTTTAGGAATTTAAAAACTAATAATTCAATCCTATCCATCATTTTAGGCATTTAGTAACCAATTATTAGATGAAACATATAAGCATTTTGGTTACTAATAAGTGAAGTTATTTTTTTTATTAAATAAAGTTTAAATTATGAGGTAATAGTGAATAAAAAACCAACTTTAAACTTTTATACTAACACTTACGTAAAATTTTAACAAATTTGAATTACTAATAAGTGAAGTTATTTTCTTTCTATTAAATAAAGTTTAAATTATGAGGTAATAGTGAATGAAAAAACATCTTTAAACCTTTATACTAACCGCTGTCATAAAAATTTAACAAATTTGAATTACTAAAGTGAATTTATTTTCTTTCTATTAAATGAATTTAAAATTAGGAGGTAATATTGAATAAAAAAACAAATTTAAATATTTATACTAACACTTACGTAAATATGTAACAAATTTGAATTACTAATAAGTGAAGTTATTTTCTTTCTATTAAATGAAGTTTATATTATGAGGTAATATTGAATAAAAAACATCTTTAAACCTTTATACTAACCGATGCTGTAAAAATCTATACTATACATAAAGCATATGAGAGGGGTATTTTAAGATACCATAAAATTAAGAACAATTATTTTACTCAATGCATAAGATACAACAACTTTTGAGGGTAAAATAGTATTTTAAACATTATTTACAGATTATCTCTTACAGTTAGTTACATAATAACCTTACAGTTATTGTAACTTACATAAAATTTTACATTATCAACCCATAAACCAAAAAATCTTAATTTGTTTTATGATTTCAATTATATATTTTAATCTATCATGTTTAAAATTTTTTTGAGACTACAATTACAACCTGTGTATTTTTTAAACATTTTGATGTAATTTTTTGCTAAACCGATCTATATTTTGTGAGGTACAATAAGTTAATGGGTAAATGTAGAAGTCGTCATTCAAAACTCATTTATTTGGTTTTTTAAATTTTAGCTTAGAAAAATATAATAGACTTTTATAAAATTACTACAAGAATAACAAAAATTAGAAACACGTGTCAGATGTAATATATCGCCCCGCCGCATTGCGCGGACACTCTTCTAGTATTGCATAATGCCTACAATTCTCTAATAGTCAATTAGTAAATATTATTATAGCTACTCAGGGCCAATGATCTTTTGACCTAGTGGTCAAGGAGAAAGCAAGAGGTTTTGTTTTTTTTTTTGAGGTCCAATGTTCAAATTTTAGTATATGTGAATATTACTAACTTGATGATATTAACAACTAACCTAGTGTCGTTCAGAAAAAATATATACTTGATTAGGTCGTTGCATCGGTTGATTGGTTCTACAGCCTACCGGAAGTAATAAATAATTAGAAACAATACATTTAAATGTTAATATGAGACATGCAATAAACAAAATATGAAACGTAAGGTAATAAATCAACAGTAATTTCAGGAGATTTTTTTTTGAAAGCATTGATTAGACTATTAGAGCATTTAATATTTCTTATTCTTATCTTATAATTACATTAAAAATCAATACTTTTCTCTCTCATTTTTAATTAAATAATATTTTTTTATATTTTATTTTCTCTTTCTACTTTACTCTACTCAACCACTCTCAAAAATATTAAAAAATTATAAGAGTTAAACAATGATTTTTCAAATATACAAATGAACAGTAATTTTTTTTATCCTTCACTCACAATCATTTACAACTATTTTTTAAAATATAAGTAACACACTCATATAAATATTAAAAACCTATCATAAATACTCTTAATCAACCAATCTAGAAGACTGTAGAAAAAAAAAAGTAAGGTTTGTGATCAAATAAAAACGTGAAGGAGTCATTTGTGTTTTTGGAATCAAAATAGTAATAGACATTTAAGTGGGATTACAAGTCGGTTAGAGCGTTTACAGTAGGTTTTTTATATATATATGAGTGTGTTTTTTATATTTTAAGAAATAATTGTAAATGGTTGTGAGTTGAAGAGATAGAAAAGTTGTTGTTCATCTCTATATTTGAAGAATCACTGTTCAACCCTTATAAATTTTTTGATATTTTTTAAAATGGTTGTGAGTAGATGAGAAAAAAAGATAATGATAAAAATATAAAACATATTATTTAATTGAGAAGAAGAAAAAAAATATAATAATTTTTATTATAATTATAAGAATAAAAATACAAAAAACTGAAGTGAATGCTCATTATTCATCACTAAAGTTAATTCGGCCTATTTATTACCGTTAAAACGGGAAAAAATATAATTGGAATAAAACATCCAACTAATATCATTTAATATCATCATCATGATACAACTATAAATATAGAAAATATCACCGAATAATAATTAAATTTTAAAACTGTTTCAGCTATATCAAATGTCTTACTCAAATTGGATCAATAAGCCATCAAATTGAGTTATCATCGTATTATTTTATATCAAAAAGTAATGAAGGAGAATATATTAGTTTTAGGATTTCCAAAAAAATAATAATGTTAGAACTCTAACTCACAACCTCTCAAGTCATGAGGCTACCCATCAACAACATAAATTGAAAATCCTAAATCCAAATATCATCAACCATTTGGTTGAGTAGTAGTCTCATGATTTCTTTTAGTGGAGGTTATGAGTTCGAGTCCTACAGACAGCAAATGTTGTTTGTGGGCCGAGTTTTACCGCAGTGGGTTTTTGGGTTGCGGGTTTTTTCCGGAATTTGTGGTTGGTGGGTTTGGCTATTTATAGCTGTCTGTGCTCGCGGGCGTATGAGGTGCTTTTCGCCACTAAGGTACCCCGAGTAGCTAGGCTTTATTAGTTGGCCTTTTTAAAAAATATAAATATTAAAAAATTAAAAAACATTTTAATTATATTAAAACATATAAAAATACCTAAAATCTATATCAACATTCCACATCAACATAAAAAAAAATATATCTTTCTAACCGAAATAAAAAAATATGCTAAAGAACATGTTAAAATTTATAATTGAAACAAAACATAAAAATTGAGTAATTTAACTTAAACATTTTTAAAACTGAAATTACCAAATTAATACATTCATAAAACTTGATTACTAGTTTATAAAATCATCACCCATAAATATAATTAATTATATGATGCTGTTGAAAGCATCCACTATAATCCCAAAGTTTCTCTTTTTCTTTAGTATTGTGCTACACTTTTAAATTACAAGAAACAATCATTGTTACACTTTAAGCACCAACTATAATTCCAAAAGTGTTTTTTGTATGATGATAAATTGATAATCAAAGCATTCCCTTCTTTTTTGTTCTGATCTTACCCTCCGCCGCACCGCCACCGTCTGAGTCAACAACTCCGGCGACCCACTCTACTCACTCGTCCACCTTAACTTGTAAGTTGTTTTTCCCAAAACTTGCAAATGTGTTGCAAAATTGTAAGCAGCAACTACCAATGAAGATTATTATTTACTTTTAAATCGTTCTTTAACCTATATAAACCTAAGTTAAGGTTGTAATCAAGTTTTTGGGTTAAGTTTTCTTGGTTAATAATAAAAGTTTGGGAGTTAGCTAGATAATTGTTCATGAGTTCTATACTAATTCACCACTTGAGTCTGTTCACTTGGTCTGTGTGTCATATGGATCAAACTGATTTCATCATTTGGTATTATTCACTCGATATTTCCGTGATGAGAATGATTTGTGTTTTTGATCTGTTGGAGGATCAGTCGATCAGATCTGATTCATGGGTCTAGCAATAATCGAAGGTTTTGTTGTAGAATTGAAATTCAAGTTGTGTGTGTTTGTCTGTATCTTAACATCTTTCTTACACACCTTGATAATAAAATTATAGAATGTGTGCTTCAATACATTATACCAGTTATCCTCTTGTGTCATTAAAATTCTAATTTTAGTTTTTTCTTGACCTGTGAGTCTGTGACTACACATATTGAAGAGCATATCTTATGTAGTTGACTAGTGTGTTGAGAAGATATTGAGTATGCTTTAGTTATTTGTTGATTATGATTCTAATTTGGAAACCAACATAATAGGCACCTGAAACTCATTCACAAATTTAATGCTGTTGAAATGAAACTTGAAACATCTTTCTGTCTTTGTGTGTAATCGACTAATCGTCGTAGGAAAAGATGTTGAAATTGGGTCAAAAACTAATGCAAGGATCAACCTGGGACGAACGTGGGAATTCTAACGTTGTGCAGATTCTAATTACGCATCAACAAGCTATGATCAATTCGTATATAGATCATTTGGGGATGTATCTCATTCTAAAATCTATGGAGAACCAGATGGTTTGAAATTTGATCTGGTAAGTATGATATTGAATTAGAATGTCTGGATAGAATCAATTTTACTTGAACTACTTTAAACATTTGCGCGTCGCAAGTTAACTTTGATACATAAGACTGTTATGTAACTCCAAGAGGGCGTTTGGTATGCTGGAATTCAATGGAATTGGAATCTGAATTCCATTAGTCATTATGTTTGGTTGGTAGGAATTCGTTGGAATTGTAATTTAAATTCATTCTTAACGTGTTTGGTTGAGAAAGGAATTGGAATTAAAGTCCCTCAAATTTACTTCAAATGAAGGATTTCAAATCCTCCATATATTGAAGGATTTCAAATTCCACCGACCCCTCCTCCACCACTGACAGCCACCTACACCCCGCCAACCGACACTACCGACGACCCTTGTCGCAGCCGCCGACCTCCGCCCACACCGGACCCCGACCAGCCCCAGCCCCCGCCGACCCGACCCGCCCTGACCCCCACCACCGTCGCCCGTCGCCAAACCCTGACCGCCGCCGCCCCCGACCGCTGTCGACCCCGACCGTCGCCTACAGACCGCCGGCCGCTGACGCCACCCCCAGACCCGCAGAAAGCCGACACCGACCACCTGACCGTCGACTGTCGCTGACCGCCGCTGCCGAACCGCGGCGGTTTAGACGCGCTCGACGGATACTGCCGGTTCTCGACGACGGTGGTTATCAGTTGGTGGCGGTTGTGGGGTACGGTCGGTTTTTGGCAATGGGTTGGGTGCGGTTGGTGGTCACTGTCGATTGTCGGCGTGACGGTGGCGGCAGTCGGTGGTATGGTCGCGATGATTAATGGTGATGGAGGTGATGGCGGTTTGCAAATTGCAACGAGTGATAAATTCCAATTCCTTTATAAGTGTTTTGTCATTAGAATGCTTTTGAATTTAAATTACTTTTATAGATTCCATCTCATTGAATTTCAAATCCTTAGAAACCATGAATTTCAAATACAATTCCAATTCAATTTCAAATTCCAATTTCATTTCCAACAAATTCCGTGAACCAAACGCCCCTAAATTGTGTTAAAGAGAGGAAGAAACAGAAGCATCAAGCAAGTACAAGCATATCCCAGTGAGTATTCGACTAATACATAAGTGATAGTTCATCGCTTCATATTCATTCTCTATTGATCAATTGAGTATCCAGAATTCAAAAAAATTCAATCAGCATTCAGTAGATTTAATCAACCGGATTTGACATTCATTTTCAATTTTAAATCGATATGTTTAAGTTTGAAATATTAAGTTTCCGTAGACCTTTTCTTGTTATTCGATATGATGGTTGATACAGTTTGTGATTTTTATTAGTTTTTCATATGTTACGCTAGTGTTTGCAATATTTGAAATCATGACTTTAACTTTTTATTTCATTGTTGTGATTCAATTTTATATTTTAAACTTCGAGGACAATTAATATATAGTGTCCTTGAAACATTTCAATATACATAATAAAATGAACCATGCAGAAGATTTCAGACTAAGATAATTAATAAAATTCTATGTTGATTACACATGCTAAACCTAATACATATATTTGATTACAA
The DNA here is from genome assembly GCA_025506505.1 of Flaveria sonorensis. Classification (NCBI taxonomy): domain Eukaryota; kingdom Viridiplantae; phylum Streptophyta; class Magnoliopsida; order Asterales; family Asteraceae; genus Flaveria; species Flaveria sonorensis. The sequence continues at coordinate 50,774,239 of CM046425.1, read as the reverse complement.
ACATACATACTACATACACAAACGATCGAGATAACAAATAAATTTGAAGCTTAATAGTTTAGCCTAAACCCTATTAATTATTACCCTTCCGAAACCAGATTAAAAAACTTGAATGACACCCCTAGTTTTAAGTAAGGCATTCATTGGTTTACTTTAAACTGTAATGAGCAGTCATTACTCGTTTGAATAATTTTGACAGCAAATGCATACTTTACAGAAATATCAGCCTTCATCCAATACATTTATACTCGTCACTCGTGTATTCAGCTCAAGCTCAAGCTCAAGCTAAGCAAACCACCTTGTGTTTGGATTTGCTTTCGTTGTGTTTTACTACCTACAGGTTGATCCCAAACAACAGAGATACGACACGCTGCTGGTTATACCGACACGGTACTTTTACTTGCTCGCCAGATCTTCCTTGTGGACGGGCGCACCAAATTCTTAGATTTTGAGTCTAAATCGACATCCAGCTTTGATGCGTCAAGAGACAGTTTCTCACTGATAAAACTGTCTAAATCAAACCCGGTTCCACTTTCTGTATTATCTTCACCAGCAAGATCTGATCCTTCTTCACTTGTTAAAGAATCGCGTGTCTTGCTATATGCATTCTGATTTATGTTTAGTAGTTTCTTTATACTATCAATAGCTGGATCTATGATGTCAAACACCCCTGTCATCCATGAACCATCGTCGATGACTTCTGTACGCTGTTGCAACCAACAAATATTTATAATTATAACTTTCTTTTATTACTCTCTAATTAAAAGATGATGTGAAATACCTGTTGGAAATAGAGGTTTCTGATCTCTTCAGCACGTATGGAGTTTCCCTGGTCTTCTTCAAGAGATGCCCATGTCATCCATGTTACATAGCTTTGAGAGTTTATGTTGAGCGACGATCTGAATAGTCTTCTAGCAGCTGATAAGTTACCCAATCGCTGTTCCAGAACGCCCCAAGCCTGGATACAGTGAAAATGTTCATTATATTACAACTTCATATACATTTTAATATTGAAAAATGTTCAAAGATGAAAGAAGAACTGAAACCTGAAGGCAGCGAGCAGCACTTTCACTTGTTGAATTGATTGACAATGCTTTTTGGTAGAGTTCTCTAGCTGTTTTTATGTTTCCCTCTTTCCACTCCATCCAACCCCAAGCCTGATTTCAAAGAAAAACAAACTACTTTGAGCAAATAAAACTCAAATTTTTCCAAAAAAATGAAACATGATATGCTTACAATCCAGACGGGTTGGTGCCTCGGGTCTAATTCTGCAGCTCTTCTGAACAAAGCTCGAGCTAAATTGGGCGCTGAATGCTTGTATTCTAACAAACCAAGTGACTGAAGTAAAACAGGATCTCTGGGATTTAATGCATGACCAATTTTTAAAAGTTTTCTTCCTTTATCAACATTTCCAACATTAGCTTCAAAAACCCCCCATACATGCCATGCAAATCTATTCTTTGGACTAGCTTCCACAGCTTTCTGATTCATGACAATAAAACATAATAAAGATTTTGTGATTTGTGTAAAACGACGATTTAAGAAAAGAAAAAAGCACGCTTTACCTCAAAAAGCTGCCTAGCTTCCGATAGTTTTCTTGTTGTACCTCAAGCTGTGCCCATGCCTAGACAAGTGACATACAAGGAATTTCACTTAATTTCATACAATTACTTCTTTATGCTATGTTAACATATTGATGTTAGAGTTCGATAACTTACAAGCCAACTGGCACAGCTTTTGGGATTACATTTAGTAGCCTGTCTAAACAAGTATCGAGCTTGCTCAGTTCGGTTTGCTTTAGCTTCAAGCATTGCAAGTGTTTGGTATATGTACTCATTTCCACCACAGTTTTTTAATCCTTTACTAAGAAGATACCTAGCTTTCTTTACATTTCCAACTTTCAGTTCCAAAACCGCCCATCCATGCCAAGCCGCGATGTGTTTTTTGTCAGCAACTGTTGCAGCATCAAATAACTGCCTTGCCTTCCTTATATTTCCCATTTTGTTTTCCAGAACAGCCCAGCACTGATTTCGTATTACAAATAGAAGTATTTATAAAAACATGTATTGTTTTCTTGAAATCTGTTATAAAAGTTTAGTTTGATTACTTTTAGAGGAAGTAATGAACAAATTTAGGAAGACTGACCTGCCAAATGTAGGCATTTTCGCCTTGTGTTGCTTGACAACCTTTCTCATACACTGCTCTTGCTTCATTTGCTTTTGATTGCTTACCCAATATTTTCCCTAGCGCGACATAAGATCTTCCGTCCTCAGGCCAATAAGATATGCACTTCAAACCAACCATTAATGAAATTTAAAATTACAGTAGCAGTTTGAGTACATTCTAGAAGTATTAGATACAAGTAAAGAAGCTTCTCACAACACAAATAGAAACAGATCAAGAGCATTACAGTAGCATTTTATATCATGTTTAAGCATAGTGAAAACATCATACATGACAACTCACTCTAATGCAAGTCCGGTAATTTTCATAGATTTGAACTTAAAGATTAAGAGGTGAGAATTTGGAGCCCAAAATGGGAATAATTTTTACAATCAAAGCCCAAAAACCTTCATGGATTGGATTTGGGATGGCATTCCCAATATGACTGGTACATGCATTTTGTTATAAATCAAACCTTCATATGCATACACTATGATCATCATCTACAGTCAATGTTATAGCACTCTACTGACTGATTTATTAACTATTCTTGATTCGGGTTTGCCTGGATTTACCAGTTAATATATTTAGATTCAATAACCAATACGATTATCAGAAGGAACCTAATGTTGGTGAATCATTGTCAATTTTGTATGGTTTACTCAAAATCAAATGAGAAGTAAGAATTAACATTGACGCTAGTTCGGAGATGTGGAGAAATAACATTGAGGGTACGTGCTGTGCCCCTAGGGCGGGATCCAAGGATCAACAGCCCGTGGCAGCAGCGTGAAGAAATTTTATTATGACATGTTTGTTTTGCCATGAAGTTGCTTTTGTTTGCTTGTTTGAAAAGTGACATGAAATTGATTATTAAAATGAGATGATAAAAGTAACAGCTGATCAGCAGTTGCAATTGATGTCAGCAGCAGTTCACTATCAATTGCAATTGATATTAGCATCCACCAGTGATCAGTATTAAGTTACCACAATAAGGTTTTCACACTCATGTGATAGTTATAACCGTCAACCAATAACCATCACAAGAAACATTGTGATGGTTTCATTTGGTCTACTTTAAAAACATGTAACACTTGGTTTTTCTGAGAAAAGAACTTCTCGTTCTTTGAAATTCACATTCTATCTTATCCGGTAATTAATTTAATATACTCACTACATAGTTTAATCTAAAAGTGATTTCACGATCATATGAAATCAAAAGCCTACATCTAAGCATGTCACCAACATCAAACTTAATACTAAACAGCCACAAACACTTGCATACCAGATCACCACGAAGAAGATCAAATCACCTACAAAAATCACCATCACGAGAATCTCATACCTTCTGAAGCACTTCCTCGGCCTCCTTATACCGAAAACTCCTCGCTAACACCTTCGCTCTATACAACGCCAGATCCAAATTAACACCGAGAGGCTTCTCACCAGCACTCGATCCATCGATCCTCATCGGCTCAAATATCGGCATCTTCTTCGCAAATCTAGACAACTCAGCATCCACCACCGACGACGACGACGAATTCTCCGTCACTTCCACGTCATCATCTCCTCCACCGTCACCGTCGTCCGTCGACTCCATCACCGGCCGGCGAACAACGAGCAACTCCTCCAACGTCCGTTTCGCCGCTTCGCTACTTTCATCATCGTCGAGCGCCAAGGAATCGGATCTTCACGGAGCAGCGGCGCGGCGACGATGCGGCGGAGGAGGAAGAGTCGATAGAGTGTAGGGATGGAAAGTGGAGGGGGGAATGTGGAAATGAGGGTTTGATGAGGGGGGTGAAGTGCAACTTTGTGTGAGAGAATAGAGGAAAGTGTTGTTGTGAGGAAGATAGCTTCATTGTTACACACACTCACACCACAAATGTGTTTGGCGGGATTTTGATGTGGGTGAAGTGCGAAAGGACGAGTTTGCCCTTGAAGTGGTGTATGGAGATGGGGGTTGCTGAGGGTGTTGTGGTAATTTTGAGTGCTGAGGGTCATTGGTTTGAAAGAAGCCACGTTGCATGTGTAAGTTTGGTGGATGAGGTGATATGAGGAGGAGATTTTCTTTTACACGTGGAAGGTTTTCATTGGTTGGAAACTAGAAGATAATTTGATCACTTTTTCTTATTAAAGTATTACCATGTAGACTTCTAGCATTTGACATTACGTATTTACATATAATTTTAAATGTTCAACATATGCAACGAGAGTTTGATTTTTTCATCACAAGACACAGTTAGACGAGGTTTACTACTTTATAAAAGTGTATATCCGCATTTCGTAAACGGGCGGACCTACCTTTTAGGTAGGGGTCACTTTAACTTCATGTAAAATATAATTTTAATAGTTATATATGATCTAATCCCGACCGATATTCATGAAAATTCGACAACAATCCTCATGAAATTTTAACATCGTTTCATAAGAAAATTTATTTTTAAATTTCAAATTATCACTAATACAAACCTATTATACACAAATTAGCAAATATAAAATAGTTAATTTTGATAATTAAAGTCCAATTAACTTAACCCAATTATTTATATAACTTAACCAACTTAGGGTCTGCTTGTTAGAAGTAACAGAATGAATAAAAGAATAAAATGGACAAATGAATTAAATAAATTATTACATTCTATTGTCATGTTTAGTTACCTGTAGGAATGAAATGAATCATTACTTTATGTTGTTTGTTAGGTGGGAAAAAATAAAGAAATAAAATACAGAAGTGGTCATGGTGGTGATGACCGTTGGTGATGGTGGCCGTTAGTGATGACCGGTGGTGGTGGTGGGCGATGATGACCGATGATGGTTCCCAATGATGGCGGCCAATGGCGGTGGTGGTTCTCGATGGTGGTGGGTGGTGGTGATCGGTGGTGGTGGTGGTGGTGGCGGGTATTAGTGGCCGATGGTTCCCAATGGTGATGGGTAGCGGCGGTCGGTGGTGGTGGTGTTGGTGGTTACCGGTAGCGATTGTTGGTAGTGGTGGGTGGTGGCGATCGGTGGTAGTGGTTACCCGTAATGGTTGTTGATGGTGGTCGGTGATGGTGGGCGTGGTGGTGGTGGCAAGCGGTGATGGTTGGTGATGGTAGCAACCGGTGATGGTTGGTGGTGGTGGTGGTGGGTGGGTGGTGGTGGTGACCAATGACAGAAGAAGAAATGGAAAGGAAAAAAAAAGGTGGTGGATGGAATGAATTTCGTGTATTTAGAGGAAATAGGATTACCTTTATACTGGTCCATTCAATTTCCTTCACCAACCAAACATCTTTTTTTCCATTCACTCTCGACGGTTTATTCCATTTCGGCCATCATTCCCGCATACGAACGCTACCTTTGTTTTTAAATCAAATATTATAAAAAAAAGTTCTTTTGTTTCGTTGTCCCGAAATCAACAATACGGAATTAGAAGGGCGTAGTAAATATGGTTTTATCTTTTTAGTGTGTGACCCGAATCGAATCGAAAATTTGAGTGTTTAGCTATAATCAATAGCATTTAAAAATTTTGACCCCCATGAAAAAAAATTCCTGGGTCCTCCATTGATTTCGTCAACTTGTGTGCAGAATTAGTGTCGGATAAAAGATGAGGTCAGGACAACCGACGTGACAATTCACACCCAACTATAATGCTCGAAGTCGTGGTGGCATCACATGATCTTCAAATTTAACATGTGTCCTTGGATATTGCGAGATCAAACAACGATATCTATGATTTTGCTCAGTCTTCTATTTTCAATGCATCATTAATGGAGTGAACATGGGCGTCATTTATTGTAAATGGAACGAAGTATAAGCACGAGTACTATCTTATAATGATATTAATCTGAAAAATGATACATTTGTCAAGTTCTTTACATGTCCCTAACAATATAATGATAAATGATTCTATTTTGAAAAAACTCAAAAATCAACGAGAAATGACATCGAAGAGGCATTCAGTGCTCGCAAGAAATGATTCATAACCGACTTTACACATCTCTATTGTGTACATTGTCAAATATATTAAGTGATATTACGTGTGTGCATCTATTGATTAGATCTTGAAATCGGAAGTTATTGTATTTCATAACATGCATGACAAACTCCTTATTAATTAATTCATTAAAACGTTTTGAATTTAGCACCAACAACTTAATCAATGACTTTTACATTTCAATATATATACGAGTTAGGTGTCACCCATTAACTTTCCGTTGATTTGTACCTTACTTGCCCAATCTAACTTGAGACAAATAGAATTATAGGACCACACTCTCTTTCTAGCATTTGGGCTTCCAATTGCTATTGATGGAATTTTGTTTTGAAGTTGGTGGCTATTAAGACCAAGCATATTAAATTCAAGTAAAAAAAAATACACCCACCCCCTCCCCCTCTCTTAAATATACACTTTAAGCAAATAATTGTTTCATTTTAAAAGAGACGTATATACGAAAATATAAGTTTATCATTTTTTAAAAAAAGATACATGGACTGAAATCTTTTAAAAAAACATTTGAACTCTAAGAACAGTATCATTCTCTTTTTTATCTTCACTTGACATCCAGCCATTCTCCTCTACATCAACCCCATCACGGGACAACCATCATAGTATGACGCGAAGTTGACACAAACAATTTTAATTATCCAAATCAGATTTGTTGCAAATTATGTATTAGTTTGGGTTTTTTTATAAGATTTTGGTTGTTTTAGATATGATTTTGATTGATTTTGATATGATTACAACATCTTGGTTAACAAAACAAATCATGGAAACACTTTGACCACAAGAGGTGGACAGGGCATAAGACTGTTGTGTCTTGTAAAATAAACAACCTTATAGAATGTTTGTTAGTGACTTAAAAAGCAAACCACCTTATAGAATTTGTTAGTGTCTTTAAAAGCAAACAATCTTCTAGCTTAAAAGAACTTCTATAATTGAAGATCACATTTATAAACAATTATTTTCGTTGATTTTGATCCCGTATGAAGTTCACTTCTTTAGTTAAAGCCAATTCAAGTAGTCTGTATTATAAAATGGTAAGGGGGATTAGAAGAGTTTAGGAGTTACTAATGTAATTTAAGTAAGAATTTTAAATCGTCATCTCTGACATACTAACACCAGTTCAATCTGGTATTGAATCCAAAATGAACCTAACTAAGTCATACTCTTGTTATTTTCGTACTATAATATATAAAGCACAATTTAAGGATCTCTAGACTAGAGATACTAAAATATGTTGTGTCTTAAGGTTTAAATCTTATAATAAATAAACCTGTAGATTTATTAAAGAAATTATAAAATGTGAGAATTAATCGTTTAAAACAATCCGACGCAAAATGGGTCTCTGCTATTACTTTAGTGACCTTTGTATTGTTTTTATTAGGGTTGGCATAATAGATCAGACACGACACGATAATACACGAGCACGATTAGTACTGACACGAACACGACACGATAACTAATCGTGTCATTTTTTCCAAACACGAACTTGTTTAGAAACAGGTTACACGATAAGACCTGTTAAGAAACACGATAAAAATCACATACTTTTCACAAAAAAGTTTGCTAAAAGTGCATAAAAATCTTAAATAATACATAGTACTTATACATGACAATCCATGACATATTTGAAACAAAAGTTCATAAAAGTGATAATCAAACAATATCATAATTTAAATAGGTTCATTAAGAGGCGTAGTCCGAAGAGAAGGTAGACTCGGTTAGTGGTATTGTGGTAGTCACATTCGATTAAAGTTGTTGGGCAAACGATAGACCTTCTAAAATAAATATGAACAACATTGGCATATATCATAAATATATATTGAACTATTTTAAATAAGCTATAAATATAAATATGTTTAAATAGGTGTCTTAACAGGTTAACAGGTGTTTAACCTGTTAAGACACGATTTTTATCGTGTATTAAACATGTCGATCTGTTAATCACACGAAACCTGTTAAGACCAAACACGAAACCTGTTAAGACCAAACACGAAACTTATTAACTTCGTATCGTGTCGTGTTAACAGGTCCGTGTCAGAAATTATCAACACTAGTTTTTATTGATATGTCAAAACCTACTTTATATAAGCAATTAAAAAATACACACCTGCTAAACAAAAGAATAAAATATTAAAATAAGCAATCAGTAGTCAAAAACTGCTCATTGCTTACATTCAAATTCATTTGCTTAATCACGTGCCGGCAGGGGTCAACATGTGCGGGGCAGCAGTCCATGAGGAGGAGATCCATATGAGAAATAATAGAATAATAATAGAAATACTTTATTATATATCTAAAGATAAGTTTAAGGCATAACAAGTATAATATACCATGTGAAATGAAAGAAGTTTCAATAATATGTGTTTAGGTTAAAGAAAACTCAACTAAAATTTTATAAGCAACCTACCTGATCTTAACGAAAATATTAGCTTTTAATTTAAACTATTAATTTTAATTTAAAAAATGTTTAAAGTATTACAATGATAAAAGTGTTGTCTCTTTCTTGAAGGTACTTCAGGATCAATTTGATCAAATTAAATTACTAATATAACTATTAAAAAATAAATTTATAAAAAAAGAACAACTAAGAAAAACGAGCCACATGTTCATTCCTAGCCACGTGTGCGAGGAAAATCCATAATCTCTCGCTGAAAAGGTGACTAGGCGAGGGATTTACATAATCCCTCGCTGACGTGGCGGAATTTCGATGGTTTCTCGCTGACGTGTCTCATTCCTCGCTGACTGGGCGAGGAATCAGGGGTTTCCCTAGCTCATAATTACCAAAATGCCACTCATCGCTTAGAATTTTTATTTTTTTTAAATACAAAATTTTAAAAAAAATATTTACCAAAAATTTAAAAAATCGTTAGTTTTATTAAAAAAAATTCATTTATTGTTTTTTAAACACTTAAATTTGTTATTTAATGTGGTTTTCTCCTATATAATGTAAGTTTTCCTCTTAACAAACTTATCAAATTTTAGTTTTTTACTTTATTCATTTTACTAGTTTAGAAATACGTTTTTAACACAGGTTAAATTAAAATATTAAACTAATAGTTAATATTTAATATTTAAAAATTTTAAATAATATTTAGATAGATATGATTCGGATACGTATACTCAACTAATTTATCTAAATTTTTAATATTAAAATTTTTTAATAAAAAATATTAAAATATTAAAATTAACTATTAATTTAATATTTAATTCAACCCGTGTTAAAAACGTATTTCTAAACTAGTAAAACGAATAAAGTAAAAACTAAAGTTTAAAAATTTGTTAAGAGGAAAGCATGTATTATATAGGGGAAAACCACATTAAATAACAAATTTAAGTCTTTAAAAACTATAAATGAAAAAAAAAATTAATAAAAAAATGATTTTTTAATTTTTGGTAAATACTTTTTTTAAAATTTTGTATTTAAAAAAATAAAAATTCTAAACGAGGAGTGACATTTTAGTAATTATGGGCAAGGAAAACCCCTGATTCATCTCCCAGTCAGCGAGGAATGGGACACGTCAGCGATGAACCATTGAAATTCCGCCACGTCAGCCAGGGATTATGTAAATTTCTCGCCCAATCACCTTTTCAGAGAGGGATTATGGATTTTCCTCGACCATGTGACGAGAAATGGACATGTGGCTCGTTTTTATTGGTTGTTTTTTTTTGTAAATTTATTTTTTAATGATTATATTGATAATTTAATTTGATCAAATGCTTATTTTGGTAATTTTTCTTTTTCAAAACACTCCTAGCACACTAACTCTATCAATATTTAATGAGAAAGGCTCTCATGTTCGTTAAATATACTAATTACCCTTTTTAGTTAAAAGAAACGATAAAAAGTTATAAATACCGTAAATCCACCCTCCATTTGGTTCTTGGTTTATTTACATTCAATAGTGAATCTAAATTGTTCTAAGATGATTATTGTTTACTATGAAATTGAATTTAGTTGTTGAAGGTCGATCTGGTTTAGATTTCAATAACGCTAGTTCTGCGATGAATTTTAAAAATGGTGTGTCTTTTTAATTATAAAATTTTGGTTTTTATTGGGCATTCAAACAATGAATGAGTTTAGGTTTATGAATGTGGGTTATGCAACGAATCTTGAAAATGCTGAAATGGTGGTTTTTATATATCTTGCTGAAATGGTAGTTTTTATATATCTTTTATTTTAACTGTAGCGAAGAAGACGATGAAATGACTGATATACCCTTATACTTATACCCTTATGAGCAACAAGGTTGAGATCTTTCCGGTTACAAAATTTCAACTAGATATATCAAACATACTGTCTTTTAAACTTAGTTATCAAATGTTTTTATTTTAAAAGCAAAAAAACCCACGTCTGCTCTTTATATAATTAACCCTTATTGGCTTATACTGTAAACAATTAAAAACATAGTCATGGATCAAAATATTATTTTCAATTTTCATAATGCGTTTCTATAGTGCAAAAACATTATTTACTCCGATACATACGAAGTATGTAAACTAATATAAACAAATTAGCTTTTAGAGGAACTAGTTTTTTCCCGCTACGCGGGCGCGCGTTCTGTTATTTTTTCTCACACGTAACGATGGGTTACTTTGGTCGTTGTCAGTTTGGCTCATTGAAAACCATAAAAGCAAAGTTTTGTAGTGAAACTCTAAAATAGTAAATTTTAATAAGTCAAACTTAAAAAATAAATGGCGAGAGACCGGTTATGCAATACCGCGTTATTTTGGTCATTATTGTTCTGGCTCGTCATAAACAACAAAAGCAAACTTTGATGGCAGAACTCTAAAATACTAAATTTTAGTGACCAACGTCCGAAAAATAAAACGTTACTATAAATAATTTGGTAGTTGAATTCTAAAATTCTAAACTTTAATGGTTAAAGTCCAAAAAACAAACCGATAGCCAAACTATAAAAATACTAAAATTAAGTGACTAAAGTCGGAAAAACAAAACGTGACTATAAATATTCTAATGATCAAACTCTAATATCCAAAGCTTTTGAGATCAAAATCAAGAAAACCTAAAGATTACTGTTATTTTAGTTTGTAAATTAACATAAATAAATAAATAAATATATAATTAACCATGTTTTTTGTGTTAATAGAAACAGAGCTAAAAAACTATGGGTGTCAAGATCAGATCATTACTATCAAATTAATATTAATGATGTTAACAAGGATTAAAGTCAAAAATAATGTTCTATATCTACTAAGAAAAGTGAAAAGTGAAAAGTGAAGATTGAAAAATAAATTGAGATAACATTAATATATTATGCTAATATCTTAGAGTAGATTATCATTTCCCCTTATGGTTTCAGCTAAAATAAAATTTTAATTCAATAATTTTAGTTTGATTTTTCAGCTCCATTAGTTTATTCAACAGGTACTCAATACATACTTTAGGTTTAAGGTTTGTAACAAATATGTTATTTATGTTAACATGGTTAATTTAAAAGTTAAAACTATAGTTATGTGAGGATATTTTTTATGCTTTCTCTCCTCTTTGAATCACACTCCCATTCTAGACTCTCTCTTCTACATAACCCAATAATAAACCGATCGTCTTATTAGTTTACTGATTCGATCGGTTGGACCGGTCGAACCGGATTACATTATAAATAATAGTAGATATATTAAACATTTGTGTGTATATGTAATTTATAATAAACTATAAAAATACTATATGTTTTGATGTGAATTTGTAATTTTAATAAGATATAAATACTTATTTAGATATAATATAGATCTTGAAATGCTAAAATAAAGAAAAAAATATATGAGATTTTGAAGGGAAAAAAAACGAAAAGAAATTTTAAATTCGGCCTACAACCCGACTGATTCAAATGGTTCACCGGTTCGATTGGTAACCGGCCAGTTTAAAGAGAAATGTTCATATAGATATAACCAGTCCTGTTCTATGACCGGTTCTTCGTCTAAGCGGTTCAACCATTTGATCCGATCTAATTCTAAAAATACTTATTTAGATATAATACAGATCTTGAAATGCTAAAATAAAGAAAAATATATGAGATTTTGAAGGAAAAAACAAAAAAGAAATTTTAAATTCGGCTACAACCTGACTGATTCAAATGATCAACGGTCGATTGGTAACCGGCCAGTTTAAAGAGAAATGTTTCATATAGATATAACCAGTCTCTTCTATGACCGGTTCTTCGTCTAAGCGGTTCAACCATTTGATCCGATCTAATTCTAAAAACACTAAAAAAAGTGTGTGCGAGCGCGAGAAACTAGTTCTAATACTGGTTATATAATTTAATGAATATTAAATGTCAGAGGCTTTGTAGTCAATTAAAAAAGGTTTAACATTAACAACGGCTTTGTAGTCAATTAAAAAAGGTTTAACATTAACAACAAACGGTGTTTAATTGAAAGGAAATTAAACTAATAGACTAAAAAAACTAAACTAGAAGTATTGTACGCAAAGGTTATTTTCTCCGAACTAGGTAGACAAAAACCGGAACCTACTCTAAGTTTTAAAAAATTAAATAAGATACCTTGAATCATGCTTATTCGGGGTCAATCTAGGTCATCTAACTATCTAAAATCCTTACAAACCATACAATAATATTTTACCACCTCAATGCCTTGGCTTATTTGAATACAAGAATATATATGCAAAAGGTAAATTGTATTATAAAAGCAACAGAATTTGATTAATTTTCAAGGTGAGCTGTGTAATAAAAGTAGGATAATTTAATTCTTTTTCCCTTTATATGAGATTTAAATCATCTAATAATTATAGAAATCCTCAATTGTTTCATAAAATTTCACAATCTTTGTGTGTAATTAACCTAATAAACTATCAACTTTCACAATATAATAATAGTTTAAGTTTTAATATATTTTACAGATAGCCAGTTTGTGAAATCATGACGTAAAATTCCTTTTACTATCTAAACTTGAAACCATGAAAAAAAAACTAACAGCTTGTTTTAATTATTAAAGATATTGTTCTGTTTTATTTTTAAACAATATTTAACTTGCTTATTTGTTTGTGTTTTGAAAAAAGTTAAACTTTATCCAATAATAAAAAAGTTTATGAAATGGTGTACTAAAAAGACTATGTGTGATGATTATTTAGTTAATATATCACATATACCATGTAGATAAAAATTATTTCAGTAAATCCTCTTTTAAATCAAGTGTAGTGGTTTAATTAATATTTGGAGTCCCTATTGATGCAATAATTTAGAAAAAATTAGGTTTGACGTTAGAGCCTTATGGATTTAAAGTTCTTTTTAATTAGTTTGTAATGATGTTTGAAGCCCACTTATGTCTATGTCATCATGTTTGGGTCCCTTAAAATATTACATATAGTCTAATGTCACTCAATTTTCATCATGTTTATAAAAATTGTTTTATAATTGTCAAAAAGGTTTAAACTTAAATGCATAATGGAACACATATGTATTTTGATTGGTATTTAATGATTATTTTATAAATTAACTTGAAACATGAGATAACAACGAATAAAATAAAATTCACTAATTATTAATCAAGTTTCGCGAATTTCAATTTTATCAAATGTATGTAAAATTGTAAAACTAATCAGTAAAATAACCAAATGATTTTAGTAGAAGGCTTAATAAATTCGTTTAGTAGTTAGTAGTATGTTGAAGCTCTTGTTAAAATAAGACGTCACTTTACACAATAGTAACAAATTTGAAACTTTGTTATAAACTTGTGAATTTTTTTCATTGTTACCTCCTACTTTAACTTAATTGAGAAAAAAAGTCACTATTAGTAACTAATATTTATATATTCTTTATACTTAATTATTAAACATCTAAACATACATAAAAAATTACATATGATTAAAAAGTATGAAGTTAAATGAGTAGTTTATAGGAAGAAAAAGGTATACGTAATCTTAGTGAAACACTTGAAAAATATGGTATGCCGCTAACGTGAAGTTATCGAAAAATAAATATATAAATAAATAAATAAGTAAATAAATAAATAAGTATTATTATCATCGATGTCACGCTTTGTGAGAGTGTGGGACTATATTTCTATATATATCACCCCCGTTGGTTTGGTTACTCACTTCAACGCTCATCTTGAAAGCTCCTCACCCGTTTGGTAGTCTTAAACAATTTCCCACCTACCCAGGTACGATTAACATCAAATTTGTGTTCAATGAGTGTTTTTCGAGTGATTTCTTGCTGATTTATGGTTCAAATTTGCGTCTTTCATGCGATCTGGATCAAATTGACTGATTATTTGATCATTCTGTATGATTTACTCGGTGTTTCCAAGATGGGCATGCTTTGATTTGTGTTTTGTTTGAAGTAGAACCCGTGATTTTGGGTTTTTGATACTTCAATTGAGTTGGAGGATCAGATCTGATTCATGGATGCGCGATAATTGAGTTGTTTGATTTAGAATCGAAATTGAAGCTGTGTGTGGTTGTTCGTACTGAGATCAGGGCTGTTTGTGTTAGTTTTTAGAAATGTGATTGATTTGTTGGTATTTATGATCTGATTTGATTTGATTTTTAGGAGTTGGGATCTGATCTGTTTCGTCTTAACATGAGTTTACTTTATAGATATGCTTAAATCAGAGTGATTTAGGGCTTGATTGTGTTAATGTTGCATTAAAACCATCAAATTCTTAGATTTCTGTATTGTTCCTATGTGTGTGTTCAAATCATCTTTTCATACAACTTTTCGCATTACTTTTGTAAACATTTTTAGATTTTGGGATACAAAAGGGGACAATCATCATGTGTTATGTTATAGAATTTGTAGAAAGGGTCATACCATGTTCGTATTCTTTATGAAAATGGCACAAGATTCATTTGGGGATGTTTCATTAACGCAAGATTTCCTGTTTGTGACGCTTCTCGAATTGCGATCAATATTTAATAATATTCTCTGTGTTCATTTTTGGTTTGTGACTTTATATGTTGATGAGTTGATCTCTCAGTTTACATGTGGAAATATATCATTTACATTAGTCACATTCAGGGAGCACCATGGCAACTGGACAATATTTCGCGGACGACACAAGCATTGTTCTATAACTATAAGCAGTTACCAATTCAACGGATGCTTGATTTTGACTTCCTTTGTGGTGTGTGAAATCCCCCTAACATCATTCATTCCTAATGAACTTAATATTTAGCTTTTGACTAATGTCACATAATTAGTTTTTAGAAATGTGATTGATTTGTTGGTATTTTATGATCTGATTTGATGATTTTTAGGAGTTGGGTGGGATCTGATCTGTTTCGTCTTTAACATGAGTTACTATTTATAGATATGCTTAAATCAGAGTGATTTAGGGCTTGATTTGTGTTAATGTTGCATATAAACCATCAAATTCTTAGATTTCTGTATTGTTCCTATGTGTTTGTTTCAAATCATCTTTTCATACAACTTTTAGCATTACTTTTTGTAAACATTTTTAGATTTTGGGATACAAAAGTGGGACAATCATCATGTGTTATGTTATAGAATTTGTAGAAAGGGTCATACCATGTTCGTTATTCTTTATGAAAATGGCAACAAGATTCATTTTGGGATGTTTCATTAACTGCAAGATTTCCTTTTTTGTGACGCTTCTCGAATTGCGATCAATATTTAATAATATTCTCTGTGTTCATTTGTTGGTTTGTGACTTTATATGTTGATGAGTTGATCTCTCAGTTTACATGTGGAAATATATCATTTACATTAGTCACATTCAGGGAGCACCATGGCAACTGGACAAATATTTTCGCGGACGACACAAGCATTGTTCTATAACTATAAGCAGTTACCAATTCAACGGATGCTTGATTTTGACTTCCTTTGTGGTGTGTGAAATCCCCCTAACCATCATTCATTCCTAATGAACTTAAATATTTAGCTTTTGACTAATGTCACATAAATTTTTTATTATTGTTTAAGGGAGGGAAACACCTTCAGTTGCTGGAATAATCAACCCTGGTGCTGAGGGATTTCAGAAATTATTTTTTGGCCAAGAGGAAATCGCCATACCAGTACATTCATCGTATGTTTTATTTTTATATATTTCTGATTGTAACAATATCAAATCTTATTTTGGCATAACATAATAGCAAACTATATTACATCCATATTGCAGCATTGAATCGGCTTGTGCTGCCCACCCTACTGCTGATGTATTCATAAACTTTGCATCATTCAGAAGGTTAGTTCTAATTTTTTAAAACGCCCATTAATCAAATGTGGATTGGTAGTTTTAAATCTTCAATTTTCTATTATGTTAAATTATGATTATTAATATTTTGGTAATCTATACAGTGCTGCTGCGTCATCCAAACTTGCTCTTAAACAGCCTACTATCAGAGTTGTGGCTATTATAGCCGAGGGTGTTCCGGAATTAGACACCAAGGAGTTGATTTCTTATGCAAGGTTAAACAATAAGGTTGGGATTTTAACTGTTGACTAAGTTTGAACATGAGCCATAGTGTGTTTAGCCAGGGTTGGCGAGGGGTCATATGGAAAGTCAAATCTACGTATGGTATCTAAGTTGGGTAGCGATGGTGATTGCAGGTTGTTATTGGGGCCGGCAACAGTTGGTGGGATTCAAGCTAGCTTTCAAGATTGGTGACACTGACTGGGACACAGGGGATAATGATAATATTATACAATGCAAATTGTACAGGCCTGGATCTGTTGGATTTGTATCCAAATCTGTATGTAAACATGCTTGACATTATGTTGTTTATTAGAGGTGGCATAATTGGCGGGTTGGATAGCAGGTTACACATTGAGCCAAAAATACTGAATAAGAATATGTAGAGTTTTTATGCATAAAAACACACTTTGGACAGCTTTTGACCTGTTAGATGTGTTCAAACAATTTTCTTATTACTACTTATTAGCTAACTTTTTTTTTTTAATATTACTTGTTGACCAATAGAGATTAACTCGAATAAATAAAACAAATCATGAATCAAATTCATGTAAATCTAAATACCTCCTACCAATCTACCTCTGACCATTTCTAAATTTAGTCATAGGATATCACATATCTCGATCTATGTTTTATATGTAAATGTAAGAGAAATAATTATGTGCTTTCTTCAAACCACAGGGTGGCATGTCAAATGAGATGTACAACACAATTGCACGTGTGACAGATGGAATCTATGAAGGTATTTATAACACAAACATATCTTTCTGTATACTTGTTTGTTCGATCCTTTGTTTTGTTCACATGTAAATCTGGTTTGATTATACACATCTGTAGTATTCATAGTTTTTGTTTTGTGATGAAACCTGGCAACATTATTTTGTTTCAAACAACTAAAATCTAAAAAAAAAAAGATCATGAATTTGAAAATTGTAGGCATTGCAATTGGAGGAGACGTTTTTCCTGGTTCTACTCTTTCTGATCATGTTTTACGGTTCAATAACATTCCACAGGTATCTTGTTACACACTTCGTTCTAAAAAACTGAAATGTTTAAATGTCTCTTTATAACTAGTATTATTTTCATTTGGTCTAATTTAGATAAAAATGATTGTTGTGCTTGGGGAACTTGGTGGTCGAGATGAGTATTCCTTGGTTGAAGCACTTAAATCAGGAAAAATTAATAAACCAGTATGCGCTTGGGTTAGTGGAACCTGTGCACGCCTCTTCAAATCAGAAGTTCAATTTGGTCACGCGGTAAGCTTATTATTTTATTATATTCTATTTTGTTGAAACAGAATATATGCAATTTCCTTCATGCTTAATATTTATCCAACAATCAGGGGGCCAAAAGTGGCGGTGTAATGGAGTCTGCACAAGCTAAAAACAAAGCACTTAAGGATGCTGGGGCCGTGGTGCCTACTTCATACGAAGCGTTTGAAAGTGTAATCAAGGAAAACATTGAGAATGGTAAGTCTAAATTCTAAATTCTTATAATTTTATATTCCTTTTCCCTTTTTGTTCTTAGAAACTCAAATTTCTGTGATGCTTGATAGGCTGAGGAGGGTAAGATTACCCTGTTAAGGAAATCACCCACCACAAATCCCTGAGGACCTTTTTTAGTAAATATATGTTTTTTTTTTTGTTTGCAGGTGAAGAGCCTTGCTATGCAGGGGTACCAATGTCCACAATTGTAGAAAAGGGATTGGGCGTCGGTGATGTTATTTCTCTTTTGTGGTTTAAGCGTAGTCTTCCCCGCTATTGCACACAGTTCATTGAGGTTGGTCAATGTTGAATTTTTTTTTACAAATACTCAACCAGTTCTGTGGAAATTGAGTTGTCGGCAAATTGCATAAAAAGGAAATCATTTTTTTACCCAGAAAAAAACCATTAAATATAAAAACAAATTTGTTTGATATTCAAAATTTAGTAAAACATTGGTATAAGGTAATTGGTACAGGTTAAGAGGTTAAAATTGATGATTCTGAATTTCTGACCATGTTGGCTTATGCTGACATGGGACAAACCTGTTAACTAACAAGGTTGAAAGTTACCAGATATTGAATCTATTTCAAGTTTGAGGACTCTTTTCCGGGGCAAATAGATATTGGGCCGAAGTTGGTTGTCTTATGCAATTTGTGCATTTGTCAGTATGATCATGAAATAAGAAAATATCGTGACCCTGGCCTCTTGAGTGATGACAATGGCCCAATATGTTATTGTAACTAGACACTTCCGTAAATGGAAATGTTGCAATTTTTAAATTTTTCATGGGGAACCAATGGAGTGTTTAGAATCTTGAATTCTTTGGCTTTTTTCTCACTAAATATGCATTAATTTCTCAGATTTGTGTCATGTTATGTGCTGACCATGGTCCATGTGTGTCTGGCGCTCACAACACAATTGTAACCGCAAGAGCAGGAAAAGATCTCGTATCAAGTCTTGTCTCTGGTAAGTTCATTTTGAGCAAAAACAATCAAATTTTATCAGTAACAAAGAAATGTAATCAAAAAGCTCTTTGCCAAGAACCAAACTGAATTAGTTGAGTTGCCATTCAATGTGGTTCAAAGGGTTATATGATTTAATTTGATTCGAAGGATGCTAAATTATTCGAGTGATTCTACTTTTGTAACAGGTTTATTGACAATCGGTCCTCGTTTTGGTGGTGCTATTGATGACGCTGCTCGATACTTCAAGGATGCATATGAGAGAGTGAGTTCAGAAAATGAAGTTTGAAGTACTTTTAGTTAAAGCTCATATGACTAAATCCTTACATTTTCTCTTTCTTTTTCCCTTGATCTTTTTGGAAGAAACTTTCACCATATGAGTTTGTCGAAGGCATGAAAAAACAGGGTATTCGTGTACCAGGAATCGGGCACAGGTTTGTTTGTTTTTCCCTCCAATTTCGGTAATAAATTTGCTTAGAACCAAATTATGAATATATTTGGTTTTGGTTAAAAAGGATCAAGAGAGGTGATAATAGAGATAAGAGAGTTGAGCTACTACAAGCATTTGCTCGCACACATTCCCGTCAACAAAGTACATGGAATATGCTGTTGAAGTTGAAACTTACACTCTCTCAAAGGCAAACAATTTGGTGATGAATGTTGATGGTGCCATTGGTACCCTGTTTTTGGATCTTCTTGTGGGTAGTGGAATGTTCACCAAACAAGAAATTGACGAGATCGTTTCCATTGGTTACCTTAACGGGCTTTTTGTTTTGGCCCGTTCCATCGGTCTCATCGGGTGAGTTTATTCATATTTACATATGCGTTCTATTTTTGGAGTTAAATGTCTTGATGGGAGCAACCTCTCTATCCTCTGGGATAGAGGAAAGGTCTGCCCTCATCCCACCTTCCTAGACCCTACCAATAGTTTTGCTATGAGTGGGATGTTATTGCATTATAAGTCACAGATTGTTTCTAGTGTTTGCTTATTGTAAAACTGCTTCTAGTTATTTAATATCAGGGTTTAAATAAAGATAATTGTTAAACAGTTAGCAGAAGCATATCCAAACACTATCATGGATTATATTTTGTCACAGCTGATTATTAGGGTATCACATAATCACTTTCTAGAAAATCAGAACTTGTCAAGTTATTATAAGTGTTACATGTAACGGGTTGTACTTCGCGGATGCACATTTGTACATAAAACACTTGTGCAGGTGTTACTGTGAGATGTACAAGTCGTGTATTAGGATTGTTGCAGCATTTGACTGATGAATCGATCATTTGAAATATGCAGGCATACGTTTGACCAAAAGAGGTTGAAGCAACCACTTTACAGGCACCCATGGGAGGATGTTCTTTACACCAAGTGATCATTTTCATAAGTACTAGCATCATTCCTCAAAACGTGTACTGTTTCAAGTTTTCTGTTGTAATGACCTTTCGAGTGTTTATTTGTGACATTTGTCTGTATTGATCACTGTAAGTTCATTGATTGACAATGATTTGTCCTTCGATATTCATAAACAAGAGTTTTTAGGGTTTATATTTTTATTTTTTTCTATGAATTTTTGGTATTTCAGCAACACAAACCTGGTTTTAAAAAATGGTTCATTAGGCATGCCAGCAATATGATGAGGAAAACACCTCGGGAAGGCTGATTCGCACAAAATGAGTAGATGACGAGACGACTCATATGATTGTTATACTGTTTGGACTATTAAAAAAGATGTCATGTTACCTTGGATAACCCATTACCCACCCGAACAATTCTGTGATATAACATCTGGTAAATCGTGTAAACCACATGAAAGAACATGAGACGAGATTTGATCTCTAGACTTGTGCTATATGTTTTGTGTCCCCGACAACTAAGCCTTCATAGTCGGACTTCTACCTCCTACTTGGCTATGTCTTACGCTAATTCATGCACAATTGACTAGATATTGAGTTGTTTATAAGACTGTCCGCGATACACTTAACCATTACTAAATGTGTTAAAAATACATTTTAGAAAAAGTAACTATCACAAATTTTTAAAAGCCGCAAAATCTATAAATAGAAAGTTTATGGATTTTGAAATCCCCATTTAAGGCGCTAAACCCTTTTTGGTTTAAGGTGTCTAACCTCGATTTATTTTATCTTTTACCAAAGTGTGAACCTTTTTACGTCTAATCTTAATAGTCACTTATTTGTTGGAATGGACTCCGGTCACATTGTAGAGGGAGAGCATCCTCCGACTCGGATCCATCTTCATCGTTTTCGTCATCGTTTTTAGTTTTTCTCTCACGCATCAACGTATGTGTATGCAAAGACAATTTATGTAGGAGAGAGGGAAATGAAAAAGACAAACCGATAGAAGTGAGAGATCTTACTTCTATATATAAAGACAAATGGGCTTTAATCCTAATTAGGCTAGTTTCATTTGGGCTTGTTATAGTTGGCCCTAACCTGTTTGAGCTTTGGCCCAGTCATAACTCCATAAGGAAAGCTTATCAAATAAAAAAATGTTATAGTAAATAGTTTCTACTCTCTAACGACCACAAATCTTCAGATATATTATATAAATTATATTTTTTAAAAATTATATACCTTCTTAACACTTAAATCCAATGCCATTAAAAATTTCGTCAATTTTAATTTTTAATTATATTAGGTTTATTAAATATTAAAGTCCATTAACATTTGAAAAAAATTATATATTTTCTTACTTAAATACATCGAGACAATGAGTTCTTAACTTTATATTATAGAAACTTATTTTTTCTACCCGGGGTAGGCCCAAAAATTTATAAGGAATTTCAGAGACAGTCTTGATTAGACTATCACAATCACCCGCCAGTCAAATAGGCATGCTCTTTGGATAAATGGCACGAGTCAATATCCTCTCTAATAACATCTCTTCATGAAGAATTGCAACTGAACCCATCTAAACCATCCAAGTTCGATGAAGCCAGTGACAGAACAATTATGATCTTGAATGGAACCACAACTGAACAGGTTTGATATCCAACCGCAACCTAACGAGACGTGAACAAACGAGTAGAAGCAAAGCCCCAACTAATCTTTTCTAATGAATTAGGCGCGAACCAACACACCCAATTAGTGTGATCCGCATTTGCACCCTAATTTAGAGTCAATAATTATAGAATTAATTAATCCATTAAATATCAGAATGCAATGTTCATATACATAGTTTTTTTATATTATCATTTCAAACCTTAAATTGATGTATTTTCATGTGCATTGTGAATGGGCATGTCTCCTGGTGAAGGTGTTCCACTGGAATTGACTCAAGACATGTTTCATAGTGGTCAATGGTCAACCCAAGAAGGTTTAGGACAAGCATATGAATTGTGAAGTTTTTCCATACTCTAGAAATTCAAAATAGATTATTGGTCAACTCAATTTGATCAACAACATACCACCACTCCCTAGACTGTTGAGATTTTTGCCCGTTAGATGGGTGAATCCAATGGGGTTGGATCTAGTGTCAAATACGTTTAGTTAAAAACTTTAAATGATAAAGCTTTTTTAAAGTTAACAGTTTGAGTTCTGTCTTCGGCAGTTCAATGTAAATTATTGTGATGTTTACTTTGAGTAAATAGTTGGGTAAATTTTAGTGGTTAAAGTAAAGGGTGAACTGAAAAACACCGCTGACCATTCTCTAAAATCTATTTTTTGCTCGATCTTCTCTTTATTTCTCCTCTTTATTTTCTTTACGATTTTATATTTCTTTTTATAATTTCCTTTCACAAAGTGCATACACCTAAAACCCATTCTATGTAGTTAGCAAGGCAGGTGCCAAGGATTTGAGGCCCGAGGCGAGTTAGAAAAGTGGGCACCAAACTAAAAAAAGTTCTATTACCATCTTTTATATTTTCAATAGGTTGTAAATTGTTTGTTTTTTATGAGTTAATTAAATGGGTTAAATAGTTTAACCTAGAATGAGTTAATTTAAAATGTGTAATAGTTTAATTTAAAGTGTGTAATGGATTAAATTTATACAGGAATTTTTCAAAATATACATACATATATATTAATATTATAAAAAAAAGTTTTAGACACCTACGACGATTGAGCCATGAGCGATCACCCCTCCCTTGCGCCGACCTTGATAGTTTGTTTATCTCCTAGTTTGAATTTTGCATTTATATTCTAGATAAACATAAGTTGTTGCGTTTTGATTATCTCAACTCACGATCCAAAACTATATATAGGGTATACACTTCTAAATCAACATTTGTTACATTCAAGACAGAGGTATTTTTAGGGTATGGATATTTAGACATCCCAAAATTATAAATTAACACCCCAAATTTCTATACTTGTCGTATAGCCCCATACGCGTCGTATAAGGGGGTCATATAGCCCTATACGAGGTGATAACCCCTCTGACAGCCCCCTGAATTTTTCCTCGTAGTTAGTGTCGAAATTTGCTATACGCGTCGTATAGCCCCATATGTGTCGTATAGGGGATCGTATAGCCCTATACGAGACGTATAACCTCTTTGACAGCCCCCTGAATTTTTCCTCGTAGTTAGTGTCGAAATTTACTATACGCGTCGTATAAGGGGTCGTATAGGGCTATATGAGGCGTACAACCCTCTGATAGCCCCCTGAATTTTCCTTGTTTTCATCTCTATACGTCGCGTATGGACCCATAACGACGTATAAGGGGGTGTCGATTTATCTAAGTGTGTGTCTATATATTAGGATCCTATTTTTACCGTTTACATAGATCCGACCGTACTTGTAGTAATGTGAAATTGAATGCTTATTGGCTAAGTATCCCTGATATGTTGATTCTTGTTGATAGAAGTTAAAAGCTTTTGAAAAGAATGTGTACCTTACTGCATGCACGTACCATTATATTATAATGTGCACAATCAAAAGTCCACAATAATGATAATGTTGATTCCTTTTCCATATACACACAAAAGAAAAAAGATAATGTTAGACCATCTACAACGGTGGAGTTACAGACGCCTCTCCTTCTCTTAGTTCTCTTACTTTATATTTAATGAACAGATTTAAGTAAAATCTTACAACGTAACACCTTATTTTGGATGGTACAAATGGTTTTCTTCTAAACTTAAAACCTAATTTGATTTTGTTACCTATAGACGGATAATACTTGCGTTCGTCACTTCTGTTAACCGATTATTCGGTTATGAAATTCTTTTGCCCCTGTCCGTTACTCGAACCGAACTAGATCGGAATCATGTCTAACCGAACTGAAGTCAACCGATAAAACAAAATTCATATTTTGCATACACTTAATTTCAGTTGAATTCAGATAACCGAATTGAATAAATAATATTTTATAGAACCGAAAACTGATTTCACAATTCAGTTCTATTTTTTAAGGTTACGAAAACGATTCGGTTTTTGGTATTTTTCACACCATAACAAATATAATTAAAATTATACATGTTTAATTGTGGTTTACTTGTTTTTACTATCACATTCAAGTTAAATATTAAAGGATAAGAGGTGTGTAGGTAGATATTACAACATGACTTTTATTTATCGTATTAATAGTACTTTAAGACTTCTAGAAGTACTTACCTTAATCTTGATTAGTCTTCATTTTTAATTTCTAATCCATTGAATTACATCATCTTGATCTCAGTTGTTCGATCACACATGCTAATAATACATATATTTGATGACAGATTTATTAGAAATAAACCATGGGTCTTCCTATACAATTTTAAAGTATTATGACTTGGATTAAAAGTGCTTTCACTTTTACTAGTTTTCCTTCATGGTATCCTTTGATTTAGTCCGTATATTCTGAGTTTAAATTACTAAGTATAAAACGTAAAATTGTGGTACATTATTATTTACTAGATTAGTTACCCATGTGTTATACAGATTGAAATAATAAACATCGTATTCGAAAACATGAAATTGTGAATATGACATTGTGAGATACTAAAACATACTTAGATTTCAGAAGATGGAATCATGATATACATTGAAACGGAAATGTTGTTTTATAGTGAGTAATCGCTTATTATAATGTGTTTGACTTCGTGAATATTGAAAATTTAAAAATATTGGTTTAAAAAAATACGATGTTTAAGCTATTTTAATTTTAATAATGATTAGCAAGAAACTAAATTTAATTTTAACAAAATTAAATCTAATTAAAATATTTTTAATGAAACATTTTATTTATTTTTTAAAAAAAAGTTACTTTAATTAACATAATAATAAATTAGCATTTATTAAGCAAGTTCATTAAGAAAATTATATTTATATACTAATTTGTAATTTTTAGTGCAGTGAGTACATATGTTTAAATCTTACATGAAAACCTAAGTGAATATCCTAAAAAATAACATGTGGTTTATAAAGATTTTAATTTATTAATATAAATTAAATTAAATAAAAATTTTATTTTCAGGGCCCATATAATATGATAAACAATCATAAAAGTCAAAGGGCATGCACCCATAATTCAATTTATATAAATAGGGCTGGCCCAAGGATGCTGTACGTTAAGATAACATACAATATTATGAGTTTGTGGATGATGCAGAGACTTAAAATTTTATTGTGAAAATAAATTTTAAAAAAAAGGTAGTTGAAGATAGTTCGTTGTTGGCCTTTTAAAGTCAAAAATCCATGACAATGTCGATTTATTACGAACATGACAAACTGTAACTACTTTTTTATTTATTGGGAAGCGTGCATGTATATTTATTTTCAAGAAAATAAGAAAAAACCGATCACTTTATAAAAAAATAATAATGTATTGTCGTTTAAAAAGATAATACACATACTATTTTTTCTCGGCGGTGAACATGCACATTTTTGTCTTAACACATTTATATTTTATAGTATTTGCTCGAGCGACATCTAATTGAATACTACATTATTTTATCGAATGAATGTTCATTGAAAACGAATAACGTTTTAATTAAATGCAGGTGTAATGTTGTACATGTATACATCATTGTATCATGTTTTATGAATCACTGCGAAAAAAAAACGCTTAAAGTCAGCCATAAATTCAAATTACTCACCAAACATAGTTTAATTACTAATAATCTTATTTGAAATCTAATCTTTATTATTTCAAATATCTTAGTAATTACTAATGATTAGCGATGAACGCTATAATATCTGATACTTCAATGTATTTATGGCTTTCCTTGATTGTGTAATCATTGAAGGATAACAAAAGAATTTATTTTATCTTTAAATAGACATATCAATTGGTATTTTTCTTTTCGTTAAATGTCAAGTTTATGGTAATGTTAATTATTGTATCCTATGTTTTAGGGACGATATAAGAAAAAAGATATTTAACATTTATGCTCGTTTTATATTTACTAAGATTAATTTTCATAAAACTATTATAAGAATAGCATATTATCATAACCTTAAATGAAAATTTATTTAACAATTTATATTATTAAAAAGGAACAAAATAATTAACATAGAATTCAAGCACAATATCTTATTATATTATATCTAACAAAAACAAGCATATACATGAGGACACAATGCTTGCATTAACTTACAAGATAATATTTTTAAATAATATTTATAGAGTTATCTCATTTAAACTGCATGATCGGTAATGATGCGTTTATGCTAAAACCAGAAGAACCATGATCCAACATTCTGCCTTCCCATGAGGTTTACCTTTAAAGTTACACATCATATATTATATAAAGTTTAAGCAATACAATACAAATATGACAAAAATGATTAAAACTTAAAATCGATCTTCAAGATAAAAATGTATATGTGATAGACGTTAGGTTTATTTTCCATTAACCAGTAATGCAATGGATATATGAAAATTAATAGCCATCACTTTACGATTGATATAATATGAACTTCATTAACTGACTTTTAATTTTAAGTTCGAAGGTAACTGTAACCCTTTAAAATTTTTTTGAATTGTTAATTGAATCACTGACAGATTATTGACCCACCTGATCATTTTCATACTCAAGTGTATTACACTAAGGAGGTTCTAATATCTAAGATTATAGTAAATTCAAATAAGTGCACTCCATACATCCGGACTTGTTTGATGGATATTATGATCACATTGATAATTAATCAATCTAATTACACTAAACTATGTAACAACATTTTGACATTTAGAACCGAGACTTGCTCGTCTTAGAAGACGGTGGAAGAAATTTAATTTCCCTCATTTAATTAGATCAAATTTAGAGCCATTAGGTGTAATTTGAATTGGGGTTATAAGTTATTAGTGTTGTTCTCCTTTATCTATTGCTTATTGTAACAAGTAACTCATCGTTACGCTTTTGTTAATACAGTTGCCGCCATTCTAAAAGTAATAAATAAATTGAAGATTACTATGCCATAAGTTCTACGTTAACTAGTGAGGTATGTATGTTGTAGGCCTTGGTTTAAAATACAATTTATATCGATACGTAGACAAGTATAAGCACGTCACAACAGTATATTTAGATTTTAAGAAAAAATTACGTTACTAATGGTTTGGTTTAATTTTTTTATTTGTTTAACATGTTAAATTATATAGGTTGATTCGCGAACTCGTCTAGGTAAACATATAAAACATGACATATTTGTTAAACTATAGGTAGTGTATAACTTGTTTATATAGAGTTGAACTATAAGTACAAGTCGTGAAACTAAACCAAAGTCAAATCGTTAGTAATTGGTTGGTTTGATTTTAAATTTCTAACGATTTGATTTTGATTTTCAATTCGGGTTGTTCAAATAACTCAAAGCTCGGAGCTGGCTAGAAATAAAGCTCGAAAAAGCTCGCTCGAATGCGGCTCGTTTACATACCGAGTCTGCTCGGCTTGACTCATTTACAAAACCAAGTCAACTCAGTTCAATTCGTTTAAACTCGAGTTGGATCGATTTTGGCTCAAATTATTTAATTTTAATTATGAATGTACAAATGTACAATTGTTTATGGATCGCATGCTTTTGATTAGTCTAGTCATCGTTTTATAGAGACACTAATTATATAATTGTTAGTTTATACCCTAACTCTAGCCAAAATACCTAATAAATTACACTTCTCACTTGCGAAAACTGAGTCTACAGACGTTCAAATAACTTATTACTTGAATCTTACTCGAAATAAGCTTGAAAAAGCTAGTTTGAACTTCGCTTAGATTGTTTATAAACCAAGCTGAGCTCTGCTTGGCTTGTTTACCAACCAAAATAGCTCGGTTTGGCTTGGATACAAACCCAACCGAGTAGAGCCAGACCCTAACTCGGCTCCGCTCGACTCGTGAACGACCTTATTTATAATGAAAAAAAACCCTAGTAATTGTTTAGTTTACTTAATCATTTAAAAGTTGTCATAACAAACTGACACAAATTTTTATTTTTTAAAAGCCTGTACTGTACTTTACACTTTCTACTTCGCAACAAATGCGATTTAAACTAAAAATCTATTATATTAAAAACATACACATTTTCCACAAGATTATATTAATGGTTGTCGCAATCCCAAAGAGATAAAAGAGTGTTCTAATTTGTTAAGACGAAAAGAAAGATGGATAATATAATGCAAGCCGCCTACCCAGAAAGTAAGCAAAATATGTTTAGCCTAAAAAAAGAAAAAAGCTTATGACTATGACACCTTAATACAATGGATAAATGTTACTATAATTAACAAAAACACTGCCTTATCTATTTGTTTATATAAATAGGTACAAACTTTATATTATACTTTCACATTTCAACTTCAAATAACCGAGTTTTAAACGATAAGTAATTGACGTGGATTTCAAGATTTTAATTTATAAAATAATTGTGTCAACTAATTGTCGGTTAAAAAAGAGCTAGCCCATTTGGTAGAGGCTTTGCCTTTTAAAATGGAGGTTTTGAGTTTAAACCCAAACAATAATGTAATTTGGTGTAGTGTAGGAGTAGAGTATATTTGCCGTTAAAAAAAAATTGTGTCACCTAATTTGTGGAATGATCTCTCTGACATGTTTTTTAATATGTTTCCAAGTGATCATCATATAATTTTAAGTTATATATTTTTTAACGTGTATATCTTTATATACTTTACTAGTTTTAGTAATCTGTGTATTACACAGGTTGAATAAACAAAATATTAAATTAAATAAGATTTTACTAATTATAAAAAAATATTATAAAATAAGATCTAATTGAAATTGCGTATGAGTAATGGTATAAGTAATAAATCAATGATATCAACTTTTTAAACATTTTTGTTTAAAAAAACTAAACATTTTGTTTCAAAATAAACCGTTTTAAAAAAATTCGTTACTATAACTCTCAATTTTAAACATTTTTTATTTATAATATTTTACTTTTCGAAAATATCAAATTTTAAAAACTTTTGTATTTTTAAAAAACTCAGTATTATTTAAAAATTTGTTTCCTTATAAATAAAATTAATAAAAAGAACTTTTTTTTAAATTTATCAAAAAGTATTTTTAGGTTATAAAGAAATTAAATAATATTAGTAGTATTTATAGTAACTATTCAATAGTATGGAGAAATGAGAAAATTTGATGAGGAGTACTGTGGTGATGACACATGTCCCCCTTATTTACCGAAAGTTTTTTTTAAATCACATTATTAAACTAAGCATTTAATTATTTAATTTTAGTATATTATTGCTATATACACGTATAGATTAAAAATCAAATTAAAATAGTGTCACTATGATACGTGTATAACTTATATAATAATTATTTGCCTAATTAAAATAGTTTGCACATTAATCATATACGTTGTGTAATTATTTAACTAAGTTGTGTAATTAATATTGTACATGATAATAAACATCAGTTGTGTAATTATAAATATATGTTGCTAACTATCATATAAGTTGACTAATTATATTGCATCTGAATATGATTACAGTTGGAACGCATTTACCTTTCTCTCAAATACACGTGTCACATCCTAATGGTTTCGTCTTCTTTGTACATTTTATGCCTTTGTATAATAGTATGAAGTTAAAGTAAAAATGCAAAAACCTTAAGAGGTCTAGGAAGAAATCTATGTTGTTGATTTGTAGAATGGAAGGACAAGAGTGCGTCATGTTGCAGCGGTGATGTTTAAAACAGAGGAATGGTAGAATAGAAATTAAGAGTCGACCAATTAAGCATGCATATATGAGTCACCTGTTATTTCTTTCATTTTTTAAATGTGTGAAATTTTTTTACATGTTATTATTTTCTTTAGAAAAATTATACCATATAATCAAGCGTATTTTTATCAAACCAAATCAATACGTATTCTTTTTTGTGTAATAATTTTACACGCTTTGTACGAAAAATGGACTTTGTATTCTATATATAAATAAAACATAATATAAATAATGAAGAACATCACTAAAATTTAAAATAAAGTAATAAATGTGTAAACATTAAATGTAAATTTTAAATAACTAAATACAATTTATTTGTGTATATCACCTAATAATGAAATCAGAATCAATAATTAAAAAAAAAAAATTAGAACTGTGATACGTTATTCGACATTTTCTAAACTTTTGATATGTTATGATGATTTTGATAAATATAAGACTAAAAAGGCAAATAAAAGTAATATACAAAACAATGCATTTGAATCACACATTTCATTCATATTATTACTATACTAATTTTATATTACAAAATGACGCAACATATTATTTTATCAATTACATTGTTTAATTTATTTATTTGTCAATCTATTTGGTCCAATCGAATAGTCCCTTACAATGTGTTCTCGAGTTTTCGAGGAGGGAAAGTGGGAAAAACAATTCTAAAATATTAATGTCTCGAGATTTTTTGAAGGAAGGAAATAATTTAACATACATATAACGTAATATATACCATTCAACTTCATCATATTTTTATATTATACGATTCATTATGTAATGATATATTTATACATATAAATAAAGTTATAATACTATATACCTTGTAAGCGTGTATAACGTGTAGTCAAGTTAACATGTGAAACTTAAGCTTGAGTTATTTGTCAAATGAAATTCAATTAAGGTTGGAGTTTGGGTTGAAACTCGTTAAGCTTAGCTCAAATTATACTTTTAGCTCGAATTATACTTTTAGAGAGCTGATCTTGAATGATAGACAAACGGCTCGACTCATATACCCCCGTTTGTTTTTTATTTGATCAAACACAAAGAATTAAAGCTTTTACAAAACATTAAAACATTTATATTTTTTAAAGTTGTATTTAGGACCTTTACAACTTAAGAACATATATAATTTAGAGACCTTAGTAAATTTCATCTAAAGTAAACAACAATAATTCAGATATAAAAATTAGGTGGCGTATCTAAGAAAAATTAAAAATGACAAACACAAAAAAAAACAAAAATATAATACCAATGTCATCCGAACGTATACTTCTTGTTTGACCAAGATATTACGAATTAATGAAAACGAAATAAATAATAACAAGAACTGTGAATAAAGTCAAGGTCTGATTTACAATTTACATAACCCTTAAAACTTTAGTGTTAAATTTATAATATAAAAAAAATAAGAAAAAAAAAGACCACTTGATTTTTGATTTATCTCCATTTTACATAAGCTTTAGAGAGGAGACACAACATTTCACGATTTAATATACATAGACTTAAATTACATTTATACATGATTTTGTTTTTAAGAACTTGAACACATAACTTTTTAGATTTTAAACCAATAATTTTACCAGTTTCTTATGTCAGGATAACTTAAGGGTTAAATGAGTAATATTGAAAAAGATAGAAGAAAGCTGGATATCAAAGTAACGGAGATTAAAAAACAAAAGGTTTAATGGAGACGAGAGAGAGAGAGAGTGACAGGGGTTTGTTCATCTTTCCTTTGATTCTTTTACTTCAAATACATATTTCACCACATAATATTCCATTAATTTAGGGTTTAATGTGTGTGATTGTGTGTGAGAAATATATATAGAAAGTGAGAGGTAGAGAGAGAGAGAGATATTCAGTTAATTGATCCATCTAGACAGCTTTATCTATCATCATCATCTTCCATCATCATCATCCATCATCATATCTTCATACCCAAATCCCATTTGCAAATTTGAAGCTGAATTGGTGTTTATGTGAAAAAAATGCTGTGAAGGAAGTAAAAAAACAAGAATCAGTTCATGATCCATCGACAATCAGCTGATGTATCGTTCAAATCAGCTTCAACGACAACAGCCCTTGTACCATTTCGATGTATTCACAGGTAGTGTGTGTTCTGTGCGTGTGTTTGTGGTTTCCCTTCGTTTAGCTATCTGCAATCGACATGGATTTTCGTTAGTTGTTTTGATTTTGGGTTTAGGGAAACAGAAGTTTATAATAAGGGTTTTAAGGGCAGTTGGTTAATTGATCAATGTGTTTTTGATGGATTTTAGTTTATGATGATTGTCTGTTTATATTTATGCAAATCAAATTGATTTTGCAAGTTTCTTGATGAGGTTTTCTCTAGTTGTATAACAGGGTCAACAGTGAAATTCTCAATTTGATTTGATCATTATGTAATTTTTTGTCATTCTTCTGATTTAGGGTTCCTGCAAAATGAGAAGTTGGAGATCAAAGAACAATTTTCTTGATTTTTGAATGACAGTGTGTATTTGTGTGAAAGTGTGTGCAAAATGGATGAGAACAACAACAACAACAAGAATGAAATACCACAGACAGAGGAGCTGTTAAAGAAGATCCATGATTTAGAAGAAAGCCATGCTCATCTCAAACAAGAAATGTCAAAGCTAAAGATCTCTAATGACCATCAGAGATCTGACAGGCAAAGGTCTAGTTCAGTATCTCCCCGCCGCCATCGCCGGAGAAACATGGGTGGGTTGTTTGAGGGCGGTGGCTCTGTGGCTGCCTTCAAAATGGGTTCAGCATCTTTCAGGCATTCTTCACCACTGAGGAGAGAAACTCGCAGTCTGGATGTTAGCTACAGTAATAATAACAAACATAACAGTTCTGATATGTTTGGTGGTTCTGCTGCTGAGGAGCATGGTGGTGCCGCCACTGAGGAGCATGGTGGTAGTGCTGCTGTTGGAGAGAGGAGTGGAGTTTGTTGGCCTTCGGCTGTGAAGCTAACGGAAGCACAATACTTGAATATATTGCAGTCAATAGGCCAGGCTGTTCATATATTCGATCTCAATGGTCACATAATCTATTGGTGAGTCAGGCATTAGTCAATCATATTTGTTCTCCGCTTTCTGTATTTTGTGTTTATTATGTTGATTTTGCCATATGGGTTTAGTTGCTTATTGTTGTAAGCTCAAAAGATACCGTAGACAATGCTAGGATACATGATCACACAAAAACAGGAAAGTAGTTGCAGGAGATGAAAAACATCAACATATTATTTACTTAGTTCAACAGTATTGACTTAGTTCAACATTTTCTCCAAATTTAACTAAACTCATAGAAGATGAACATAATGTTTGAAACAAAACTAAATGTGTAAATATCAATTCTGGGTTTATCGAAAATGATAAGTAGACGTGGATATGGGCAGGTTGGGCTAAGTTGGGTAACGGGTCAATACGGGTTGAATTGAAAGTTATTGGGTTCAAAAATGCTTTTTGTTTAAAAGTTAAAATTTTCCTTGATAAATAATTGGTTTGTTTGATATGATTACAAAAATTTTGTTATTTAAATACTAATATTATGGTTTTAAACTTCTAATAAAATGATTAAGGAGGGTTTATGCATTATAATATAACGTTGGCAATATTTGACCCAACTGATCAGTTTTCTTTAAGCTAATATTTTTATTTTACCACCCATTAGAGATAAAATACAACTTGAATCAACCCATTCAGAAGTTAATTTGTCATAAAAAATGTTTTATATTTTATCATTGTGTGATCATTGGAATTTTGTAGGAACCGTACAGCTGAAGATCTTTATGGTTACACTGCTGCAGAAGCTCTTGGAAGATCACCCAATGAGCTTTTTGTAGAACCTAATGATTATCACTTAGCAGATGCTATCATAGAAAGAACAATAAAGGGGGAAGGTTGGTCGGGTCTATTTCCAATTAGAAACAAAAGAGGGGAAAAATTTGTTATTATGGCCACAAATACGCCATTTCGTGATGAAAATGGGACATTAATGGGGGTTGTATGCGTATCAAGCGATACCCGCCCGTATAGGGAAACGAAGCCTGTCGGGAATATTAGTGCACCAAGGAGGATTGCTTCAACTAAACTCGGACTTGATCCCCAACAACCTCTACAAACTGCAATCGCCTCAAAGATTTCAAGCCTGGTGAGTGTTTTAAGACATTAATATATTATTGTGTAGTTTTGTTGTCATTTTGCTATATGCGGTCCTTTGCTAAATATAAACGTGTGAAAAATAGATGGGGGGTCAAGCAGGGTCAATGAGTTTGGGTTGAAAAAGTTTAATTTTCGTACGAGTCTAAACTAGAAGGCTGGGTTTGATTGACACATATGCACTATTTTCTCTATTTCGTTTCTTATAAAAAGATCATTATTATGTTAATTATGATTGTAGTGTTGGGTTTGTGAAAGCTTTGGGCTTGGGCCCATGTTTAGTTTTCTTGTTCATTAAGTTGTTAACCCTAATTAGTCTCTCTCTATATATCCATGTCATGTATTTGTTATCTTTGTACTGAGCTAATAAAGAAAACCCTAGTTGCAGCCCGTGGACGTAGGTCACATCGACCGAACCATGTTAAATCCTTGTGTCGTTTTATTTTCTATTTTCTGCGTGATAATCGTTTGTGCGTGCTCGTGTGTTGGTTCCGCTGCGTCGCTTGATTCCTAACAAGTGGTATCAGTGCTTTGGCTCTTTCGTTACATCGATCGCACTGAAGAAGCGATTCGCAGAGTTTATTTTTTTTTCCGAGATAGTATTTGTCACACCCTCAATTTCCACAAACGGGGTATTACCGTTAGGCGTGTGACTTCCAGGATCAGCCACTAGTTACACCAAACGACACGTTAAATATAAAACATAGTTATTTGTTAACGTTTAAAATATCCCAAAAACAGAGTTATTAACGTAAACATAATAGTAATTGCGGAAGCATAAATAATTCTTAAATCTTTAAACGGCGCAACACGCGCAAACCAATTAAATAAAGTTCATAAAAACAATGATGTATCACGTGAGACGATGAATGCATGAATGATATGATCCTAAGCGTGCGCGTCTTGTGAACCTGAAAGAAACATGCTAAAGTGTCAACACAAGGTTGGTGAGTTCACAGAGTTTACAGAAAACAGTAATCATCAACAATGAAAACCAGATTTAGTAATCAAAGCATATCAGTAGGTAGCTAGCCTACAACAAGTCACAATGTGTATGAATTTCGCGATCGAGCTGACAGTAATATAATGTAATGAATGCCCCGGCTGTGGGTACCAAACCACAGCACAGTAAAACAGGCTAACCATTCACCCGTTTGACCTCCAGTCAAGCTAGCGCGACTAGCCCGGGCGGGGTTTGTCAAACCCAGTAGATCTACTAACAATCACCTCGCTAATACCATATTAACGGTCCGAATGAGGCGTAGTGGTATCACCATAGTACACAAGTATATGCAGTATTATTAATCTAAAGTATCGTACAGTTTATGAAAAACAACATGTTTCTCCCCCCCAAAAGAGAGTATAGTATGAAAAGTGGGGCTGTAAACTCACCTTGAATATACAGTAATACGATTAATGCGACGGACAAATGATTAGGTTTCCGAACAACCTGAATTTACATTTAATATTTCATTAGTATTAATTGCTAATAATTGAATATATTAATAAGAATTAACTCGTATGATCTCGCTCTCTCAACAACTCACAACACGCAACAGAAGTTTCTTTACATAAAAACACACCCAGCAAAAATATAAGTATAATATATATATATATATATATATATATATATATATATATATATATATATATATATATATATATCTGATTTTGGCATGACACAGACAATGTACCAATACCATTCAACGAACAAGTAAATATATTCATGCACTAATACACAAACCCGCTATACATACGCATGTAAGCATACCACATACCGCACATATTCAATTACTGATGTCCACCAATAATGCACATATACATTCCTATTGTAATTAACTATCAACACCAATGACACCCCTTTTAATTTCTGTTTGATAGACAACATAGAAAGCAGAGCATCACACACATATATATAGCATCACCCATTCATCATGCATGCATAAACCCACATCCAAAAACAAACATATGACTACACACACATTCCCAAGCACACATACATGGCAGTACCCACATGATGCAACACATTCATTTGCAGAAAATAAAATTTCATGCATACAAGGAACTATATATATATATATATATATATATATATATATATATATATATATATATATATATATATATATATATATATCACACAGTAACACACACACATGTATATACATCACACAACACATTAGGACACGCACACAACCATACATCGGATACATACATACATAACACTCATGCACGCAGCCGTAGTACACACAGACACGCATCCATAAGCATACATACGTACATACCCGCGCACACATCACCGACTAACAACAACCGTACTCTCATTCGAATGCACGCGACGAAACGAACAAAGTTAATCGAGTGAGTGATCATACCGGTCGATGCAGGCTCTTCGGTTGATGACCAGAACTCTCAAAAGCGATAACGGTTGCGGACGGTGACCAAAAGCAACGGAATTGCCAAGAAGGAATGGTGACGTCCGCTCGTTTACTCACGGTTACGGGTGACAGGAGCTGCCGGAGGTGGTAAGTCGGCAGACGGCAGCGACGGCAGGGTTTTCACGGTTGGTTTTAGGGTTGTGTCGAGGGAGGGCCGATGATTTGTTTATATAGGATTTGGTTTAGCCAAAATTGCACTATGGCCCCTCCCACTAACAAACCTTCCATTTTGTGCATTAGTTAGTTTTAGTAAATTTTAATTTCTTTTAGTTAAGTTAGAGTTAACTAGTATTAATAATAACCATTTTCAGTAAAAAAATTATGTATATATAAAAAATTGTGAAGAGAGGTTAGATAACAAGGCGATGGTAACCTGAAAAACTCGGGTGTCATATCATCCCCTTGTTGAAGGAATTTTCGTCCCGAAAGTTAGAATATCAGGTTCACGAAGAATGCCAGGTTCAACGATCTATAACGCATATAGATCAGGGTTTCTGTGAATCTAGAACACAGACGATAAGGAAGAATTGTAAGGTCTAGCGAGGGTTGTGACATGATCCCCTTGTTGAAGGAATTCGGTATTGAAGTTTAAAAGAAAAGATATCTTAAGAATGATACCTTATGAAGTGGGTGCCTGATCTTTGAATAGTTGCGGGTACTTCTTCTTCATCTGATCTTCGCGTTCCCAAGTAAACTCTGGTCCACGCTTTGAATTCCACCTAACGCGCACAATCGGGGTCTTGCTACGCCTTAGGGCTTTGACTTCACGATCCATAATCTTTATTGGTTCTTCAATGAAATGTAATCGATCATCAATCTTCAGTTCCTCCAATGGTACGACTAGTGATTCATCAGCTAAGCATTTCTTCAAGTTGGATACGTGAAACACATTATGTATTCCACTGAGCTCTTCAAGTAAATTCAACTGATAGGCTACTGAACCAATCCTTTTGATAATCTCAAATGGTCCCACGTAGCGTGGATTTAACTTTCCCCGTTTTCCAAACCGGATTACACCTTTCCAAGGTGAGACTTTTAGAAGTACCTTGTCACCAATCTGGAATTCCAATGGCTTACGGCGTTTATCTGCATAACTCTTCTGTCGATCACGTGCCGCTGCCATACGATTACGAATTTGCACGATTTTCTCAGTCGTCTCGTGCACAAGTTCAGGACCTGTAAGTTGGCTTTCTCCAACTTCTGCCCAACAGACAGGTGATCGGCACTTACGTCCATACAGTGCCTCAAATGGTGCAGCTTTGATTGAAGTGTGATAACTGTTATTGTAGGAGAACTCAATCAATGGTAAATGAGTTTCCCAATTGCTGCCAAAATCGGTCACACAAGCACGCAACATGTCTTCCAGTGTCTGTATCGTACGCTCACTCTGACCATCGGTTTGCGGATGATACGCAGTGCTCATATCCAGCCGCGTTCCTAATGATCGTTGTAAAGACTGCCAGAAATGAGAAGTGAATCGAGCGTCACGATCAGATATGATGGATACTTGCACACCATGCCGAGAGACTATCTCCCTTAAATAAATCCTCGTCAACTTGTCCATTCGATCCGTCTCTCGGATTGCCAGGAAGTGTGCGGTTTTCGTTAAGCGATCTACTATGACCCAAATGGTATCACATCCGCTGGGAGTCTTAGGTAACTTCGTGATGAAATCCATCGAAATCTGCTCCCATTTCCACACTGGAATTTCCGGTTGCTGAAGTAGACCGGATGGTCGCTGATATTCCACCTTAACTTTAGAACAAGTTAAGCATCTGCTTACATAGGTGGCAATTTCAGCCTTCATGTTTGGCCACCAGTAGAACTCCTTCAGATCATGATACATTTTGTCTGAACCCAGATGAATTGAGTAGCGTGACTTATGAGCTTCATCCATTACTAGCCGTAAATCCCCATATCTTGGTACCCAAATCCGTTCCATGAAATACCGGATTCCGTCTGTCTTTAGATCTAGTTGTTTCTCCATGCCCCTCATGGATTCATCCTTTAGGTTTTCAACTTTCAAGGCCTCAGATTGAGCAGCCTTAATTTGTGCAGGCAGACCTGAATGGATGGTCATTTGTAATGCGCGCACCCGACGGGGTTTTGGTGTTTCCTTCCGACTGAGGGCGTCGGCTTCCACATTAGCTTTACCCGGGTGATACTTGATTGCACACTCGTAGTCATTGAGCAATTCTAACCACCGCCGTTGCCGCATATTCAGATCCTT
Source organism: Flaveria sonorensis (assembly GCA_025506505.1). Classification (NCBI taxonomy): domain Eukaryota; kingdom Viridiplantae; phylum Streptophyta; class Magnoliopsida; order Asterales; family Asteraceae; genus Flaveria; species Flaveria sonorensis. The sequence goes on along the minus strand of CM046425.1, from coordinate 50,735,315 downwards.
CTGATCATATATGTGCTGGAGGCTCTTATGATCTGTATAGATCGTACATTTGGTTCCATATAAGTAGTGCCTCCAGATCTTCAAGGCAAATACTACAGCTCCCAATTCCAGGTCGTGTGTCGTGTAGTTCTTCTCATGCACCTTGAGCTGTCTAGATGCATAAGCAATGGCATTGTTGCGTTGCATCAGTACACATCCTAAACCTTGGATGGATGCATCACAGTAAACAACAAAGTCATCAGTCCCTTCTGGCAAAGCAAGGATCGGCGCGCTACAGAGTTTGTCTTTAAGTGCTTGAAATGCTGATTCCTGTTTGCTGCCCCATTTGTAGATGGTTCCTTTGTGAGTCAGAGCAGTCAAAGGTTGTGACAACTTAGAGAATCCTTCAATAAATCGTCTATAATAGCCCGCCAAACCAAGGAATTGCCGCACTTCAGTAGGCGTTTTCGCCGTCGGCCAATCCTTGATTGCGTCAATCTTTGAAGGATCTACGTGTATACCCTTTTTGTTCACCACGTGTCCAAGGAATTGCACTTCCCTCATCCAGAAGTCGCATTTTGAGAACTTGGCATAAAGTTGTTCATTCTTCCGCAGATCCAGATTGATTCTCAAGTGTTCCTCATGATCCTCCTTATTCTGAGAGTAGATTAGTATGTCATCAATGAAGACAATGACAAACTTATCCAAATAAAGCTTGCAAACACGGTTCATGAGGTCCATGAAAACCGCTAGGGCATTGGTCAGCCCAAAAGGCATGACTGCGAACTCAAAATGTCCATAGCGAGTCTGGAATGCCGTTTTCGGGATGTCTTCCTCTCGAACTTGTAATTGATGATAACCCGATCTCAGATCGATCTTGGAATAGTAACTTGATCCTTGCAATTGATCAAATAGGTCGTCAATGCGTGGAAGTGGATACCGGTTCTTGATAGTCACCTTATTCAGCTCTCGATAGTCAATACACATCAGCAATCTAAATTCAATCTTAACTAGACTTGTATCTGTTGGAATTAAGTTTGATGATAAAGTTCAGGCTCTACTGCTGTTGTCGTCTCTGCCTGATAGTTGGTCTGGAACTGTGACTGTAATTTCAAGTTCTATAGGGACTAAGGGTTGCACTCTTAATAGTATTCGGGATCTAAATATGGGTGAACATGTTAGAAGAAGAAACTCGGGTGAATCATCAAATAGTGAATTGTTAAATGTTGGCAGGGGTCGGAGTAATAACAGGAACAGTGGGAGTCGGGGAAGGAGTTCATCTAAACTTAGGAAGAATGTGAAGTGCTAGAGCTGCAATGAGGTGGGACATGTTAAGAGTCAGTGTCCGAATAAGAAAGAATTGAACACTGCTGCTGGGTATGTTTCTGAAGATGATGCATTGACACTCAGTGTGGAAAACAGTGTGGACTCTTGGGTCATGGATTCAGGGGCTTCGTTTCACGCCATGGACAACGGGGAAACGATGGTGAATCTGAAACATGGTGATCTTGGAAAGGTACGATTAGCCAATGACGAGATACTTTAGGTAACAGGCATTGGTGATATTGATCTGGTTACTTCGTTGGGTACTACATGAAACCTAAAGAATGTCAGGGTGATTCCGGGGCTGAAAAAGAAACTGATTTCAGTTGGTCAGTTGGATGAACAAGGACTCGTAGTGAGGTTTGGTGGTGGTAAATGGAGGGTGATCAATGGTAATTTGGTTATTGCTCGTGATATGAAGCGTGGTTCATTGTATATGGTTGAGGTACCTGCTGAGGGATGTATGACCGTCCTGGTTAAGCACGACAAAATCCGGTTCGCTAAATCTGGTGCTAAGGGAGTTTATTTTGCAAACGTGAAGTCTGGAGCAGGGATGTTAGGTGGAAGAGTTTGTAAGTCTCAACCATTCAGGGGATTCGGTGACAGTGGTAACACGAGACGTGTTTCGGGTACAGATACAAAGAACTGTTGGCTTTTAAAGACTACGACTGAAAAATTCTCTCCTGGTGATTGTTTGCTGAATTTGGAGAGTGATGGTGATCCTCGGTGTATCTTTGAATGCGGTGGAATGTCCAAACCGGTTAAGATAGAGGATGAGTCGTTGGCGGGACTAGCCACGACTAAGTTGGAGCTCTGGGGAGCTTCAACTGACCCTTCTGGTACTTGATGATGAGGGATCACTGCAACTAGGAGATGTGATGAAGTCTTAGCTTGTTCTTTGAGAACTAGAGGCTTGGAAGACTTGTTTAAAGATTATTGAAGTTACTAGACGACTGGGTTGCTTTGTACTTGAATGGGGGCTAGAATTTATCGCAAAGCCTTCAAGTGGGAGATTGTTGGGTTTGTGAAGGCTTTGGGCTTGGGCCCATGTTTAGTTTTCTTGTTCATTAAGTTGTTAACCCTAATTAGTCTCTATATATATCCATGTCATGTATTTGTAATCTTTGTACTGAGCTAATAAAGAAAACCCTAGTTGCAGCCCGTGGACGTAGGTCTCATCGACCGAACCACGTTAAATCCTTGTGTCATTTTATTTTCTATTTTCTGCGTGATAATCGTTTGTGGGGGTTCGTGTGTTGGTTCCGTTGCGCCGCTTGATTCCTAACATGTAGAAAGAGTATTGTTATAGTATTTGATATGAATGTTTGAATAGAAATAATTTAGGAGATTGTATGCAAAGTATTTTGACTTTGCGTCAATTTCAACCCCTTTGACCCATTCTCCTTTTAACTATTTTTTATATGACCTGTTTTATCCATTTGAGATAAAACACAACCCAAAATTGACTTTGGCTAATTTATAATAAGCAAATGGATTGAAATCGTCTCATGGAAAATTAAGGACCTACAATAAATGGCAATGTTTTACTTAAAAGATGGTTATAATTAGTATTTTAATATTTTTTATAAGTAACAAAGGATCTTTACTATTTAAAACACAAAAACAGGCTTCGAAAGTTAGCAACAAGGTCAAATCAAAAATAAAAACCGGAGAAAACTCCACGGATCATGATAGTGGGAGTGGTGACGGTCATTATTCCGAGAATGAGTCAAACGCCCCTGATCATAAAGATGATGGATGTTCAAGTGGAGCCAGCACCCCAAGGGGTGATATTTCTCAATCATCATTTAAAGATCAAATTACTGGAACCTCTGGTGATGAAAGTGAAAACAAACCTGGCATCCACAAGATTTTATCTTCAAAAGCAGAGGCATGGATGGGTAAAAAGGGAATTACATGGCCATGGAAAGGAAATGAAAGAGAAGGAGATTCAAAAACAGGTCGATTTGGTTTGCATTGGTTACATAATGATCGAGAACAAGAGTCGGGTCAACAAACAGGATCAACAAAAGTAGATAATCAATCGTGGGAAAATAATAATAGGAACGAGGCTTCAGGGTCGTGGTCTTCTTTTAATGTTAATAGTACAAGTAGTGCTAGCAGTTGTGGCAGTACAAACAGCAGTGCCATTAATAAAGTGGACATGGACATTGATAACCTGGACTATGAAATTTTGTGGGAAGATTTAGTAATTGGAGAACAGATTGGACAAGGTATGACATTTTTTCGGGTGTCTACTGGAGGTTATTTTTGACATTTGACAGTAAATTCACTTTTTGATGTGTTTTCACTATTTTCAAATATTCTGATAGGTTCATGTGGGACAGTATACCATGCACTGTGGTATGGATCGGTATGTTCTCCTTCTCTCCCTTCTTAATATTCTTTCCATTCCATACAGAATTTTTTAGTTCCATTTTGGTGATTTGTGAAAGTTTTAATTAATTACTATGCTTTTAAGTTATGACTACTGAAGTTGATGATATTGAATTGCATATATAAATTTCTTCGCTTGTGTCATTGTTGGAGGAAATTTTAGAAATTTGACAAGTAGTTACAAAATCATATGTTTGGTCAAGTGTTGCAGTTTTCAAATTGATGTTCGGTCAAGTGTTGTTGTTTTCAAATTGTCCAAGTTGGCGGTGCTCTAATTTCCATCAAATTGTGATAGTTGACTACTTGTTAGTTGTCTAGAACACTATTTGATAGTAACTGAATAAGGGGATCCCTCCATCCTAAAAATAGTTGTCCAACACACAAACCACACAGTTAAAGAGAAGCGTAAACATTTAGCAGAATGATATTTTTACCCTTTTACCAATTATTAAATTCCTTCTTTTAGTTTAATTATAGCAACTTTAGTTAGGGGTAATATGTGAAACTTAAGCAATTGTACATATTCTTTTTCTGGAAGTGGATAAATATTTTGGGACAAATTAAAACAATAAGCTAGATGCTAATTTTGGGATAGAGGGAGTAATTGGAAATTGAGAATTTACAGAAATGAAAAAAATATATCGATCGCCTTTGAACTAGAAATGCCTAAAATCTAAATATAAAATGACAAACTGCAAATTTTTCAATATTGTAAAAATGCCAATATATATAGGCCTCATATTGTAATGTCCCTAGGGCTTCGCCTAGATTAGGATTACTAATCTAAATTTTCCTTGTATTATCTTGATGTTTAATGTATCGTCAAATAGTTAATGTATGAGAACTTTTTTCTGCTAGTTAGTTCTCTGATTTTACGGTATGGTCAAATAGTTTGCGGTTGTGGGTGAATTTGAAAATTAGGTACCTATTCCAGGTGGCAGGTGCATTTCCGAGATGCCACTTTAAGGAAGATTTACCGAGATGCCACTTTAAGGAAGATTTACCTTTCTTACAAAGAACCTCCTAATCGTGAGGAGAATGATTATTTGTTAGCAGACTAGTTATGTAATTATCATAGTCTAAAATGTATCTATGTAATATCATACTATACATAGACCATCAATGTAACCTAATATCCAATCAAATGATCAATATACAATTACTCGTCAATGTGTAATTTGGTATCAAAGACATGTTCCTCCAAAAACCCTAGTCATATGCACTTTGCCACCACAGGCCTCTAACAACAGTCGATGGAAAGCCTAGAAGCCCTTACTAGTTGTTGTCACAAAACCTCATGGGAAACAACTTGCTCTCCTAAACCCTAGCAAAAACAATAGTTGCTCGAAATCTATGCCTCACGTTCAGTTGCCCATCACCGTTGCCAAAGGTTTTTGAAACCAAAAAAATCTCTTTATGTTACAAGCTACACATCATTCCTCGTCCTTGGCTTGTGAGGGAGTTTACGTAATTACATAGCTTTAAAGGTATCTATGTGTAATATTTTACTATTTATATAAATCCCTTATGTAACCTCATTATAGACACAACTTCAATTTTGTTAGTCTATGCCATTTCATATTCTGACTCGGCTGTAGTTTATTCTACAACTTCTACTCCTAGTTATATGCAACCTTCAAAGCCTTTGATTTGCTCATGTATACCAACGGTGACAGTGCTCTACAGGAGATCATGATGTGTACTACCCCTTCATCGGAAGAGACTTTATTAGTGCACCCAATGATGCATTTAGTGACCCACTTTGAAACATTACCTTTTAAAACCAAATCTACTTATTGCCTTTTCGAATGGTGAGTGTGTTTGACTCATCCTACTGCTTTTGTTGTTTCTTGTAGTAAGTTACTAGCATCCTCTCGTTCTTTGTTGCAACACCAGATTCTTTTTCGATTCCTAAGATTGTTGGTGAGCCTTTATTCATTCTAGATGGCACGCTACTATGATTGAGGCGATAAATGCCCTTGATCATAATCGTGTTTAGACATTAGTAGACTTACCTATTAACAAAAAGTCAATTAGTTGTAAGTGGGTTTTCACTCAAAAGGTTAATCTGAATTAATTGATGAAATTTTAAAAGTACGTTTGGGTGCCAAAGATTATGCTATATAGGGTGGACTATTTTGAGATATTTTCCCCTCTTGCAATTTAGCCTCCCAAAACTATCCTCCATCCGTCTATTATTTCATTGATAGCAACTTACAGTTCTTCATCAACTTGATGTAAGAAATGCGTTTTTGCTTGGTGATATAAGTGAGTAGGTTTACATGGAGCAACCACATGGGAAGCTATACTTCAAGAGAATATTGGAAAGCATGCAAAGAAATCTTTGTATGGCTTGAAGCAATTTCCTCTGTTTCGGAGATTCAATGTTTGGTCTAAAAAGATGCTCATGTGATCACTTGGCCTTATTCTTCAGTATATATTAGCTACTAGGAGTGGTGAAGTTGGCATTAGGAAGTTAAAAGCTTTTCTTGGAACTCCTTTTTCAAGAAAAATGAACTGGGTCCTTTGAAATATTCTATGGGAGTTGTTGTAGTCAAAGGGAATTTGCTTATCTCACTTGAAATAATGTATAGACCTATTCAGTGACTCAGTTTTGCTTGAAGCAAAGTGATACCAACTTGAAGTTGAAGGCATATGATCGAGACCTCGTGATAAATGTAGAAAAATTGTTGGTCATTACTCATCCTCGTGTCATTAAGGGTTGTCAGTTGGTTCATGTCATATCCAGGAACCGTTGTCAGTCATATTCTAGCATCTAGGGTGGGGGGGGGGACCCGCCCACGTCATCTTGATCAATATCATGTGTACCACAATACATCATAGAAGGCTTTATGATGCTGACTACAATGCAGACCCTGGGTAGGTGGTCTGCTAGTGGTTATTGTGTCTTTCTTGAAAGAAATCTCGTCTCTTAGAAGAGTAAGAAACATAGTGTTGTATCTTGTTCAAGTGCCAAATCTGATTATCGGGCTATTGCACAAACCATGTGTGAACTTACATGGCTTTGTTATCTACTTCATGAGATTGGTTTGGCTCAATCTAAACCAATGAATATGTCATGTGATAATGAGTCAACCATTCACATCGCCCAAGCACAAGTCCACTGCCATTTTACTCAAAAAAGATAAAGGGGATGGAACAATCACAGCTTCCCATGTCTTTACCAAATAGTTACTTGGGATCCAGGTTAATTGTATATGTAACAAGCTAGACATGATTAATATTTAATGTATAATTTGAGAACTTTTTCAGTTGTTCCCTAATGGCAAATATATCTAACACATGCTTGTGTATGCAGGATGTCGCTGTCAAGGTTTTCTCAAGGCAAGAATATTCAGATGATGTGATATTATCCTTTAGACAGGAGGTAATTATCTACAACGTATCACAAAATAGGTCATTATAAAATTAGAAGTGTTCCTAAGATATTACTTTTAAAATTTTCATGGATGATCATTGAAAACAGAAATGGTTGCATATTTCATAAAAATTCTATAAGTTCATCTAATTAATTCCTTTTTTATTTGAAGGTGTCTCTCATGAAAAGGCTTCGGCATCCAAATATTCTACTTTTTATGGGTGCTGTAATGTCACCACAACGCCTATGCATTGTCACAGAGTTCCTTCCCCGGTTGGTTCCACAATTTCTTTAACCCCTAGTCCTCCTCTCTCCCTCTCCTTCTTTCTCTCTCTCTCACACACCCACAGTTTTTTTTTGTATGTGATTTCAACAGTACAGTCTTAACGAACAAGTCGTGTTATTTTCTAGGCGGGATGGGTAAAAGGTCAAAATGAGAAATTCTGGTCTGAGTCAAACATTTTTTGGGCATTTTTCAGAATAAAATTTATTAGCAGTTAACTTGTTAATTATTATTACACTTGAACAGTTTGGAATTTGAATAAAACTACTTAGGAAATTATATGTAAACGTAGCTAAATTTTTTAGCCCGTTTGAACAACTTAACGATGGATCACAACCCAAATAGACACCTACTTGCTGTGTACATTGCACCCTTATTTTGTGTGTGTCTCCTGCTTTATTCTGTACGTGCACTCATGAACACACATTCACTCTATGTCTTAAATGGAGTTATACTATATGCAGTGGAAGTTTGTTCCGGTTACTTCAAAAAAATACAAGTAGATTAGATTGGAGACGCCGTGTTCATATGGCCATTGATATAGTAAGTAAAATGTTGCTTCTATTTGTTTGTTATAAAACACTTTCGTTTTCTGGTCCCATTTACATCTCCATACTTTAATACTTGGTTGTCCCACAGGCCCGAGGCATGAATTATCTTCATCATTGTAATCCGCCCATCATTCATAGGGATTTGAAATCTTCAAATCTTCTTGTCGATAAGAATTGGAATGTAAAGGTTTGTTTCATTCGATTTGTTCTCTTGTGTTGTATTCCTCAATATAGACAAATACACGTTTACTACTAGTGGTATTAATATTTCCTTTGGTATGTTTTTGCAATGGTATAGGTTGGGGATTTTGGTCTCTCTCGTATCAAGCATGAAACCTACCTTACAACAAAGACAGGAAAGGGAACGGTATTTACTTATATACCCTTCTTGATTTACTTTACGAATGTAATATATGATATGATGATTATGGAGGGATAAGTCAATTTACTTATGATAACTGTATATAGTGTCTATAACTCCATTTGTGATAACAATGTGTAATTGCAATGTGAGGTGTACCTATTGCTATTGAAGTGTAGTTTAGACATTAGAACGAGCGTCTTTGATAAACATTATTTTTCTTTGTTTTCCACTTTTAGCCGCAATGGATGGCTCCTGAAGTTCTTCGGAATGAACAAGCTGATGAAAAGTAAGCGCCCTATCCCTGAAAACGATCCTGTTCATTTGATAAAACTCGTAACGCGTTTAAATTTAATCATAATATTCTTTTGAAATCTATAGGTCTGACATATACAGCTTTGGTGTTGTATTATGGGAACTCACCACCGAGAAGATTCCTTGGGATAATCTTAACTCAATGCAGGTACCGTCTTTTCTTCCAGAGTTTGACTTTAAGGTCAAAGTTATCGTTTTCTATAACTTTAACATTTGAAGAATATTGAAGAAACTGATACACTGAAATGTCATATTTGTAGCCTAAGCCTATATTACTAAGTGTTCTACGTCATCAAATATTATTAGTATTTACAAATCGAAGAGTTGAAAATTGATGTGCTTAACCTCAAAAGTCAAAATGTGCTTGTATCTGCAGGTGATCGGAGCTGTAGGGTTCATGAATCAACGGCTAGATATCCCGAAAGACGTGGATCCCCAATGGGCCTCTCTTATCGAAAGCTGTTGGTGCAGGTTCATATTAATCTTTGACTATATATACTTTTTTTGGTGTTTTAACATTTTATAAAGATTAAAAACATGACAAAAAACAGTGTTGGACAAATGTCTACTTTTTTCAAAGAAAACAACAACGAGCTTACAATTTGTTTGCAGGAAGAACATAGAACTTTGATTATTTGACTTTGACGTTATGTTTTTCAGTGACCCACAAGCGCGACCAACGTTCCATGAAATACTAGATAAACTCAAAGATCTGCAGAAGAAATTCACCCTTCAACTTCAGGCATCACGTACCGCCTCTGTCACCACCACTGCTGCTGGAGAAAACAACAGCACAAAGGAATCATGAGAGAAACATGCAAGTGTAAATCACTTTGACCCTTTCTTTATCCTGCAAAGTATTTTGAGTGTGTCGTGGTGCCGTGTCTCTAGTCGAGTTGGTTAGTTTTTGAATGCTGATTTGGCGGTGTGGTCAATGGTTGTTGAAAAGAAAAACATTGTGGTCAATCGGACACTAGGCGCCATTGTTTTGTGATCCATAAGGAACACTTGGCGATTGTTTTGTATAGAGTACATGAAGTATACCTCGTTTTAGGATTGTAAAAACAATTATATGTAAATTTGGTTATTAATGGTTTGTGGAAAAGATGGTTTGATTGATTTGGTTAACCGTCAGGCCAACCATTTGCTTTGGATGAGTGTAGATTCAAACTAATTTCATTGTGAATTGCTGTTCCAAAAATAATGATAATTAGAGCAATAATTTTCTATGTTTCCATTATACCTTTTAACTAGGTGTTTCCATCAACGCACGTTGTGCGTTTGATGGCTCGGGCTCAAAACAAGTGTTTAGCTGCGACTGTTAATTATAACGGTGGCCAAACAAAAGCAACTTACACTGTTGTGGTGTATCATCACACCCTTGTTAACAAAGTATCCAAATACACAGTAGCAGAAATCACCGTGCGTTTGATGGCTCGGGCTCAAAACAAGTGTTTAGCTGCGACTGTTAATTATAACGGTGGCCAAACAAAAGCAACTTACACTGTTGTGGTGTATCATCACACCCTTGTTAACAAAGTATCCAAATACACAGTAGCAGAAATCACTAATCTACATCTAACAAAGAAACGCCAACATGATAGCCTTTTTAACAAAGCAACCGAACAGTAGCAAAAATTACTAATCAAAGTAAAACCCAAAACAATGTATTTGTATCATGCCTCGCGCTGTTTCAGGACAACAAAACGATAGGCTTAGAAACGATGTTTCGTTGTGGCTACAAACTGCCGTTCGCCGCGTCAAAACAACGAACACAACTAGCATTTGTTTATCGTCATCCCCTTCAAACGTAAGCGCCACATGTGGTTTAAAAGAAGCAGATCCAGGCTTAGATGGTAGTCACATGATAGCTTTTAAACACAACCATTACCAAACACAAATACAAATTTTAAAAGTCAAATATCATTAGGCGTGTAACAATACTCACCATCATCAAATCAAGAGCATCCCAAAACCAGAACAATAAAGCATAAACCAACATAAACATAGAAAAATCAGCTTTAACAACAAAATAACAAACTAAGGGTAACAATAAAAAACAGATCATAATCAATCGCCAAAAAACGATCAATCTAATTACTAGAGGCTCGGATTTAGTCGTGATTGCAACATAGGTTCCCAAGTCAAATGGAGGAGTTACATCACAACCTAAATTGTAGAGATGTAACTAGAGGTGCACAAACCAGGTATTGGACCGTACCCGACGGGAACAAACCGGGTTGGGCCCAATCGGGTTTTTTTTACCCGCGTATTGGTGAACCCGGATACGAACTCGGGTCCGGTTCACCATCGTCAAAACCCTACCCAGTATACCCGGATATGTCGGGTCCGAAACCGGGTTTAGGTTTTTTTTTTTCTTTTTTTCCTTCTTTTCTTTTCTTGTGTGTGTCGAATACCAAGTTTAAATCGGGTTCAACCGGACCGGCCCGGTTCGGGTTCGATAAAAAAACTCAAAATCTAAAACCGTTCCAACCCTACGGGTTTAAACGGGTCCAACCCGGGTACACCTTCCATTGGGTACTACCCGCTGGGTCCGGGTCGGATCGGGTCCGAACCCGGTTTTTATGCCCACCTCTAGATGTACCAACAATGCCGGAAAGACAAGGAAAAAGGAAACCAGCAACAGTAAGGCTCAAGTGAGGAAAATCAACCATCAAAACCCCCAAATACATCCTTAAAATTCGGGATTCCGGCGACACCAACGACCAAAAGGAGGCCACAGAGGGTACAGCCGGAAAAAACCCAAATATGTTACCAAAATTCGAGGATCCCGACCAAACAAACTCCGTAGAGACCAACAATCGGACCCAGCACCACAAAGCCACCACAGCGTACCCTCATAAGAAGGTAAATGTAGTGGCTTAAAAAGGCGGTGGGGTAGACGACTGCATATACTGGTTGTACTGACGCAATCGTAAGCACCCACCGCAACCCCCAAACCTCACATCACACACACACTCTCTCTCTCTCTCTCTAAAAGCATGATAAGCACAGATAAAAATATCACATATCTGTCAATAAACATGGTTTGAGGGGAACTAGACTGCAAAATCAAAGAAATTATGTGGCCTAAACACAAAACCCTATAACTGCACTATTCCTTTGCTTTCCTTCATAAACATATAGGAGAATTTTTTATTTTTAAAAGTGAATAAAAAACGAGAGGTCTATACTTGTGTTTTGCCTAAAACTCTTTCATACACACACATATAATATGTAATTAACCAACCCAAATGATCATGTATAATCTTTTAACTACACATGTATGAAGAAGCTTAACAATAGTGCTGGCTCGAGATTAGCTAGCGCTTTGTATATAATATAATATTTTCTACACTAAGATGTGTTCATTAGAAGACTAATAATCAAATTAAGTTTGTAACTACACTAAATAAGTTGTACACAAACATGCCATGCTTTAAGATTAGTCGAAAGGATGAAGCCCGTGTAAACTTTTCAAATAAAAAATATCTTCTCTAATTATTAAAGTTAAAGAACGAAGCGTATAAATTTAATTATATTTAAAAGGATGAAAACTATGACTTACTCCTTAAATAATAATAAAACACAAGGGACAAACTTCTCACCTTCATTTTAAAGCCAATAATGTTAGATATTTTGTGTGACCAGACTCACTATTTGATAAATGTAATCATAATATTTATCAAATAAATCAAAGCTGCCAAGTGTACGTTTATTTTGAGTTTATTGTGATATTCGGTATTAGAACCTCATAGATTTTTAACAGCGAAACCCTTAATATGGATTCTAATAGGGCGTTGCCCTCTTGGTGGGGCTTCGAGGATAACGCCCCTAATAGCTGGTCCAAGGGGCACAAACCCTTGCTATGGTTGAGCTGACCTGGGTTTGCTAAAAACTGCTTCATTAATATGCATTTAACTTTGATTTTGTTAAAATTTCACATGTAAAATTCGAACTAAAATTGAGCTCTAATTTTATTGTAATTTGAATTAAAAAAAAACTGCCTAAAGGCAGTCTTAAAAGCAGTCACTAACCACATTCATGCAACATAACAATTTCACATTTGGTCACTAGTTCTTCTAGTTCAAAATCACACACAAAATCATACTTTTTTTGAGTTTTGTCTGAATTGTTTAAATTCGGATGAATCGTTGAATAACTTCGATTTAAAAGAATCATACATCGACTCTCAGATTATTTAACTGAATTTGAATCTCCTACGTATAATAAAATATTGGGAACTGAGTGAAGAATCATTATCTATTGTACTTTATATCATTAAATAATGAATTAATTATAGAATTAATTTATTTTTGGTGGGTGAAGAACGCGTAAACAGGAAATAAACAAATGAGAGACATTGAAAACAACACACAACAAAATGCTCCTAACGGATTTCAATCAATTCGACACATGCTTCTTCCTCTACCATCTTCCCACTTCTCTCTCTCCATCTCTTTCCTAGGGTTCTTCATTCCATTCAATCAATCAAGATTCAATTCACACGCCCATTAACACTTTTACATCCACCCTTTGATCTATCTTTTTAATACCTATAATTTCTTCAGGGTTTTCTTTAGAGTCTTGATTTTCTCACACCGTATTTGTTTGTTCTTCATAACTGTGAGTATAATCTTTCTTCTTTCCGTAGATTAACAAAACAGAAACTTTTATCTCAATTTATGTTTTCATTCATGTTGTAATCATTTGATCTTCTGTTTATTGATTGTCACAAGATTCGGGGTGATAACTGTTGTCTTTATTGAATATTTTGGCAAAAAGGTTTGATCTTTGAATTTTTTTAATTTGGCTGAAAAGGGTTATCGAAATGCATATTTTGATTACAAGATCTTGTGCTGGAGATGTGGATTTATATCCATAGGTTACAAGATTTTATCTTTTGGGAATATTTATATTTAGAAAGAAACCCCAGTTGAATTATTGGTTAAAAGGGGAAAAAAACTATCTTGTAGTGAAAGATTTGATCTTTTGAGGAATTCAAGATTCTGCTTCAAGTTTTGGTTGAAAAGAGGGAATTTGAGTGTGTTTATTGAGTTTTTATTGGGGGATCTTGTGCAAGAGATGTGGGATGTTCAGAAATCTGATGAATTGGTGTTCGGTTTGCTGGTTCGGGCATGATCATAAAGAAAGTGTTGTTGGTGTCAATGGTGACTATGGGAAAGATGGGTTGTTGTGGTTTCATGATATAGGAAAACATGTGTATGGGGAGTACTCAATGGCTGTAATTCAAGCAAACCAGGTGCTTGAAGATCAGAGCCAGATTGAATCTGGTCCTTTCGGGACGTTTGTTGGCGTTTATGATGGTCATGGTGGACCTGATGTCGCGCGATATGTGTGTGATCATTTGTTCAGACATTTTCAAGGTTTGTTGCTGAACAAGTTAGTTTTGCTCTTTATTAGATTGAAACCAAAATCTGAAACTTTATTAGAACACTTTAGTAATATCTTACTTGTACATAGAATACATGTGTGTAAAAATGGGCTTTATAGTTCCTGATGATTTAGATTTGAATATTAAAATGTGTGTGTATCATGTTAGATTATATCTATAAGGACAACGATTTTAGTATTCAACAATATTCATAAAGTTTAATGTAGTGTTTGGTTTCGTTATCGGTTGAAACTTGAAATTTAACATGACTAGGAGGTGTTACATTCACTTCAACAGTGAGTTTCCTTACAACTTTTTTGAATCTGATTACTTGAAATGCTTACTTTGACTTTAAATAAACTAATAAAAATATCCGATTATAATTGTTTTTACCCAAACATAGTTAGTCACAGTAATCAGTTTAAACTAGAGGTGGCAAGATGAGCGGGTTGGTTAACGGGGTGATTCTAGCAAGGGTTGGATTGGGTTGGGTTGACCCAGAAGCCCTTGTATGTCGTTTTTAGCTTTTAATGGATGAAATGATTAGATATGATTACAATTATTATCTAAGTGTTCGATTAAGTGAATTAGGAGGCTATACGAATTAAGTAAAAATTCACTTTTGGCGACTTTAACCCATTCTCTTTTTAGCTAACTTTTTTTATTTAACTTTGTTTTGAGATTAAAAAAAAATACCCAAATCGACCTCTGGGTTGTACTTTTGAAAGCTGGAACAATTGGTTATGGGGTTTAGCATCGGTTTATAATGATTTTAAAAAATAAAGAAAGGGTTCTTTTGTCATTGTTCTTAGGTTTGGTGTTTATGCAGCAAAATCAACTGAAAGTCATGGTATAGTGACAACGGAAACAATCAAAAGGGCGTTTCTTGAAACAGAGAACGGGTTCACGGCTCTTGTATCTCAGATGTGGAATGATCGACCCAACATTGCAACCGTTGGATCTTGTTGTTTGGTCGGGGTGGTTTATCATCAAACACTTTTCGTGGCAAATCTTGGAGATTCTCGTGTTGTGCTTGGTAGGAAACTTGGTAATGGTGGAGGTGTAACCGCCATTCAGTTGTCAAAGGAACATAACGCTAATCTTGATCATGTTAGACGTGAGCTTAGAGATTTGCATCCGCACGATCCTCATATTGTTGTAATGAAGCATGGAGTCTGGAGAGTTAAAGGCATTATTCAGGTATTATACTAAATCATGCATTTACAGCATATTGGAGGTGGCATTTTTGACCATTTACTATAAATGAATCGATTTTTTCTTTTAATCTTAAATGGATCAAATAAAATTTACCCGAAAGGGAAGGGTTTAAATGGGCTGGAGAGTTAAATAGGTTGAAAGTATAATCATGATAATATTGTTTTGTAATCATAGTTCATTCATTAAGTTTTTATTTAAAGTTATAAAAGATCTTCATAAAAAAATTGTTTGTGGGTCAACCCAACCTGGAGTCTTGGACCGTCTTGTATGACCTGTACTAAAAACGACGAGTTTCAATCTTAACCTTTTTGATTTGTTACTTAATTCAAATTCATGCATTAACCGTCTATAAAGTCCTGAATATCACTCATTATGAACAAAAGAATGGTCGATTTGGATTGTGTTTTACCTTAAATAGTCGAATAAAAATGGCTAAAGGGGAGTAGGTCAAAAGGGTCGAAGTTATCCAACGGGTTGAAAGTCACCAGGATACTGAATCTTTTCTTTCAGTTAGGAGTCTAAAAGTTATAATATTGTTGTAAAATCTTAACTTACTAACTCACTTTTATATATAACTTCTATAATGTATGGCAAGATAATTATCTGTGGGTCAACCCAATCCGACGTGGACTAAAAAGTGACCTGTTTTAATTATACTTGTGCAACCCTAACTTCTTTTGATCCGTTACCCACCCTTCTTGCGGGGCACACGGATGTTTGATGTGGACGCTTTTACAATTTGCAGGTTTCTAAGTCAATAGGGGATGCTTATATGAAGCATGCACGTTACAACAAGGAACCAATTGCAGCAAAGTTCCGGCTTCCTGAACCGATGGTGATGCCGATTCTGTCTGCTAGTCCATCTGTCATTTCTCATCCGCTTCATCCGGCTGATTCTTTTCTTATATTTGCTTCTGATGGTTTATGGGAACACTTGACAAATGAAGAGGCTGTTGATATTGTTCATAACAGTCCACGCTCGGTGAGTTTCTTGTTAGTTTATGCCACTTAGTATATATAACACTTTGTGTAAAGTAAGCAATTTCGAGTCAAATAGATTGATTCGGGTAATGTTTCATTTCTAATGGTTTAAATGGGTAAAATTCAAAAGAAATAACTTAAAAAGAACCTGAACCCGACAGGAAAATTTGATATCAAAAACATTCGGGTAATGGGACAAGTATTGGATCATGTATGAGATTAGTTTGTAGTCTGTCTCTAATTTCTATAAAACAAAATTCAAATTGTAACATGTTTGTAGAATCACTAATTTTTAAAAAAAATATTGTAACATACTTGTAGTCTGTCACTAAATTTTATTAAACATAATTCAATTTGTCAAACATGTTTGGAGTCTATCACTAATTTATATTGAAAAAATCTGTTAATTTTGTAAGATGACTATTTTACCCTTTTGTCAAACTATAACTATAGTTGAGTTACGTGGTTTTCAAATTGTTGCATGTTTGACAATGGTTTTGTGGCTTTCAAATTAGAAACTGGAAGTAATAAAAATTATATAATTATTAGAAATGTAGTTGAGTATTTAATAATATATCATGGTGGTTTTTTAGGTGAGTTTAAAATTGGTTTTCATGTAATCCAGTAAAGTGCAGGTGTGGTGATTTATGAATAGAGTAGGTATAGAATAGAGAATGTGTGTGTCCGCTAGTCCTAAAAAACCGTAATGGGCATTTCATTGTGTAATTATTAACCATATAAGATCATAAATATGTATACCCATGAACTTGATGGTATTGAGTAACAAGCACTTGACAATGGGACACAACTTTATAATCTGGTATGGGATCGGGATTACCAAAATATCTCCCATACCTGATGGTCCCGACCCATTGTCACCCCAAATGGGTAGTACCCGTTGAAGTCACTCAAGATGTTTTTTTCTCTGCAGGGAATTGCGAAGAGGCTGGTGAAGGCCGCGTTACATGAAGCAGCTAAAAAACGAGAAATGCGGTATTCAGATCTACGTAAGATCGATAAGCGTGTTCGGCGTCATTTCCATGATGACATAACTGTAATTGTGTTATTCTTAAACCATGATCTTATATCCAAAGGGTCGGCCAATGGCCCTATCGTCTCTCTCCGAAGTGCATTAGAACACTAGTTCCTGTTATGAAAACTTTAAATTTTTAAGAATGATACTTTTTTCCTTGTGTTTTTGCATTTGTTTTATGGCTGTTTTTTTTAAGGTTGATGTTGAGTTCGATTTTATTTAAAGGGATATAAATTTTGATGTGTAAGAAGAATTAAGTTTTTTTTGTTTATCAATGTTTTTGGTATTTGATGTTGTTTGTACTCTATGCTAGAAAAGTTGTACATTTGTCTGCTTGGTACAAGATGTTTTTCAAAATAGTTATACGAATGGCACAAGGTCGATGACAATCGATATTAGTTTATTTTCATGTGTAACGAAACTTAAGGTTAAACTAGTTATCCTTTTATTATGTCATGATCATTAAAAATAATCTTTAAATTTGAATTTTGTTAATATTTCAAAAAACTCTTGCATCTTATTTTTTATTTTTATATCTATTAAATTAAAAAAAGAAAAACTATTTTAATCAATTTTTACAAATTTTTTTTTCTTCCCCTCACAATACAAGAGATGAATAGTGAGTTGGTAAAATTTAATACCTCATTATTTAATCCATATATAATTCTTATAATTTATGGATAACAAACTATATAAACATTGAGATGGAGTAACGTTTTAATGTTTTTCTTATATTTTAAAAATAAAAAGTCAGTATAAATATAAACACTCCACTAAGTGCCCTAACAAAGTATAGTGTATTCATTAACTAATATTAAAGAGTAAATTACATTTTTCGTCCTTTAAGTTTGTAACAAATTTCAAAAATTGTCCTTAAACTAAGGAAATTATAAAAATTATCCTTTACATTCAAGTTTTGTATTAGTTTTCATCCTTTCCTCTAACGTCCGTTTATTTTTAACGTTAAATCTGCGCATGTGAGGGTAAAATGATCTTTTTATACCTAAAGGACTATTTATGTAATTTGTTTTAATCATTGTCTCTTTTTTTACTTCTCTCTCTCACTCTCTCACACACTCTCTCTCCTCTGCACTCATCTCCCACGACGCCATCATCCACCGTCGCCACCGCCGCCGCCGCCATCGTCGCAACTGCCATCGTCGCCATCGCCATCGTCGCCACCACCTGTATGTGGCTGAAGATGATGGTGTGGTATGTGGATTTAGGTCACATGAGAGTCTCCAACCACATATCTAAAATCTTGAAACCCATCATCATCTGAAATCATGAAATTAGACGGGGAAAATAAATGTTCATGGTGATGGTTGTGATGATGGGGATATGGAACGACCCTATCTCCACCTATTTGCGACTGAAGATGGTGGTCTGGTTTGTGGATTTGGGAATCAATGGTGATGGATCTGGTGGGAGAAGAGGGGTAGCGATGATGATGGATATGGTGTTTGAAAGGTAGCGATGGTGATGGATCTGGTGTGTGTTTCTAGAGATGATGAAGATGGAAGATGATGTTGTGGTGGTGATGGAGGAGGGCGCACGGTGGTGGCGGTGGTAGGGGAGTACGACTGTGTATAGACAGAGGGGAATAGATGCTAGTGCGGCGACGACGGGTGAGGAATGATGATGACGATAGTGGAGGAGGGGCCGGCGGTGGAGGAGAGGCCGATGGTGGGGAGGGGCCGGCGGTGGAGGAGGGCTGGCAGTGGCGGAAGGCCAACAGTGGAGGTAGGGCGGTAGAGTGATGTTCTTTGTGTAGAGAGAGAAAAGTGGAGTAGGGTGGGTGGAATGAAGACAAAAAGACCAATTTACTCTCATGTGCAAGACATGTGACCTGATTTAACGACTAAAACAAACGAACGTTAGGGGAAAGGACTGAACGTGTAACAAAACTTGAATATAAAGAACAATTCTTGTAATTTTCTTAGTTTAAGGACAGTTCTTGAAACTTACTACAAACTTAAAGGACGAAATTTGTAATTTACTCAATATTAAATCTTTATCGTATAAATGGTAGGCACTTTAGAAAGCACGGTGTATTTGGTAACTAATATTAGATCTTTAGTGTTTTTAACTTTAAATCTTAATGCTATTTTACCTAGGTCATATTAAATAATAATTATTTTAAATAAGTAAACTAAACTATCAAACATCTAACATTTAAATATTCTTATTTAAATAATTTATTAATACATATTAAATTATATGATTTCAGACATATTTTATCTTTAAATATAGAGTAATAATTTCTAATATCATTATTTGTTATAATTTTTAGATATTAATTATATTTTTATTTCATCAATGGTTAATAACATGTATAAAATAAAATATTAATAAAACTAATGGTTTTGATATGTTTTATTTATTCCACCCATATATACATGGGCTTTAACCTAGTTTAATATAGAATAAACAACAAAATATAATATTAATTAAAAATCACTCTTTCCTAATGTTTGCACATTTCTCGTTTACGAGCTAGCAGTCTAGCACTATACTCAACAATAGTTTACATTAATGATCGTGTGGCATAAGATATAATTTTTTTAAAGGCAAATGTGCGACCTTAATTCGGAGGATATGTGTTATCTTAATCGGGTCCACCTATCCGTGTCCCAGTCGGAACCGCACCCCCAACCCCTTCAGGATGAAACCCATTGCTGGAAAAACTCTTGGCTCAACTCTAAATACATTGCTCAGAATGAGGCTTGATCCCATGACCTCCCCAATATTTACATGTCGTGAGTACCCCACCTTATTTAAAATATACCTCATATCTAATTCGAATCTCACTCATTTATCCCACGAAAGATTAAAAACACAAGTGTAATGCATTTGGGTAAAGTTGACATAAATTGATTGTCTATGTAAATCAATTTTCATTGTATATAAATAAGCCCAATAGTGATAAAATGACAATGTGAAAGATGTTAAAATTTGGAAATGAATAGGTTGTTTTGTAAGACGTTATGCCGGCGTTATTACAAAAGCGCCATATTGTTGTAACTTTCTAGAATCTAGCCATTGCTAGTGAACATTAGGGACTATTAATTTTTCTTTTTTTTTTCTACTTATAAAACTAAACCCAAACTCAACCAATACTTCTCAAATATACGACAATTCATTCCAAGAGTTTCTCTAAAAGTGTTCAAAAAATGAATAGATATTCATCATCATCAACTAGTGAAGATAGTACGTCTTTGGATTCGTATGAGAACGACGAGACAATCAAAAGTGTGATTGATCTCACGGTAGAGTTTATGGGTTATGTTAGTCATCCTCCACGTCAGATCATGAAATGAAAAAGAGTCGAACGGGAGTCATGCAACCAACGAGCGGCAAATGAACGATTATTTTTGTGATAAACCTCTATACGGTCCTAAGGTTTTTAGACGCCGTTTCCGGATGAGTAAATGTTTATTTTTACGTATATCTCACGATCTGGAACGAGGATATGAGTATTTTCAACAAAGACCTGACGCAAGAGTACTACTAGGATTCACGGGCATACAGAAGTGTACATCCGAAGTACAAGTGATAACATACGGTAGCGCAACCGACATGTGGACGAGTACTTAAAAATGGCAGATAAAACATCGAGAGACGCTTTAGAACATTATTGTCAATGTATAATTTATTTATCTAATTTTAATAAATATTTGTAACTTGTATAATTTATTTATTTATTTATTGTTTTACTTGTCATTTAAAGGTGTAATTGAGTTATACGGTAAACGTTATTTAAGAAAGTCTACATGGAATGATCTACAACGCATATATGATGTACATGAAGAAGTACACGGTTTACCCTGGATGATTGGTAGCATAGATTGCATGCGTTGGTCGTGGTCTAACTGTCCAACTGCTTAGTGAGGTCAGCACACACGAGGAGCCTAGAAAGGACCGTCAGTTATCCTCAAGCCATTGCATCATACGATCTTTGGATATGGCATGCGTTTTTTGGTGTCACCGGATCAAACAACGATATTAATGTTTTTGAACAGTCGCCAATCTCGGAGGATCACATATCCAGTATTTTTGCTAATGGAAATGAGTATCCACACGGCTATTTTTTGGCGGATGGTATTTATGCGGAGTATTCGATTATCGTAAAATCGTTTAGAGAGCCCATTGACAAAAAAAAAAAAGAATTTACTTTAAAAAAGTACAAAAATCTGCAAGAAAAGATATAGAAAGGGCTTTCAGTGTTCTTCAGGCACGATGACATATTGTGAAAAATTCATGTTGATTATGGACTAAGGATAAAAGAAGAGACGCTATGCATGCTAGTATCATCATGCATAATATGATTTTGGAGGACGATGAAAATGCATTTGCTAGGATTATGATCCATCGTATGTAGAAACACAATCACAAACGGTGACAAGTATGGACAAAGATTAGAAAATGTGACGTCAACACATGGTAGAGAAACACATATTTGTCTAACTGCGAATTTGGTCAAGCATGCTTGGATGAGACGTACAATTGAAGATGATTAATTTATATATTTTATTATTGTTGATTAATATTATGTACCTTTTTTTTAGTATTAATATAATAAGATGTCAAAGAGCATCAACCATTACTTATGTTTTTAATATTTAACTAAAAAAGTAATGATGATTTAACGTTGATGTGACAGAAAATATCTTTTAACAAACATTAACCATTACTCATAATCTAAAAAGAATAAATTTGTACCATTAAACTTGAATTTTGAAAGGCATATTTGTCACTAAAACTTGAAATCAACCGGTTGTTTAATCTCTTACTTTGCATGTTCCCATACTGCACACAACCATTATTTAATGTGATGATGTCTCAACCATCTATCTATCTCAAAATCAAACATGTAAAATTATATACTTCTTCATTTATTAGAAAGTCCAAATCGGTCACATTAGTGTCTTCAGTCTTGCATAGTTGCATGTGCCATCATCTTTTCAATATGACAATATCTTCACCAAAGACTTCACTCCATTTGTGTCATACTTCTGCCACATTAATGTCTTGTTCCGATCTAAGCATTTGCTTTATACTCAAACTTCAAGGGAATGTTAGACTGAATATATATTTATAATGCATTTATTTAGTTATTAGAAGTTAAAAGGAACTATCTATAGTAATTAACATTATATATAGGGCTTTTGTATTGGGGAGTACATCATAAATAATATTATACCATAAATACTTTTACTAACGCCATCAATTTAGAGTGTAAAACTCCTAAAATCTATGCTTTTATTTACAAGTATAAACAATCGTTTTGCAATCATCTTAGTTTCACCATCATCTTGTAGTTAACCTTAACTTAACAAGTTCTTTCTAAGCTCCGGAACCCTAGTATAATAGAGAAGCAAGTTTTCATATTACAAGATTTTACTCCAAAAAATTGGTTTCACAATATCACTTGGGTTAGATATAGAAAAACATGCCAAGATGAGTGAGAAGCAGAGTTGTACAACAATTCTACAATTTGTTGGCAATCACTACAAGTCTACAACTATAAGTAGCAACTACAAAAAACAAATTCAAAGTCTAAACGTTGTAAAGCTTGATAGGCTTACAAAGGTTGATTGAAAATACCCTAAAAAGCCTAAGCCAAAAGTATTAATATTGCTCTTAGACAAAAAAAATGAATGAAAACCATAAGATGACACACTATTCTTTTAAAACCATTGATTCCACACTTTTCAAACATTTTGATCCCAACAAATCTAAAACAGTTTAAAATTCATTGAAAAACAAGTTTACATCTGCAGCAATCCAATATGGTTCAAAATTGTACAATCATTGACTATAAAAGTTAATGTTTCATCTTATTTGTCATTTATCTTTACATTCACAGTTTGTTTTCTTTGTGCATCCAAGAGCTCTATCTTGGCCAAGACACTAAAAATTAATTTTCAATAAAACTTCACAACCCTTTTCCTCTAACTTTTTTTAATTGATTCACACAAATGAATACCCTTCCTCCACAAACATATGCAATTAACTTGAACAAAGTCACAAAAGTTGTCCCCTCAGAAATGACTAAAATTGTTTCATCAATATCAGAATTAGCATGGTCAAATTCGTACATCATCGGGAACATAAACAAAATCATCTTCATAAAATGTGTAAAATGATTATGATAGTCTTTAAAAACAAAAGAAGACAAATGTAACAAAAATATAGTTTGTAAAAGATGGTTAAAACAGCTCAGATAAAACACTAAACATTTTAATTCCCAGATCTTAAACAAATTAAGATCTCATAGAGCTGGGATTAGATAGTTTCATCATCATTGATCTCAAGCAAACATCAAAATCAACAACAGATAACATCTAAAGTAAATCAAAGCTGCAAATTTAAAAATCAAATCAAAACTAAAAGCTCAGATAATTATGAACTAATTGTAATCCACAACCTTAAACAAATTAAGGCCTCAGAGTGAGCTGGGATGCAAGTTCAATCTTCATAGCAATATCAATAACAAAAAGTTACACCACAAATTAAAACAACAAACTCACTAACAATAGATATATGATCAGACTAGCTTTCTAGGCTGCATTATGCATCAAATCAAGCAATTATTCAATTGCTCTCAGAGCCCAGTGCAAACTTCATCATCTCAACATCCAAATTACTATTAACAACTTCGTAGTGATTAAAAACGAAATAAATCAACGGATCCTCAGCGTAAAATGCTTATAGTTGTCATCAAAATGTGTATATCAGGTCTCAAAGATATCATGCCATCATTGGATCCAAAGTTTCGATTGATAACTAATAAAAACAAAATCGATTGAAATTACAGAGCGAAAAACACAATCAGAGACAAAAGTATGTAGATCTAGCGGGGTTTTATTAGCTGCACCTGGAGATTAACGAAGGTGAAGCGACTCAACGCTCCCGCAATGAATTTACGCCTCCGATGAACGTAAATTCATGAAAAAATCACTTCGATCGTGAATTACGAAAGGATTTTTCGCAGAGGCAAAAGAATATCGAAATATATGTGTATGAAATCAAAACGAATAAATGTTGATGTACCGGTATCGACGCCGATGGAGAACTTATGAACTAAAGTTTGACGGCTTCGGGTTATATAGCAGTTTCATGAATTTAGGAATTAGGGTTTTGAACGATGAAGATGGGGGAGTTTTTGAGAATGTTTGATTGGGCTATTGGAGCATGTAACTGTTGGCCCAAAGAAGAGCCCAATTGAGTGTTACAGCCCATTTACTTTTTACTCTTAAGTCTTAACTATATGATTTACAGATTTAGGATGACGGTGATTTTATTAGATCTCTCTGTTACTTAGCATGATAAGATTGGATCTTTTTAGGGGCTGTTTGACAACTTTTGAATGAATAAGTGTTGAACCGAGGTCTGAACCAGTAAGAGATCTGAACCAATAAGTGCTGAACCAGTTAAGTCTGTTTGGTTGGATATATGTGAAGGTATCTCTGAAACGAAGTTTGTAGTGTATTTCTTTGTTATTTAACTTAAATATTTATAATATATCCTCAACGCCTTTGTTGTATCTTTTTTAGATATGTTACAAAATGAGGTTATATCAAGGATGTTTGTTAACTAAATAAAAGATCTTTTAAGACTTTTGGAATAAATATTGAACTAAAGACTTGATTCAACTCTCTTCAACCTCTGCAAACAACAGCATCCCTGACGCTCTCATCCTCAAGCTCTCGCAACTCCTCCACTCCTCCCCTCACGCCGAAGCTCGCGCCATGTCCGCCGTCCTCCTCCGCTGCATCCTCACCGTCGCCGGAGACGATGAGGCTCAGTCGATGACGTTGTTTCCTTCGCTCTCACCGACGACGCAATTGACGCTCAAATCGACGTTGCTCAAGTCTGTAAGTAGAGAATCAACCAAATGGATTGTTAAAAAGCTTTGTGATACTGTTTCGGAGCTTGCGTCTTTGGTTCTCTCGGACCCTCGTTGTCTCCGGCTCCACGTCTGACTCGGGTCAGATCTTGGTTTAGGTCTGAACGAATAAGTGGTTCAGTCAGACCTCTTCTCCGGTAAAAGGTAACCAATCACGTCTGACTCGGTCAGTCAGACCCAACCAAACAGCCTCTTAATTTATGTATAAAGAGGGCTGAGTACGTGGTGTGGAGTAAAGGTGAAAATGATCTTAGTCAGTGAGTCGTTTGTTGTTCAAGTTTTACTTACTAAAGTTTTAATTCGAATTGAGTTTAAACAAGTTAAGCATGTATCTAGTGCTCATTGGTGAAGAGTTTAGGCAGGAGCTCAACTTCTTATCGAACTCGTGACTCTGAACAAGCTCAGTAATTACATTATCATTATATATTGGTTATAATTTGTAGGATATAAAAATATAACTGTAAGTATATAAAATAGTTGTAAAATTGTATATGAATAAAATAGTTAATGGTAATGAATAGGCTGAGTCAAGATCGAATTCAAGCTCAAACTCTCTTAATAAAATAGTTAATGAATAATCCAGACAAAGTTTGAATTTGAAAAGTATTCATGAGTTGAGCTTGAGTTTAAGTGATAGAGCTCGAGAGACCAGCCAAGATCGAACTCAAGCTCAAACTCTCTTAACATAAACAAGTCAAGATCGAACTCAGCTCTATCACAACTCTAGCCTCAAACAGATAATTTTACAACAGCTGATTAAACATATTGCTTTTGCTTTTTCTCCTTTAAATATAATGTGTTAAATATGATTAAAATTACGTTAAACTCTTTTCAAAAATTATTTTTGGTCATTCCACTCATTTGAATGTTAAAGACATAAGCATGTTCATACTTAAATCAATTTTAAACAAGGATGTATGAGAATCATGTATACCTTGCAGGTAGTCTATGAAGAAAATGAAAAATAATCATATATGAAAATAAGAGAATATAAGATATGTTTCAGAATTAAAACAATTGGTAAAATTCATGTATGTATCACATGATAACACTACAAAATTTAATTTTCGCTTGAAATAAATAACAAAGTGACTTGATACAACATACGATAACAAACCTTATACAAAACGTATGGACTATTTCTTGATTTATCATACAAAACAAGCCAAAAGAAATAAGTAAGATGAAACCTTTAGATTCAAGTTGGTCTAGCCTAACTGACATTATTGTTCATATAACATCTATAACCTACCTTGTGTAATACAGCATAAGTGTTTGCTTGAGTACTAGCTATTTGTTGGCTTCAGGGCTGATTGTTGAACGGTGATTATCCACTTCTACATCATCGTATTCATCTTCATCGTTACTATTTTTTGCCTATTTAAACCCAACTTTTCGCCCAATATCTATTTCCGCTTTGGTAGTTCCAAACACAAGCACCAGGGCCACAAATATCATGAGCCATGTTTTCTTCATTGCCATCGACATGTAGTTCCTGACGAACTTTCATAAAAAAACAAACAAATCGAATTTTATATAGAAAGGTATGAAACTAATAAAGAAACAAACATGATTTAATGTGTTTTATTAATCACTAGTTTTGGTATCGTGGGGAGAAGATAGGATATCAACCTTTACCTTGAGTGTATTTTTGTTGAACGATGCAGGTAGTTGTAAGATGATTGTTTCATTAAATAGATGAAGATTACTAATGTGCACACTCCATTAGTCCATCGGGATTAAGGGACTCTTTAGCAATCTTATGTTGAGCCAATAAGAGTTATGATCGAATAAAATGTAACATCTAAATTAGTCAGTATATTTCTAAGGTGGTGTTTGTTTTTTGTCAGAAGTACTTCCTGACCTCTTTTGTTTGCGTCGCGTAGACCATGCGCAGACGTTTCTGTCTGCAGACTGTTTGTTTTTTAGAAGACTTTTCATTAAAAAAAACGTCTTCCTGAGGTCTGCGTGAAGAAGACAAAACATACTCACTTCTTACCTCTTTTCATACACTTCTACCTTAAACAGCCTCTTCACCCTCCAATCTTCCCCTACTGTTTTACCCTCATCCCCATTGCGAGCCTCCACCGTGACCGTGCCCTACCGTCGCCCCCTGCCCTACCGTCGCCCCTTCCCCGTCGCCCCCTGCCCTACCGTCGCCCCCTTCCCGGTCGCCCCCTGCCCTACCGTTGCCCCCTGCCCTACCGTCGCCCCCTGCCCTAGGTCTGCGATTCAGGTTTGTGTTGCTTACAAACGCATCGTTGATGTTTTTCGATTGTTGATGTTGTAGCAGTTCACGGTTGTGTTGTTCGATTGTTGATGTTGTTGATATTGTTCGATTGTTGATGGGTAGTAGGTTTTGGCATCTTTGTGTTCTGCTCAAATCCATATGGTTGTTTTTGTGTGTGTGTGGAGTATATATATATATATATATATATATATATATATATATATATATATATATATATATATATATATATATATATATATATATATATATATATTTGAATGTTGATGGGTAGTAGCAATTTGTGACTTCAACATGATTTTTACATTCATTGTGGCAGGTTGGGAAGGTGTAGCACATGATTCTAGAATATTATTAGAGGCATTAACTAGGTTTATTTTAATTACATTCTATTTTTGCAGTCTGCAGATGTTAAAAAACAAACAGTCTTCTTCTTGCAGACTGCAGACGTTTGGTCCACCTCTTCTCCTGCAGATGTCTGCAGATGTGGTCCGCAGACTGCAGACATTTTTCTGCAGAAAAAACAAACAACACCTAAAATTTACTCATTAATAGTTTTATATACCATTAAAATGTGTTTTTTAAGTGAAACAAACACACTTTACCTCTGACCGATTCAGAGGTAGTCTTTTAATAGAATCAAAAGACTATCGAATAGTCCCAAAATATCTAGATTTATTAAATTGTGATACGTAATTGTGGGGATTCAATTTTGTATCGGTTGAAATTGGTAACTCAAACATAGTCACGCAGACACACTTTGTGTAACCCAATCACGTCTCATGTAACCCGTTCTCTGAATGTTCAAACAACGTAATGTGGTAAACTTATAAATTACATCTTTTGTACTTTGTTTCCTATTATATTTCAAACAGGTTACCTACTAAACAAATGAGCACCAACGACGAACGATTCCATTGATGATTAGTTGGTAATAGGCTTGCCGGTAATCATTTGTTGGAGAAATGGATGCATCTAATCTCATTTGAGATAGATTACCAACAAAATTTTCTATCAGTGATATTTATTTGTTTAGTAGTGTTAATAATTTAACCATAATTTTATGCCAATTAGTTTGACAGTCCAAAAAAATACATCCACACTTGTATAATTACCCTTCGTTTGTAATTATTTCTACCATCACTAACATTTCTGACATTGTATTGTTAGATATAATATATTTTCATTCTAGATAATGGATAACAAAATATTAGTGGAAGCCGGTAGGATAAGGAAGTTTAGCACTAACAAAATGAATTTCGGGAAGTAATTATGATTCGAGGTGTAATTATGAAATTTTACTCAATAATATATGTTGTCATTTAGGGTTACCACCATTTATTGTTAATTAATTTTTTAACTAAAATATTACTCTAATGCACTCAAGTTTCTGAAAATAACTGGTGTGTTTGTATTTCGTTTGTTTTTTAAACCTTTTTGCTTATGTTACCCATATTAGTATATTGGCTTTATTACAAAGGCAGCTTAATAAAATAATTAAGATCATACAATAGACGACAGACGAGGGGTTAACATGTAAACATATAAAGTTGTGTGGTCAAAACATAAATATCTAGAAGTAAACTATTTCTTTTCATGACATATAAAGGTAGGACTGACAATTTCTGATATGGACTTGTTAACACGAAATGACACGACATGAAGTTAATATGTTTCGTGTTTGAGCTTAACAGGTCTCGTGTCATTAACAGGTTGACATGTTCAAGACACGATGAAACCGTGTCTTAACAGGTCAAACACCTGTTAGCAAGTTAACGCACCTGTTTAAACCTGTTTTATATTTTTAACTTATTTAAAATAATTAAATATTTTTTACTACTATATAATACAAAACCTTTAGACAAATTAGTAATTTCCTCTTTATTTTATGACACCATATGAAAAGTTATAATATATTATTGGTTCTCTCTTTAGATTTCTTTCATATTTGTCATTTTTTTTATACAAGTTTTTATTTTTAACATATTTGTTTTAATTGATAATAGTTTTTACTTTTAACATTATTGTTTTAACTAATATTTATGCCCTATCAACTACCATATATTAAGTAATAGTATTATAACAATATAATAACGAATCGTCAAAATATGTGTAAATATCAACTATCATTATGATGTGCCCATGTCATTAAATTTTAAAATCACCAAAACCAAAATAACCCATAAACTATAATTGTGACGTTCTCGTATACATTAAAAAACGAATCGCGACAAAGTGCGGGTCTAATCCGCTAGTATATTTATGATACATGTCGTTGTTGTTCTCCTTCACTTTAAAAACCTTTCCCTTTGCTCAACCACTTCAATCTACTACGACTACCACAATACCACTAACCAAGTCTTCGGCCTCCGCCTAAGGCCTCTTCGGACTCTGCTCATTACCTCTTTAAACTATGTTATCGGTTAAAATAGATTTTTTATGGACTTTTGTTTCAAATATGTCAAGAATTATCATGTTAAAGATATGTATTATTCAAGACTTTGATGGACTTTCGTCAATTTTTGTTTCACTAAATATGTGATTTTTATTATGTCTATTAACAGGTCTTATCGTGTAACTTGTTTCTAAACATGTTTGTTTTCGTGTCTGGAAATAATGACACGATTAGTTATCATGTCGTGTTCGTCTCTGCACTTATCGTGTTCGTGTTTTATCATGTCGTGTCTAATTTTTGTATAGCAGCTCTATTTAAAGTATATATAATAATATTGATTTATCATATATAGTAACTGAATACAAGTATTCACAAAACCATGTTTTACGATATTGGTCTATGTTTAGTAACATAAAAAGCTTACATTTAGACGGATACCATTTATTTTGTTTGTTTCATAAAAAAATAATATAATCAAATAATGCTCTTTTTCTCACCATGTTCTGAAGTGCATAAACATGTACCAAAAGCCGTTTAAATTTAAGAAACATCAATTCTCCCTCCACAATAACCAAATTATCTGTAAACGAGATAGACTTCTTTTGCAAACACCGAGGGATCCTACGAGATCTTCTCTACAGACACCGAGATTGACTTTTTTGTATGTCACATTAAGGTTACATAAGTTTTCTTTCATATTTTTTTTTGTGTGCATGTATGTGTGGTATAATACAAGCCATATGCCCACAAACTCAAGCAGTGAGTATTTCCCGAGTCGGAGGTTTTTTTGATCACTGAAACCATAGATGGCGTTCCTATAAAGGTCAGGTTTCACCACCCTCTTATGGGATCCACTCCGACCCCCTCATCACAACTTCATAATACCTTATCTTTTATTCAAACTCTCGATTCCACAAACACTTTTAGAGATAACATATTTATTTACCAACAAAATTGTCACTTGTTATAAAATTGAGTACAATAACACGTAATTTAATAACATCAAGAAACGAAGAAGATGAAACTTCAAGAATTCAAGAAAGAATTTTATTCTCAAATGATTATAGTAATGGTGATTATAATTGTAAGTTAGTCTAAGTTGTTATACAGGATCCCTATTTATAGCAATAATTGACCAACTAACTATAACGGTCAAATTACACACTCAACATATAATTGAGAATTTACACTTAGGACCATAGACTAATACTTCCGAAGCAGGAAGTATCCTTTGGAATACTTCCGAAGCAAAACTCTAACACTTCTAATATTTCCGAAGCAAACATAACCTTCGGAAGATTCTGACTAAGCTTCGGAAGAATCAGATTAAGCTTCGGAAGAAACAGATTAAGCTTCGGAAGATATACTAATTTCGGAAGAAACACTTGTTTTGTTTTTATATCTCACAATCTCCACCTTAAAACCAAAACAAGATTTTAACCAACACTAATGCATCCAAGCAAAATTGAAACTTGACACCAGGTAGAGATTTAGTCAACATATCCGCTGGATTCTCCAAAGTAGACACACTCTCCACTTTCACCTTCCCAGCATTCACCACATCCTTTATGAAGTGCAACTTCACATTGATGTGCTTTGTCCTCTCATGAAACATGATATTCTTTGACAACTGGACTGCATCCTGGTTATCACAATACACTATTAAGTCTGCAATATCAATTCCCAATTCAAAAACAAAACCATGCAGCCATATAGCTTCCTTGATTGCCTCAGTCAAAGCTATATACTCAGCTTCTATGGTAGACAATGCCACTACATGCTGTAACTGGGCTTTCCAACTAACCAAGCTACCCAGCACTTGAAATGCATACCCTGTAATAGATCTCCCTCTATCCAGGTCCTTGGCAAAATTTGAATCAACATAACCAACAATCTGCTTACTCTCCACATGTCCATGATTGCCCAATACCAAACCATAATGTTTAGTACCCCCGAGATACCTCAAGATCCATTTCATAGCAGACCAATGAGCTTTACCAGGATTAGACAAGTACCTGTTGACTAAACTCACAACATAGCCAATATCCGATCTTGTACACACCATCAAATACATCAAGCTCCCAACTACATTGGCATATGGCACTTTCATCATATAATCAACCTCTTCATCAGTCTTAGGAGAATTAGAGCTTGACAATTTGAAATGAACAGCAATAGGAACAGCTACTGGCTTTCTGTCATCCATTCTGTAGTTATTTAGCACCTCTCCAAGTAAGAGCTTTGAGACAGTTTAACACCCTGTGTTCCCTGTCTCTCTTGATTTCCTTGCCCAAAATCTTCTTTGCTTCACCCAGATCTTTCATCTTAAACTCAGACATCAACATCTTCTTAGTAGCTTCAACTTCTTCCAAGTCTTGATAAGCCACCAACATGTCATCAACATACAGCAACAAATACACAAATTTGTTCAAGCTGTATTCCTTGAAATAAACACAACTATCATAGCTGCTTCTATTAAAACCATGAGTCACCATATGTTCATCAAACCTTTTATACCACTGTCTAGGGGATTGCTTTAGCCCATACAAGGACTTCTTAAGGAGACACACCTTATCTTCCTGCCCCTCAACCTCAAACCCTTCTGGCTGCTTCATATAGATTGTTTCATCTAACTTCTCATGTAAAAACGCTATTTTCACATCCAACTGATGCAACTCCAGATCCATAGAAGCAGTCAATGACAACATAACCCTTATAGATGAATGTTTCACCACAGGTGAAAATATTTCATTATAATCCACCTCTGGCTTTTATGTAAACCCATTAGCTACTAATCTAGCCTTGTACCTAGGAGGTTCACCCTTAGAAATCCCATCTTTCAGTTTGAACAACCACTTACATGACACTGGCTTATGACTCTCAGGTTTATCAACCAACTCCCATGTGCCATTCTTATACAGAGATTCCATCTCTTCTTTCATGGCCTTACACCATTTTGAGCTTTCTTTCAAAAAAATTGCCTCAGAGTATGTCAGAGGTTCATAGATAATTTCTTCTTCAGTAGCTACAAAGGCCATTGTAGACAAATCAGTTCCCTCTCTATATCTGAGTGGATGTACCACTTGTCTTCTCTGCCTGTCCCTAGCCAATTGATAATCATCCAAACCATCCCCTTGGCTATCAGTAGTGAGTTGATCAACACCTTTATCACTCACACCCGACTGCTCCACCTCAATCTGAACCCCATTCTGCTCTCCAACTTCTGAACCCCTTTTTCCCTCAATGTCTTTATACAAAATATCTTCTTGGAAAACCACATCTCTACTTACTATCACCCTAGGTCTACCACTATCTAGCCTCCACAATCTATACCCTTTCACTCTATCAAGGTATCCTAGAAATACACATTTGCAAGCCCGGGTTTTAGTTTTCCTTGGCTAACATGAGCATAAGCCAATGATCCAAACACTCTAAGGATACCATAGTCATGCTTTCTACCTGACCATGCCTCCATAGGTGTCTTCATATCTAATGCAGCTGATAGAGATCTATTGACTATATAAGCTGTAGTGATCATAGCTTCAGCCCAGAACCGCTTAGGCAAACCAAAACTGGACAACATACACCTTACCTTTTCAAGTAAGGTCCTGTTCATCCTTTCAGCCAAACCATTCTGCTGTGGATGACCAGGTACAGTTCTGTGTCTAGCAACACCTTGAGCTTTACAATACTGATTAAATTCATGGTTACAAAACTCCAGCCCATTATCAGTTTTTAGCTTCTTGACTTTTCTTTCAGTTTAAGTTTCCACAAGGACTTTCCATTCCTTGAACTTACTAAAAGCATCACTCTTATTCTTTAAGATGATCACCTAAACTCTCCTTGAAAAATCATCTATCAGAGTCATAAAGTACCTAGCCACCCATATAATCAACCTTAGCAGGTCCCCACAAATCAGAGTGAATGTAGTCTAATATCCCACTTATGACATGCATAGCCCTTGTGAATTTGACCCTCTTGTGTTTCCCATAAATACAAGTTTCACAAAACCTAAAATCATAATTCTTCAGCTCAGTCACAACCAGTTGCTTCTGCAACTCTACCAGTCCTTATAGACTTATATGACCAAGCCTCTGATGCCACAACATGGCCTTAGAGCTACTATCACTAGAGGCAGTTGCCATATAGGACTCTACTACGCCAGCACCATCTAGTAAATATATATTATTATCCTTTCTATTACCAGATAGTACCACCATTGATCCCTTAATCACTCTAGCCTTACCATCCCTAAGTCTAACATGGTAACCAAATTTCTCTAACAACCTTAATGACAACAAGCTTCTTTTCAGACTAGGAATGTACCTTACATCATGAAGATCTACTTCTATTCCATTCTTCATCTTTAGAGTCACTGTACCATGACCCACAATCTTGCAAGGTTTATCATCTCCTAACTTTACAGATCCGAGATCTTCAAACTTTAAATCTTTAAAGAACTCCTTAACAGGTGTCATATGGTATGAACAACCTGAATCCATCACCCACTCATCCTTGTTCCCATTGTTTGTAACAGCCAACACATCTGCACTCTCATATCTATCAGAGACATCATCTTGGGCATTGTGACTAGAATGAGATTTTGACCCACTTGATTCACCCATCTTTCACTTCTAATTGGGACAATCTTTCTTGAAGTGCTTCTCTGACCCACACACATAACACCTTCTCTTTGACTTGGATCTTGACTTTGAGACGCTTCTTGGCTTGAAGTTTCTCTGTTCGGATCTTCCCCTGACTATCAAGCCTTCTCCAACATCATCTTTATAATAAGTTCTCTTTTTCAATTCTTTTGAATTGAGAGCTGCCAGCACTTCCTCCATGGTAAGGGTATCCCTACCATACATTAAAGTATCCACAAAGTGCTCATAAGAAGCTGGGAGAGAGGTCAAGAATATGATCGCTTGGTCTTCATCATCCAACTCAACTTCTATGTTTTCAAGATCTAACACTAACTTGTTGAATTCGTCAGTGTGATCTTTAATTGACTTTCCAGGCGCTATTTGGAAGGTGTACATATGCTTCTTGAGATTTAACCTATTCGCAAGAGACTTCGTCATGTACAAACTTTTCAGTTTTGACCAGACCCTTGCCGCCGTCGTCTCTTTCGATACTTCTATCAGTACCCGATCACCCAAGTTCAAGATAATAGAACTGTGTGCCTGTTCGAGCATCTCCTTCTTCTCTTTGTCTGACATTGTGTTCGGCAACTTGGATTCTCCAGCCAAGGCATCCACCACTCGTTGATGAACGAGCAATGCCTTCATCTTCAGTCGCCATAACCCAAAATCATTCTTCCAGTCGAATTTTTCAATCTCAAACTTTGTTGACACCATCATTACCGCCGAACGATCTTTGATTGAATCTTGTTCCTCAATTGAGCGTCAAACCAGGCTCTGATACCAATTGTTATAAAATTGAGTACAAGAACACGTAATTCAACAACACCAAGAAACGAAGAAGATGAAACTTCAAGAATTCAAGAAAGAACTTTATTCTCAAATGATTACAGTAATGGTGATTATGATTGTAAGTTAGTCTAAGTTGTTATACAGGATCCCTATTTATAGCGTTGATTGACCAACTAATTATAACGGTCAAACTACACACTCAACATATAATTGAGAATTTACACTTAGGACCCTAGACTAATACTTCCGAAGCAGGAAGTATCCTTTGGAATACTTCCGAAGCAAAACTCTAACAGTTCCAATACTTCCGAAACAACATAATCTTCGGAAGATTCTGACTAAGCTTCGGAAGAATCAGATTAAGCTTCGAAGGAAACAGATTAAGCTTCGAAAGATATAATAACTTCGAAAGAAACACTTGTTTTTCTTTTATATCTCACAATCACTAGCTCCTTCCATCCAACAACTTAATGGGTTATATTTCACATTCTTTCACATCGTATTTTTGTATTCCCCCGATTCAATATAACACGAAAATTCAATAATCAAAGACCCACCATTATTAGCCTTCGAAAAGGTAGACATATTCGCCTACTTATCCCAAAAAAACTAGTCATTTACCAATTAATTTTAGCCACCACATATAAAGTAATTATGATTAGGGTTGAAAGGAAAGTTCCATTCTGAGAGTGGATTTTCAAATGGTGGATATATGACTAGATTGGTATTATATTGATGTCCGATTTGGATTCATAGTATTACGAAGTTTTACAAGTACTAGATTGGTATTATAATTCTATCTGGGACTTTTAAAATATACAATTTATACAGGGTAGTCTGTTATTTTTGTAAGATTATCGAATACTTTCTGTAAAACTTTTATTTAATACTGATTTATTCATTTTGATACTTATTTAAAACGATCGTTTTAAGGGAAACTCATCTTGCTAGAATTTGTCCGGTCGGTTATTTTAGCAATTGTATCTAGTTAAGTTCTGCCAAGTTATTCGTTAAAAAAATTCCATGGCAATAGAGTTGACGGTGTTGTTTGTGTCCGTTGTATTCCTCCCAAGTGGGCTATGTGGTTCTTTCAGGATTTGGACTTTGTTGTCATAATCTTCCTAACATTTAGGTCAATGTAATAACATCCATCTAAAGCATTTAGAATTTAATCATTGAGCTTGGATGTCTTTGTTTGTTTTAAAATTTGAACCATGACAAGCATTATTAACCACTTCGGATGATGTCTCAGAACATCCCAAGCCATCATATAGGGGAATGTTATTCTTCAATCTGTATTGCTGATAACAACAATAAATAATATTTATAATATTTATTTTTTTTAAAATTCCCTTAACAGTTGAAAAAAAAAGGGTTAAAGCATCATGGCGGGGCAGGATTCTCATGTCGTCGCCAACTCTAACACTTGAGCACGTGTCCCGCAACCATCGTTAACACATGGTACCCAAAACTGAACCAGTTTAGGACCAATACCAATACGAACTGGTTTTGAACTGGCAAACTGTAGATTCGTTATCGGTTTATATTCCTCGAAATTTACACCAGCTCGAAATCATAACCGAACCGATTTAAACTCAAATCGATTTTGACTTAGAATCGATACCTATAAAAACTGGTTTAAAACCGGTTTTAAACACGTCTATTTATAATCTGTGTTGGTGAAACTTGAAAGTGTTCGGCCCATTTAATGGTTTAAGCATTAATGAAGCAACTATCCAACTCCAGCCCATTTGAAAATAAACTTAACGGGCCAACGGCCCAACCCGTCATTCCGGAATAATAATTTCTGTATGCATTTATAAATGGAGAGTTTTCAAAATTATGGCGCCAGAAATACCTCCATTTATGCATGTTTGATAGAGTGATGAGAGAGGATCATCACGAAATTCAAACTCCAAAGAAGGAAAATGCACCAGTTTCATCCAATCGCAAGGCTAAACCAATCAATGCTCCATCGAAGAAGCTACATCATCAGCAGCAAAAGGTCACACAATCTCAATTAGTACAACTGTTCACTGCTTTAATCACTAATTGTAAATATAATCATTTGTTTACATGTGTACGTGATTGTGTTTTCGTTGATGATTTTATCGATCTGATGTAACAGAGTACAAAATTGAACTCGAGTTCTGTTTTTGCTCCTATTAGAGAGGGAGACGTGGTATTAAACTTGTCAGAGGAGTCGATCGACAAGATCTCATCAATTTCAGGAGCTGTTGATGCTGATCGCTCAAACGTAGATGTATATTGAGTCGTTATATCCTTGATCTAGTGTAAATAATTGTGCGATTTTGATTGTTTCGTTTGAATCTGATTTTTTCATGATCTGATTTTTTGATGCGCAGATCAGCAAAACGAACTTAAACTCCGATCACGCTCTAGTTTCTGACAGCAGTGTAGCGCTTCAAATTGCAGAACAGTCGGTCAGAATCTCTCCGATCTCAGAGGCATTTATTTTTGACGATGATCAACCTTCTATTGAGGTATATTTTCAGTCACTTAGCACTTTCAATCATAATTGAGTTTGATATTAGTGCAGTGGAGAACTAAAGAAGTGAAGTGATATGGATGTTGATTTACTACACAGTTGAATATGTTTAAGCTTTTAGAACATACACATTTACATCAGTAATGGAATTTTAGAGTGAACTCAATGTCATAATTTAAAATTTTGCTTCTTTGAATAAGTGGTAACAGTTCTTCTGTACAAATTGTTTGTTTGAAATTTAACGCCATAGCGATCTCATTCAGACACCGTACACTCTACACTTGGTGATAATTTCATAGTTAGCAGTGTATCCTATCTGAGGTCCTTTTCCTGGTTAGAATTTAATATGAGTTTACACTCCAAAAGAAGACAATTGGATTAATTGTTTACATGGTAAATCATCTGATGCAGCTCATCACTATCACATAAATGACATCATAGACATTAGATAGCTTAAATTAGCATTGCTAGTAATTATCATTTGTAGTATGCTTATTTTTGTTTCTATAGGATTTAATATTGTAGTAATTTAGATCCACTCTTCAATTTTTCAGAGCTACATAGCGTCTTTGAATCAACATATTTTACCATCATCTATTACATATGGTTCGTTAGAAGCGACTCCACTGTCATCCAAGTCACCTGCTGAAACAACTCCTCTGTCATCCATAACAAATGTTGAAACGACTCCATCAGCATCAACATTCACAGCAACGGCTGATGATGCTGCAATTCATGGAGCTACAATACACTACACAAAATCAATAAAGCTAGAATTATTGGTAAAGCATCTAAGGGAATCCATGTTTCAGGTTTTGCATTCAACTGACATAGACACCAATCATAAGAAGCTCTTAGATGCATTGGTCAAGATTGTGATTGAAGAGTTCTGTAGTTTACATGAAGAAAGGGGTTTGGTTATTGGGCTGTTTTCAAAGAAAGTGAAGTTAGTGCTGCTGAGCTATTTGCTGGGATTGCTTCTTGTTTGTGCTGGTTTCATCCTTTTTTCAGATGTTCAAAGCTCCTATCATGGCCCTCCACCAACCTAAAACTTTGCTACTGGATTCAACTGTCTGCTAACCAGTTTTAAACTGTAAGATTCTGATCACACTATTTTCTCTTTCTCATGTGCTTTATTATATTCTGTTTGGTATTACTTAGCAGCCTGATTGATTGAACAATCTACTTAGAGTAAGTTGAAACTTTGACAAACACATATTTGACAATTCATTGTAAAACTGAGTGTAAAGAAAGAATTAGAAAGGATTGAATTTAGAATTTATATGAAATTTAACACAAGAATTGAATGACTAAATAGGACTAATCAGGGGTGTTTAAAAGTCATTGAAACCGATCAAACCAAAGCAAGTTGGCATGTTTGAGATTCTTACGGTTCATTCACAGATTGGTTTTTATGGTTTGACGGTTTAATAGTTCGGTCTTGTTTAAAACTTGGAACTGATCATGTAAACGAAAACAATCATTTAGTGTTTTGTTGTTTGCTTTTTCCATTTTTGGAATATATATAGTTATGTACACCATGAACCACAGATATTTCTTTATTTTTTTTAAATATAAACTAATGATTTTTAGAAAAAAAAAAACAATTTGAACCATCAAACAGTCTAAATAGAACCTTTAAATAACCAAATCGGCTGGTTCGAGCAGCTCCATCCAAGTATCCAACCAGACTGGTTTGGTTTGTCCTTTTCCAAAACCACATTTAAAGATTCTATTTAAAATTTTGATCAAAATTGTCTGAACTGGATCATAAACACCCTTAAGCATAATGATTAATCCATCTAATGTGGTTGCCTAGTATTTGTTAAAAAGGGGGTCGTTATATTGATACAATGATAATCTCCCATGTGATTAGTGGGATCCTTTTTCTTTTGGCCAATAGCATTTAATCAAAGGAGATTTATCTTGATTGAACATGGTGTAGTCCCCAATTAGTATGTCGTAGGCTCCACTTCATTTTGTCCATTTGTTACATCATATCCCAATGTTTCTTTCCCTTTCAAATTTAGATGGTTATCTAATTCAGTCTTTTAAGTTAGCCGGTCCCTAGTGCACCCTGGAGAGATTTACGTTGGTTTTTGACACGATTTAGTTCGATTGGCGCCTCGTTGAATCAACTCCCTTTTTGTCTTTCTAATGTTTTATTAACCCATAGGACCAAAACTGGTATGGTAGAGTATTTTTGGATGGTATCCATTTGAATTGCTAGTTACGTGTCTGGTAATTAAAAGTTTAAAACCAAACCGTCAATGGAACTAAAATTTTATTTTATTGTTTATTTTAGAATTTTCTTTTAATCTTGTACCAGTTCATTTAATATTTTAGACTTTTATTTATTTATCAAAGGCCTTATATTTTTAACATTACAAAGGTACACTAACAGATAAACTAGTTTCATATATAGGTTTTTTTTTAATTATTATTTATAACTCTTAAATTATTTTTATGACATCACTTGATCATTGAAACCGAGACAACGTGTTTAAGCAGAAGATAAGGCTGCCCATTCGATAGCCAATATGGTTATGAAACACTATTATTATGTAGTTTTAGATGTAGATGATTAATTCTTATAATTGTTCGATAAATTAAATATTATCTACTCACTTGGTTTTAGGCCAAGTTAGGTATACCAAAAAGATTTCAACTAAGTTGTAACGAAGTGTAATTCTAGTTACTTGTCGTAGACATGTTTCTTTTACTTGTGGTCAACAGCAATGGTCTCCTTGACCGT
Organism: Flaveria sonorensis; assembly: GCA_025506505.1. Classification (NCBI taxonomy): domain Eukaryota; kingdom Viridiplantae; phylum Streptophyta; class Magnoliopsida; order Asterales; family Asteraceae; genus Flaveria; species Flaveria sonorensis. The sequence continues at coordinate 50,694,849 of CM046425.1, read as the reverse complement.
CGTAGATCAAATTTTTTTGGTGATTGGTATATCCAAATAATTTTTTTTCCATTTTAATCTCTTAGACTATCGCGTCGAATTATATAGTTGAATGTAATTTTTAAAATTAAAGTAGGTTTTAGAACAATTTAAAGTATGACAACTTTGCTTTTCAATCATACGGGTATTACTAGACTGATACGGGTATTACAAGACTAAAGTAATTTATGCTTGATTCAACTTAGTTTTTAATATAATTTATGAACAAAACTGTATATATTTCTTATAAACATACCCTAGTTACTGCATCCTAGAAAAGAATTCCATGTTTTTAAATATTATTTCTAAAAACTACTATGCTTTTGTAGCTGTTCCAAAATGTTCTCTTGTGACCTTGTGAAAAATGGTACAACTTATCTTTTAAATTTTCAAGTTTAGGTTGCTAGTGATACGAAGTTATGAACTCCGCTTTAACCAGGTGTCATTTGTTTACAACTTTAGATAGATTATCAATGATTAATCTTTTTTTTTTTACATCCATAAATAAATATTTCACATTTAGAGTTCAAGTCACAGTTTTAATATTGTCCATCAAATTTTCAATGACATCCACAAATATAAATGATAAGAATTTCAACATTTTGTTTTTCATGATTTCTTAACGAATTATTAGTAATGAATCTAAACAACCAATAATGATGCCAAGAGCAAGGTTTGCTACTAATTATTGATGTCTTGGATCAAAGTAAAACCACTTTTTTGGCTGGGTTACCAATGGCATGATCTCATGCTAACTTTCATTATCGTAAGTACTTTAATCCACTTTATAAGTCATACTTAGCTGTACTTATAGATAATCACTTGGTGTAATCCAACAAACCTTTCAATAAACATTTGAAATTAATTATTAATTGAAATGAATTTATTGTTCTAGAATATGCTACAACAATAAATGATGGAACAAAAAACATAATAATAATATATAAGGGAATTTAATGATACAATGTGAGTTTTTCATGCAAAACGTACGAAGTTTTTGTGTAATTATTTATTATTCTTGTGTAATTATTTTACCGCTAATCTATCACTCTTACGTGATAGTTTCACCCCTTATGCATGATTATTCCATCATATTATCCAAGTGTAAATCCTTCTTATGTGATAATTTCACTACCACTTCGTATTATAAAAAAACATTTTGTATTCTAAACTTTTACATAATATGTACGACATCATATAAAAATATTGTAATATGTACGACATCATATAAAAATATTGTTTTGGAAAGAGTATTTGATCATTTATCGTATCAATTTAGTGGTTAAGATTAATCTATTGTTAATATATGATTAGGAAAAGTTAAATATATGTGAAATGAGCTAATGCAGAAATATTGTTGAAAGTTTAGAATGGTTTCAATTATTTTTTAATATCTTATATATATTTCATACACTTTTTTCTTAAAATTTATATTAGAAACTTAAGAATGCTACTCTATTTAATTTGGCATTAGTCCTGTGTAATTCTATTTAAAAACGATATTTGTGTAAGAAATTTACAAGTTACAACGATGTGTGTAACTATACAGTAGTATGTATAATGTGTTACAAGGGTTTAATAAATTATGTGTGGGTCAATTTTTTTTAAGTCTGATACTATTCTTGATCACATATGTAACCTTCTTATGTTATAACGGTGTGTATAGCTCCTTACACAAAATCTAACCAATAACAAGGTGGGTCCAATTTATGTACAATGTTATTAGTATGATGCATAGTTAAATTAACGCAAATGCCAGTCTTACACGTATAGTATCCATTATTTTTCCTACGTTTTTTAAATCATCTTTACAATATATATAGACAAAAGAACACGAATCTGTAAGGGTAATCATTGTTATCATTTTATGAACACTCTGAAAGCAACAGTATCTAAATTGAACTTCATATTGAACACGTTTGTAAAGGTTTTCAATAATTTAAACAAGTCTAACTAATAATACAAGATAAATAATTATAGCCTAATGTTGTAATTTATAAGCTATGAGTTCTAGATATGTATTCGAGTTTAAACCCGTACTAACTCTATTACACTATCATTACGAGTTCATTTCGATTTTGAGAATCCAAACACTTACATGACTCAAGATTTAGAACTAGTGATTTTGTTTCTTTTATGGTTAAATTAATCTAAAAGTAACAGCCTTATATATGCACACCACTAGATATTCTTTGAATCAATGAGATCACATAAATCACTGATCGAGTTGTTACCTTAAAATGGGGTTAAAGACAAACAACTGGAAACTATATTCGAACCCAATACATGCAACTCAAGTGCTTACCACCGGCCGGGTCACCTTTTAAAGATTATCATTGTTTTGATTATGATCGACTCTAATCGACAAATTAATAGACTCATTTGAGATCGACTTTCCTTTAGCATGCCAAAAGCTCCAATCAATGGATGGCCAAAAGGACGAAGACAATGTACTAGGCAACCAAATTTGGTATGAGAAGAATTGACGACTTCTTCCTAACTAAAAAATGGCTCCAATAAAGACAACAAATGATAATAGTAAACAAGATGATGATAACTTGCAATATATAACAATGAATAGTGGTTACATAATTGTCTCTTTATTGGTACCATATCAAGTAAAATCTTAATGTAAGTAATGATCTTTATGGGTGTGCTAATAGGTGTTGTTGGTTTACGGTGAGTGACCAATACCTAGGATAAAACTATTTTAATATCATATGTATATCTTAATAGCGGGGCTTGTGTTGAGGATTTAGGGGCTCGGGGCGGATTAAAAAATGAGTCTCATAATGAATAGAAACTTTTATCGCTTTTTGTTATTTAATAAGTTTTAAATGGTTTGTGCATGAAATGTTAATCAAATGTGTTAAACAATTTAACCCAAATTATATTTGAGTAAAATGTGCTAATTTAAAGTGTCTAATTGTCTAACTTATATTGTGTAATGGGTTTCGAATGTAAGTTAGAGGTTTAACAGCCTTATATTTGTTTGTACAGTATATAATATACATAAAAATTTTAAAAAACTGGACCGCCCATGCTTAATAGTTGTGATAGATGTGACTTGCAAATAACAAAACATAGTAATAGATGGATTGGGGTTTGCTTGAAGATCCAAGAATTGGTGTAAGGTTGAGAATTCTACAAAAATAGTGTTGTAGGTATTTACGAATGATTCACTTGTTGGTCGCTACTAGATTACATCATAAACCGTACGTATGTAACTATGTAAGGACTCGTACGTCTTGGTTAAAGCATAATTTTTGACTTCAAAGCTCTTAGAACCATAAAAGATCTTAATTTTTATGTAAGCCTTAATTTGTCAAAGGAATGAAATGAAAAATCTCTTGTTTTTTTGGCTTGTTACATTTAAATGAGGAAAATATAACATTAATACATCTAATTGTATTAGTAGACAATTATCTTGATAGTGAATTGAAGTATATTTTAGTTAGGTTTTTAATAAAGTGATATTTGCAAAACTCGATTTATTGTTTTATTTACCGAAATAGATTTATATATTTTATTTCACTAAATTAATTTCAAAATCAATTTTACAAATAATATCCAACACATTCATATACAGTGAATACTAACATATAATTTTATTTATCTTATAAATAACATGCTTATCTTCTAAGTGTCATATTAATAACATTAAAATATTATAAATATTTTCTACAATTCCTTACAAACAAAAAAAAATTTAATTGATAATTTATCTAATAAATCATCCTTAGACTAAATGCTTTATAATTATTGTACCTTAGTGTCTTTTAATGTTGTTAATGGTGACCTCATGTTGTCTATTGTGTGCACAATCCAACATATTCCCACTTCTGCAATACAATAACACTAATGAGCATCATACCACATATTTACAATATCAATAGCAAGACATAACACTTAAAACTAACTCAGTCATAAGAACTCTCATTCTGTTGGCTACCTTCGACTAGATATGAGAACGTTTTGATCATATTCTCTAACAACTTTATAATTTAAGTTTATTTTCTAAATCTACCCAATTTCCCCATATACGTTTCTTTTTCATATTATAGAATGCTTGTGATAATTGATTATTTAAAAATCAAAACTTGAATTGAAGATTAAATTACTAATTTATCTAGATAATTCGTGATTTAGTGAGTTGAGTGGAAGCTTATGTTTGAAGCTGTGTAGAACCTAAACTTGCTGCTAATCTAAGTTTCCTCCTTGGTGCATAATTATTTGATTACTTGTGAACTAAACCTGTCTTCTGTCTTTTGAAGTATATTTTAGTTAGGTTTTTAATAAAGTGATATTTGCAAAACTCGATTATTGTTTTATTTACCGAAATAGATTTATATATTTTATTTCACTAAAAATTTCAAATCAATTTTACAAATAATATCCAACACATTCATATACAGTGAATACTAACATATAATTTTTATTTATCTTATAAATAACATGCTTATCTTCTAAGTGTCATATTAATAACATTAAAATATTATAAATATTTTCTACAATTCCTTACAAACAAAAAAAAATTTAATTGATAATTATCTAATAATCATCCTTAGACTAAATGCTTTATAATTATTGTACCTTAGTGTCTTTTAATGTTGTTAATGGTGACCTCATGTTGTCTATTGTGTGCACAATCCAACATATTCCCACTTCTGCAATACAATAACACTAATGAGCATCTAAGGGTCCAATTAAGGGTCCAATTAAAATCTAAGTTTCCTCCTTGGTGCATAATTATTTGATTACTTGTGAACTAAACTTGCTGTGTAGAACCTAAACTTGCTGCTAATCTAAGGGTCCAATTGTACATGGAATAATCCCTTTTTTAAGATTATTTAATTTTAATTGATTTGATTTAATTCACCAAGCATCTTCTGTCTTTTCACTTTTTAATTGCTTTTCTAAAATTAAAATACTTTTATATTCAAGAGTGGATATTAAAATAAATGCACATACAAATACACATACGATGTTAAAAACATTCTCAATAAAAATTGTCAAGAAGATGGTAGTTACGAATTTATAAGCGCTGCAATGGATTCTTACACAAAATCTGGACCTTAAACAAAGTTCGAAGGATAGTTCGAAGCTATTAGATGTTTATACACCTTAAACATAGTTCTAAGTTATTATAAGGTATAAAAACTCAGAACCTAAAATATGAAATATTTGATATGAGTATTTGAATATGATACGAGACTAAGTGTAATATTAATTATTAAAATTTTGGCGAGTGTAGTACGAGTATATATGGTATTAGGTGATAATTGTCCGATTACCGGTAAGTGATCTCATGTTTACTCTATAGGCCGGAACTGAATATATTAGTATATTATAGAGTCTTAAAAACATAATAAACAACATTTTAAAGTCGTCAGAAATCTAGAACTATTAATAATATAAAATTAAATATTCAAATTAGTTTTTGAGATAAGTTTAAAATCAATTTTGAAATAAAAATTTCAACATGTAAGTTAATGAAATAAGATTACAAATAGGTATATCCACATGCGAAGAAGTCCACAAAACTTACAGGTGGCGAGTAACACACAACTTGCAGAACTAGAACTTTTTTTATAAAGTAAATTACAATTTGCATCCCTAACAATAGCCCATATTAACCACTTACATCCCTGCAGTTTCAAAATTATCATCCGCCATCTGACGTTTCATTTTTGTCACCATTTGAGCCCTTAACCCTAACGCCGTCAAATTTAACCATTAGTTTTTTATAAAGTGACAAAAATACCCTTAGTCCCAACTTTAATTAAACCCACCCCTACCCCAACCTTCCCCTTTCTCATCTTATCAGACCAACATCACCCCCACCCCCCCCCCCACACACACACAACCAAACAACAATGATCGAAGATTTCATCCTCTTGACCAAGGTTCTAACGGTGGCGGCGCCATTCCAGCCACATAAAATGTTGCGTGCCCCAACGATGATGGTGGTGGTGCGATTTTAGTGTCTAACGGGGCAATGGTTAATGGTGGCGTGATTTTAGTGTCGTTGAAGATCTAACGATGAAAGGGTGAAACAGATCGGGATAGAGCTGTTGTGGTGGTGATTGGTGGTTGTGGTGGTGGGGGTGGGGATGGGGATGGGGCTTTAGAGGAGTGTTCAAGTCGTTTTCTCAAGTGAAATTGGGTAACCTGAACCCTATCCCAAAACCGAAGATGGGGGCAAGTTTCTTGCTATAATCTACAATCGTTGTTCAATTCGACCTTGTATGTGTATGTTTCTTGCATATTAATGTTTAATTTGTGATGTTCAACTATGTATGTTTATAGAGGCAAGTTTCTTCATCTTCATCCCTTTTTCAATTTATAATGTCCATGTATGAATGTGTATTTTTCTTGCTATGTGTGTGTATGTTTCTTGCATATTAATTACTAATGTTCAAGTGTGTATGTGCAGTGAAGATCATTTTCAAACTTAAATGCCTTTGAAAATAATGAAATTTAGTTAAATAGAGATGCCTGCATTATTATGTTTTGAAATTGGTTAGTGGTGATGGATGATTGTTGTGGTGGTGATAGGATTGTGGTTGTGGTGATATGCAGATGGTGGTGTAAAGGGAGAGGGGGAGAGAGAGTGAGAGAGTGTGGATGATGTTGTTGGATTGGTTTAAATTTTTTTTTTATATTGATTAAAGGTAGTTTAGTCTTTTTACTAATAACTTTAACAGAAAAACTAACAGTATTAGTCATTTGAACTCAAATGGAGATAAAAATTAAATGACAGAGACTCAAATGGAGATAAATTGAAAGGTTAGGGGGCAGATGATAATTTTGAAACAACAACGATGCAAACGGTTAAAATGAGAAATCGTTAGGGATGCAAATAGTAATTTTCTTTAAATAATAATCTAAACTATGTGTGTACATAAAATCATTACTTTTCTTTAAATAATAATCTAAACTACCAAAAAAACATATATCGTTTCATTTTAAATAATCCAAGCGTGAAAGTTAGAGGTAGCAAGTATGAGAATGTTGAGTTAATGATGTGGGCACATAAAGTTAGACCAGATAAAAATTAAAGTTCTTTAAAAAATATATAGGATTACATCCATTTTAAATAAGATAAAGAAGAAAAGATTAGGATAATTTGGTACGTGTAGAAGAGACATAAATGTCGAAACCAATAAGAACGGTGGAAACCCTCACAAAGTTACAAAGGAGGGGAGAAAGAGGTGAGGCGAACCTAAACTGACATGGATGAGCTGATTTGGTACAATTTTCTAGATTTGTACTTCTTTAAGAACATAATCGGTGATAAAGTTTGTTGAAGATTTGGACAAAGTTTATGGATTGTTAGGAAACTGTAAGAATATGTATTAGCTTTTCATACAAGTTAGTTTGTCTTCTGCTTTAGTGTAAATGCTAGTTACTTTCAACATAGTTCGCATTCCCTTTTTTCTTTTCTCTTTTATTACTATTATTATTAGTTGCTTTTATCACTATATCACTACTAGAAAAATGAGATTAATGCAATTTTTGAAAGCAACATTTCAAAAAATATAGTATTTTCCAGTATAAAAGTTGCATTTGCTAATAAAAAGTTTCATTATCCAACAAAAATGCTGCTTAATATATAATGCAATTTTACCTTATACAACATTTGATAAAAAGTTTCTTTAGATTATCATATAATTTTTAAGGTTTAACGTAACTTTTTAAGGATTAATACAACATACTAATAGGGTTGCATTAGCTTCATCTTTTTATGATGCATTTTGTTACGGGTGGTCTATTATTAAATATTATTATAGTTGGTTTTGTCTCCCTCATCTATACTTTATGTTATTTGTATATTTACACTTAAATTTCTCAAATAGAATGTTTTTTTTAGCCGAAGGTCTCTAGGTGAAAGTAATCTTTCTCTCTCTTATTTTAGATAGGAAAAAAGTTTACAATCCTCTCATTCTCACGTAACATGGAGTGTTCACTGTTCATGATCTTGTGATGAACAATTGTGTCTAGTTACAACTAAAATTAGATGAATGTGTATAATTGCCGTCAAAAATCAATTACTAATAATTTCAATGTATATGAACTTTTATACTTTGTGTGAGCTATGCAGCAATCATGTAATTTAATTAAAGCATGACAAGAATAAAAAACAAAAATAAATTACTTCAAAAGATTATAATATCAATAATCAACCAATTTTAAAACCTAATATCTATGAAAATTTTCATCAAATAACTACAAACACACATATAAAGTCATTTGACTCATAAAGAGTAAGAAGACAAGATTGTTTGTTTCCCTTGCATTGAATTAAAAACATATTCTACTCTCTTAAAACCCAAAATTGAAACATCTAACGGAATGTATAATTATATGATGCATATTAGACTTATAATAAACGACCTTAAGTGCAGCTTCAATCAGAACTGTCTCATTATATTGCCTCATAAGCTTCACACTGACTAAATACATTTTCTCTCTTCTCTTCTCATAGAAGTGGTCGGCCTCAGCTTAAGAACAATCCATGGCCTAGGACCTTGAGGTCTCCTCTCTACTTCACATCAACAACAGAATCTCTCTCTCTCTCTCTCTCTCTCTCTCTCTCTCTCTCTCTCCTTCAAATTGGCACCTGTGTTGGTCTTGCAAATGCTCCAAGGAGTATTGATTGTGCATAGGCCAGAATTTCAAAATTACATGTGCTTAAATGTAAGTAATCTCGAGATGGATAACCTCCTAAGAAGTCTCCACTATGACAACCAAATTCAAAAATCGTATGCTACTTGTGAGAAAAATGAACATTAGTTGGTATAAGAGGCGACCAATAAACATTATTATTTACATAAATTTCTTCCCTCCATAACCTAATGAGCTACCCCTTAGATTAGATAACACTCAAGTTCATTCATTAATATATAAACAACAAATTAATATACTGTATTGATTGAAAGTCAGTATGATTCCAATCTGTATTCAGTTTTCTTTTTGTATTACTTGATGTTCTTTAGCCTTTCACATGGTGGTCTCATAATAGGGGGCCAATACTCTGGCAGATCATACTGCTTTGTTTATTTGTTTAACATTCTATTCGTTTTCACATGTCCCCATGATATTTCGTGAAGTGTGTTGTGAGGATTACCAATATCATTACAACAAACACGACAATAAATTTGTCACCGAGACATAAAAAGAAAACATCCCCCAACCACACTCACATAAGTTCATATCTTTTTCATAATATAAATTTATACGGTGTCATATCAACTTCTATAATGGTGGAATACCGTGCCTACTGTCTCTGGACACGATAGGAGGCATGATGGGCCCTTCCGTGACTACTACCACAAGCGTGTTTTTCTAATACGCAAATATTACACCCCTTAGAGATGGCGAAAGCGATAAGAACCATGCCCCATATACGTAAGTACACTTTTGATTATGACTAACCAATTCAGTCATTCGGATGATAGAACATTTTGAATGAGAACTTAAATAACATATTTAAAATCCGTTGTTGTAATAAGTTCTAACAAATATAAGAATTAATTTAAATAATGTATCTTCAAGTACATTGATAAAATTCAGATGAATAAGAAGAGAATTAAAGTGATTTAAATTAAAACTAGTGTTAAGCCCCCCGCATTGCGGCGAGAGCGTAAACCATGTCAAGTAGCACCAATGACATACCACCGTCAGTATGACAGTATCCACCAAAATCGTAAAAGCTCGTATTAAGAAACATGAAAACAGAAAAAATAAAACCGAAACGAAAAAGTCTAGTTTCTCCGCCGCGCTACACGGTGGGAATTTTGTTATTTTTCTTCGTACTATGTAGCGTTAGTGTGTTTATTATCGTTATGGCTTGTCGAAAACCATAAACCGAAATCTTTAAATCGTCCAAAACCGCCCAACGAACTGCCCTAAAAAATAGCGCCCAAAAGAATACAAAAAACGGCCCAAAAAGATGAAAAAAAACCGCCCAAAAAGATGAGTACAACCAAATTATGCATAATGTACAACCCAATATGCATAACAAAATTAGTAATTAGTATTATTTAAATTTCATCATTACATTAAAAAATTTATGATAAAAAGTGTTTTTAAAGTGAAGCTGACATTTATGACAAGTTCGATTAACATGAAATTACTTAACATTTAGATAGATTAGTGTTAAGGCTAATGGATTCATGTCGTAAACGGGTGAATGTGTTAATCACATGATAAAAAAATGTGTTTAAATAGGTTTAGTTGCTTAGCCCGTTATGACAAGCGTAAGACGTTTACCTAGATAATTAATATATCATAATTAATTTCAAACCTCTAACCGTTCGAGCATTTTCTGCATCGGTGGATGAAGAATCGCGAACATAAGAATTTTTGGTTAACCATGTTCCCAGAAAAAAGATACTTTCAAGAAATGACAAACATGACTGAAGTGGCTATACATACAAATCCATAGTATAAAACTCATGGTTTTCTACCTACGTTCAAGGGTTTTAACTTTTTAAACAGTGTCATCTTAGTGTTTTTTTAAACGACAGCTCACACACCAATTGTAAGGATTTAGCTTTGGTTATCTTTAAAAAGTCTTTAACTCTTATCACTAGATTACTAACCTAAGTGACTTGTAATCTTGTAGAGTTGCAAAGTTAAGTGTTGTTTGTTAAAGATTTTATGAAACTTTCCATCAAGGATGCTTAATTTATGAATAATTATTTCAAGGATATCACTAATTAGAATTACAAAATTGTAATTTTTCGGTGTTAATTGTGGCTTAATGTTTATTAATTGTGTGTAATGAGCTGCGCTACATAAAAGTTTTAAAAATATGTCATTCGTACTACTAAATTGTTTATAATTGACCTTTTCAAACATGTTGTGTTGTGTAATCCTCTTATTAGACTTTTCTATATTGGTTTTTAAGAAGGTAACATGTTTAATTGAACTTGTCATTCGATATAACGTGACACGTTTTGGTAGCTCTTATAAAATTACACAAAAGATTTTTATGTAAACTATTTGAGGTTTAAGAAAGTATGATAAAAGAAGCTTATAGTAAAAGACAAAACTTAAAACGAGCATAATTCATTTTACCATATAATGCATTTGACTCAAAAGGTTTATGTATTAACGTGTTGGATCTACATTACCAATATCAATGGTCACACACTAATCAAATGAGCCGAAATGACGATTTCGATATTGGCTCGCAAGCTAGCTTGTATACTTTTAAAAATTTCAAACTTTGTTACTTTTTATACATAATTTAGGTATATAAAGAAAAATAATTGTTATATTTGTTTATTTAACCCGTTGAACCAATGATACGAGAAATGTATTCATTCATGACTATTTTCTATATTTATTTTTTGTCACTACAATATGTAAAAAATAATTTTATTATAATCTATTTGAATATTAGACTGAAGGTGAAGTCTAAGTTTAGGTAATTTATTATAAATATATGTTACAATTTATATAAATTATAATTTAGACTTTAATTAAAAAGAGACAAAAAAAAAGCTACTGAGTGAGCCAAGAAGGCAGCTAAAGAGTGAGCCACAACCCACACTTACCTTGGCTCGGGCTAAGTTCATTAGGCCGTTGTTTACAAATAAGTTAATTTCAAATGACTTTTTTTTTGAGAGAGCAATGAGCAAACAATGAACCGTGAGCATTTTAAACAGATATTAGGGCCGATCGTGGGAATTTCCAAGAGACCTTGGGCTCGGAGCGAAAACGAAAAATGAACCCCTATAATACAATGTATAAAACCGAATAACTTGTATATAATAATCTATAATACGATGATTGTTATTACACTAAACAAAACAAAACCATTTAATTTACTTACGCGAATCGGGAGGCTCTCTTAACGTTTTTGAAGCAAAGTTATTGATCAAGTCTTCATAATTTATGCTCTTCGATACATAGTTTGAATAGGGGTTTTTGTTTTTTTTTTAATTTAGGTATTAATATATTAAAATAGGTTTAGATTATCTAGATAGTAGTGGGTTAAACTATTTAAAATGTTAATAAGCCTTTAATATAAGATTTAATAGACTAAAATAATTAACATGATATTGGTTTTGTTAACGAGTTTATTAATAATTTATATTTATTTAAATACACATATATTATATATAATATATACAAAGTTTTGGGCTCCTGACGAGATCAGGTACTGAGCGGGCGCCACCACGCCCCCTTAGGCCTCCCCCGACAAACATAATATATATTGATTATCTAAATACCATACTTATAGTGTTATACTCTATGTTATCCCAAGAATTTCATCCAATAGTTTTTCATAGATACTAGGGAGATGACCAGACATTAACATAGTCAACTTTGGCTTATTATTATTTTTTTAAAGGCAAGTAGGAAATAAAATATAAATGAAATGGAGCTAGCAACAAGCTAGGATACAGAAGGGATTGAAATACAAAGTTACACCAACAATGATAAATCTAACCGATCACATTAACCGAAATGAAAGCATATATATTAGTGAATAAAATGTTGCAGAATCAAGGGTGGTTTTAGTTTACGGTCAAATGAATGAACTGTCGCCTATAAAAACAGTTGGAGTTGATGGTATGGTAAGAATTGTTGCTGAAATAATTTGTGTTGATGGAATTCACACTCTTCCTACTCTGTATCCAATGTTTAAGCCATAATATAGAAACTAATTTTGTCTCCCTTAAAGCCTCCTCAGCATTTGAGGTTTTGTTGGAGAAAACTCCTACGTTCCTCACTTTCAAATGCACCAAATAGCTGTAGGAGAAATCCCTTATGGCATATCCGTTTTCATGTAGCGTGTAACAAAATAGTTATTATTTGTATATATGAAGCTTTTTGGTTTATTATCTTCTGATTTATTTCTTATGCAGTTATCATTTAATAAATGGATCCATTTTCTAATTGTAACGTGTGATAAAGGAAAATAATAGTTTGTGTTGTATATTCATAGTAATGAATATACATTTAATATATGGATCTAAAGGTAGCTTGTAATAAGTATAGAGATTAACTATTTAACATTAAATATAAATGTACCAGAGATTAATTAATCTCTTATTTGCTAAATACTTCGTGTTGTAGAAAAGATATATTAAAATAGACTAAAACTAAGCTCCATGCGTTGCAGTGGGAGGCGTAAAACCGTGCCAAGTAACATACATGGCCCACCACTGCTAGTGACGACCAACACCGTAAAAGCTTGTATTAAAAAAGAAATAAAAAACGAAAAGTAGACGTAAAAACGTAAAATCATGCAAGTGAAACATAAAACAATAAGCAAATCGATATAGGACCATCGTGTTGCGACGGAGCCGTTAAACGAAGAAAAATAAGTGTAAAAATGTTGAACCACACACGCACGTTATGACTTGTTAACTCGAAAAATATAGACTGAAACGTAAAATGGAAATTTTATAAGATATAAAAAGCATATAGACTAAAGTTGAAAGTAAAAAAAATATTGAGGATAGATTGTAAAACATATAAAAGTATTGGGTTAAAATAAAAAAAAATTAAAGATTAAAAAAATAAAAATAAAAGGTGAGTACAACATATTAAAACATATTATACAACTTATAATACATAAAAGAGTTGATAATTAGTATATATATAATTTTATCTCACAAACCAAAATTCAACTTTTTAGTGGATTTAGTTAACCAATAAAATTGTGCAATCCCCATAGTCATAGAATTGATCATAATGTCATTTTCGCTTTATTAAGGTACTAGGTTACATGCAGTGTTACACGAGTTGAAATAATGATTATCGTATGCAAGAACATAAAATTGTGAATATAAAATGTAAATATGAAAATGTAACATAGTAAAACATACCAATATTTGAGAAGAATGTACCGTAACGTACATCGACGCGGAAATGTTGTTTTATAACGAGTAATCATTCATTGTAATTGAGTTTAACTTCGTAGATTTTGATATAAAAAAATGTTTGCTTAAAAGAATACAATGTTTGATTATTTTAATTTTAACTATGATTAGCTAAAAATTAAATTTAATCTTAATAAAATTAACTCTCATTATAAGAACTTTTGATCAAACATTTTATTTATTTTTAGAAAAAAGTTAGCTTGATTAATATAAAAGTAAACGAGCATTTATTATAAAAACTATTTTTATATAATAATTTGTAACTTTTATTGTAGTGAGGATATGTATTTAAATCCTTAGTGAACACTAGATGGATATCTTAAAAAATACCATGTATCTTCTAGATATTTTGTTTTGTTAGTATAGAAGAGATTTGGTAATTTTAAGTTTTATTTAATTTATGTATTTTAGATATCACATATCTCTAAAATTACATTGATATTGTAAAATAGTAATAATTAATAAGCAATTTAATAATTCTAACTTTCATTTCTTACCTGATAATAATCCATATAATTAATTTGGTTTGTAACAATGTTAAATTTTACTTTTATTACCAGTGACAATTTGAATAACATAAATATCATAGATTCACAATTTTTTGCATTTATTTTCACCTCAATTTCTCTTGTATGCTACTTTATTCCATTCATATTAGTTATTGTGAGGAAAATTAAGTGCAAATTAAGAGTATATCTTTAATAATTATGTTAGTGAAATTGTTATTGGCAACAAAAATGTTACCGACCAAATTAATAGTATAGATTATTATCGGTTAATGTATAATAGTTTAGATTATTAAAGCTAAATTTTCCTAGTTGATATATTTTTATTTATATCTATTATAAATTACTATTTCTAGGGATAAGCAAAGAACTATAATATAAGTAGATGAACATATGAAATAAATGAAGAAACAAAATATTAAATATAGTGTTATTTCTTAATTATCTTTTTAAGGGGACAACAAAAATATACTGAAAATACTCACCTCAGAATGCAAGGTGTTATGGTGGTGGAAAATGGAAATATATAAATTTCCAATGAACTTAACCAACTTGGCAACTTCTTTACTTCAATAATATTTATTGATTTATATAAGTTTGTCCTGGATCGTATGAATTTATATACTACTCATAATATATGAACCATAATGAATAACTATTGAATTATGTCGTTAGCTAGGGTTTTTAATAAAATTATCGAAATGTAGAAAGAAATAAACACCATCATAACAATATATTCGGAATTCAAAGAAATATTATAGTATGGCGAAATTTGTATCAATATAATTTTAATTTATTTTGAAGTATATTAAGATATTTGATGTTTGACACTGTTTATAATTAATATCTATGCTAGACACCAAATCTTCAATTGCATATTTTTAACTTTCTATAAAGGGATCATAATTAGTCTTATATGAAAAGGATCGAACTTGGGTCGGTTTCGTGGCAAGAAGCGCACAGAAACCCTTCATGTGTTGGACGTCAAAGATTGGTAAATGGTGATAAACACTCTATCAATTATAACAAATAGAATGATGTTAAGGCATAAGACATGTAGCCTCTCATCTGAAAGGAGGTCAAAGATTGATAAATGGTGATACACACTCGATCAATTATAACAAATAGAATGATGTTGAGGCGTAAGACATGCCATCCTCAAATACCATCAATGTGATTTGAATTATTAATTGTGAATGAGAGAATTTCATTACTTAATCCGTTAAACATGCATGGGCGGGGTGGCTCTCCTACTTTGGTAACCAAAACAAAGTCATAAATTTCTTATGTGATTATAAAAATTTATAGGTTCAAAGGGCTACAAACTCTCGAACCATTTCTGCTTATATTTGTGGTATAAATGTCATTTTAGTGTAATTAGATTTAACTAATACCATGAAATTTTGAAATAAACATTGATTTGAGTTATAAGTTGTAGAATGTACCTTATTCAAGAATTTTATTGACTACAAAAAGCATGGAACCAGGAATGTTCTAAGAAGGGTTCCAAAGGGCATCGTCTCTGATAGAGGTCGAGCTGGCCAGTCAATGTGAAGCAAATTATATTTAATACATTAGTTATACATTGAAACACGCTCAAAACTAGCTTTATCAATGAAAGTTGCCTGAGATTGAGGATGAAAATAACTAATAAAACATAAGTAAGTTAATAATGATCATCGATAGTAACTGAGATCATTAGTGGCTGCTTAGTTCTTCAATAGCAACACAACAATTAAGCATTAGAAGTAATCGATGAACACTAACTAATCAGTGGTAAATTGCATCCAGCCGAGCAATGGTAACTAAGTTAACATTGATAGGGTGTTTTTCTCTTATGCAACTGATGTAGTTCCAACTTAAGGATGTTTGTAACACCTTAGACAAATATTACATCGTTTTATTCTGCTCTAACCACACAGAAGACGTATAATGCCATTAAAAACCCCCACTTTAAATATCAGAACACATTTTGAACACCTTGCTTATGGATGAAAGGAAACTCATAGTTACACATGCATGAGTAAAAGTAACTCAGGGATGGACGACCTCAAGAAAAGTTTTCAATCAAGTAACCACACACTCATGAGCTCATAGTAGGCAACCCAAACAATATTGGTTAATATGAGATGTCAAATGTTACAGGTTTGCCTTTAAAATAACTTAATAACCACCAAGCAGTTTTCATCCTAACTGTCAACTTCCAATTGAAACATTATGAATTTAGGGCTGCAAACGAACTAAACGTTCAACGAATAGTTTGTGAACTATTCGACACGAAGTTCGTTTATATTCGTTTGTTTAGTAAATGAACTAACCGGAACAAGAAATCTTGTTCGTTTAATTAAACGAACGAATATGAACACAAACCGTGTTCGTTCATTTATATTAGTAAACGTTCGATAATGTGTTCGTTTATGTTCGTTAATGTGTTCCATTATATTCTTAATTTTTGTGTTAGTTATTTTTATGACAATTATGTCAAATGTTTTTGGATATTTATGTTACGTGTTTATTTATTTTTGATAAATTTTGTGATGAAAATGTTGATTTTATTCTAAAATAAATATGTGATTATTTGTATTCGTTTGCGTTCGTCATGTTCTTGAACATTTGTTTGTTTTCGTTTGATTTCGTTGTGTTCGATAAGTGTTTTCCTGAACAGGTCATAAACATGTTCATTTTCTTAATGAACGAACACGAACAAGAAAATTCATTCGGTAAGTGTTCGTAAACAGTTTATAAACAAGTTTATTTCTTAATAAACAAACACAAACAAAGCCTTGTTTGTGTTCGGCAGTTCGTTTCCAGCCCTAATTGTGATGCTTCATTTTCTATATCAAAAAGTTGTTGGTCCAAATTCACAACTTTGTTTTTCACGGAAACAACATGTCATTCTTTGAAATTCCCTTTCTATCTTATCCGATTATCGATTATGTAACCTATAAAACATTTTAATATAAAAGTAACAATATGATCCAAAAACACCATCCAAGCAATACAAAATCCAAACCCTACAACCCTTTAGTTTCACACATGAACATGCAACTATGCAACCACATACAACATAGCACAAATCTTATTTAATTTTGAATATTATTCGTTCACTGACTTTAGTCTATTTGCATATAAGATGATGGTCGTTTAGGAAAGCCACGAGGTTTAGGCAACCTAATGTGTGATGGGGTCCATGCCACCACTACCGCTAATAAACAAACAAAAAACAGGGGCCCATCCCGTAAAGCAGCGAACGTGGAGGGGTTGAAATGAAACTTCACAAATGCGTTTTTAAACTTTAAAAGAACTGTCCAAGGCGTGCCCCCATGTGATTCCTACTTCCCCTCCTTCCTTTATATCCCACCACCACTTTCTCTATCTCTCTTCCAATTATATTCATCATCAATTCTGTTCAATAATCATATTTTGCTCTCGCAGGATTTCAATCAGGTAATTCAAAATCTGAATGTTTTGATTCCGCTTTGAATGATAGAATTTGATGCAGTTTGAACAAATTCGTTGTGATTCTAGAGTTTGATTTTGTGATTTTGTTTGATTTTGATTGCGAACTGGAGAGGAATCGAGGAATCGAGAAATCGAGGATAATCAGGATACAGATGTTTTGTTGAACTTTTCCGGTTTTGTTGATATTCGATGTGGATATATGATAATCGTGTGGAATCTGTGTTTTTTCTCCGGCACGAATTTGTTGATTCGGATGACTTTGTTTCTGACATGTTGCTTTGAATCTACAGAAGCTATTGTCGTCATCGAGATTGAATCTGTGTGTTGTTCTGTAATCGATCCGATCGGAGAAAAAAGTATCGCGTAACGGTTTCCGGTTTCAGTTGATGGCGTCGTCAACGGTGGCTCCGACTCCGGCGACGAACACGACGGAGAGAACGCGTGATTCGTCGAAGAGGAGGAAGAGAAAGAAGATGCAAATTCAATCTAATGTCAACAGTAGAGATCAGAGCAATCGGAGTTCGAACAACAGTAACGATCAGATCACACCGTGGAAATCGGAAGTTCAACAGCAAATCTACAAATCAAAGCTCCTGCAAGCTCTCCGTCACGTCCGGCAGGGCTCCGGCAAGGCTCACCGCCGCGGCCGCGCCGTGCGCGAGGCGGCGGACCGCGTCCTCGCCGTGACGGCGAAAGGCCGGAGCCGGTGGAGCCGAGCCATCCTCACGAACAAACTCAAACTCAAATTCATGAAAACTAACCGGCGACAGCGAGGACTGGTGGCGACGGCCACCGGAAACAGCCGGATGAAGAAACCTAGGGTTAGTATATTGAGGTTGAAGACGAAGAACTTACCGGCGGTGCAACGGAAGGCACGTGTTCTCGGAGGATTGGTCCCCGGCTGCCGGAAACAACCGCTGCCGGTGGTGTTGGAGGAGGTGACTGATTATATACCAGCGCTTGAGATGCAGGTGAAAGCTTTGGCTGCTCTTGTTGAACTTCTCTCCGGCGGATCTAGCTCCGGCGCCGGCGCCGGTGACGGTGGTGTAGGGCAGCTTAGTGGTGGTCGACCACCACCGACCTTGTGATATTGATACGCTCTTTGTGTTTCTATTTTTCTGTATTTGTTTTTTACTTCTTATTGTTACATTCCAGCTTTACCGTCTGTTAAAAGTTAAAATACATTCTCTCCTTTATATTTGTTGGTTTTTTCTTGTTTGTTATTTTTTGGTTGGTCGTATAGAATTTAACCATCCGAACGTCATTATTATCAAGGGATATGTGTTCTGTTGTTGAGGTTGATGGTAATTTTTTCATTTACCATAGAATGATAAAAATCTGATAGTACAGAAGATGAGGAATAGTTTTGTAAGCATGGTAAATATGGTGTTTTCAGGAACCTAATCTAAGATGCGAAACTTCTTAAGATAATGTTTGTTTTCATTAATTTACGTTAATGACATACGTACAAACTATTTCTTTTGAATTTACTCTCCATATCTGTTGTCTGTGTAATGTTTGTAGAACTCTCCAAATCCACGATACAATATGATTGAAATGTTTAGCTAAAATGTCGTAGTTTTGATCAAAATAAACTAAGACAATAGTATTGAGTGGTTTACATCTATTTTTGAAGCTTAAACCGGACTTATAAGTATTGCTTCAGATTTTCTTGAATATGTTTTTTGAAGTTAAATAAATGAAGAAAAATTCCAATCCATATAGTAGTAAATGGGAATAATTAAGTCTTAACATCCCAATCATTAAAAAAAACTGTTATTATTGAAGGCTGACGGAGATATTAATGAAATTAGTGGTAAAAAGCCAATTGTTTTGTTTTGTGTTTTGGAACGTAGTTGAAGGTGCAGATGGTGTTTTTTAGCAAAAGAATAGATAGTGAAGCATTAATGTATCTTCTGTGAATCCAAGTTTCCATAGTCAGAGATATGGGTAGTGATATTCATGGACCTTTTATTACCATGTGCATCTTTTCTCTTTTCTCTATCTTTCCAATTTTCTAAAAATGATATTAAAACTGAAAATATCAAAAATAAAATAAATATAAGAGTAAATTATCATTTGCATCTTTGATGTTTACGCATATTAACCAGTTGTATTCCTGTAGTTTTAAAATTATCATCAGCCACCTAACGTTTTATTTTTATTTTTATTTGAGTCCAACACACTCATGACATTAGATTTTTCTGTTAGTTTTAATGAAATAACAAAAATAACCTTATTTATTAAATAAAACCACCATATCCACACCCCCACCCAATTTTTTTCTCTCTCTCTCTCTCTCTCTCTATATATATATATATATATATATATATATATCCTCTCCCTTTTTATGTCCACCACCACTGCCACCGCAACCACCTCCGTCGCTGCACCGCCGCCGCCGTCGCCGCACCACCGCCGTCAATGCTGCACCACCATCGCCACCTCCACAACCAGAAGAACCACCACCACCCCTATCTGTTATGTTTTGTTCTCTTCTCTGTGTGTGTGATCGGTAGACGACAACCGCCAAGATGTGAAATTGTTGTTCTAGAGAAGCAGATCTAGTGGTAGAAGGGTGCAACACGATGGCGTCCAAGGGTGTTTGGGTAAAACTCGTAGATCTAGTAGTGATGGGCGGCTATGGTGGTGGAGATAGGGGTTTTGGTGGTGGTGATGGGTGGTTGTGATGGGGGCTGTAGTGGTGGTGATAATGGCTACAATGGTGGTGATGGGTGGTTGTGATGGGGGCTCCAGTGGTGGTGATAGTGGCTACGATGGTGGTGATAGTGGCTGCGGTGATGGTGATGGGTGGCTGCGGTGGTGGTGGTGGGGGCTACGGTGGTGGTGGTGGGCGGCTACGGTGGTGGTGGTGGTAGGGGTTGTGGTGGTGATGGTGATGGGTGGCTGTGAAGGTGGTGATGGGTGGCTGTGGTGGTGGTGATAGGGGCTGCGGTGGTGGTGATGGGTGGCTGCGGTGGTGGTGATGGGTGGCTACGGTGGTGGTGCTGGGTGGTTACGGTGGTGGTTATGGGGGTTGTGGCGGTAGTGATGGGGTTGCGGTTGTGTTGATGGGGTTGTGAAGGTGTTGATGGGGACTACATTGGTGGTGATGGGGACTACGGTGGTGGTGATGGGTAGCTGTGAAAGGATGGGTGGTTGTTATGGTGTGAAGGTGGTGATGGGCAGTTGTCATGGTGTAATGAGGGGTAGTTTAGTCTTTTTAATAATAATTTTAACGAGGAAAACTAACGGTGTTAATCATCTTGACTCAAATGGAAATAAAAATAAAACGACAAAGACTCAAATGGAAATAAAATGAAACTTCCGGGGGCGGATGATAATTTTAAAACTGAAGGGATGCAAATAGTTAATATGCGCAAACGTCAGGGATGTAAATGATAATTTACGCTAAATATGAAATCCTTCTAATTAAAATATAATAAATATTCAGTCTTTAAATAATCACTGTAATCCTAATCTAATTGTTAACATCTAGTTGTATTTAAAGCCGTCTCTATCTTATATATTCACCTTTTAAATTGTCGTAACTTATATAAGTTATTTATGGATGTGCGGTTAAAAATGTATGATGACGACACCTATATTGTGTAGAATTGATTTTTCAACCATAAAAATTTCATATAACATCCAACCATTAGATTCAATTATACATGCAACAAAGGTTTCACTATTAACAATGTTTACAAGCCCAAAACATGGTTACAATTTTATTAGAAAATGTATCACAAATAACAACTACAACTACCATCTATCATCTATCCAAAACATGAGTACAGTTTAGTACATCTGAAAATTTATTGTATTGTTAAGTTGTTACCATCCTCTAGCATCTTCTCTATCTACTCCGGCCTTCTCCAACATTTGTAAGTTGTAATACCTAAGATACATCACACTCAAGCTTGAAAGCTTGATAAAAGATTAAATTAACATCTAATTGCACCTCTATAAGTATTTCAGAAATAAATTACACATACCTTCACATGTTCATTATGTTTATGCATCCATTTTAACTCACATATCAACTTTAATCAACTAGCATGCATCTTAGCATCTAATGACATGCCTAAAATATATTGAGGAACTCATACGTGAAAACATGTACGCATACTTGTGTAATATAACCTTTGTTTTGTGATAAAATAAAGAAAATTATCTTATACACCGTGACCACTTTTAATATACTCTTACATGTTGCTGCAAAAATTGTAAAAATGGTATGTAAAAGTTATAAAAAGTATATAAAAATCACGTCTCTGGATTTTTGGAGTTAAAGATCATGTGGGTTGTTGGTGAACTCCACATCTAGTAGGTGGTGTTATGTGGGAACCATGTGCCCCTAAATAATAGTGGGCTTAGGTTCTTTTGTCGTTGTTATATGGAAGGAAGTTGACCTTAATTACTAGGGAACGACCACAATACCACCTGGCTAAGTAACACCTCGTTGAAAGCCGTCGGATGTCCGAATTGAAGGCGTTTGCCACGAACACCACGCTGCATAATTTTATTGATGAGTCAAACGTCCCATATGAGTCCTGCCATATGATAAACTTCATTTTAAATTTCAAACATGTTATTATTATTATTAAGTATTTTTAAATTGTATTATATAAGTATATTTATTTGAATTGGGGCAGTATTATATAAGTATATTAAAATATATATTATATATATTTGACAAATTGGATTTAGTAATTCAAATACTATATATATTGACCGAAGATAATTCATAATATTAATTTGGCTACTGACACTTTTAACTTTCACTTATCAACGAAAATCTTAGTGGCATAATTATCATTAATTTACACTAAGTTTCAATTTAATTTCCACTTGATTTTGGTTTATGCTTTTTATTTCGTTCATAATTATTATTGTGAGCGAAATCGGGTGGGAATTAAGCGTAAATATTTGATAATTATGTTAGTGTGACTTTTATTGGTGGTAAAAATACAAATTTGAAGCGTCACCGACCAAACTAAAGTATGTATTATTATCGGCCAATGTATAAAGTTGAAATTATTTAAGTCCATTTGTTTATATAATTTAACATATAAAATTTTGAAGTAAACTTATTAATTAAAATTTTAATAAAATTTATGTACTCATATTGATACGATGTTGTACATGTAAGGAGGACAATAATATATCTTTACAAAAATTTAAGAGTTTAAGTATTTAATAGTAACTATAACAACAACAACAATATAATAACAACAACAACCCTAATATATTTTAATCGATCATAACATTTTCTTACATTAATAATTTAAAAAATATATCATAAACGAAGCATTTTAGTATTTTTAATTTAAGTATAATATTGTTATGGTTTTTTTTTTACTTTAAAAATAGAACATCTAGCCATAACCTTTTCATTCGTTATCAATTTAAAAAAATTACACTATAATTTTATTTTAAATATAAGTATATGATATTGCTATAATCTTCTGAATTTAAAAAATTAACATGTTATGTGATTACATATCATTAAGTGACTAGTGGAAATGCCCGTGCGTTGCGGTGGTACAGCTGTTGCGTGATTTTTTGGGAATTCGATTTTCTGGTTAATGTAACATCTCACATCGGTTGGGAAGGGGAACGAAAGTCTCTTTATAAGGGCTGGATACCTTTCTTATCGGACGCGTTTTAAACTCTTGATGGGGGTATTCTCCCCAAGTAGCGGACAATATGTGGTGCGATTTTTTGCTTGTTACAGTTGGTATTAGAGCTAGGGCCGGACTGGTGTGCCAGCGAGGATGATGGTCTCCTAAGTAGGGGAGGATGTAACATCCTACATCGGTTGGAAAGGAAAACGAAAGTCTCTTTATAAGAGGTTGGATACCTTCCCTATCGGACACGTTTTAAACCCGTGATAGAGGTCTTCTCCCCAAGTAGCGGAGAATATCCGGTGCGGTTTTCTGCTTGTTACATTTTTCATATGAGTGTCTTAATCCATATGTAAAATTATCATTCTATCCTCCTTTTACTTTTATTATAAAAGATATAGATAAATATTAAAATTATTAAACTCGTAATATGCCCCTAAAAATATTAGTATTATAGTTATTATAAATATGAAGATATATATAAGTTATATACTTAAATTTTAAATAAAATAATACTTAATTTAAATAGTATTTAGTTATAAAAATATATTAGTAAATATAAATTTAAATGTTATTTTATAGTATCATAAGTTGGAAATCAGGGGTTTTTAGGGTTCTTGGTGGGCACTGCTGTGGTGTGAGAGACCATGAAAGTGAGGACAACGACAGTGAGGACAGGCGGCGGTGATGGGCGAGCCGGCGAAAGGTGGCGGCGCCGACGAGGGTGGCGATGGGTGATGTGTGAGAAGACGTCGGTGAGGACGGCGAGGGAAAAGAAGTCGATGGTGAGATTTGAGGCTATTTGTTTTGAGGGGTAATCTAGTAAACTATTCCATTCAGCATCTTACAGTCCCTTAACCATTAAGAGTTGAATTAAACCATTAATAAAGTGAATTAAATAATATTATATTATTAAATAATGTATTAATAATGTTGATTAAATACATGAAAGAGACAATGACAAAATATCAAGGTATATAAAATTTAATGGATAAATTTATTATATTGTCCCTAAAGTGTTTTAAAATCTTAATCAATTTCCTATTCTACCCCTCTTAAATGCATTGTGCTCCTTTGTACAGTTGCTTCAAAAGTTGTATGCTTGGCAAAATTACATCTCTATCCAAAGAGATGTATTATATAATAGTATAGATATAAGTATTTAAATAAAATAATACTTAATTTAAATAATATTTAATTATAAAAATATGATTAGTAACTATAAATTTAAATGTCAATTTATATTATTATAAATAAAATAAAATTTAATGAAGTGAATTAAATAATATCATATTATTAAATAATGTATTAATAATATGTATTAAACAATATAATAATTAGAAGAAGTTAATTAAATGGGGGCAAAAGTGAAACTATCATAAAACACTTTTACTCTGTACTTAAAATGTTGTATAGGTGTCTTACATTTGAATGAAATTACCATCTTATTCTTCTGATATGTATTATATAGTAGTATAGATATAGATATAGATGAAGCACTTTACTATTGTATGTTCCCAAATGCATCGCTTAGACACCCTTCTAGCAATTTAAATATAAACTTGTTACGTTTTATAATATCGATTTAATAAATAACAAAATTTAATATATTTGAAAATTTTATAAATGTAAAAGTTGATGATTATTAGAAAATGTAACAATAGTTTATGGGATAATATTATTATATGAGAAAATTTTATATATGTTTTTAGTGCATAAGATGACTATATACTTTTGTGACTTTTATCACTCCATATGTTCTTATAGAAGGCCTCTTGCCGTTTTTGTCTCTTTGAATCAGGTCTCATTTGTAGCAGCTTTGCTATCTCATGATATTTGCTTTTATTTAGCCTCCCTTCACATTACTCTCCAAGTGAGATTTTATTAATTATGTTTGTTAATATGCATATATATATGATAGATACACACACATACATGAAAAGGTTCCCATGCAATGAGGCTGGAAACATATCACACTAAGACTAACGCTAACACTAACACCAGCAAAGGTAATCATGTATTGATATGTCATCACGTGCATGTGATTTTTTAAATTTGAAAAAAAAACTATAACAATACCTACTCAAATTAAAAATTAATAAAATGCTTGTTTTTATCGTTATAAGTTTTTTCAAACAATATTAACTGTTGAAAAAGTTATGGTAATATGTTATTTTTATTTAAAATAAAATAAATTATTGTAATTTCATACTCAAATTAAATAGAATAATATACTCATTTCTATAGTATAATTTTTATTAAAAAAATTTAATGTACAAGAAGTTATGGCCGTTTAAAAATCATGATGGTTGTTATATTATTTAACGTGAAAGGTTAATAATAATTCATTATTGAAATTAATCACACATTTAGCTTTAAAAGTTGTATAATAGGTTATAAAACTTGTTATTACTTGAACTCTTAGACTTTTGTAAAATTAATTTTTTTTATCTTTCTCTTATATGTTATAATATAGTATAAATATATTATGTATATGATCTTTATAGAAACACGAAATTACTATGATAATAGATCTAAATTATCTAACTTTCAAATTTATAAACATTAACTTCTTACGTACACGTATTTAGGTAATATAACCTATATATGTGTATGTATCTTTAATTGATTTGTTTACTTTTTATAATTATAAAAGATATCAGTAAGGAAAAAATGGTTACATTTTCTTGTATTTTAAATGATTCATTTTGCTTTAAGTATTCTTCGGATATATTATATCCTCCATAGATCTCTCCATTACACATAAGTATACATATAGATATGAGTTTAAAATATGGAAGGAATCTTCATTTAGATAAAGTTTTGCAATTTAAAACTTGGTATCCAAATAGGGAAGTGGCCAAACCAATTGAGAAAGAAACAAAGGTTCTTTCTTTGTTGCAAGGAAGATGCCTTCCATTCATAACGATTGCCGCTCTCTCCATTTCAATAGTCAAAACTTATTATTTCTAGTTTTCTACTGATTTTTCTGTATTTCATATCCGGTTATAATGTATAAGTCATATTTTGACTTAATGCAACGAAATTCTTTTGAGAGAAAAAAATGAAACAAAACACCCACGATCTATGCATGACTCGACCATAATATTGACTGACGACTCCACACACAACATACTCCCTCTTGGCTAGTTCTAATATGACTAAACCTTTTGTAAAATAAAGTATTTATTTTATCTAAAAGTGATCCCTAAAACTTGTCATTTCTATAATCAAGAGAAAGATCAAGATTTAAGAGAAGGAAAAAGAAAAAGTATTTTTTGTGTGTTCATCCTTGTAAATCTTTTGAACACTTATGTGGTTTAACTTGTGTGTCACTTGTAGGAGGATAAAATGGTAATCACTATCAAAAAAAATTAGTGAGAACATAGATTAGTGATCACTGTCAAAAGTATTGAAATAATGGTAATAACTACCAATGAGACAAATTTGATGATTATTATCAAACTTATTGTGATGACAAAATGTGATCAGTGTCTTATTAGTGAAAGTAATAAATGTGATATCTACCCATGTTGAGAGAAGATCTTAGTAAAGACAAACTGTCTATTGAAGATCGAAGATTTTGTGTATGGTGGATTCTCAACACCACCTGAATCACTATACATTTGGTATCTTCTATTACAATTTATATTTACTTACTTTCAAATCTTTTAACATTTGATATAGATAAATATACAAAAATTGTTTAATAATGAAAGAAAATTAATAATAGCTTATATACACTAGAATCTTACAAGTGTGAACAAGAAGTTTGAAGGATAACATATTCATTGCCTAAAGTGATTGACTAAATCATATATATTAGCTACTTATTTCCAATTAAAATTAGTGCTTAAGATGAATTACCAACATATTGAGTGTAAGGCACATCTAAAGTGTGCAACACCAGTTGATTCTATAGAAGATAGTTA
This sequence comes from Flaveria sonorensis, assembly GCA_025506505.1. Taxonomy (NCBI): domain Eukaryota; kingdom Viridiplantae; phylum Streptophyta; class Magnoliopsida; order Asterales; family Asteraceae; genus Flaveria; species Flaveria sonorensis. Next base: position 50,667,397 of record CM046425.1, on the reverse strand, counting down.
ATTCAAGGTAATAGTAAAAGATGTCTTTAACAGATATTAGACATGGCGCTAAGAAATAAGGTATAAATATCTAAAAATAAAGAAATATCTATATATATTATATTATGTCTACAATTGTATGGAATCAGAACAAAACGACATTGACATGTAGCGTTAGAATTGATGAAAAGAATGATGATCAATAACCCCGATTTATCAAGATCGTAAATGTATAAATGATTGACTAAAACGGAAGCACACATGGAAGAACTACAAACCTAGTGATATATAATATCTCACTATAACATGTAGGTGTAACGCCGAAAGCAATTAAAACTTATATATATATATAGGAGGGATTCTGAGAAAACCACAATGTTACGTGAAAACTAGAGAAAACCAATGAAACCAGCCACATAATTTAAATTTTTTTACCACCCTTTATATTTATGTATGCGTATATATAAATAAAGGTATGGATCAAATGAAAAACCGTAGCATTATTTTACATATACGTCACATATAGGTTACGTATACGTTACCCTTTTTCATTCGATATAGTGTTACGTATACGTAAGACTCTTCATTCTCGTATTTATGTTCAACATATATGTAACAAAAATTAAAAAACCTTTTAACAACTAAAATAACAACAAATTTATGAATTATGTTATTTGTTTCCGTGGTTTTTCTTTGGTTTTCACAAAACTATTGGTTTCTCAAGAACTTATATATATAAGGGAGGGATTCCTTGAAAACCATATTATAAATGAAAACCAAAAAACCAAGGGTTATATATATGTAAGTATGCGTTACAAAGTATACAACTAAGAGTTATGTATATGTAGGGGTTATATATATGTAAGTACGCGTTACCAAGTGTACAACTAAGAGTTAGTACATTATGTCATACAAGTTACGTATATGTAAGTCGTTTCGTCATCATCGTTATTCCTATGAGTTTAAATTAGAAAAATATATAACGAGCTCAAGAAATATCATTAAATTTTACTCAAATATACTATAAACAACTAAAAAGTTAAATCAATTATAGATTATATAATTGGATAGTGGTGGTTTTCACAGTTATTATAAACATGGTTTTCATTTGATCATCTCATATATATATATATATATATATATATATATATATATATATATATATATATATATATATATATATATTATGTAGTTAACAATATTTGTATATAGACTAAGATAACCATGTCAAATGTGGTATTAGATATATAGTGATTAACTAGGAAAAAAGATTTATACATACAATGTAATTAGTCTATGGGTTCTTTTGACAATTATTACAATATATGTTGTTACATCACTGGATCTCTAGAATAAACTAAAAATAAAGCAACTTATCACCCAAAGAATTTCAATGGAAGATGGTATAACAAATCCATGTCTCAATCTCCAAATCAAGTACTTGTATAATGGTATTTCTATCCATCATTCAAACTAACTAGAATATGTTGAAGCATTGAATATGGACAAAGTTCATCATTTGAGTACGGTATAAATTGTACAATCATTTGATTAGAGAACGATCCTTATCATATCATGTTAAAGAATGAGAAATACTTGCTCTGTAAATTCTTTTTACAACGGCCCTATTCTACTAGTATTCTATTCTAATTAAATCAACTTCAAGTCTCAAGTTAATGTGTATTGCTATCTATACACAACCAAGTATATTGTTTCTTTAAATTCACCAACAAGATATAGTTCGTGCCAAACAAGAAGACATTAGAATGAGTTCAAAACAAATATTTCGAAAAGCCTTAAGGTACGAAAGAGGATGGATTCCTTTTTATCACCCCGTTTGGTTAGATTTTATTGACCTACTTGACTCATAGTTAATGTCTTATAACAACAAGTGTTAAACTTTTAATTTAATGAAGTTATCTGCACTTACATACCATTCATTGTATTTCATATATAAGACACACTTCATCAACAAAACAAATTATACCTCCCTTTTATTCTTGGAACACTTTGCTTTTAAGTTGGTTAATTTTACAAATTCTTTCAAACTTATACTCGTTTTTTAATTTAAACCGGCTTTTATTTCTTTTTTATATTTTTAAATTGTAATAATAAATAAACTATGTTGTGGGGTCCGTCACATGCACATCAAATAAGTAGTGGGAAACATGTGGGTAAAGAGAGGTCAAAAGTGAGTCATATTTCATACCTTCAAGCATGGGCCCCGAAGGCCCTTTTGGTTTGCATGCGGTTTTCTACGCACAAACTATAAACATCCAAGGTAAATCTAATTTTATATTTCCTAATCGTATAATTAGTAATACATATATTTACAGGCATATGTTTAAACAAAAATTAATTTTTGTCTGAGTACCTTAAGAACGATTTAATTACCTCAAAACCGGACCAAACAAATTTCAATTGAATTCATTCCAGGGCGCTGAAATTGACTCGTTTTATAGTTGGATTTATTATCTGTACAACAGTCCAGCAGTAGCGAAAGATAGGGGTACCATACATGCGTACATACAAAAGTCTTCCGGTTCTTACGTGCAATAAACCAATCTCTCTAACAAAAAAATCAAAAAATTTGCTGAAACACACAAACAAAAAGATGGTAAAAATTTTTAATTAGATAGCATAGTTTTAAAACAAACATTATAATATTCAATCACACAACATAAATATTAGAATAGACAATACAATTATAAAAATAGCACGTTCTTAGCTTTATTTGACAAAAATAATTTTTTAATTTAACCTTTCCCTATATCTGTAAATTATTATAACTATTTTCTTGCATATTTGATAAAATAAACACATCTATTAAAAATGTTATGAAAATTTACAATTCTATAATATTGAGCAGTGTTTACTATAGCATATTAAAGGATAGATATGAAATATTCGTTGATTGGTTTGTCAAAGTTTCGCATGTGATCTTTAATTTTTTTAATATTGTATATATTATTGTTACTGTTCACTCCACCTCTTGTTTTTAGGTCTTTTTTACTAATTATTTATGAAAAATCTATTAGTTTAAGTTTCATATTTCTTCCTTATATTTTAGAAATTATGCACACTATCTATTGTTCCCTTAACCAGTATGGTGTTACAAAATTCGTTAGTTTGTCGTAAAATAATTATTCTTTCGTTTACTTTAAAACAAACCTTGATTGCCTCACCAGGTAGAAACAACCACAGTCGACGACCATCGACTTCTCGACCCTATATCATCACATAAGAGGGACAAAGTTTAATGGCTGGTAGAAGCTCGGTAAGGAGGAGCGACGAGGAGTAGCAAGGTGGTGATACCCCTCATTCCCCTCCAATATATGTCATGTAAAACCTTAAAATTCTTATAGATCATTTATTAGCCTTATTACAGTCCATGATTGATTTGAAATTCATGTTTAAAAATGACCCAACAACAATATCAACCACTTGCGGCCACTGCTACCTCATAAATAAAAAGTCTAGCTGAATCAACCTTGCCAATGTACAATAGTGGGTCACTTTGCGGATTTTGGCAACTGACTCAAACCTTTATAGATTTTTATGAAGTTTAAAACCTTTTAATATGATGGTGAAACGTCATGTACAACCTCATTATTGGCTCTAGGGATGTCATAGCATCTACATCCTCCTTGTTAGACTTGTATAAAATTATTTTGTTAAATGTAATAGATTTTAGGGGCAAGGGATTAGAATTCTATGTTATGTCCAATTTGCTTTTTGTTGCTTTGTTCACCACCACCACCACACTACGAAAAACCACCACATATTCTAGGTTAAATTTGCATATGCACCCATCCATAATTAATTGAACCTAAATGTTGTAAATGGTGAAACTTGAGAGAGGGTGACGAATATGATGATCAACAACCACAGAGGATGATCGGAGATGGTCACCAGGAGAGAGATGGTCATAAATAGGAAAAGAGAGGACCTAGGGTGACGAGGGTGTAGAATTTTTAATTTATCCTTTTTAATAGACGAGTAAGATGAAGAAGTTATCACGGACGAGCCACATGTAGAAAAACTTGCACGTGTGGTTCTGGCCGGATCATTTAAACATTGAGTGGCATTAATTTATAAAACAGAAAGTATTTTGATTGAGCGAATAGTACAAACATTATGTATGATTTCTTGAATATAAGAACAAAAGATGAAATTTTAATAGACCACGTGAATTTCATATAATTTACTTAAATCTTTGTTTAAAGTCAATATGCAATTTCTGCAGATATTTTCTTTAAGGTAAGGTAAATACTTTTGAGTTATAAAAACACATTGAAATATTAAGTTTATATAAATTACACTGTCAGTACCTTTTAATAGTGTTCGTTTATTATAATAATAAACATATGTTGCTACATATTTAATAAAATAAAAAACTATAGAAACAATAAAATATAGTATAGTAGTCACGTACGTACTATAATTTTTCATTAATTTTATTATATCCTCACCCTCCTCTTGCTTTTTATATTTTGATTTTCATTAAAATTTAGATTTACATTCAAATTAAAAAGATGTAAGTTGTAGTTGGTTTGTAAAAAGCAAATACATATATATAGAGATTATTTGGCAATGATGAACATACTGAGAAAGAGATAGTTTAGCCACATGTAGGGTAAAAGCTCGTGGCAACACGCGAGTGTAATTACTGGTTAGATAAATTACGGGTTTTGTCAATTGTAGTTGGTTTGTAAAAAGCCAAAATATATAAAGGGATTATTTGCAATGATAAACATAGTGAGAAAAAGATAGTTTAGCCACATGTAGGGTAAAAGCTCGCGGCAACACGCGAGTGTAATTACTGGTTAGATAATAAGCAAAAAAACAAATTTAATATATAAATTTTAGATCGAATTCCACTTAGGTGAAAACTTTTTAGTTAAATTATTAAGGGTTATTGGATTTTAATAATCCCAAGTTTCATTTATTGCTCGAGATTAATTCTAATTCAGTAAATATTTACAGACACTCCAAACTTTGAGTTTATTTTTCTCCAACGATCTCTTACTTACTGAGAGGTAACTCCGTTAGTTTTTTGATGACGTGGACTTCTATTGTGGCCGAAACACTAAGTTGAATGTTGAAATCTATCATCATGTCCGTCAATTTGAAACTTGCGCTCCCAAAAGCCCGTCAATCTCCACCTCTTGATTTGAACCACATGACTCGTTGGAGGTAGATTTCAGGTGATGATGAAGGCTAGACAACGAAAAACGAACCTAATTGAGACTAGGCGGTGCCGGAGTTGAAAAATAGCTTAAAGTTGACCCCATTTTATCAAAAAAATTAATGAAGGTTAACTCTCAGTTTGTAAGAGATTATTGGAGGAAAATAAGTTTAAAGTTATGAGAGACTATAAATATTTTCTAAGTTGGGATTAATCCCGGCCAATAATAAAAGTTAAGATTATTAAATCTAATAACCCAGTTTATTAAAAATATATAAGGTATTTATTCTGTATTGTTGTCACTTACCTTCTGTATTGTTCAAATATATAATGACATGTAGATTTATCTTCTTTAGTCTTCAAATCGTATACGTAATAATGTATTTTAAATAATGCATTTACGTACAAAACTAATGAGTTCTTTGATGCTTTGTGAAATGTATTTCATTTTTATATTTTTATCGTTGGTTTTTTATAGTTCATCCAAACTGTTGTAATTTTACCATCGTCTAATAAGACAAGTAAATGTCTTAAATAGGCATCTTTTACATTCAAGTTGTGTAGAAAATGTAGTACTTATTTCTTTTCGATGAATTTTTAAACTTGTTGCTTTCACCCGTCAACAATGATTATGATTGTTCTTATTTGATTTATAAGTTCCTTTTTTCTTTTTTAATAGTTATAGTCAATATTTAATGCCTGATATGTTTTACTAAATTATCGCGTTTAACCAAATAATAATTTCTAATAAAAGTATTACTATATAAAGAATTTAGATAAAATAATTTTCTTTTGTCAAAGTTGTCAATCAAACGTCTCAATCGTCGTTATAATAATATATATTTTTTGCATCACATTTTTTAATGTACGAGTCCATTTAAAAATCCAAGATGGCATGTGAGTGCCAACAAAGGGCATGGAAAATGAAAAGGACATTCAATCAGAAAATGTATGATTTAGTTTAAAGTTTTCATATATCACATGGAGGGGTCATGGGCTTGTCCTTGCCCAATAAACCCAAAACTTATTATGTCTTTGCAAAAATAAAAACATAAATTTAAATAATTAATAATTAATAATTAATAAAATAATAAAAAAATAATAATGAGATGACAGCAAATTTTATTACAATTTCTCAAACTCGATTGCTAAAACTACGTTATATATTGAGTTTATTAATATAGATGAAAGGTTCCGGCGGCTATAATAAAAATATAACGATCATATAAAATGATTGGTTTTTCTATATATCCTTTGAAATTAAACGAAATTTCAGATAAGTTAGTTGACGAAGTTTTTAACTTATTTCTAAATGTGCTTAACCTTGTGAAATCTGCAATTTTGTAAAATTTCTTGAGATCGTGAGAAGAAATGAAGGATAAGAAAATGGCTTTTGATGAGTATAAGATTAGCGACTTCTTTATTGTAAGAAAGATTAACAACTTAGAGCACTTACAGTCTATTCTTTATATATCTGTGAGTGCGTATTTTATATTATAGAGAATGGTTATTAATGAATGATAAAAAACATGTTACTGTTCATCTATATTAATTTTTTAATATTTGTTGAAAGTGATAGTGAGTGGATGAGAGAAAAATGTAATGATAAGAGTATAAAAATATTTATTTAATTGAAAGTGAAAGAGAAAAATAGTGATTTTAGTGTAATTATAGAAATAAATATTAAGAGTGAGTTGTGAATGCTCTTAGTCATTTTCATTATTTTAACTTTTATACATTAAACTTTATTGAGATGGTTCAACCATGTGCGGAGGATACATGTGAAAACACTTGTAAGCAGCGTGGAAACCATCATAGCTAGTGGACGAGAAGAGGTGCGGAGGCATATCAAAACTGAAATAGATTGAGCAGATTAAGTAGTGTCTATTGGATTTGCACCTCTCCGAAATTATCAACTATAAGAGTTCTTGAGACGAATGATAGGAATTTCTCAGAGAGCATATACATTTACTCTTTGCATTGGCTTTGTACTTGACTTGTATTACGCTTAGATTACCTTTAGTCTTATGTGTCAATGTTAGCTACTTTCTACGTTGCCTTTGGTCTTATGTGTGTTTAGTATAGATGTGTCTTTATTCTTAAGTGTATTTTTAGTGTTATCTACTTTAGTCTTAAGATTTATTGTTCTTTATTTTCTGCTACTAATATATTTTATTATAATCCTTTTTTTTTCTTGTATGTTTTATGCATTTTTTCTTTTTTCTTTTTCAGAAAAAATGAGGTTTTGTTGAGCCGTGAATATGTAGAAGCATTGTTTTTATCTCATGGGATAGAGAAGATTTGCTCTACATTTCATGCTCCTGAAGCCCCTTGTGTATGAGTGAAATTTTTGTTGGGTCTGTGTGTCCGTTATTTTTACCTTTAACTAGTCAAAATCTATTTTTTTTAAAAACATTATTCATGCATCCGAAGAAATTTTGCATGTATACATGTTGAAAATTAACATTTTTTTATTGAACTTCGCAAGGTGAAAGAATATCACGAACTTAATTTTGCAAGATTATGCATTATCTAGAAAAGAAAAGTTTGGATTTAAAAGAAGAGATGATATATATATATATATATATATATATATATATATATATATATATATATATATATATATATATATATATATATATGGGGTTATGATCATTACAGAACCACTTTTTATTTTCAAAACCACAGAACCATTGATTTACATAAATGTGAATTAAGTCTGGTGATACTTGAGCTGTTTTACATATGTATATATCAGACATGAACAATAAACTATGTAAAATAACTAAATATCACCAGCTTTAACTTACATTTATGTAAATCAATGATTCGTAATTTACATTTATGTAAATCAATAGTTCTTTTGGTTTTGAAAATTAAAAGTGGTTCTGTAATGATCCTGATATATATATATATATATATATATATATATATATATATATATATATATATATATATATATATATATATATATATATATATATATTATAATCATCCCAAAATATAAAATTACATTAAACAATGTTGTGTCTTTCTACAAGAGGTTTAATGTTACACCATGAAGAAAACCATAGTGTAACCCGAGTTATAGGAAAATGACAAATGTGCGTCATTTTATTTGTCGTTCACATTTCACTAGAAACTTTATGTCTCTTATGTCCAAACATTGTTAATAAGCATGTTTAATAATAGCTATTGTTTTTATCTCTCAAGCGTTCACCAAAATTATTTATTAAAACTTAACATGTTGCCCTCATGTTATTATATTAAACTTTAATTTGTTTAGTTTATTAATCAATATACTTCTTTTCACAATGGTTTTACGGAGAAAGAAGGGGAGGATGGGAAGTTTTTTTCATGTATTATTATTATCATGGTTATACTGTTATGTTGGATGTAAAATTATCAAATATAAAATATAATATTCACTTGGGCTTTTAACTTGTAACAGGAGTTTAAAGGACAAAGCATCAACTATCAAGTAAGCCTAAGTTTAATATATATAAGGAGGGATCCTTTGAAAATTATGTTATAAATGAAAACCATAAAAACCAAAGGTTACATATATGTAAGTACGTGTTATAAAGTGTACAACTAATAGTTACGTATATGTAGAGGTTATGTATATGTAAGTACGTGTTACCAATTATACAACTAAAAGTAACGTACATGTATCTTATATAAGTTACGTATATGTAAGTCGTTTCGTCATCATCAACGTTCCTTGGAGTTTATATCAAAAAATATATAATGACCTCAAAAAGTAAGGTTGAAGTTTACTAAAATATACTTTAAATAATTAAAAAAACTAAATCAATTATAAACTATGTGATTGGGTAGTGGTGGTTTTCACGATTTCAAATATAAATATGGTTTTATTTATTCCCTCTCATATATATACGTATATATATACGTATATATATATACGTATCTACATACGTATATATATACGTATATATATACGTATATATATACGTATATATATACGTATATCTATATATACGTATGTAGATACGTATATATACGTATATATATATATATATCTACATACGTATATATATACGTATATATATATATATCTACATACGTATATATATATATAGATATACGTATATATATACGTATGTATATATATACATACGTATATATATGTATATACGTATGTATATACGTATGTAGATATATATATATACGTATGTATATATATATACCCGTATGTATATATATACACGTATGTATATATATACACGTATGTATATATATACATATACGCGTATGTGTGTGTATACATATACGCGTATGTGTGTGTATACATATACGCGTATGTGTGTGTATACATATACACGTATGTGTGTGTATACATTTACACGTATGTGTGTGTGTACATATACACGTATGTGTGTGTGTACATATACACGTATGTGTGTGTGTACATATACACGTATGTGTGTGTACATATACACGTATGTGTGTGTGTACATATACACGTATGTGTGTGTGTACATATACACGTATGTGTGTGTGTACATATACACGTATGTGTGTGTGTACATATACACGTATGTTTGTGTGTACATATACACGTATGTGTGTGTGTACATATACACGTATGTTTGTGTGTACATATACACGTATGTGTGTGTGTACATATACACGTATGTTTGTGTACATATACACGTATGTGTGTGTATACATGTACACGTATGTGTGTGTATACATGTACACGTATGTGTGTATACATGTACACGTGTGTGTACATGTACACGTATGTGTGTGTATACATGTACACGTATGTGTGTGTATACATGTACACGTATGTGTGTGTATACATGTACACGTATGTGTGTATACATGTACACGTATGTGTGTATACATGTACACGTATGTATATATACATATATATATATATGTATATTCATCACATCAATTAGTTAGCAGAGCGTGACATAGGTTGTTGTAACTTTGACGTTCTTTCTGAAAGAACTATCAGGGACGGAATGATGTAGAGGACAAAAACAATGACTCTATATGCGACTAGCAACATGGACGTAAAAGTACAATTATGAATTACAGATTTGCATGTTATCCAAACAACACATGTTGATGAAGATGGTTTTAGAGAGTTAGAAACAACATAGGTTAATAGTGGTGGCGTGCATGTTCATGGTTGGGATAACGGGCGTTGGTTTACGGAAAAGGTCTAGAGGACTTATGTGTTAAAAGATTATGAAATAAACCTAGAAGGAAAGGTGTAACTTTATATTTTTATCCATATGCCCTTTAGCTAGAAAATAATAATTTGATGAAAGATACACCTTCAGTTAAATAGATGACATCGACCAATTCTTTTGTTTTATATTTAATTAGGTTTCTCTAATTAATCTTTATACATATTGTTGAGTGTTATGATGCAATCAATAAGTTCATATATTGGTTTGTGTCAATTAAGTTTGATTAGAAATAAGTTTGGTCAAGTTATACACAACTTGTGTAATTTCAGGGACTGAAAGTGTCAAGTTTGAAAGAATGGTTGTTAGGAGTTTGTTAAGAAGGTTTCCGGGTGACCTTTAAAAGGGAGTTTTACCGATTGCTCTTTGTACTCTCTGAAATCAGAAGATAACCATTAATAACATAGATTGTATTTTCTTTGAATCTTCTTTGTTAATCTTCAATTCGTTGATTCTTGTTTGAATCATTGATTTGTTCTTCGGTATAGTTTGGTCATCCGCTATGAATTTAGCACATCTGCTGTCTATTTCAACAATTGGTATCAGAGCTACGGCTCGAATTACTTGAAGAATTCGGAAGAAATCCAAAAGAATTGAAATCAGAGATGGTATCGACTAAGTTTGAGATCGAAAAATTGATGGTAAAAACGACTTTAGTCTCTGGCGAGTGAAGATAAGAGCGCTTCTTGTTCATCAGGGTGTTAGTGATGCATAGCTAGGTGAAGCAAATCTGCCGGCTGGATTGACTGACAAAGAGAAGAAAGACACACTCGAAAAGGCTCATAGTGCAATCATAATGAGCCTAGGAGATCGTGTTCTTAGAGAAGTGTTTAAAGAAACGCCAGCAGTTGGAGTTTTGGAAAAACTCGAGAGTTTGTACATGACTAAGTCATTGGCAAACAGATTATACCTGAAGAAACATTTGTACATGTTTCAGATGGTGCAAGGTATGTCCCTGGAAGATCATACAGATAAATTTAACAAAATTATCTTGGATCTTGAGAATATTGAGGTTGAGATTGATGATGAAGATCAGGTATTTATGTTTTTATCATCATTGTGGTCATCATATGAACATTTTGTCGATACAATGATGTACGAAAGGGAAAGTTGTCAATGGAGGAAGTCTTGGTAGCAATGAATTCCAAAGAACTGAAGAAAAGAACTGAAACAAGAGAAGATGGGGCTGATGGTTTACTGGTGAGAGGAAGAACTGAAAAAAGATTCACAAAGAAGAAGGGTGAATTCAGATCAAAGTCCAAAACAAAGAGAAGATGCTTTGTTTGTAACTCAGACAAACACCTTAAAAGGGAATGTCCAGAGTGGAAGAAGACAGAGTTTAATGGTTCTAAGGGACAAGATAGTAAGTCCTCACATGAAGGATCATTAGATAGTTATGATGTCTTAGTGGTAACTAAGACAGGTGTAGAAGATGAGTGGATCATGGATTCTGGCTGTTCTCATCATATGTCTCCTGTGAAAGAGTACTTCAAAGAGTTGGAAATGGTTGATCAAGGCATAGTGCAACTCAGATAAAAGGAATTGGTATGATTTCTTTTAAGTTGAAAAATGGTTCCACAATAAATCTTGCAAATGTGAGATGTATTCCTGAGTTGAAAAGAAATCTTATATCAATGGGTACTTTTGAAAGTATGTGTTGTCATGTTAGTTTAAAGGATGACAAAGCAAAGGTTATAAGAGGGTCCATGGTAGTTACGTCTGGTTCAAGAAAGGGGAATAATATTTATTTTATAGATGGTAAAGTATTGTCTGGAAGCAATGTATCGGTTGCAGATGCTCAAGTAGACTCTGAGGCCATGTTATGGCACAAGAGATTAGGCCACATTAGTACACAGGGAATTTTTGAATTAAACAAACAAAAGGTGCTTGATAACCTTAACAGTTGTGAGGTTGGCTTTTGTGAAAACTATGTGTTAGGGAAGGCTAAAAGAGTGAGTTTTACTAAAGGCAGGCATGTTAGAAAGAATGTGTTGGACTATGTTCACGCTAATTTGTGGGGGCCTGTTAAACTCAGTCTCTAGGTGGAGCCAAATACTTCCTTTATATAATTGATGATTATTCAAAAAGAGTTTGAGTGTTTGTATTAAAACACAAGGATGATACCTGAGTGGAAAACAATGGTAGAAACTCAGACTGAAAGGAAGGTAAAGAAACTTAGGACAGACAATGGGTTGGAATTCTACAATAAGTTGTTCAATCAATATTGTAAGGACCATGGTATTGTTAAACATCTTACAGTAGTTGGCACTCCTTACCAGAGTGGCCTAGCAAAGAGAATGAACAGAACATTATTGAACAAAGTAAGGTGTATGTTAATAAGTTCTGGTATGCCTAATAGTTTTTGGCAGAGGCTTTAAAGACTGCTGCTTATCTTATAAGTATGTCACCTACTCCAGCCAGAGAAATAAAGACTCCTGTGGAGTTATAAACTGGACACAAAGCTGATTACAAAGGGCTAAAGGTATTTGGGTCTCTAGCATATACTCGTATTATTCAGGGAAAGTTAGAACCTAGAGCACAAAGGTGTGTGTTCTTGGGTTACCCTGAAGGTGTAAAAGGGTATAGGCTATGGAGACTTGAAGTGGGGAGCCCTAAGGTGATAATCAACAGAGATGTGGTGTTTAGGGAAGAGGTGATGTACAAGGACCTGGTAGGTCATCAAGAGAGTGTTGGTCAGGTGAAACCACAAGGAGATCAAATTGAGGTGGAGTTGTTCACTAATGATGAAGGCCAAAGTAGTACTCATGATGTCTCTACAAAGACTGGTTTAGTTAGTCCTGGGTATATCATTGCTCGAGACAGAGTGAGAAGGCAGATTGTGCCTCCTTCCAGGTATAGAACAAATGAAGAATTGTCTGCCTTTGTATTTAGTGTTGCATAATTTGAAAGTATTCATGAGGCATCGACTTATAGTGAAGCTATGCAATCTAATCAAAAGGACTGCTAGGTTCAAGCTATGAATGAAGAGATGGATTCTTTGTATAAAAATAATACCTGGGTTTTGGTGGACAAGGCAGAAGGTCAGAGGTTAGTAAGTTGTAAGTGGATCTATAAGTTGAAGGAAAGAGTTCAAGGAGTAGAAAAACCTACATACAAGGCTAGGTTGGTAGCCAAAGGGTTTACACAAAAGGCAGGTGTAGATTATGATGAGATTTTTTCACCGGTGGTAAAGTACTCTTCAATAAGAATACTATTGTCATTATGTGTTGTATATGATCTCGAGCTTGAGCAGTTGGATGTCAAGATTGCTTTTCTACATGGTAGTCTTGATGAGAAGATTTATATGGCTCGGCCTCTTGGATATGAGTCAAAGGGTCATGAAAACAAAGTATGTCTGTTGAAAAGATCTCTTTATGGGTTAAAACAGTCACCTAGGCAATGGTATAAGAGATTTGACCAATATATGGTAACACATGGGTTTAACAGATGCAAGTATGATAATTGTGTTTATTATAGAGAGTATGAAGCTGGATGTTTTGTCTATCTCCTACTATATGTTGATGATATGTTGGTTGCATGTAAACATAAGTCAGAAATTGATGCTACTAAAAGGCTACTTATGAAGGAGTTAGAGATGAAAGAGTTAGGGGAAGCCAAGAAAATTCTTGGTATGGAAATTGTTAGAGACAGAGGGCTTGGTTTGATCAAGTTGTCTCAGTGTTCATATTTGAAGAAAGTCTTGGATAATTACTTCATGAGTCAAAGTAAGTATGTGACTACTCCTTTGGGTCAGCATTTCAGGTTATCAAAGGCAGATTCTCCAAGTACTGATGTAGAAATTTAGAAGATGGACTCAAGTGTTGTAGGTAGTCTAATGTATCTGATCAGGTGTACAAGACTTGACATAGGATATGCTGTTGGTCTTGTCAGCAGGTTTCTTAGTAATCCAGGAAGAATGCACTGGGAGGCTGTCAAATGGATCTTAAGGTACCTGAATGGTACTATAAAGAAGGGGTTGGTATATGGTAGAGAGATTAACCCTATGGCTATGATTCAAGTTTTTGTTGATGCTGATTTTGCTAAGGATCTAGACAAAGGAAGGTCCATTTCAGGTTATGCCTTTAAGGTTCATGGTGGTTTAGTTAGTTGGAGATCAACTCTCCAGCATATGGTTGCCTCGTCAACCACAGAGTCAGAATACATTGCTCTTACTGATGCAGTGAAGGAGTGTTTATGGTTAAAGGGATTTGTGCTAGAATTAGGAGTTACAAGTGATAAGGCTTTGATTTTTCTATGATAATCAAGGTGCTTTGCAACTGTCTAAGAATCCTATGTTTCATGAAAGGACTAAGCATATCAATGTGAAATTACATTTTATTAGAGATGTGATTAACTCAAAGGAAGTATCTGCTGAGTACATTGATACAGCTGAGAATGCAGCAGACATGCTTACTAAGATGGTTCCTGGTCCAAAGTTTGATTTGTGTTTGAAGTTAGCACTTATTGATTTTGATCATAAAGATGGAGATTGTTGAGTGTTATGATGCAATCAATAAGTTCATATATTGGTTTGTGTCAATTAAGTTTGATTAGAAATAAGTTTGGTCAGGTTATACACAACTTGTGTAATTTTAGGGACTGAAAGTGTCAAGTTTGAAAGAATGGTTGTTAGGAGTTTGTTAAGAGGGTTTCCGTGTGATCTTTAAAAGGGAGTTTTACCGATTGCTCTTTGTAGTCTCTGAAACCAGAAGAAAACCATTAATAACATAGATTGTATTTTCTTTGAATCTTTTTTGTTAATCTTCAATTCGTTGATTCTTGTTTGAATCATTGATTTGTTCTTCGGCGTAGTTTGTTCATCCGCTGTGGATACAGTTTGTTCATCCGCCGTGAGTTTAACACATCCGCTGTCGATTTCAACACATATATAAAATAATAACAAATTTAGTGATAATAGCACAAATTTTTATGCCCTTTGCATTGAAGCTTCCAGATGGAATTGCCATAGCCAAACATATTTTGGCCCACATATACAAAGAGAGCTTAATGCATGTGGCAAAATTGTGTGGGTGGAAGCCATTTAATTTGCCTTTATATGTTCAATGTATTCATGTCAATCTTTGTCTCTTTTTCCCTTAAAGAAGGAGCTATCAAACAAATAAAAAGACAATGAAAGGGTGTCAAGATAACTGGAGGTTGGAGAATATATTTTAATACCACAGTTGAAGTCAACTTTGACTTTGGTATGTTACATATTCAACTAATATTCAATATATATTCTTTTAACCTGGGTCGGCTACTACATCTCTCTTTCACGGAATCATTTTATATATTGATACATGAGTTGGAGAAAGACACTCATTTAATCTTTTCTTAGACACATATATTGTTCATTTTATAATACTCAAACCCATACCAGTTTGATGAGAATAGACATCACCTGCCAAGGTTAAAGGCTATAGGCATTAAATAGAAATACTTAGATTAATATCTGTTTAATCTAATTATTTTTTATAACTATCATTAATCCAATCAACATCATGAAGGTTTCTATCAAAACCATTTGACCCCAAGATAAGATACACTAACCACCTTTAAATCTTATGGCTGATATCTTAGGGATGAGATAAACTTCATTTCGATTGATGTTTGACTCGTGGCCTAATTTAGGGCAGAATCGACGTTTTCCTTTTCGTTTGTTTTTGTAGTTATTTACATCTACATTCAATTCTATAACCAAAATAAGATCTGAATTGGGGTTCGCCTTCAATTGTATGGGAACAAGGAACTTAATAGAATCTGTGTATGGGCCTTGGCCCATGAAAGACTCTGTGTGAGTGTTGACTGTGTCTCTGACTCTCTGTCTCTGAATTGGGCTTAAAAGGGGTTTTAGTTTTTGCCAGACCAATCACCAATGCATTCTTAGCCCATTACAGTTCAGTTGTGGGCTAGCCCATTAAAAAGGTTTAAGTTTTTGCCAGACCAATGCCCTCTTACAGTCTTAAGACTCTTAACCCATTACATTACATATCTATTATGGGCTAACCCATGGCGCAGGCCCCATGGTCCAATAAGCCTAGTTTACTGGATGTCTACTATTAATGTTAAATTAAAAAACAATTTTAAAATAAATTCAAAAACTAACAATCAAGTTTTAACGTTGTTTTTAAAAAAACCAATCAGACTTTTTTCGCTATAAAACAGTGCAAGTTTCATTTATTGTTTTGGAGATCTGTTAATAAATGTTCGAACTCTTAGAATTAAGTGAATCAAATGATATACGTATAAAAATTGGTCACTGTATATAATAATTTAGTATTTGACTTTTCTTAAATCAAACAATTTTAAAACATGATTTTGTTTGAAAACTCAAAATTATCTTTAGAATTACGAAAACTTCTTAAGTGAATCAAATGATATACGTATAAAAATTGGTCAATGTATATTAATTATTTAGTATTTGACTTTTCTTAAATCAAACAATTTTAAAACATGATTTTGTTTGAAAACTCAAAAATATCTTTAGAATTACGAAAACTTCTATCAACAAAACATTTTTTATGTTCTATATAAAAATGATTAAAATATAATGTTTGACCGTCTCTCTTGAAGTTAAAAAAACAATGAACGAATTTATTATAATACATGTGTAACTCATATGTAGGGTTATACTATTTACACATTTGTATCTAAATAAATAAAAATTTTAAAGACATATGCAAATTTGATGGCTTTTAATATATATATATATATATATATATATATATATATATATATATATATATATATACACACATATATATATATAATGTATGTAAAAATATAAAATCTAAATAGTAAGAATATTGATAATAACTTCTCGCAATTTTAATATATATATATATATATAACATATATAACTGTAAGTAAAAGGTATAAAAATCTAAATAGTAAGAATATTGATATAACTTCTCGCAATTCTTAAGATATTTATGATTCTCAAATGATACGTATTAATCCTATTACTTAATGAACGTTTTTCATTCATAATTAGTCTCTTACTTGAACATAAAACTTACAAAAAATATCATTAATTGGTAATAATATTCATATATGTTTTATTTAAATCATTAAATTTAAAATGATATTTTAAAAAACACTTACAATAATCATACTCTAATGAAGCATCTAATAAAACTTTATTATTAGGGTACGTGTAAAACTCAACACCTCCGGCATGGATGAAACCCACTAAGCACATGGTGAGTGGTTGCTATCTCAACCCAAGGACTACGTTGTAACCACACTTATGCACTAGAAGCAGCTCTCGTCTTAGTCACGCTAGCCCTCTCACTAGACTATAACAAATAGCAAGTTAATTAGAGTGATCGCATAATTTATTAAAATATAGTTAGGGTGCATTTGGTAATCTTATTTAACTATCCGACCTGTCTAAAATTTCATTTGATCCTAAACAAGTAAACAAGTCTTAAGATTCGTCGATTTCTTCATCTCGGAGGAGAAAACGATGATCGTCACCGCCGCAGACTGGTGGTGCTTCAAATAAGTCGTGATGTCAACTCTACACTCCCCATCCTCCTCCATGAGAGGTGTCTAGCTTTATCCTTTGTATCGTTCGATTAGGATTTAAGAGTATACACTTGGTTAATTATATGTGCTAATATATTCTATAGTAGTTTGTGTTTATGATCTGGAAGATCCTACACCAGCAACTGTTCCTTAGGGTTTACTATAGGTTTTTTCCCCTATTTTATGAATTTGCTTACATTTAGGTAAAAATTGGTCAACTCTAATGTTTGTAAAATGGTGATACATAAAAATAACCAAAGGGATTTGCAGAGATTATGAATGAATAACATGATAAAAAGACCAATACGTAAAAAAGATGACATGTGCAGTTTTTGGTTGTACATAAGGCTTATTTCATTGTACATAGAGGAATGTCTCGCATACATGAGGCCCTCGCCTCATGCCTCATGCCTCATGCCTCATGCCTTGCGCCTTTTAAGGCCTAAACGCATCGAAGCGCCTCACACTTTTTAAAACCAAATGTTTAACGAGATAATAATGTACGAAATATTAGTGGGATTGTGACGTAGAGTGAAAGCACATAAGAAATAATACACTCTCTAAGAGAAAACTATTATATTTTTTAATAAGAGAATCTACCACATCAAGTCCCCAAGGGAAATTTAAGTCTGTGAGGTGTTGTAAAATTACGGGAAATCAAATTGACAATCTAGGATTACAATTGACTAGATGTCGTGTGAATTAAGGAAACTCATCATTCCTATGTTTTTGAAAATTAATACTGAATCAATAAAAAACCATTGCATTTGGGAAAAAAAACTATCGAAGTCAACGCGGGATTTTTATTGATGAGTCTTAAACTTTTTATCTTAAACTTTACTGAATCAATCTTGTTTTCACTAGATTTTTAATTTAAACTTTTAAGGACATCTGCAAAATGCAAGTTATATTTTACTTAATTCTGTTATTAGCATGTATTGATGAGCCTTTGAGTTTAGTGCTAACAAATTCTAGTGGAAAACATATTGATTAGTCTATGGGTTTTTAAAACCAACCAGACACGGTCGTCTAAGAAGTTCATTGGTTGGATTGGTTAAACCGGATTTAAGAATCGGATAACATCACATATATAAAGTAGTATTATTTATATATATTCAGTTCAAAAACAAAATATGAAAAAAAACTATCCGTTTAAAATGATTTTTTTCTTTTAATACAATATTAGCACTTAGTTAACTAAAATATGTATGCTACGTTATTATATTTAATACAAAAAAAAAGATTTTAAAAGGAAAAAAATTAAAAAGAAGTTTAGTAATCTAGTCCAACCATCGATTCAGTTCAACCAGATCACCGGTCCGGCTGATTCAATTAAAAAAAATCCAAATATATATAACCGGACCTGTTTTTTTGACCAGTTTCCCATCCAATTGTTCCGGTCCGGTTTTAAAGATTTACACCGAGTGCAGGTGTATAAAAGCTTGTTAAAATATACAAATAAAAGAAAAGATTCCCGATTAACAAGGACAGTTTGATTGGGCCTGCATAAGGCTCAATAAAGGTGTATGTTACCAGACAAAGCCTAATAAAGGGGCCCATACCCTAGATCATGAAGTGGCCCATTAGGGGTAAAGCTCCCAAAAGGCACAACTCCAATCGAGCACGAAACTCACTATATTACAAATAAACATACCCAAGCGATTGTATATTATTTGCGCTCACAAAACCCGCCATATACGCTGATGTCTTATATCATGACCCAAAGTTGTTGTGTCGTCTACCTTCGACATATAACGAAAATAAAAACGTTTGATTTGAAGTTTATTTTGTATATTTTAAACTTTGTACATCAATAATTTCTTTCTAATCACCAAAGGGGGAGCATCAAATTGATGTCACCCTAGATGTCATCTTTGGAGACATTGAATAATGTGGGTTTGTTGGTATTAGAATACTTTTAGTTTTGTCAAAAGTAGAACATTATCCTAAGTGAAGTGATTCAAACTTTGACCTAATTAAGCTTTTTAAGGCTTTAAGCCATGTTACCTCTTGCATATGGCCCATCTTGTTGTCATGGTCAACACTCAACAGGTTATGTCTAGTTGGTGTTGGTTCTTGGGGATATAAGGAGCTCCTATTAACAATAATAGCATCTATTATCCAATGATACTAGTTTAAGTCTTAATAATATGCTAAAAGAGTGTACTAAAAGAGTAAACAATTATAGCATCTATCATCCCATGATACTAGTTTAAGTCTTGATAATATACTAACACAACAAGAAAAAGACCCCATCGCGATTAGGTCTATGGCGACGACATGATGTTGTCGCTATAGGTCACCCTAAGGTTGCAAGACGTCTGTAAGATGATGTGGAGCCATTACTTGAAGGGGCAACTATGAAGAATGGAGAAGCGCGTCAAGAAGGGGAAATCTTTCTGCAAGGCCAGGCTCGATTGAGTTTATATTGAGAGAGGAGGAAGAGAGTGAGCCAGTTAATCGGGTAGTGCCTCTTTTAATTAACAGAAAATTTATATGATCATATGATCTTTCTATAATAGATCTAATATGTGGATTTTTGAACCCTTTCACAAGCATGTCCAAAAACTTTTTAGCAGTACAATATTCAAAAACAAATATATTGTTACTAAAAGTTAAACCGATAACTATTAGAAGATGTGAGTTGTTTTATAATGTATATTTAAGATAAGAGTTTATTATAATAACAGACATGATGAAAGCTTCAACAATAAAGTAGATTTGTAAATTTGTGTGTAACTTTTTTAAAAAGTTATATGTGTAGCAGAGTATATAAATTACTAAAAAGATTATTTTTGGTTCATTTTAAACCTAATGAAAAGATGTAGTTAATGACATAACTTTAAGGTATATATAAATTTTAATTTTTT
This sequence comes from Flaveria sonorensis, assembly GCA_025506505.1. Lineage (NCBI taxonomy): Eukaryota > Viridiplantae > Streptophyta > Magnoliopsida > Asterales > Asteraceae > Flaveria > Flaveria sonorensis. The sequence goes on along the minus strand of CM046425.1, from coordinate 50,646,602 downwards.
TATGAAGGTAACTTCTTATTTATTTAGCACTAAAGTTATTAACAGTTCTCACTACATTATAAAGACTGCCGTTCATAAAATAAAATAAAATATAATAATAATAACCGCATCAACAATCGTTCTTGATTCGTAGTTCCTCGTTCACATAGGCATAGTTGCACAAACATACACATGCATACATAGGTTTAGATGAGAACTGTTACATATTAGAAACTATTACAGTTTAGTATTCTATAATTACATTATAATATAATTTGTAATATTTTGTGGTTTTTGTTTATCACTCACACACACAAGTCACTTAGAGAATTCGTAATCCATTTTGCATTCTTATCCATATAATTACACTAAAAATTATTACTTTTTTTTTTTTTTTTCAATTAAATAATACTTTTTATATCTTTATCATTAATTTTTCTTTCTCATCCACTCACAACCACTTAAAATTTATTAAAAATATTATACAATTTTGAACAGTGTTTTTTAAAAGTACCGATTAAACAGTAAATTTCCTATATTCTTCACTCACAACCACTTATAACCATACTATATAATATATTAAATACACTTACATAAATTTAAGGAACGGACTGTGAATGATCTTACTTAAAGAATAAAGGTTCAAATCCTATATTGGAAACTATTACAATATAGTTTTCTATAATTACATTACATTATAATATAATTTGTAAATCTTGTGGTTATTGTTTTTCACTCACACTCACAAGTCACATACTTAAAAAGTAAAGATTTAAATCCTATACGATGCAAGTTAAGACGTCTTCATTCTAGAAAATTTAAAGATTGTTGTTCAAATACATATATAATCTTTTATAAAAAATAATGACATATGACAAGAAAATATATCACCTCACAAAATTAAAATGAGATTAGGTGACAAACCTTTCCCTTTCCTTTGAGATAAAGAGCTTTTCATGTGGATCCCACACCAAATAATTATTAATGCTTTGACCCTCCTTACCTTTGACACAGTCTAAGACCTTGACATTCTAATCAACTCTCTATTTAATTTATTTACTAAAACTGTATATAAAACTTCAGAGGTATATGTGAATGTCACATGGTTTGATTTATATATATATATAAACTAACATTCATAAATAATTTTGTACTCTTGTAAAATAGTCAACAATTATTCGAACACCGTTCACAATGTTCATAGCTTCAAATACCAGATAATGATTTTTTAAATGTTTTCTTTAAGTACCTCTACTTGATATCTTAACCCAATTATAATTCCTTCAAAAATAAGCTACAACATTTTGTAGAAGTTACTAGTATTAGACAAGAATGTTAACACTTAAGTGTGTTCCTTTTGTTTTTTTACCAAAATGTATGACAATATAAGAAAGAAACTTCTTATTTTCCTTAAAAATTTTCATTTTTTTTACATCTCTTCTGTTTTACTTTCCACTGGTAAATTCGTTTAGTGTCAGAAACAAATTAATTAACATCATTCACAAATATATCACAAAATAACATGTCTAGACTTCATGCCTTATGTTCTGCGCATGATAAAAGTTTTCATTAGAATGAAATACTAGAGAAAAAATATGTATTAAAATTATATAGTTTTTTTTCTCTAAACTAATATTATGTTCGAAGAAAATATTATGTATTGCTTTATGCGAAAAATCTTCATGCATGCCAGCTACTTTCTCTCTCAATAACGTACAAATAATGTTTATTATAATTTAGATATTATAGTTTTATTAATATAGTATTAATAAGATTCATACACTAAGTGAATATTATTTTGTTGAATAGTTTAATTAAAATGAAATAATAAAATAATAGAGGGATAGAGAGACGTACACGAAAATCAAGGGGGATTTTGTCGGGACGTAGAGAAGGGAGATTTCGATTTCTGTGTTGACGCGTAAACGCAATAAAGCTGTTGACTTTGACTTTCTCCATGTGCTTCCAATATACATTTTCAAATATTATTTTATTTCTCTGTATTCAACTTATGATTTTTTTTATGTTATTCTAAATTATATAATCAAAAATTATATACAGTTCCCTCGTAGGACATAACTTATTTTTTCTGAAACGGGGACATAACTTATTGATATGTTTTTCAAGCATGTGAAATTATATTTATGATTCATATTATGATAACCTGCAACATTAGCTGCATTCTATAATAAATAGGTCCTAGGATATCTAAAATGGTAAATCAGTTATATTAAAATCAGAGCATTACGTGCTAATATGTTTAGTGATTTCATAAACTTTTCTTAAGCAGTGCTTTAATTCTACATACGTCGTTATCTTTTGTCACTTTTGTATATTATGATAAATAATTAAATATAATAAATTAGTTCTATATTAACAAAATTCATGAGACCATTTTTTATTAAGGCTAGTAACCATATATATATCTTAACAAAAGGGTAAAACTTACAGAAGTTGTTGAGTCCATGTCCATAAGATGATACACTCCCTCTTTAATTTATATATTAACAAAAGGCTTGTAGTTATTCTTTTTGTACTTCTTAAAGTATGAAAGCTAGTTTAATTTTAGATTTAGGAATCGTAAATAAATTCAATGTAACACTAAATCCTAATGTATAGAGTGCGAGTATTAGAATGGTAATTTAATTTGAGATAACAAAAGTTAATGATTAATTAAGTAATGAACTTACACTGCTAGATAATCAAAATTTTAAATTAAAGAATAGAGATAAATTATTTATGATTAACCAATAGCCCTTTCAACATACATATATTTACAGTATTTTAAGTATGGTTGGCAAAAAAGGTAGTGTCGTATTTAACAGATTAAAGATGACGTACAGAACTCACGTATCAAACATGCAAAAGATTTTTTTAACTATTTATATATTATGGTTTATAATTTTTTTATATATTTTTATGAACCAAGAATGTGAAATAATAAAGTCTAGCTTTCTGATTTTAATTATCTTTAAAAAATAAAAAAATAAAAAATATATATTTTTTATTAAACATGTTTAATTGTGTAAAAAACAGGTCGGGAATTGTCAGCCCTAATTTTAAGGACTATTTGTACTAAAGGCCTAAGAGTAAGAACGATTAATTTAATTATACATACTTAAGAATCATATTATTAACAATCCATATACTAGATGAATGGTTTGTGTAGTTTACTTAAAATTATATTTTTATGATACGTCCTAGGGTTCTCTAAAATATTATATATATCTATGTATATGAAGACGAGAGTGTTTATAATAGTCAAATGACTTCTTTTTACTACGTTGTATGGAGTGACACAATTAATCCTCAAACAAATTAACTCGTTTTGTTTTAATCATCTCTATTTTAAATTCACGTTGCATATTCTTATTATATTTTGACTACTTAATTTATACAATTTCACAAAATCAAAATATCGTACAGTCAAAAACATTATAACTCCTATAAATATGGTTATCAAGAATTGATTATCAAATTATCAATTTACTTATCATGTTATTAAGATAGTAGATATAGTTATGGAATGGCTAGGTTTATTACCGGTATATATGTTTATGTGTGTGTAGAGGGGTGGGTTATAAAAAAGATTTCCATCAATTCTTTAAAGAGATGTCTTGTATATGTACATATTATGTAATTACGAATGATTACTAACTTGTTATACCATGGTATATAATTAACCTAACATACCTGATACGTAATTACGTATGAGCGGTTATGCGTGTCACCTAGAGTATGCGTTAATTCCAGTGGTTTTCTTCCCTTATACTATTTTCAGTATTTGCACATGAATAACTGTTATATGTGTATATATGTATCCTTGTATGTTACTCTCTCTCTTTTCCTATTCTACTTCTCATATATTACATTTAAGTATTAGTATCATGTATGAGTTGACCAAGACAAGTTTCTTCTTTATTTTTAAACAACAACGGTTTTTTTCAACCAGCTCGATGCGCCGGACCGTACGATTACATTAACGTGATAAATGGTACGTTTGCAAACGTCGTGACCAACATTGAAATTCGTTATACACATTGCCCATGTGACACTAACATGGTTATGTCTCTCAACGTAAACATGAACCAACATTAAAATGGCGAACTCGTTAAAATAGTTTGTAGCAAAGAAAATACAATACCTATGAAAAACAGAGAAAAAGTATTAAACAATAGAGTTAATTATACGATTGGTACCTGTGTTTTGCTCATATTGCAATATTGGTCCCAACTTTTGAGAAATTATAGGTTTGGTCTTTATTGTTTGTCAACTCGTAACACGATTAATCCCTAGCATTAACTTTTTTTAAGTTTTTCAGTTAAGTGACTATGAAAAGACCATATTACCCCTAACTAAAAGACAAAATATATGTAGGACCCCTTTCTTTTAATTTAATTATATATATATATATATATATATATATATATATATATAAAATCATATTATATTAATAAATATATATATATACATATATGAATACACAGTCAAGTAGTCAACCCACCACCGCCGTCAACCACCACCAGCAACCAACTACCATCTCCATCACCACCATCCATCAGACCACCACCATCACCATTCTATATCACTATCTCCGCCAACCAACATCCCACCGGCGAACTCCACCTGCCGGACCTCCACCGGTACACCACCTCCCACCCCTGTTGGTGGTGGTGCCGGAGATCACCGACGGTTGTGCCGGAGGAGGCTGGGGAAGCTGTGCATGGAGGGTTGGGGTTGGGATTCAATTAAGAGAGAGAGAGAGAGAGAGAGAGAGAGAGAGAGAGAGGAGAGAGAGAGAGACGAGGGTGGTGATAGGTTTGGCCGGCGGTGGCGTCGCTGCACGTCGCCAAACGAAGACAATGACGGGGAAGGGGGTGGGTTGGGTTTTAACAGTGATGTTGACTTTTTTGTATTGTGTGTGTATATATTATATATAATATAATAAAGAAAAGGGTCTCATATTTAATAATAATGTTTTTTAGTTCAGGGGTAATATGGTATTTTCACAATCACTTAACCGAAAAACTTAATAGAAGTGCTAGGGACCAATCATGTTACGAGTTGGCAAACAGTAGGGATCAAACCTGTAATTTCTCAAAAATTGGAACCAATATTGCAATATGAGCAAAACACATGAACCAATCATGTAATTAACTCACAAAAATACTATAAAAAACAATAAAAGGCAAAAGAAATGCGTTAGGGGGATAATTAAGGCCAGAGTCAAACTCCGGTGGCCACCGTAGGAGGTGAAGGTCTTACCGCAAGATTAGAAGCGCAGGTTTTGTATGTATCCAAAACCCATGCATTGAATGGGTGTGATTCATTCGTAACTTTATATAATAAAATGAAACCTAGTCGTCATTTATTATATCCAAATCTTTTATTAAAAAAAAAAAAAAAGCAAACCTGTCGCTTATTCATGTGTTGTGTTGTGACCATTGATAATATTTGCAACTTTATCCAATATAAATAAAGTCGTTACAAAATTTGGGTCAGAGCATTGATAAGATTAAACATGTTGTAAATGGAAAAAAATAACCTTGATAAATATAAGAATGTACTATACGGATTTTGTAAAACATATTTCAAGTTCTAGGAAGAAAAGGAGATGAACCTATATAAAAATCGAATATTTGAATCAGCTTTGACACATTCTATGTTTATGCTTTGATAACTTATGCACTATACACACACTACTTCATTTAAATTAAATTTACAATGAAATGTAGATAGACTAAGCAAGTTTCAACGGTATATTTAAAATTTTATAAACTTTAAATTGTTAAAATAATAAAAAAAGAAAAGGATGAGTGGGTAAAAAATAAATAATAAGTGTAGGACATAAAATATAACTATAGGGAAACTTATGGGACTAAAGAATAAATAAAACTCTAGTTAATAAAGGCACACCTGTGGGTAAAAAAACTCCCACCTATATATATGCCTTATCCATCAGAGACCTTCTGGAAGCTCAAAAAATTGCAACTAAATCCATAAAAGATGTTGTATACTCGGTGATCCTCAATTCACTGTGGTGTATTTGGAAAATGAGAAACGGGATGGTGATTCGAAATCAAGCTTCATCGTTGAAAAGACTTATTGAGAATGTTAAAACAAATTGGTTTTTTTGGATTAAAAGTTGGACCAAGCTTGTTGAATTAGATGGGATAGATGGATGAATTTTAGATTTTAATGTTCATTTAACAGTTCAATAGTTGTTTTGTAGGTTGGTTTATTGTTTGATGTTTATGTATCTTTTGCCTTCTAGTAAAGCTTTTAATGGAGTTTCTGCTTTTAAAATGAAAAGCACACCTTTAATTTTGAAAAAATTGCCAAAATATCATTGCATTAGATTTTTTACCTTATGAATGAAGTGATTGCAATTTGATAATTGTGTATATACACACACATATTAGTAGTAAGTGTGACAGTTAATAGTTAGAAGTCTATATATATAATTTTTGAAAAGCAGAATGACTTATATAACATCAAGCCCAACAGTAAGTTACTGGAAGGGCACAAAGAAAGCATCAGAGGTTACACCAGAAGGATACACGAGGAACTTTACAAGCTAAATTTGACCCAGGCAGACCAATCGATGGACTGGATTTTAGTTCTAATCTTAACCCATAAAAAACTAGAACTCTTAAGATCTTCATAAAGCCACTCAAGAGATGCCTTGCGGTTGTTGAAGACAATACCATTTCTCATCTTCCAGATACTCCAAAAAACAGCCAGAATGATTAGTTCAATCCCGACTAGCAACATTCAATGACCGGTTTTTTTTAATCAATTTCTTTATTTCATCAAATAATTTAGGTGTACATCACTATCAAATAAAATTTACCACACATTACTCCAAACAAAATTACATCATTTCATGTACATATACTAGTGGGCATGACTCGTGTTATGCGCCGGGTTTGTAAAATTTAAAAGGTTTAATTCTGACGATTTATACGTTAATTTTGACCTACCATAAAAATTTCACACATGAAACTCTTATAAAAAATTGTAACAGGAAGGAATACTCTAAATGAATCCTTGCAGCAAAGGAATAAAAAACAAATGTGTAAATGATAATTTTATTAAAGTTGATGGACTGTATTGTAAATTGGTTAAAAAATTAAAAAAAAAAACTTTACCAAAGTTCAAAGATTAATTGTACATTTGATATATCTCGAGGGTTTAAGTATGAATTTTAAATAAAGTACAAAATAAGCAGGTACTCAATTTGAAAATAAGAATAAAAATATTGTAGTTAGTTTCAAAAGATCCCTATAGATTTAAGTGTAAATTATAGACAACAAAATAGGTTTTTTTTTTTTTAATTTTGGAGGGAAAAAACTTGTGTGGTAACATTAAGAACACCTACAATTTCACTATTCGCCATCTTTCCATTTGTTATATATAATAGGTTTACCAGCGTGATATAGTGGGTGTCACGGAGACCTTTTTCGGTTTACCATCGTCGTCGTCGCCGTTGATGTTGTAAATATTTAGTAATTATACTGTTAAGTTTTTAAATAGCAATTAGTTATAAAAGATATAAATGTAAATGCAAATTTAAATAGTAATATAAAGTATTATAAATAAGATAAAACTTAATAAATTGAATTAAATAATCCAATGTGTATTAATTAATTAATATAATAATTAGGAGAAGTTTTAAATGAAAGCAAATTAGAAATTATTGCAATAAACACTTCTATCGTATGCTTAAAAAAGGTATCTTCGGTATTTTAAACTTTAAATAAAATTATAAAAATGTATTTCTCAAATGTTTTATATAACAACATGGATACACACTCAGATTTATAAAATTGATTTTTTTTTTCTCTTCATCCACATTGTCCGATTCATCCAAAGGAGAATTTTTTTTTTATTATTATTGTGGTGTGAGCTTTGGCCCGACATATTTCCCAATTGAAATTATGAAGGATCGTGCAAAGGCTAATGAACGTCCACTAGAAAACTATTTTGGCGACAATCTTGATTATGGCATATAAAAGTTTTTAAGTGTCGGTTTCATATGAGTCGACAACTAAATCTATGTATAGTTTGTGATATTGAACGCGAGTTCGAGTACTTTCAACGACTAGAAGAAGCTAGAGGTAAACTCGGTGTTTCAAGTTTACAGAAGTTTATGTCCGGAACTTGGCAATTGGGTAATAGAAATAGTGACGACTCGTTCAATGAATACATGAAGATGGCCGAAAAAATATATTGCGATAATTTGTATAATTTTGTCAAGGTAATATTATTTATTGTTGTTGTTATTATTATTATTATATTATTATTATTATTATTATTAATATTATTTAGTGTTAATACTAATGTTTATTATAACTATTGTTTAATGTTTTTGTTATTGTTTTTTATCATTATTGTTTAATGTTATTATTATTGTTTAGTGTTATTGTTATGTTGTGTTATTAAGATATCATTGATATATACAGAAAAAGATATTTGATAACACAAAGGGTGACATTCAACAAAATACTCCGTTCAAGAAGATGTACATGAGTTTTTTGGGGTGTTTGGTAATATCATTTGTACACATTGAAAGTGGTCAAACGGTCACATTGTTGGGGGTCAACACCAATGAGGTGACCATCTACACCTAACCATTATGCTTGAGGTTGTGGTGGCGTTGCATGCTTTTTAAATTTTACAAGCCTTCTTCGTAGTATGAGTATGAATATTATCATATCAATGATTAAAGAATATGAAATTTTAAAAATTCACAAATCCACAAGAAGATATGCTGAGCAAGCGTGTGGAGTGTCACACCCTCAAAATCCGCGAGCGGGGTTTTACCGCGAGGCGCGTGACATACCAGGATCTCAGTCATTAGTTACCAAGAACGACTCTATATGATAAATAAACAAACCAGAGTTAAAGTTTAAATACTGCGGAAGCGTTTAAAATACTGCGGAAGCGTTTTTAAAACAGAAAAACCAAAACAAGTATATGTAAAGAGAATGCGCAAATCATACGCGCCCAAACACAAATGTTTAATAGGAAAAATAAACCCAAATGTGTAAACAAACAATGTAGACAACTCAACGATGCTGGTGTGCGTGCTCCTAGGCAACTGGCAACCTTAACCTGAGAATAACATACTAAACAAGTCAACACATGGTTGGGGAGTTCAAGAGTTTGCGTTAAAATATAAACCAATCAACAATTTCCAGAGCATAAGTAGTGTATTGCAATAGATAGCTAGTCTATTAACATAAAAATATTAATCATAGTGATTTCGCGATCGAAGCTGACTGTGTTACGTTTGTTGCCTCCCGTCACGACTTACCAGGTCGTGACGAATATGTGTTAGGACAAAATTGCACCCGTTTGACCTCGAGTCGCATAGGTGGGGCTCGTCAGACCCAGTAGTACTACCCAAGATTTCCCCGCTATTCAATATTAACAATCCGAAAGTGTGAGGACTTTCCATGGTAATCAACACTATATCAATATTATACACACTCATAAATAAAAGCGTTTGTGATCAACAGTATGCTATCTCCCCCAAAAGAGATGATGTAAAATGAGTGGGGCAAGAACTCACCTGATACGCGCAGAATTAACTTAGAGCTTAACTTGAAAGAAAGAGGGAAAGACAACCTTCAAAGGTCACCTAGAACACAAGAGTACATAAGTACGTGTACACAGAATCACATGAACCCTAAGTGTTCTACAAACCAAGAGACTCAAGGTTTAAGAAAAACAAGACACATTTGACCCAGTTGACCCGTTTGACCCGTTGGTGACATTATAGGTGATAATTCGTTAATACTAACACAACAGTATGTCATACATGATCAACATACAACTTGATTACATATAGCACATCATTAAGCACCTGTACTACCTAGATCATCATACAACCAATTGTCATACAAGTCATGCGAATCACAACAGGCCAAAACAGGTGACAAACCAAATCAACATTCATATAACCTAAACAACACATTTAATCACCTTAGAAACCATCCATGAACACACTAGCATGATCCTAATATCCCAAACATGCTCAAATCATCCAATTCAAGGATTTGCACAATTAAAGTTTTCCTTTTGGGAAAGTTCATCCCAAATTCATCAAACTCACACTACATTCATGAATTCATCAATTATATACCAATTCAGTCCATGACAACATCTAAACATGATCAACAACACCTAATCATCATGATTCATCAACTTTCATACCCAAAAGTTACTATCTTTAAGGTATGAACTACAACATGCATTCTTGAATTCCTAACATTCATATCAACCATCTAGCATCTAATCATCATCACAAACACATCCATAACATTCATACATCAACCAATCATCAATTCATGCAAAATAAAGTTACTATTATTAGTAACCTATGAACAATGTACCAAAATCATAGCTTTCTTGCATAATCGACGTTAACTAGCATCAATCTAACCTAACTAACATAATAACATCAACAAACAACCAAAATCGACTTTCAATTGCAATATTCGAACTAGTGTTTCGGCCTTAATGTAAATCCCATAAAACTTGTAAAAATCCCACCTTTATTGCATACTTGACGTTAATTAACATGTAATCTATCCAACAAACACATTAACATCAACCATTAACATCATTCGACCATCAATTGAAGATTTCGATCCCCAAACCTCGGCTAACTGAAACACGAAATTACCCTTAAATTCGAAGAAAGAATGGAACTTGATGCTTCTAACTTGATGTATTGCTTGAATCCGAACCCAAATCGTGGTATTTGCTTGTTCTTGGTCGATGATCGAAGTGTGTGTGTGTTTGAAGGTGAAGTCGCGGCCGAAGAGGGTGCTTAGGGTTTGGTTTTGATTTTTATTTTATTAATAATCCATAATTACCCTTTTAACCCTTATAATTTGTATTTTTATAAAAAATTAAGCTTTTTGAATAGTTTTTAAATAGTTTTTAACTACTAAACACAATTATTATTAATCACAAATAACAATCATGCATAATTCCCATTTATGACAAAACACACGAAATAAATATGCACGTTTTCACGTTACGTGATAAAATTACAGTTAACATTCAAATCACATAAGCATAACTTAATAATCACATTGTTAACTTAATTATCATCAATTTAACATTACTGATTATTTTAAGTCACCAACGTTCAACGACAACTAGTGTGTGCTCCCGACACGTGTATGCAAGACTTAACGGAACAAACGGAGTTTGGTAACGGAAAATTACCGGATGTCACATTATCCCCATGTTGAAAGAATTTTCGTCCCGAAATTGCGTTACATGGTGAGTGTTCCATCACTGGTCTACTGTATTGGCACAAGGAAATCGAAATCGTGTGAGTTTTGGATGAGTTGTCACATCATCCCCATGTTGAAAGAAATTTCGTCCCGAAATTTAATCAGTACCTTCGCCGGCTGGCATCGTCCTTTCGAATAGCTGAGGATACTTAAGCTTCATTTGATCTTCACGTTCCCACGTGAATTCTGGTCCACGTCTCGAGTTCCAACGAACTTTGACGATGGGTATCTTGCTTTGCTTAAGCGTTTTCACCTCACGATCCATCACTTCAACAGGTTCCTCAATGAAACGTAATTGTTCATCTACTTGAACTTCTTCCAGTGGTACGACCATTGTTTCATCCGTTAAACATTTCTTTAGGTTTGAAACATGGAATACATCATGGATTCCACTCAATGAATCAGGTAAGGCTAGTCGATAAGCCACTGGACCAATTCTTTCCACTATCTCAAATGGTCCAACGTATCTCGGATTTAGCTTTCCTCGCTTACCAAACCGAACTACGCCTTTCCACGGTGAGACTTTTAATAAAACTTTGTCACCTGTCTGAAATTCCAAAGGTTTTCGTCGTTTGTCAGCATAGCTTTTCTATCTGTCTCGCGCTGCGGCCATGCGGTTTCTTATCTGAACAATCTTCTCAGTTGTCTCGTGTACTAACTCGGGACCCGTTAATTGACTATCATTTCCAATTTCAGCCCAGCAAACTGGTGATAGTGTGATAACTTCCCAATGGTAGGTGAACTTCCCAGTTATTCCGAAGTCAATCACACAAGCACGTAACATGTCCTCCAAAGTCTGTATAGTACGCTCGCTTTGACCATCAGTCTGTGGATGATAAGCAGTACTCATATCCAATCGCGTACCTAAAGCTTTTTGCAACGACTGCCAAAAGTGTGATGTGAAACGAGAATCGCGATCAGAAATAATTGAGATTGGTACTCCATGCCTCGAAACGATCTCCTTCAGATAAAGTCGGGTTAACTTCTCCATCTTATCTGTTTCCTTTATCGCTAGGAAATGAGCAGATTTTGTTAATCGATCCACGATAACCCATATTGTATCACAACCCGTAGAAGTGCGAGGTAACTTAGTAATAAAATCCATTGATATTTGATCCCACTTCCACATAGGGATCTCGGTTGTTGTAGTAGACCAGATGGTTTCTGATACTCCACTTTAACCTTCGAGCAGGTCAGACACTTGCTCACATAAGTAGCTACATCTGCTTTCATGTTAGGCCACCAATAGTGCGCCTTCAAATCGTGGTACATCTTGTCAGATCCAGGATGTATAGAATACTTGGACTTGTGAGCCTCAATCATGACCAAGTCTCTCAGATTTCCGTGTAGAGGTACCCATAATCTGTCCATGAAATAACGAATTCCATCCGCTTTTACTTCCAATTGCTTTTCCATTCCTCGCAACCCTTCTAACTCATATTTTCTACCTTCAGAGCTTCAGTTTGAGCATCACGGATTTGTTCAGGTAATTGCGTACTAATCGTTAGTTGTAGAGCTCGCACACGTCGAGGTTTAGCAGTCTCTTTTCTACTCAGCGCATCAGCAACTACATTTGCTTTCCCCGGGTGGTACTTAATAGCACTATCATAGTCGTTTAACAATTCCACCCAGCGTCTTTGCCTCATGTTCAACTCCTTTTGCTCAAAGATGTGCTGAAGACTCTTGTGATCGGTGTAGATGGTGCATTTGGTACCGTACAAGTAATGTCTCCAGATCTTCAAGGAAAAAACTACCGCACCCAGTTCCAAGTCATGGGTGGTATAGTTCTTCTCATGAATCTTCAATTGTCTAGAGGCGTAAGCTATCACTTTATCCCGCTGCATCAGGACGCATCCAAGTCCTTGAATAGACGCATCGCAGTAGACTACGAAGTCGTCACTACCTCCGGTAACGCTAGTATTGGTGCGCTACACAATTTATGCTTCAGCAACTGAAAAGCAGATTCCTGATTCTCACCCCATTTGTACGTCGTTCCCTTGTGAGTCAAGGCTGTGAGAGGTTGTGCAATCTTAGAGAATCCTTCAATGAATCGTCGATAATATCCCGCTAATCCAAGGAATTGTCGTATCTCACTCGGTGTCTTAGGAAGACCAATTCTTTATCGCTTCAATCTTAGCAGGATCAACATGTATTCCCTTCTCGTTGACAATATGACCCAAGAATTGTACCTCACGTATCCAGAAATCACACTTAGAAAACTTTGCGTACAGTTGTTCCTTTCTAAGTAATTCCAAGATTAAACGTAAGTGCTTCTCATGTTCTTCCTCGGTCCTTGAGTATATCAGTATGTCGTCAATAAAGACGATAACAAACTGATCAAGATAGGGTTTGCACACGCGATTCATGAGGTCCATGAATACTGCTGGTGCATTCGTCAACCCAAATGGCATGACCAAAAATTCATAGTGACCATATCGTGTACGGAAAGCAGTCTTCGAGATGTCCTCTTCTCGAACTCTCAGCTGATGATACCCAGACCTCAGATCAATCTTAGAGTAATAGCTTGATCCTTGCAGTTGATCAAACAAATCATCGATACGAGGTAAGGGATATCTATTCTTGATAGTAACCTTGTTCAGTTCCTATAGTCAATGCACATTCGAAATGTACCATCCTTCTTCTTCACAAATAGAACTGGCGCTCCCCAGGGCGACGAACTCGGTCGGATGAACCCTTTATCCAACAACTCTTGTAATTGGGCAGATAATTCCTGCAGTTCGTTCGGAGCTAACCGGTATGGTGCTCTCGCAATTGGAGCGGCTCCTGGAGTCAACTCAATCTGGAATTCAACTTGACGATGAGGTGGTAATCCAGGCAGGTCTTCGGAAACACCTCAGGAAACTCACGAACTACGGGGATATCCTCTATCTTCTTTTCCTCGATCTGTTTATCTGTGACGAGTGCTAATATGGCCAGTCGACCCTTTCGTAACAACTTCTGTGCTTTCATAAACGAGATGATGCCTATCACCGCACCACTCCTATCACCTCTGACCGTAAGGACTTCTTCACCAAGGGGAATCCGTATGATCTTCTCGTGGCATATGACTTCTGCTTGTTTATCGGAAAGCCAATCCATGCCTACTACCACATCGAAACTTCCTAGTGTAACAGGCATGAGATCTATGGTGAATATATGACCAGCAAGCTCTATCTTGCAGTCTCTAAGAATATGCGTTACGTGAATCTGTGTGCCGTTAGCTAACTCCACGGTGTATTTAGATTCTAAGGCTGAGGGCATATCACTTAAAAGACTACAGAACCTAGTGGACACGAAACTTCTATCGGCTCCGGTATCGAATAATACAGTAGCAAAACAACCATTAACCGAAAATTTACCAGTTACTGTTGTAGGGTCGTTTAGAGCCTCACCTGAGCCAATGACGAAGGCTCTTCCTTTGGCTCCATTGTTGTTTCCACCATTGTTGTTGCCATTACCATTGTTGTTATTATTGTTGTTGCCATTTTTATTATTATTGTTGTTCCTATTGTTGTTGTTACCATTACCATTCCTCTTAAGCTGGGGACAGTTGCGTTTGTAATGGCCTTCTTTCCCGCATTCAAAACAACCTTTCGGAGTTTCTTGTGATTGTTGTGGCTTTCTCATCAGTTCACCCCGACAGTCTTTGGCTGCATGACCAATCTTCCCACAACGTTGACACTTGAAGTTATCACACCGACCCACATGGTGGTAGTTACACCGGTTGCACTTCGGCAGTCTTCCACCATACCCGCCGGGTCCTTGATTTGAGTGCGCCTAGTTGAAGCTTCGGTTGTTATCAAACTTCCGTTGCTGTTGCTGATTTGCTGCTGTTGTTGAGGTTGAGATTGGCTACTGGATGACGATCCCTTGTTGCTTGAACCATCCCACTTGCGTTTCTGGTCGGGCACGCTTGCCACCGCACCCCGTTTAGGTAACCGACCTTGCTCAACTGCCTATCAGTCAGCCTGTGGGCTGTTCGGATTGCTTGTTGTATGGTAGTGGGGTTAGAAGCAGTTACCATACTTTGAATTTCAGGCACCAATCCCCGTATATAATGCTCCACCCTCTTGTGCATTTCATTCACCATCCCTGGGCATAAAGTGGCTAACTCATGAGTACGAGTTGTGTAGGCTTCAATTTCTGAGCCTTGCATTTTGAGTTGCCAGAACTCAATCTCCAGTTTCTGCACTTCATTCCGGGGGCAGTATTCTTCCTCATCAGGGTCCACCAAAGGTGCAGGGGCTTCAGCAACCTGAAGTGCTGTTAGCTGTGCCTCTAAATCAGCAAACCTATCATCGATCACTATGTTATAGTGATCCTGTGCGTCCATGCGCTCACTAAGTGCTACCACGTTGCCTGCCAGAGTATGATGTCCACCAATGGCCATCGAAAGTCGCTCCTGAAGCGTATCTACCTGGAAACGCAGCTGACGCATCTCAGATCGTAATGCAGAGTTCTCATCAGTGAGTCCTCTAATCCGCTATCGCTCTGTGTCTAGTGTGGCTACTAGGGCTGCAAATGCCTGCTCCAAGGGATGCTCAAGGTAGGAAGTGTAGGCAAAGTAGAGGCGGTTGATGACCTAGTCCTAGGTCGTGTAGGTGCTACTGGTGGTACGCGTTCTCTATAAGCCATACGGTTTATGTAAGTGGGGTAGAAATCCCAGTTACGTGGAGGATAGAGCTCAGGAGGTATGAAAGGCTGATCCCAGTCTATCTCGCTAGGAGGATAAGGATGTCGAGGCCAGTTAAATCCCCTATCAGGTACGGGAGAGGTAGGAGGTGACTCAGATCGTGCAGGTCTCTTGCCTAAATTTCTGGACGACGATGCCATGCTGCGAAGTACGTGTTGCGTATGCCAATGAGTATACAGTAAGGAGAGTAAGCGATAAGTAACTAACAACTGTGCGGTTATAGTCTAGTGTGTGTATGCAACCTATTCCCTATAACCAATGGCTCTGATACCAATCTGTCACACCCTCAAAATCCGCGAGCGGGGTTTTACCGCGAGGCGCGTGACATACCAGGATCTCAGTCATTAGTTACCAAGAACGACTCTATATGATAAATAAACAAAACCAGAGTTAACGTTTAAAATACTGCGGAAGCGTTTAAAATACTGCGGAAGCGTTTTTAAAACAGAAAAACCCAAAACAAGTAATATGTAAAGAGAATGCGCAAAACATACGCGCCCCAAACACAAATGTTTAATAGGAAAATAAACCCAAACGTGTAAACAAACAATGTAGACAACTCAACGATGCTGGTGTGCGTGCTCCTAGGCAACTGGCAACCTTAACCTGAGAATAGCATACTAAACAAGTCAACACATGGTTGGTGAGTTCAAGAGTTTGCGTTAAAATATAAACCAATCAACAGTTTCCAGAGCATAAGTAGTGTATTGCAATAGATAGCTAGTCTATTAACATAAAAATTTAATCATAGTGATTTCGCGATCGAAGCTGACTGTGTTACGTTTGTTGCCTCCCGTCACGACTTACCAGGTCGTGACGAATATGTGTTAGGACAAAATTGCACCCGTTTGACCTCGAGTCGCACAGGTGGGGCTCGTCAGACCCAGTAGTACTACCCAAGATTTCCCCGCTATTCAATATTAACAATCCGAAAGTGTGAGGACTTTCCATGGTAATCAACACTATATCAATATTATACACACTCATAAATAAAAGCGTTTGTGATCAACAGTATGCTATCTCCCCCAAAAGAGATGATGTAAAATGAGTGGGGCAAGAACTCACCTGATACGCGCAAGAATTAACTTAGAGCTTAACTTGAAAGAAAGAGGGAAAGACAACCTTCAAAGGTCACCTAGAACACAAGAGTACATAAGTACGTGTACACAGAATCAACATAAAACCCTAAGTGTTCTACAAACCAAGAGACTCAAGGTTTAAGAAAAACAAGACACATTTGACCCAGTTGACCCGTTTGACCCGTTGGTGACATTATAGGTGATAATTCGTTAATACTAACACAACAGTATGTCATACATGATCAACATACAACTTGATTACATATAGCACATCATTAAGCACCTGTACTACCTAGATCATCATACAACCAATTGTCATACAAGTCATGCGAATCACAACAGGCCAAAACAGGTAACAAACCAAATCAACATTCATATAACCTAAACAACACATTTAATCACCTTAGAAACCATCCATGAACACACTAGCATGATCCTAATATCCCAAACATGCTCAAATCATCCAATTCAAGGATTTGCACAATTAAAGTTTCCCTTTTGGGAAAGTTCATCCCAAATTCATCAAACTCACACTACATTCATGAATTCATCAATTATATACCAATTCAAGTCCATGACAACATCTAAACATGATCAACAACACCTAATCATCATGATTCATCAACTTTCATACCCAAAAGTTACTATCTTTAGTAAGGTATGAACTACAACATGCATTCTTGAATTCCTAACATTCATATCAACCATCTAGCATCTAATCATCATCACAAACACATCCATAACATTCATACATCAACCAATCATCAATTCATGCAAAATAAAGTTATTATTATTAGTAACCTATGAACAATGTACCAAAATCATAGCTTTCTTGCATAATGACGTTAACTAGCATCAATCTAACCTAACTAACATAATAACATCAGCAAACAACCAAAATCGACTTTCAATTGCAATATTCGAACTAGGGTTTCGGCCTTAATGTAAATCCCATAAAACTTGTAAAAATCCAACCTTTATTGCATACTTGACGTTAATTAACATGTAATCTATCCAACAAACACATTAACATCAACCATTAAGCATCATTCGACCATCAATTGAAGATTTCGATCCCCAAACCCTCGGCTAACTACAAACATCCAAAGAAACACGAAATTACCCTTAAATTCGAAGAAAGAATGGAACTTTGATGCTTCTAACTTGATGTATTGCTTGAATCCGAACCCAAATCGTGGTATTTGCTTGTTCTTGGTCGATGATCGAAGTGTGTGTGTGTTTGAAGGTGAAGTCGCGGCCGAAGAGGGTGCTTAGGGTTTGGTTTTGATTTTTATTTTATTAAATAATCCATAATTACCCTTTTAACCCTTATAATTTGTATTTTATAAAAATTAAGCTTTTTGAATAGTTTTTAAATAGTTTTTAACTACTAAACACAATTATTATTAATCACAAATAACAATCATGCATAATTCCCATTTATGACAAAACACACGAAATAAATATGTACGTTTTCACGTTACGTGATAAAATTACAGTTAACATTCAAATCACATAAGCATAACTTAATAATCACATTGTTAACTTAATTATCATCAATTTAACATTACTGATTATTGTTAAGTCACCAACGTTCAACGACAACTAGTGTGTGCTCCCGACACGTGTATGCAAGACTTAACGGAACAAACGGAGTTTGGTAACGGAAAATTACCGGATGTCACATGGAGTCATGAAGAAGAAGTGGCACATCATTGCCAATCTCGCACGCATGTGGTATAAGAAGAATGTCCCGAATGCAATGTATCGTTGTTTTATTTTACATAACATATTTAAAGAATAAGGTCGGATGATTTACCAATAAATATAGAGATGCCAAATAATATTTTATGTAATATATTAATATTAATGTTTATTTAATTTTTTATTTTGTTATAATGTTAAATTTGTAAATATTTGTTTAAAAAATAACTAAAATTAATAATTATTAATTAATGATTAGGCAATCATTGAATTCTATACAATCATAATCACAACATGTTGTTTCTGTTATATCTTTTTATCTTTTTAGACGGAACCTAGTGAATTCATCCCCAAAGGAGATGGGTAAGTGTCTCCCTGATGGGGGAGGGAGACGCACCCTCACCACCCTTTTTTTTCTATCATACTGTGTTGATGTGGCTGTATGCATGAAAACATTTTTTCTCTATCAGACTTCGGATCACATACACCACTACTAATGACCTAAGCCACATAACCTCCTATCACAATGGAACACGGGGTCTAGTGGCGTGATAGGAGCATGATGGGCCCTTTCGCTATTAGTACAACATGTTTTTGTGTTTTTTTTTCTTATTTTGGTTACAAATCATAACACTAAATCTCATATTTTTTTAATTAAACATCACCTTCACACAAATATCATTACATTTCTTAATGAATGAGAGTGTGATAAGAGCCACCAACTATATAACTCCCATGTAACAACACTCTATCACTAACCCATACTAGTGGCCTTAAAATAGGTTCTTTTTACAACTTTTTTTCCCTCTTTATAACACCTAATCTTACATTTTAAAAGAATTTAAACCAATATTACTTTTGTTAAACAATCACCAATATCATCAATCTACAAGCTTTAAAGCGTCTAAATAACAAAGAATCCTAATAATCTTTTATTGTGTGTCATCAATTACACCTTGTGAAAGTAAGCTACTAAGCTGTGTTTAAATATTTGGAAGTTTCAAGTTGGTTAGAATGTTCGATGTATTTAAATTGTTGCTAAAACATTAATTGTTTTTTAGAATATTATCTATCTATATAAAAGAGGAAAGTTAGCTACAATATAGTTTTATAATCTTTTATTTTGACCACAAAACTTTAGTTTTTAATTACAAATCCCTTCAAAACCCTCTTATACATAAATAACCCTTTCATATTACTTTGTTATTTCTTTGGTGATTGAAATAGTTTACATTGAATATTTTTATTGCTCTCATATCTTTTTATTATAATTAGTCTTAAATATCTTTTGTGTTATTATTATAACTTTTAAAATATAATATCTTTTAAACTTAAAATATCTCATTGTAGAGTGTTTTTTTTTTTTATTTCGACAAGGCTTTTAAATAATTCCGAATAGCAACAGATGCTTATTTTTATCTATGTTGTGATATAAATTTGATTAATATCGAACAAGTCAAATATTATATATTTTTATTTATTCCATCTATGTTTCCATCAGGGGCGTATCTAAAGCCAAGGGAGGGCGACCAGCCGCCCACCCTACAAATTTTTTTTTTTAACGTTATGTATACGTGAAAATCCCAATCGCCCCCATAAAGTTTTGCAATGGCCCCCTTTAAATTCTTGAAACTAAAGAAAGAGCAAAATTATCTCAAATACATTGTGTGGAGCAGAACTACAATGGGATCCGGTGATCTTCCGACAGGCCAGCAAACCATATTTTCTCACTAACCGGGTCTTTAATCGAATGGATTTTTGAAATTTCACTCTCAAATAATCATGTAATTAGTAGGAAGAAAAAAATTTATATCAAGATAAATATATTTGATAATAATACAAGATTGATATCAAAGATGTTGAGCATATCATGAGTATAATTGTTTCAAACATCACATATTATCACTTTTATGAGTATAATTGCTTTAATACGATTCTTGTTATATATACATATACGCAAATTCACAAGTTTGGGAACCATTTTAACGATTTTTTACGTTAACCAACCAACCCGACCCGATCTAACTCGAATCGGACTGAAAAAATATATTATATTTGGATAACCAAATGACCCGTAAAATTTCCGTCCCCGTGAAAAAAAATTCTGAATCCGCCACTGATTTCAATTTAAATATTGTTAAAAAATCAGTTCGTTCTCGCCGCATAGCACAGGTTAGACACACTGTTTTTTTTTTTAAATTAAAAAATAGGTAGCCGCAATCATCGCGTTAGTATTCCCATTATGGTTCAATGACCAAGGAGTGATGCAAGGTCAACGTGTGCACATACACAACTGACCAAGTCCAACCTATTCCCTCTTCTTTTATTTTTATATTTATCCAGTCAATTGGATGCTATTTATACCATCAATTTAAAAATATTGTTCTAGAAAGAGGGTTTTCTTTATTTTAACAAATTTAAAGATTATCTTTTATTTTTTATATTATCACTAAATCCACACTTCAATTCTTATACCTTCGTTCTAAGTGAGGAATCCTAATCATTTAGTCGAAAACTATTTTCAATACCCCCTAGAAACATTATATTTTAACAAAATCACCTAATACTTAATTTCATTTTATAACCCATCATTATATTTCATCCTCATATTTTAAAAGATTTAAATGTAAATAATTTTGGAAAATAACGTTTTTTTAGTTAAATTATAAATATGACGTTAAGAATTTTACTTTGAATATTACAAGGATGGTTTAATCAAAAGATCAATTTTTGTAATAAAAAGGTGTTACAATATATATGAATTGGTATAAACATAGATCAAATGTAATAGTATAAGATAAATCGAATCGTTATAACTTATAATTAGTTATCAATTGTTTGATACTTGAAAGTTCTATTTGCGACTCTCACTCGGTTTGAACTGTCATTAGGGGACATATGCTCGTCTACATAAAGGTAGGATATATGCATGATTAAATTTGTTGACCAATATGGATACAACCGAAAAGATGTCATCATCAACTTTTTTTGTATATTAATATAATTAAAGAAAATTAACATACAAATAAACAAAATTGATTTTGTCACCTAACATTGGAAAAACCTAAATTTTTGTTATTACTTAAGACTTGACTGATCTTTATTTGTCATTTTATTGAAGGTTGAATGATTGCAATAAATTTTTGGTCAAATGAACTCTTTAACGTATTTGTGTGTATGATTGTGTGATGATGTTGTTACTAGTGTTATAGTCATTCATAGCATTTGACGTTCACATTTCGACATGTTGTCAATGTTGATAGACGGTTTACTTTCATTTATTCCAAAGGATGACGATGAATGAATACAAAATTAAATTAAAGAGTCAAACTTTACATTTGTTTCAACTGTTTTACTAATGGAAATTTAAGAGGTCTTGTTAGGCTAGATATTCTTATTAAAAGAAAATTTTATCGGTAAAAGGAATCCCCGACCCCTTTTGTGGTTTAGCTCCGACCATGCCTAGTATGATTCAAATATCCTTATTTCTCTTTTGGGAACCTAGGGAACCCCCTTACACGATAAACTCCTAGGTTCTACCAATACTTTTCTAACAGGCAAAAACAGATAAAATGAGAGTGACGTCTGGCAGGTGGCCTTATAAAAGTATACCAAGATTTAAACGCATGACCTTTAAATTTAAGGCAATAGCACTACACGTACTCTTGCCACCCTATTGTCAAATATAGGGACTGATAATACTACCTGAGACAAGTTAGGGTTTATCAACGAGGTATGCTAGTCAGAAAATTAAAAAGACAAAACGTACACGCACCAATAAGTTATGAATGACAGAGAACTCTTACTAGCTACCAGTTTCAGGTTTGATTCCACACGCTCGAGTCATCTTTGATAATATACACTACTTTGGTTGTCACATTGTATCATATGAGATAGACTTGTTCTTTAGAAGATACACGCAATATGTTTTCAGACTCGTGTTAAAACAAATCTTTACCACTCTTTTCTTCTTTTGTTCTTTCAGTTATTTTAGATGTAAATTGCTTCGTATTTTGGATCTTTTAAATTGTTTTATCTGTCATGAAGAGTTTCCATATATACAAAGTTCGTACCATTAACCCTCCATCAACAATATATTTCATCATATTTGTATCAAACTTTTTGACTCATAGTCTTCTAACACACTAATAATTAGTAAAGATATTAAAAGATAAGTTTTAGTTTAAAAGTTAGGGAAAAGAGTAGAATACCAAAAATAAATTATTGGAATTTAATATCAACTGCTAAAATTCGATCATAACAAAATGATATACCATTATAAACTTGTGTTACAAGATTGAAGATTCCGTCGGTATTTTTATATTTCTTTAACTATAGTTATATAATTACGATGGGCAGTTACTATTTTTTATATTATATTAAATTAAATGAGTTTAAAATAAACGAAATGTATCTTGAAAGCAACAATGTCACCAAAAGCACCCCCATTATGATTCCTTTATTTTAATTTATTTTATTATTTAGCAGTGAATATTGTAAGAATCTTAATGGTTTTGTTCGTTAGTGGCAGTTTATTTTTTAATTCGAAATAATGCAGCTTTAGTTAACGCGTTTTCATAAATACAAACACACAACATATATTTTTTATTTTTTTTAATAAATAACATATACACAAACTAAATAATAAATTTATCTTTATAAAAAAAGTGCTTACTTATTTCTCATATAAGTATCACTTACACTTAACTCCATGATACAACGCAACTTAAATACTATCTGAACTATTATTAAAAGTTATGATATTTAACTAAAGAAATATAATCGCAACTTCTGGTGGTAGTCTGGTTATAAAAGTTAAAGACTTTTTAAAAACTACTTATTTTCAAACCTATTTAGTAGTAGTTTAAATTAAAAAACCTAAAATAGAGTATTTTGGTTTAAAAACTAAAGAAATATAATGATCATCAGGAAATCTCTGACTATTGTGTGGTCCTATGTATGCCTCTATATTCTTTAAAACTTTGATAGTGTCACTAATGTTTTATGTATGTGAATAAACAGTAGTAGACTAGTAGTTTGTTTTGAGTGTAAGGGATATATCCATTTAACCCTTCGTCCCTATGGATGCAAATTGATGTTAATCGACATATTTTGAAATTTTGCGGTTATAGTTCAAGTTGCAATAACTCGAGCGAATATGTGTAAGATGAATTATTAAGAAACAAAAAATAATCCGCCAAATATTTATTTTTAATTCTTTTTTAAGTAGACCAAACTAAAATCTTGAATCATGCTTTAACAAAAAGGTAATTACCTAATTTGGCATTGATGTGTTTTGTTTGTTTTTACTAATGGGCATACAGCATATGCAGTGTTTGCGTTGCAAAAATTTAGCCAAACCTTAGGACCATCCTCGGTCACTTTCTTACATACTAATATTTAAGTTAAATATTTTCCCGAGTGCGTTATACATGTACAGTCATGTTAGAGAAATATAATTTTTAAAGTGATATGACATGATATATACGTGATATGTGGCCAAGTATGTATTTAAATTCACGTATCCGACTTCATTATAATATTCTCATTACAATGCATGTATTTCTTTTGTGAATTACATTGTCTATATAATTCGTGAATCTGTTATTGTGTATCATGTTTCATGTGCACAAAACTTGTTAAGTATAATTTAAAGAGTATATTAAAAGATCAATTTATTTTTTTAACATCATCACCTAGAGTTTCATCACAACTGCAGGGTGCAAAACTAAACCTATAACATTTTAATTGTATGACACACCACTAACCATTAGGACCAAACCCCCTACTCGAAAGATCAATTGATTTGAGAGATAAATCATATATAGTTTCTTAAATTTAAATATTTTTCATAAGAAATGACTTTTTAATTCGTTTCTCGCGAGATCTTGCAGTTCTCGAGATATTTATAGTTATGTGATCTCTCTTCTACACATAGACACACAATATTTTTTTAACTTTATACAATATATTGTTAGGATATGAGTATTACATTGGACACACATATTTTTTTATCATAAGCTGATTTTATTGTTAGTTTTAACTATATACCTTAGTAAAATAGACACTAGTTGCATTTATGATATGTCGTTAACAATTAAACATCATCTTATGATAAGTAAGTACCATATAGAAGTTGTTCTACTCTTATTAATTAGGTAATTCGTTTTAATGAGTTATTAAGACCTTGGTAGCACAACAAAACATGAAAGTATTGCATGTGTTAATGAAAGAAATATGTGTTAGTGGAAAAAAACATTTATTAAGCTTTACTAGGTGTTTTGTACAAACCTATTTTGAAAAAAGACAAACCTATATTAAAGTAATTTATGTGTTAATTACTGTAGTGATCCGTTTTAACAAAATAATTACTATACGTGCCTCTAGAAATTAGAACATATGCAAACACAATTAGTTGAGATTAGAATAAACCCTAGAAGTCAAACAAAAATTGCCATTAGAGAATCGATTGAAGAACAAAGAGATAAAAGAAGCAATCAAAATGGTCTATTCTTCCATGAATTTATCAATGTCTGCTTAGTTAATATCCAAATTTAGATGAATTAGAACAACCCCTAGTAAAAATTTGTGTTTATTTTGTTAATCAAGCTTTTTTGTAAAAACAATTAAGGGTGTTATAGACTTACGGTCTCCATAATAGAGCCACCGTACGTAGTGGTTATATAAGATTTTCATCCTTTGCAAGTGCATTTTGGGGATCAAAATACCAATCACCATGAGTCCAGATTTTTATTCTATCACATTTTGAAGAACAGGGGCTATTTGAGTTACTCCTTCGTGGGCATTTGCATCTTTGTTTCTTCTTCTTCAATGCTATGATAGAAAACTAGGAATGCTAATGTCTAATTGTTCGTCCTGTTGACTGATGGAACACTTTAGATGGAAGAAGAGCATATTAAGGCAGTACTGAGATTAACAAACATGAAAAATCTACAAAGAATGCTTATAGAAGAGCAAGTCGCGGTATAAGATCACACATGACGAGTAAAATGATTCACCCATACATGCGAAGGTTTTGTACCTTGTCTCAAGCGAGACTCGAGAGGAAGGACCACCTTAAATACACACCTATACCGCTACACAATGAAGCAATGTTAGTGTGTCTTCATCTAGCTCAATTTATAGCCATAATAATGTATCAATTACAAGTATTTATGATTAATTTTCTGCTACAATGTATGCTTAAATAATACTAAAAAGAAATTTAGACAACTGTATAGAAGGACATGTCACATTTGTGAATCTTATACAATTTAGATCGACAAATTTCAATGTTTTGAAATTTTACTTTAAGGATCAAAGGTTCGTAATATTTTAAAGTCAAATTACACTAAAATGTCACAGATGAATTGAAATCGTCAACATATATAATTAAATGGTCTTCTTCTTCTTCAATGCTATGATAGAAAACTAGGAATGCTAATGTCTAATTGTTCGTCCTGTTGACTGATGGAACACTTTAGATGGAAGAAGAGCATATTGAGGCAGTACTAAGATATAACAAACATGAAAAATCTACAAGGAATGCTTATAGAAGAGCAAGTCGCGGTATAAGATCACACATGACGAGTAAAATGATTCACTCATACATGCGAAGGTTTTGTACCTTGTCTCAAGCGAGACTCGAGAGGAAGGACCACCTTAAATACACACCTATACCGCTACACAATGAAGCAATGTTAGTGTGTCTTCATCTAGCTCAATTTATAGCCATAATAATGTATCATTACAAGTATTTATGATTAATTTTCTGCTACAATGTATGCTTAAATAATACTAAAAAGAAATTTAGACAACTGTATAGAAGGACATGTCACATTTGTGAATCTTATACAATTTAGATCGACAAATTTCAATGTTTTGAAATTTTACTTTAAGGATCAAAGGTTCGTAATATTTTAAAGTCAAATTACACTAAAATGTCACAGATGAACTGAAATCATCAACATATATAAATTAAATGGTCTATATATGATTATTTTTGTATCAAACGTGTCTGAGTTAAGATTAAACGTTTTCTTTTTACATAAATAGTAAACAAATCTTGTTTAAAATGAGTAATATTGACCTGGTCAACATGAACGCTACAAGATGGCTACATGAATTTCATCTTAGAAATAATGATTGCCAAGCTTCATAGTCATATCATTTTTTTAGAAGTTAAGGGTTGTTTACGATAAACATTACGACAATACTATCTCCATATATCAATTAGGAGATTGAACTCATTGAACTTGGCAACTAATTTTTTAAAATTCAAACTATTTTTTGATCAATTATAATTTTAGCGTTTATTTTTATTACCAAGAAAAATCTTACAAACATAATTATTAATTGATTTTCATTTTGTTTTTACTTAACGATTGAGAATACAATAAGAAAATATACAACGAAATAGAGTGAAAAATCAATTGACAATCAAATGTAATACAATAATGATTATACTACTAAAATTATCATTAACAATAAAAATAAAAGTTAAGTTATCATCGACTAACTTGATAATATGATTATCAAACGCAAATAGTTCATTGCTTGAATTATTAAACTTCAATTTACCAAAAGGTTTAATATTATGCAAATATGTTAATTGGTTATTGTTCTATATAAAATAAGTCGCATAAAAGTTATGTATATAACAATTAATAACAAGTATAAACAAAAAGAAAATTGCTTTGCTGTTGATATTGTGAGAAAAGAATAATAAAACATCACCGGAGACTCCGACCCGATTGTCGCGGTCTCTGTTTTAACTCAAACCTGTAAGTCGGTCACCGACATCACATGGTTGCAACTACGCGCCTCGTGCCCCACGTGCCTCACACGTTCTGTTTATTGTTGCAAATACGCCCCTCATCTTTTCAGGAAGTTCACTTTTAGGATATGTGTTATGTATGTATTTACAGAATTGCAGTTTTTCCATGTACTTTAAATGTGTCGTTATCACAGTTATGTCGGATTCAAATTTCACCTTTATGCCTTTACAGTGGTTGGTTATATTATTCCTTAAATTTTAAAACATATATATGTGATAAAAAGTTAATGCTAAGGTCTGCAACAACTAGAATTTCGAATTACTCTTAATCGACTTGAGTCGAATTTTATACTTTCGGTTTGAATTTAAAATCGATTCAAATTTGAGTTTTGAATAATTCGAATTAAATTAAAATCCAGTTTGAATACAATTAGATAAGATCACCGCGTTACGTAGGGACTTATAATTATAAAAAAGTTAACGTCGGTACGTTATTGTGGACCCACGCATTGAAGGAACGTTGATAAAATACATAATTTTTAACAAGACAAATGAATCTTGGATGTTATTGATAACATTCGAACCAAATAAAGAAAGAAACACCCGTTGCGTCAGGAGTGTAAAAGCATAATGAAAAGGAATGTCAAAATGTTGACACGAACCCACGCATTGAAGAGAGTGTTGATAACATACGTAACTTTAAATAATGAAAAGAAACTTGGACGTCGTTAATAATATTCGAACCTTTATAAAAAAAATTGTAAGTGTCACAAACCGTTGTGGTGAAGCCCTTGATAATATTTGAAACTTTATGTAAAAATAAAGTTGTTACGTACAACACCGTTTTGAATGAAATCTTCTCCAAAACATAGATAAAAATAGCACGTTGTAATTCTATATTTAAAATTTTATAAAACATAAATTGTAAAAGATATATAGAAAACAATGACTAAAATTGGTAAGTGGGTCCAAAAAAGTTTTTAAGTATTAGGATATAAAATGTACCAATAGCTAAACTTAAAAGTGTCAAAATGTAAGTTTCTAAGATTTAAAATTGAAATTGTGATATGATTAAACAAGAACCGACACAAACATGTATAAGGAAGACTCTTTTTTTTTTAATTAACATAGGAATGCAAAATTTGAAATAGAGAGATATTACAATTAAAAATTGCATCAAGACTCCCAACTTTAATCTCTACTTTCCTCCTATGTTTGATCGATAAAATGCAGTAGCTTTTATTTCCTCCTATGTATCCCGAGATTTACTTTGTGCTTTACTAGTTAACGGTTTGTATTTATTAGTAAGTAATGACCACTTTAACTAAAATTTAAAACATGTGATATGATTTAAAAAACTTAAACCGTTTTATCATTTTTGTAGACTTGTAATAAACTTCTTCACACAGATAACAAATGGTTTTTTCCAAACCTTCACAAGTCTTTGTATTTAAACCGGTTTAAGATATTTTCATGTGTCATAATTAGCGATATTTTCTTGAAAATAAGAAAACTGTTATAATATCACAATAATTAACACAAGATTAGTGTTATAACCTTAAGAATTTTAAAGAGAATTGCAAGAGCAAGAAGAAGAGAAATGTATAACTTATGAAAGTGTATACAAGAGGTGCATCTTCTTCTCTACATTGAGGTGGTATTTATACTACAAAGATCAATCATTTTGGTAGACAAGTAAAACTATTTAGCATAGTAAACTTATCTACAAGTTTGACAAAGAGTTCATCCACTTGCTATGGTAATAATTCATAATACTCCCCCTTGGATGACACTTTTCAAACTTCAAGAGTTTAAGTACTGCCTTATTAAAACCTTGCTAAAGAAAAACCCAGTGGGAAAAAACCTTAGCTAAGGAAAAAAGAGTGCAGCTTATAACTCCCCCTCAAATTGTCTTCTGTAGATCATCACATTGTGTGTACGTGCCGCATGCCAATATCATAAACATGTTTTCTGAAAGTTGTTTTGGAAGTGCCTTTGTGAAAAGATCAGCTGAATTATTGCTAGATTGAACGTATCTCATTTCAACTTGTTTATCTTTAATAAGGTCTTGAGTGTATGAAAGAATCTTGGTGGTATATGTTTTGTTCTGTCACTTTTGATATACCCTTCTTTCATTTGTGAGACACAAGCTGCATTATCTTCATAGATTGGTGTTGTATTTCTATCTTTCTCCAATCCACAAGAAGTTAATATAAGTTGTGTCATAGATCTTAACCATACACATTCTCTTGAAGCTTCATGTAGTGCAATGACTTCAGCATAATTTGAGGATGTCGCAACGAGTGTTTGTTTCTGAGAGCGCCATGAAATCGCAGTTCCTCCATTCTTAAATATGTATCCCGTTTGAGATTTTGCTTTATGAGGATCAGATAAATAACCTGCATCTGCATAACCAACCAACCCTTCTTTTGAATTATTAGGATAAAACAAGCCTAAATCAATAGTACCTCGAAGATATCAAAAATATGTTTAATCCCATTCCAGTGCCTTTTAGTAGGGGCTGAACTAAATCTTGCTAACAAATTAACTGCAAAAGAAATGTCAGGTCTCGTACAGTTAGTAAGATACATAAGAGCTCCAATTGCACTGAGATATGGTATCTCTGGACCAGGACCTCTTCATTATCTTCGCAAGGACGAAATGGATCATTATCAACATTGAGTGATCTAACAACCATCGGTGTGCTTAAAGGATTTGCTTTGTCCATATTGAAACGCTTTAAAAGTTTCTCAGTATAAGTCGACTGATGTACAAGTATTCCATTATGCATATGTTCAATCTGCAAACCAAGACAATATTTGGTTTTTCCAAGGTCTTTCATTTCAAATTCTTTCTTTAAAAGAGCAATTGCTTCATTAATTTCCTTTTGCGTCCCAATTATATTTAGATCATCAACATACACAGCTATGATCACATATCCTGATGTTGTCTTCTTAATGAAGACGCATGGACAAATAAGGTTACTTGTGTATCCTTTACTTGTCAAATAATCACTCAAACGATTATACCACATCCGTCCAGATTGTTTGAGTCCATACAAGGATCTTTGTAATTTGATGGAATACATTTCCTTAGGCTTTGAGTTTAATGATTCGGGGAATTTAAAACCTTCAGGATTTTCATATAGATGTTACTATCTAGTGATCCATACAAGTAAGATGTGACAACATCCATAAGACGCATCTCTAAATTTCTAGAGACTGCTAAGCTGATTAAGTATCTAAAGGTTATTGCATCCATAACAGGGGAGTATGTTTCCTCATAATCAATCCCTGGCCTTTGTGAAAAACCTTGAGCTACAAGTCTAGCTTTATACCTTGTAACTTCATTTTTCTCATTTCGTTTTCGTACAAAAACCCATTTGTACCCTACAGGCTTTACGGCATAGGAGTAATAACAATAGGTCCAAACACCTTTCGTTTGTTAAGTGAATCTAATTCAGCTTGCATAGCTCCTTTCCATTTATCCCAATCATGTCTATTTTGACAGTCACTAACTGATTTTGGTTCAGGATCATCATCTCCACTCATGATGTCACTTGCTACGGAATAAGAAAATATTTCATCAATACCTTCCATTTCATCTCGATTCCATAAGATATGTGTGTGACCATAGTTAATTGATATTTCTTTGTTAGTTTCATCCAAATCCTCCTCATGAGAGGTTTTGGTATTAAGCGTTTCATCAAGATCATTCACTTTATTGTCAACTTCCTTTTCATGAGTTTTTCTTTTTCGAGGATTTTTATCTTGGAACCGATTGGTCTTCCTCGTTTCAAACGTCTCTGAGATTCATGAGCCATTGTGTTATCTATTTGCTTATTTGGAATCTCAACTCGAGCT
This sequence comes from Flaveria sonorensis, assembly GCA_025506505.1. NCBI lineage: Eukaryota > Viridiplantae > Streptophyta > Magnoliopsida > Asterales > Asteraceae > Flaveria > Flaveria sonorensis. The sequence continues at coordinate 50,615,193 of CM046425.1, read as the reverse complement.
GGAGCATTAGCAGCTGGTATATGAGATTTAGTAACTCTGTTTGTATCAGTAAATGCATTAGGTAATTGATTTGCAATTTCTTGCAAGTGTATTATCTTTTGAACCTCTGTCTCACGTTGTTAGTTACTGGATCAAGATACAATAATGAAGGAACATACCATGATACATCATTTTCTTGTTTTTTCTTTTCTCCCCCTAATGCCGGGAAAACTGACTCGTTAAAGTGACAATCAGCAAAACGTGCTATAAATACATCACCCGTTAAAGGTTCAAGATATCTTATGATGGAGGCAGATTCATATCCAACATATATTCCCAACCTTCTTTGAGGGCCCATTTTTATACGTTGTGGTGGTGCAATAGGGACGTATACAGCACACCCAAAAATTCTAAGGTGGGAAATGTTTGGCTCATTGCCAGAAACAAGTTGTAAGGGAGAGTATTTAAGATTTGCACTTGGTCTCACACGAATTAGTGATCCAGCATGAAGAATTGCATGACCCAAATAGACACAGGGAGTTTTGTCCTCATTATTAATGGTCTAGCTATTAGTTGTAGACGTTTGATTAACGACTCAGCTAAGCCATTTTGTGTGTGTACATGAGCAACAGGGTGTTCAACAATAATTCCTACAGACATGCAATAATCATTAAAAGCATGTGATGTGAATTCACCAGCATTATCAAGTCTCACCCTTTTAATAGTATAATCAGGAAAATGTGCTCGTAATTTGATAATTTGTGCAAGAAATTTTGCAAATGCTACATTACGAGTTGATAACAAAGAGACATGAGACCATCTACTTGACGCATCTATCAAAACCATAAAGTATCTTAATGGTCCACATGGTGGATGAATTGGCCCACATATGTCTCCTTGAATTCTTTCAAGAAACAGAGGTGATTCCTTTTCAATTTTCACGGGCGAAGGCCTTGTAATTAATTTCCCAAGAGAACAAGATGTACACAAAGGAATTTTATTCGATTGTGGGATCTTTTGATATTTCAATGGGTGCCCATGAGTGTTTTCAATTATTCTTCTCATCATTGTAGATCTTGGATGGCCTAATCTGTCATGCCATAAGTTAAGTGTTTCAGGATCATAAAATTTTTCTTTAACTGCCATATATGCCTGAGGCACATTAATGTGTGTATAATGTAAACCAGACTGAAGCATTGGCAGTTTTTCTAATATCTGATCTTTGCTTATGATATGCAAATATTTTTCACTATCAACAGTCTTTGACTGAGTATCATATCCATTATGATATATGTTTTTAAACTCAACAGATTTCTTGTTGATTTTAGGGAAAATAAAGCATTTTCTATTATAAGCTTTGTACCATTTGGTAATGCTAAATTAGCTTTTCCTACTCCTTCTATCAGGTCTGTAGGTCCTGATATTGTATTAATGATTCCTTTTGTTGGTTTAAGCTCAAAAAATATTTCTTAGACCTAAGTATAGTATGTGTGGCTCCACTATCCGCTATACATATATCTGCTTCATTTGTTTGATCTTGCGCTCCAATGATGTTCATTTTAATCTTGAAAGTATAAAAAAAATTAATAAGTGAATAACGACGATATTGTTATATTTTAACAAGAACTTTATTTAATCAAAAGAAAACATTACATGAAGAAAAATACATAATTAAGATATGAAAACACTTAATTGTTGCATATAACTATTATGGTCAAGCAACATGTGTTTCAGAGTTCCATGTCAAAGTCTGCAGTGTTCAACTCAACGTTGAGATTATCAAAATTATCAACATGGTTCACTTCCTTCTCTTTCTTTTAAGAGAGGCTTGGTATAGCTCACATAAATGTGGAGCTGTGCGACAAGCCTTTGACCAGTGGTTTGTGCTACCACATCTAAAACAGGAAGTGCCATTTTTTCGGACCTACCAGCTTCATTCCATTTGTGTTGGTTAAAATTGTTATTTTGTGGAGCGTGGTAATTGATTGTTCTTTGATTTCTACCACGGCCATATCCACGGCCACGACCACGTCCACGACTATAAAAGTTACCTCGGTAATTATAATTACCCTTGAAAGAATGGTTGCGACCATTAGGGTAACTTTTATCAACAGAACCACGACCACGACCTCTTCCCCACTTTCTTCCAGAGTTTTTAGTAGCAACATTAACTTCTGGAATTGCTAATGATCCCGTGGGACGAGCTTGATGATTTTTCATCAAAAGCTCATTATTTTTTTCTGCTACGAGGAGGAATGAATTTAAATCAGAATATCTTTTAAACTTTTGCAACCTATATTGTTGTTGCAAGTTTATATTTGATGCATGAAATGTGGAGAAAGTTTTCTCCAACATATCTTCCTCAGTAACATTTTGTCCACAGAATCTGAGGGTCGAGCATATCCTGAACAAAGCAGAGGTGTACTCGTTTACCTTTTTGAAATCCTGGAACCTGAGATTGTTCCATTCATCTCTAGCAGTGGGAAGCAGAACTTCCCTTTGGTGATCAAATCTGCTTTTTAAATCTTTCCATAAAATATATGGATCTTCACAATTTGAATATTCAAATTGTAACATTTCATCAATATGCTTATGTAAAAAGACATCAGCTTTCGCTTTGTCTTGTTCCGAGCAAGCATTTCCCTCTTGTATAGTTTCTAAGACACCCATGATTTAAGATGTCTTTTTACGTGGGCCGTCCACGGCATATAGTTTCTCCATTGATATTAAGAGCCGGGAATTCAATTTTTGCAATGTTCGACATTTTTGTTTACTAAACAAGAATTAAGCAAATAGTAAGATAATTATTAGAATCCATATATATCAATAAGCATTGCGATACAATAAAGCGGTAGAGCTATAAACAAATATAGAAATAAGAAAAGTTTAAATTTTCAGGTGGTAGTTCAGCAATGGGGATAAGAATTAAAATGAGCATTATGGTTGCCAGTACTAAAACCGGGTGTATCATCTTTGAAAAGTTGCCTTGGATAAACTTGAGAAAAGATATCTGTTTATTGAAAATAGGTTGATAGTGGTCAATTTATAGTTTAAAATTATAACCGTTTTGTAACGGCTATGTACAACGGCTATATAACCGTTTATAACGGCTAATAACCGTCGTGTGTGTATATATCGACAACATTTTAAATAAATAGATAAGTATAATATTATGTTATAAAAATGTATGTAGTTTATAAAAACAATAGAGAATAAGAACGACAGTTAGAATAAGATTTAGTACGAATAAACATAATCAAAATGATTATATAAAGTTAGTTGACATATAAAAAATGTTAGTTGCATAACTAAAGAAAATGTTAGATGCATAAGTAAATGTTAGTTGTATAAGTAAAAGTTAGATGTATAAATAATATGTTAGATGAATAAGTAAAAGTTAGTTGACATAAAATAAAATATTAGTTGCATAATCAAAAGTTAGATGCATAAATAAAAGTTAGCTTGTTAGTAGTCCTATGGTTATCAAGATGTCCATAATATGATCTCCTTTATGCTTATTTTATTTATCTTAGTTATCCTCTCAATATAAGATATTATATATTATTACTTAATAAAGTCCTTACCTTGATTAACTTTGTGATTGATCTTCTTGATTAGAGTTTAAGAGCTTGATCTTCTTGATTAGAGTTTAAGAGCTCTCGTGCTGATAACGTGTTATAATATCACAATAATTACACAAGATTAGTTTTATAACCTTAAGAACTTTAAAGAGAATTGCAAGAGCAAGAAAGAGAAATGTATAACTTATGAAAGTGTATACAAGAGGTGCATATTCTCCTCTACATTGAGGTGGTATTTATACTACAAAGATCAATCATTTTGGTAGACAAGTAAAACTATTTAGCATAGTAAACTTATCTACAAGTTTGACAAAAGTTCATCCACTTACTATGGTAATAATTTATAATAAAAACATATTAGTCTTTTGGGTAGACGTGGGCAAAAAAACCGGTTGGGTTTCCAACCGGTTCGAAAACCTTTTTTTTGTTCCGGAACCGGTTTGGCCCAAACCGGTTTGGTTCCAAACCACCCCCGAGCCTAATCGGTACGGGAGATGGGGTGATCAAACCGGTTTTATATTTTTTAAAAATAGTCGTTATATACCGTTGGGAGCCTCCATATAGCCGTTTTTTAGGCATTTTTTCACCAATTTAACCCCTTACACTACTATAAATAAGTTGTGAGTGTTTTGGTTGAAGCACAACAATCAAAAACTCTCTATACACTCTAAAACTAAAAAACGCTCACTTTCTCTTCAAAACAATAAAAAAACTCTCAACAATGGCTTCTTCTAGTGCTCAATCTTCGGTTGTTGTGGTGCATCTTCTCAAAATATGGTTGTTCTGGTTATCCCTACTAATAGAAACCCTGAGATTTGGTGCAACTATGATTTGTGTGAAATGTCAACGGGTCCGAATAAGACTCGTTGCAAATTGTGTTTCAAATTTTTTCAAAGGGTGTGAATTCTACTTTGAAAAATCATATTCAATTAAATATTACAAAGCTTTGAAAGGGGAACTTCAATGACAAATGACAGTAATTTATGGCTTACAATGTTGATGCAAGTGACGTAATTTGTCATCCAAGAAAGCTTACCATTTAAGCACTTTGACAATGAACGTTGACTCGGCTAATTCAACGAACTCTCCAACTGCGATACACACATGTAGTCATGCTACACTTAGAAGAGATTGCTTAAAAATGTGGAAAAAAGCTAAAAATAAATTATTTATTTTGAAAATTTACATGTTAACTTAACTAGTGACGTTTGGTCGACTCCTCATGGTTCACCGGATTCGTACATTTGTGTCACCACCCATTGGGTTGAACCCAATTCGTGGCAAATGATGAAACATACGATTGCGTTTGAATTGTTTGATTATCCTCACACCGGTCAAATATTTTTTATCTTATTGATAATGTTATTAAAACATATAAACTGGAAAACAAAATCATGTCAATTATACTCTTGCGATAAAACATCTAAAATTAAAATATAAACCAATTTGTGACGGTGTGTTTTTTCATAGTCGATGTGTTGCGCACATCATAAACTTAGCCATTCAAGACGGTTTAAAAATTATTGAAACAATAAAAGATAGTTTTAAAAGAATGTTACGTGATATTTTTAGCAGTAACCAAGATATAGTAGATATCGTAAGTTTTGTAAAGACACAAATTCCAAATGTTTAGGTCCGAATTGGGACATACATACAATATGGAATTTGACTTGTAACATGTTTGAAAAGACTATTGAGCAAAAAGAAAGTTTAATAGTCTTTCATAATACTTTGGTAAATCATGGAAAGGCTTCGACTTAACATCCACCGGGTTAGGCTATTATTGAAGAAATAACCAAAATGCTTAATGTTTTAAAACCGCAACTACTTGTCTTTCTGGAGTTTATTATCCAATGAGTCCATTAGTACTATACCAAATATACTTAATGACTTTAAATTTAAATGAGTTGTTATTTATGGGTAGACCTTATTCAGACATGATACCACCAATAAAAGAAAAACTTAAAAAATATTTTAAAGAAATGCCTCCGGTTATTACATGTACCGCTGTCTTAAACCCTTGCTTAAATACGTCGAGGGTTGAAACTTTACTTAATAAAATTACGTTTAATTTGGATTTAGAAGAAGAAAACCCATATTATGGTTAAAGTGTAAAAGCTAATTTTAACGCATATTTAGGCCAAATGTTTGATGTTTATTTAACAAAATATAGTGAACATCAAACATACATGAGTCTATGAGGCATGCTCCATATGACGAAGGTTCAAATGATCCAATGTTTAGTTTGTATAATACTTTAAGAGATGAATGTAATAGACGTCAACGTGGTGACATTCCGAGTAGTAAACCCGGGAGGTATGGTGGAATAAATTTTTTATCCACCATGATTCCACAAGATTTTAGAATTTTTGTCTTGCTGGCTTGGTGGAAAGGTAATGAAGATCAATTTCCCATTCTATCCACCATAGCCCGAGATTTACTAACCGTCCAAGCTTCCACGGTAGCTTCAGAATCTGTTTTTTATGTTAGTGGCAAGATTATATCAATATGAAGAACCTGACTCACTCCCGAAGCAGTTGAAATGTGTATTTGCTTGAAGGATTATTTGGATGCAGCTGAAATAATACAAGACAAATGCTTACTTGAAGGAGAATTTGAATATGAAGCTGAAATATATGAAGACGAAGTAGACGGTGGATTGACACCCGTAATGACCGATGATGAAGCGGCATATGATGATTATCTTCGTAATAGCTCGGTTCGGGGGGCGAATAATAAAAACATCTCAATTCTTAAGACTCAAGCAGCATAGAATCTTAGTTTTTTTGTAATCTTTTTTATGTATTTTATTTAGACGTTTGACAAAAAAAGTTAAGTAATTTAGCATAATTAAACATATGTTTTTTTATGTATTTCATTTATGGTTTTTATGTATTTCATTTACAATATAAAAAAATTTACAAAGATTTAAAATTAAAAAAAATTCAAACCGAACCGGTTTGGGCTTGAACCGGTTTAGGACCCGGTCCGAACAGGTTGGGATAGGGTTGTGTTTTTAGGGCCCAAAACCGGTTTATAAACCGAATCGGTTTGGGCCAAACCAGTTTGCCCCTCAAGACAAAAAAAACCAGTTCGGTTTGAAAAAAAAAAAACGATTTGCCCACCTCTACTTTTGGGTACTAGCCCGATAAATGGAAAAAGTAAAATATAATAATAAAGACGAAAATTAAGCTATATATAGCCATTTTTTATTTTTTAACGACTAGTAAACTTTTAAAGGGTTATTTATATTATCTCAACTTTCATTTAATTGCCGGGGTTAATACTAACTCAAAATATGTTTACAGACACTCAAATTTTAACTTATTTTTCTCCAATTATATCTTACTAACTGACAGTTAACAAGTATTTTGCTGACGTTGAATACTTATTTTGCAGTGAAAAGTTGAAGTCAACCATCGGATCTGTTAATCTGAAATTTTTTGCAACCTGAAACCCGTTAATTTTTACATCTTGATCTGAACCATTTGACATGTTAGAGGTAGATTCCAGGTGACGATGAAGGCTAGAAACTGTAAAACGGACTTGATAGAAGTTGGGCGGCGACAGAGTTGAATAATGGATCAAAGTTTGCCCCATTTCATAAAAAAATTACGGTGGTTAACTCTTACTTAGTAAATGATCATTGTAGGAAAATAAGCTCAAAGTTGAAAGTGTTTGTAAATATTTCTGAGTTGGAATTAATCCCGACCAATAAATGAAATGAAATCCAATAATCCAATTTTAAATGATGAAAACATGACATATTATGAAATAACAACAAAAAGAAATGTTCTAGAATATTGAATGTAAGAGTACAAATTAGGGCAAAGTTAGTCAAATTTTATAATAGCATATTAAAGGCTGTATTTTTTTCTCTCTATTTTTAAATTATTCAAGCTAGAGATTCATTTAAAATTACCTATAATTAAAACTCGTTATTTATTACAATATTTTTAATACAACTTAAAACAACTACAAATAATATTCCACTAAACCTGATATAATAATCCCAACATATCTCATCATATTCCTTAGATCTTTGGGAATTACTGGGTGAATTGTTCGTCCCTATTTGGTCATAATACTGGTCACAAACTAAACCACGGTCAACTTGTTGATAAGTTTTGGTTCTACAAATGATTAAAATGTACAAATTGGAATACTATAAGCCACAACAGATTGGACTAAATTCATTATCATATTAAAAAGAACGCATCAATTAATTGGGTTTTAGATAGTATATTTAAAATACATATAATAATGTACATGTACTTGTATCAGGTTAGGTAAAGAAAAAAAGTCAAACATGACTTTTAATATTACAGTATTCTTGATTCTAGTAAATAGGATCATTATGTTTTATACAATTGCAACTTACATTTATCTGAAAATTCTTCCAAAACATTGTTATTTCACTATAATTGATATATAGAATACCACTTTTGGCGGGCGTTATCTGAACCCCCGAGGTTATTTGAACGTCTTAGACACCTATAGGACTTGATACAAGCAATATGAGTGGTATGAAGTTAGTGTTTAGTGACAAAGTTAGGTCATCGGTCGCGTCATTCATTCCCGTCTCTATATGACTCGTATAAATTTATATGAGTCGTATAGGGTTTTAAATGATTAAAACGATCACTAAAGTTTGTGTGCCAATTATTTGAAGCAACATACGTTCCGTCAGTAGGGGTTTTCAAAAAATCCGACATCCGAAAATATCCGAAATCCGATCCATATCCAAATCCGAATAAACCGATCCTAATCTTTATTCTGATTGGATCTCATCCGAATCCGAATTCCTTATTCGGATTTCGGATATCATAATTTTTTTACTCGGATTATTCGGATATATGATTAATTCAATAAGAATTCAACTATGTTTCTAGCCCAACACTTATTACCCAACTACGTATTATATTTTCAACTTAATACTCAAGAATCTTGACATATTTTAGTACTCTAATCCTAAACAATTATACAATAATTGATTGTTGTTCTAAATTAAAGATTTTTATTTTCGGGTTCTATACAATTACCTATTATGTTTCAATTTGTATTCAAGTCAAAATTTTGTTTTATGGTTTTATATTTTTATTGTGATTTTAAACTTATAAAATGTTAAGAAAAAAATTAGCCAAAAATTTTAGTAACAAAAAAATAGAAAAAAAAAATTATTATTTGGTTTTTATTCGATTACTAGGATAAATTCGGATTATTCGTATATATCCGAATCCGATCCGAATTGAATTCGGATAGATTTGGATGAGATAGAGATATCCTTATTCGGATCAGATCAGATTTCAAATAGGGTCATGAAATTTTCAAATCCGAATAATCCAATCCGAATAATCCGAATTCCGTTATCCGATCCGATGAACACCCCTATCCGTCAGAAAACTTTATGAACGTCGCATGTTTGCTTCATCACTTCATTCAGTTGAATCGTTATTTCAACTCCTGTGTTTTCTTTAATTTTGTTAATTTGATTCTAAATAATTGTTAACGATCTTGTTCTGGTACAACAACTATCTATTGGCGGTGAATCTAATAACAATATGGGTGGTGAATTTTTCTTACAATATGAAGATGAGGGTGAATCTAATAAGGAGATGGGGTTGTATGAAACTGATCAAGTATATTATATATTTACTTTTAATGTTAGCTTATATATAGAACTCTAACCATACGGTTGTTTGAGTTGGTCGTGTGTCGTGATGAATTGGTGAAATGGGGTACTTTTTAGGTCATGAGAATGGTTGCGTTATACTCAATCGACAATCAAAGAAAAACATAACCGGTGAGGTTATAAAGATATGACTTAAATGCGATCGTGGTGCAGATTCGAGGAAACACCCACAGTTAAGCAGACCGACACCAAAAAAGTTAGTTGTATGTTTAAATTGATAGGGAAATGTGAAAGAAAGTAAGGTGGCTGAGGTTATTGGTGGTAGACAATAAACATGACCTTAATCCTGCTCAACATCTAGGAACATGCATTTGCAATGAGACTGTTCATGAAAGAGTTTAGTTTTGTGATCGAACTAACAAAACAAAATATGACATAACATATTATTAAGGCTACATGTATAGACCGCAACAAGGTGTTTACCTTGAGAACCACATATGTGCACCATAAGATATGTGATGGAAATAAAATCAAGGATTCTTCAATGTATGTGTTTTTTAAAACCTGCCAAAATGTTATGGTTTGACGATGAGGAAGATAAATTATAAAGGTCATGGAGGAGATTTTCTTTATCCATTCGATATCATATAACATATGTATGCATTTAATGATATCCACATATGTTGTTGATAGACACAACTTAAAAAACAAACATGTAACAAATGCCTTTTTTCAAACTGCGGGTGTGACCTCACCCCAAAAATAAACATGGATGCTAAATAAGCTAAAAGCCACATTAGAGAAATGTATGAAGCCACATGTCATAATAGCTGACAAAGACTTTGGTTTTATGAATGCCTGCCAACAATGGTTTTATGAATGCCTGCCAACAAGTATTCCACGACATCGCCCGATTACTTTGCAAGTGTCACATATCTAAGAGTATCTCCAAACACTTCAAGTCGTGCTTTTCACAAGAAGACTAGCAAAAGCATATGTGGGCAGTATTGATTGAGTCTCCCACACAACAGACATTTACAAGTAAAATAACGACTAACCTTATTGAAGACTCGTTAATTAGTATCTAAGTAATTTGCATACTTCTAATATTCATTGTTTTTGTGGTCTTTTTTATGTAAGATTTGATCATTTTATCTTCCTTTTTAGGAGTTTTTTAATACTTGAATCAAACCTAGCTGACAAAATATAAAGAAATGTTTGTGTTAATCTGGGAGCAATTACGTCAAATGAATCATCATATATATTTAGACTATTTACATAAATAGCATATATGATTTTGTAGTGACTACATATCTATATGAAAAGGTTACTAGTTTTCTTCATCAAGTGATTTCTATAAATTTCTCTATAACAATTATATGCAGTGAACTTTTATGTTTTTCACAAAAATTCATACTAAAATAATGTTACTGTATGAAGGATATATTTATATCAACCCATTTGCATATTTGTCAGCATTGATGCCATGGTAATACCTCGTTCTTTAGAGTTAATCGACTGCCACCCTAGCAGTCTGTTTATCTAAGTGCAAACATGCTGTAAAATAACATAACTCTTTACCATTTGTTATATATAACCATTTTTGCAATACCCTAAAAGGGCACCTAAATCTCTCTTCCAATGGTGTACGATATTGATAACAAAAAGAAATTACCATTGTAGTAGAGTTCCATGACATTTAAAGACCAGTTCTTGGACTAATTTTTATAATACCAAAAATGATATATACGATTTGCGGCATGTTTGCAGACTTATTAGGTGCATTAGAAGATGACATGTTTCTTGTTTCATGTCTTATGTTACCACCGTTAACCATATCAATTTATGTTGATGGGTGGTAGATGTGTTTTGAAATGAAAGAATTTAAGTAATAAATAAAGATTGAACATTATTAATATATAGCCATGTCAAAAAACTACACCCATAACAAGTAATCTTAAGTCGTATAAAATATTCACACGCATATTAATGAATCATTCACCTCAATTATTCACACGTAATTCGAGCATTATTTTAATCTGTTGAAACCTATACGACTCGTATAAGCCTATAACAATCGTATAGGTTATATTGTGTAGCATCATATGAGTCGCCAAACAACAAGAATGACTTATATGACATGTAATTAATGGCTCTGTTTTATAGTTGAACCCTAATTTCATACCACTTGTATATCCCATACAAGTTGTATAGAGGTGTCAAATTAACTTGTTGGGTGCATCTTAAATTAACACTCTAAAATTTTCATTTACATTTAAATTCATAATTACAATTTCAAATTTATCATAATTTTGCTTATATTTGCAATGATAATCATGATTGACATGTTTATAACTATGGTTTTATATGTTGTTATTTTTTGTGAAAGCTATGTCACATGCTTTGAAAGTTAATATTTTTGGTGATCTCAGTCCAGATGGCATAACTAAAATTAAAAGTGTTTTCATGAAATAAATACATGATGCAAATAATTAGGTAGAACAATATATAATATATATATATATATATATATATATATAATATATATATATATATATATATAATATATATATATATATATAATATATATAATGGTTCCACTTGTTCATTAGAGTCCTTAAAACCAACAAGAGTCTAAAATTATCAAACTCTACACAAATAAGACTTCGCTTCTAAATCAATGGACAAAGATAACCTCTAATGGGTGAGGTTATTTTACAAAGTGTATTTTTGTTACAAAGTGTGAGAAACACAATGAGGTTAAAAAAATCACAAAAAAAATAACATTTCACAATCTAAATCAAATTTCAAAAAAGTACTTCGGAGTCTCTGTTCCTCTCGTCGTCCTCTTTCAAAAAAATAAAAAATAAATAACAAAATTTCATTGTCTTTTTATGTCATAACGTCATTGTTCGTTTCATAATGACACAATGACGTCATTGTGTCTTTAATAAATGACACAATAAAAAGAATTAATTTTTTTTTTCGTTTTTTTTCTTAGTGAGGACGATTAGGGGAACAAAAGCTCGGAATTACTTTTTTGAAATTTGATTTAAATTGTGAGATATAATTTTTTTGTGACTTTTTTTGACTCATTGTGTCTTCTCATACTTTGTTGCAAAATACACTTTGTATTTCTACATCTTTCACCTCTAATTACATTTGTCACTCTTTACATATGAACAAGAATCATGGGATTTTAGTATGGAATCATAGACAAAAATACAAAAACGGAACTGCCCCTGATGGGTTTTTAGCACGGAACTATAGATAAATTTACATAATTGAACTCTTAGTATCAAGAGATACCCACGATCAAATGAGATATGTGAACAGTTATTGAGAGAGGATGAAGCTTAGTTCAAGAGGAATGTGAAAACATTGACAGCAAGTATAAAGGACTCTTTGCTTTTACATTCTTGAAAACTACCATAGACTTTGGGAAGTGTGCTCAAACAAGATTCAACGATGGTGTGTAGAGCTGGTACTATATAAGAAATTAAAAAAAACCATAGGTGTAATGAAAAATAAAGTCTAAAAGCTTTACTTTTTCTTGTAAACCATTATGCTAATTCTGACTAGATTCGAGGCTATTTTTTAATCAGATTATAATTTTAATCTACTTTTTTTCTAATATTTCATATGCTACTAAAAAATTATTAAAATGATGAGTGTTACTATCCTGATTACCGTTTTGTGACACCATGCTCTAAAAATTCACAAGAGGCAGTGTGGTTCACGAGTTGACCCGGATGCAAGACGTGGGGTTCGAATTACGTACTATTTCTGCCCCAACGTCACGTAAATGTTCAAACCATGATCTAGGTTTTCGATCCTTGCTATGGGATGACCACCCAATGTGTTGCCTGGAGTGAGGATCAAACCTAGAACACTTTGAAGAATTCTAGATTCCGAGTACCTTATCACCAGGCTACATTGGAGTGGTTACTAAAAAATTATTAAATACAAAGTCATAATTTTGTACCTTATATAATCATACAGACTCTTTTAATTTTGACATTTTTAATAAATGAACTTGTCAATATTTATCACTATTAATATTTTATACGTTGCATATTTAATTATTCTCTATATAACTAAAAACTGTTAGGTACAATTTTGTTTTCTACTTTTGCAATTAACTACAAAATTTATTTTGATTTTGCAATTGACCACAAACTTTCTTTTGATTGTTAACTTTGTGATTGATCGTAGCTTTTAGTAATTGACCATAACTAATTATTATTAAAGAAAACTATATGTCTAAATTATGAGTTGAACAGGAAAAACATTATATAATGCATAATTAAGGAAACACAACGAGTAAAGTTACAATGTGTGAATGTTTAAGTATGAACAGAACAATGTAGTAAAGTTACGAATGACGTCGAAATGACGTCAACTGTTTCACCCACATGTGTGTAGGACCACACGTGCCATCTGTTTCTTGTGTAACACGCTTCCCTCCCTCGCAATTATCACCATCTTTTGATGGAAGATTTATCTTTTTGTTATCAAGCCTTATTTGGGTCATATCAAAATATTTACAGTATTCATTTCTCATGAATGACTTCACTCTTGTATTCTTTTAACTACGAATAATATTCCTTGGGACTCATCTTTGGTAAAATATTCTATTTTACAACCAAAAAGGTTGTGACTTTAAATTCAAAAACACAGGTTTTATGATTATATATGATTACTAGCTTTAGTGCCCTGTATTACACGAAAGTGTGAATAGTTAATTATAAATAACATAAAATAAAATAAAATCAGTTTGATATATTAAATAAACATAACAACTTTTGATATAAGGTCACAACTTATGTAAGTATCAAATACACATGTGATTTCATCGATAAAAATGATGTTATTCACCAATGAGCATATATTATCTTACATAAGAATATAGACTATTACATCAAATTTTGTTTACTGTTTGTATTTTTAATATGTTTTCATCATGGTTATCTATCAATTCCCTTAATATTTATTTAACTCAAACTTTTTATGTCTTATCAAGGTGTTTCTATCTTGATTGTGAACAACCGTCTCTTCCATTGGATTGTCATGATGTTATGTAACGATTTTCTTTTTCTTCGACATGTTTGTGGATATTATACATTTACCCCACATAAACTAGTTTTATTAGCGTTTTCTTTTGTTGTTGCAAGCTTGTCCCGCTTCTTAATTGTGGATGCCGACATGCCATGGAATAACCTCTCATCATAGTCGTAGCTATACTTTGTCACCACACTTGTAGCCGCTTCCCTACGTTCATCTCGCTTGTCGTCACAAGCAATCATGTCTCTTGCCACCACAACCCTACTGTTACATCGCTTGTCGGTGACTTTATTTGGCCCTATGCTTTTTGTCACAAAGACGACTTATCATTAATCTTTTTTTGAATGACAAATTGGCTCACTGACGTGTTCATTGGCCTATCCGATCATCTCCATTACTCGATACGGAACCTTGGGACACTAGACTAGTACGTTCCCGAAAGAGAGTTCATAGATCAGTTCATCCATATCAGTCTCGAACCTAAACCATTCTCAAAGGAGACCCACCTTAGGTGAAAAAGCCTCATGACTCAACCTGAACCCCCATATATTTTGTCTTAATATGAAACTTATATCAAAAAATTTCATATTTTAATGAATTATTAAGGTACCTCACCTCAAGTCCCAACTTTAACTAAGAATTATTGGTTCTTATCATTTACATTTCTTTTTTTACATTAATGATTATTCATTTCTCTTATGCTGACTTTTTTTTTTCAATCTTAACGTCGGACCTACTTTCGATTCAACCACAAGGAAGTACTAGATAAAAGAATATATATAGGAAAGCTTCCACTAATGTACTATATTATGTAATTATTAGGAGAAACTATTTAATTATTTTCCATTATATAACAATCTATTCACACATTTAAATAATAATTAAGAATTCTAACATTGTATACGCATTTATAAATAATTAAGAAAATATAAAAATTCTACGCATAAATAATCTTCTAGATATTCATTCGCAGTTATAGCTCGTGTTTTCCCTAGAGCCATATATTTCTACACCATTTTGTCATTTTGGTGATATACAGACGCGCACGTAAACTGGTGAGGGGTGACAAAATTAATTTTATGAAGATAAAAGATCTATTGTAATTTTTTAAAAATCATGTATCAAAATAAAATAAATTATTGTTTTATAGTTTAACATATAAGAATTTCAAGTTATATCGTAAGATAACACTTATTCTACGCTCATACATTTGTTGTTAAAAAAAAATTTTTACCTACAAGATATTCCATACTTTTATATTTGAACGTTTCAAAAAAGATAAGAAAAATACATTAGACTTATAAGCATATGTTTTATATGGAAATCTCAAATAAGTTTTGGACTTCTTTTTTCTTGAAAATCCATTACTAGTATTTCTGTAAACTTAACTCATTGGACCGTGACTACTTTGCTGTCAAGCGGATCAAATAAGTGATAGTTGTTGTACGTATGTTCTTTAGGAGGTTACGGCACGAACTAATGAGAATGGAACGCGAACCTAAGAACTTCGCATAGACTTAGCACCGCAAGTCGACCAAAATAACCTTTTAAGTCTAAAAGTATTAATTTGGTTTCTTTAAACTTTGTATAGTCATTGTAGTTTCTATTTAAAATTAACATCATTTGTTTCTATATTAAATAAAAAAGTCTTTTAGTCATTTTACTTACACAAAAGATACAAAATGTACAAGCTCTTAAAAGATAGTCAAAAATCAAATGTAAACCTACCATACTCTGTCTCTAGACCGAACCCCCAACTCCGGACAACCCACTATGATTACCATCTACGGTGTGTCACCAAACATCATTTGATCACCCTATCCAACATTCCACCCAGTATTCATCGTGTTTGTGGTTTGATTAGAGCAAACTACCATAAATCTCTCTTGTGTTTAGGATCTAGGATTTGGTTCTATGATTCCTTTTTTATTAGAGCTTGAATCCATTATTGACGAAAACATTGTTTAAAGTATGTTTACGAAACATTGTTGGAAGTATGGCACCTGTAAAGTGAAAATAAGCTAATACTAGTTTGAAGTTGATATCAAGCAATCCTTAAAATTGCTTGATATAGTTAGTAATAGTTATAGAATTGACTATGGTAGTATCTGTGATCTGTAACAATGTTTAATAGGATACTTGATGACTGCTTTTATGATATATTCTGGTTTAGCTAGTGAATTTTTGTATATATAGTTTGGTTCTATGAATATGTTGTGCTTACTCTTAGAGGTGTTAAAAAACCAAAATAAAAAAAAAAACGTAATTCATCCGAAACCTAATTCTTAATTTGGATTTCAGAACAAATTATGGATATCATAATTTATTATTTGCGTAATTTGAGATTAGATTAAACCGAATAAGAATCTCATTATGTTTTTAGCTCCATACTCATTTCTCAACTACTTATTATGTTTTTTTCTCTAGTACTTGATAGTTTTGACATCTTCTAGTTCTCAAATGCCAAACAATTACATAATAATTTATTGTTATTCTAAGTTAGCGATTCTCATCTTCAAGTACTATACAATTACTCATTATGTTTGAAATTTGAATGTGTGTTTAAGACAAGTTTGTATTTTCTGATTTTATATGTTATACTGTGATTTGAAACTAGTAAAATTTTAGAATTAAAAAATAGCCAAAAAATAGGATGTTATTTGCTTAATTCCGATTAAATCTGATTATTCAGATTCAACCAAATCCGATTCGAATTGAACTCGGATAGATTCGGTTCGGATAGAGATACCCTCTATTCGTATCGGATCGGATTTCAGATATGATCATAAAATTTTCAAATCTGAATAATCTGATCCTAATAAATCGTTATCTGATCCGATGAGTACCGCTACTTACTCTGTTCCTATCTATTTGTCATGGTTGTATCAATTTGATGTTATAGTTAATAATAATGTGTTTTGAATAATGCTATGTTTATAAATTCATCAGCTTTATGTTGAATCTCAAATATTTTTATGGACACACATATTAAATGTCAAGTGATTGTAGGAATTGAAGATTATAGGCTAACTTATGAGAAGATAAGGATTTAGAGTGCTATTGAAGATTTGGTTCTCTACTATAGTTTAAATGATGTAATTTTATTGTATAATATGACGTTAACTGAAGTACAATATGCTATGATGTTTGAGTAAAGTTACATAAACTAAAAATAAAAATTACCTTAACTAAAACCAAAAATTAAAATTTGCATACATTTAAAGTAAAATTTTCATAATTTAAAACTAATAAAAACACAAACTCAAGATTGTAAATTACTAAAACTAACCGCCAGTGTTCTTGTTTATTCTAACAATCGTCTACAAGGGTAAGCACCTTCTTCAATCGTTTTCGTCACTACCTACCATTCAAATTTCTTCTAGTATCGCTAGTTATATATTAACTCCTCTCTTACATATTAACATTCTAAGCAATCTCCCAAACTTCATTAGCTTCGATTTATGAAGTTAATCTAGTGGTATCTTCCTCGCTTTTCAATGAAAGTAACCCCTATCTCAATCACTAGACGAAGTTTTAAAGTTATATCACGACTAGTGGAGCAACATAATATCTAAAATGTGATATTATAAAGTTAGGGTTGGAGATCTTAAGCTCGTGGACTTTTCGAAAATCCACGAAAGTTACGACATCGTTATCATATGATATATATAGTGTCACGTTAAACCACAACGGTGGTAAACTTTAAGCTAAAATATATGGTTGGTCTTCATGAATATCTTCGATAACCAAGTCTGGCTCATAACCATTTAATGATCTAAGCATTCACGACCAAGATAAAAATCAACTGGGAACCTAGACTGGTATTAATTATTGATGTTTATATTTTTGTAGAAATTTCAAATGAAACAAAGGTTTGTATTTATAATGTTTTGAAGTATTGTTGGAAATTCCACATTTCAAAATATAACCCTTAGGGAGAAATCAACTCAGTTGTAAATTTATCAATTATTTAAATGTTTAAAAAATACATATATTGTAATAGTGTAAATATATTCAATATATATACTATTTGTCATGTAAGTAGAGAGGACCCGTCACCCTTTGTTTGAATGTGTTTGAACATCCAGACCAGGAGGGGTGCGTTTGTTTGCGCCTCGAACAAGTGAAAAATGCCACGCTGGCTTTTGTTAACGTTCGCTTACCACCGTATAAGATTCTCCAAGTGATTTCTTTCGGGAATTAGCTTTGTATATTACATCATTAGTTATACCATTTATCTAACTAGTAACATTATATATGCTATTGGAAAAAAAAATAAGAAACACATAAGTAATGCTCGATTTCTCACGTAAACTTCATGACTAGTAACTTCATACATAAATCAATATAAATCTTAATCTAATAAATTTCACATAAGTAATATAGTTTCAATAGCCGCTTATGATTAAAGATCTATTTCAAGTCTTTTAGATCATAATCTAAAAGTGATATTTCTTTTGAATAGAATATGTACATACACATCATGTATTAAAAAATAACTCTACAAGAATAAAAGTTAGTTTTGATGAATCAATTTTACAATTTTATATGTTGAGTGATTGAATTGGAAACCAATAAGGGTACCAAATGCAATGCATTAATAGTTTAGGGAGCAAAATGTAATTGACCCCACTTTAAATTCCCAAACAAGCTATCTATTCACACTATATCCAACCAACCACACTCTCAATCTGTCTCTCTCTAGATTTGGGAGCCTACAAATGAAGAAGAATCTATACCTTTGATCACTCTATGGAAAACCAAAAAGAGTTTAAAAATTCAAACTTTATGGCAAACACAACATTTTCCGATCAGATTCCGACGATCTACGGCGGTGTTAGTGGTGGTGGTGGTGGTTTGTTTGATGTACATCAAGGGTACTTTGACATGATGTCTTTTCAAGACTACGGTGGTGCGTCTATCTTTGATTTGCTTCAACAACCAACTCCTCCGCCGAGTTTGGTGGTGGAGCACCACCAGAACCACCGTCCACCGCCGGCCTCCGCCATGCCGGAGACGGCGGAGATGGTGAACACACCGACGCAGAATTCTTCTTCAGTCTCGTGTTCTTCGAACGAGGGTGTGAATAATGTCGATCAGGAGAACAGAGATGAAGAACAGCGTCATGATGATGTTGATGATGATGAAGATGATCAAGAAAAGAGTACTACTAACAAACAGTAAGAAAACTTTTTGTTTCACTTTTGAACACGCACGTATGTGTGGTGTTGTTCATCAAATCATCATCATTGATGTATGATGTCTAGAGTACTTTTCGATTCACAATTAGTAGCACACACTTATGGGTGTTTCTTGTGTGTGTGTGTGTGTGTGTGTTTTGATAGTCTTGTTCTTCATCAAAACATTATTCTTTTATGTTTCTTTAATCGAGCTTCTTTGCTAAATGAATATCAAGAAATCTTGTTGTTCAAACACCCATGATTCTTTGTAATCGTCTTTATGTATAAATTTGGTGTTTTTACCCTAAAAAAGTGTACCATTTTATGGTTTCACACATACGCGGTGTTATTGTTAAAGATCCTTATTTTGGTCGAGAAAAGTTAGGCCTTTTCACACCATACACACAGTATACACACACAAAAAGTAGATTTTTTGAACAGGTGTTAGCACTGATGCATCAATTTAAATCTTTCTTTTTCTTTACTTATCCGTATTCTTTAATGTTATTTCATACAAAAGTAATGAAGTGTTGTTTTTGCTGGTTAATTATGTGTTTAGATGTAGTTAATTCAATTCATTCTTGAATTGAAATGTTGATGTTTCAATATTGTGTTGTGTAGGTTAAAGGCCAAAAAGAAGAACCCTAAAAAGCAAAGGGAACCAAGATTTGCGTTCTTGACAAAAAGTGATATTGATCACTTGGATGATGGTTATAGATGGAGAAAGTACGGTCAGAAAGCTGTGAAAAACAGCCCTTATCCTAGGTATACTCTCTCTCTACACCCCTGAATTTTGTTACACTACAATAAAAACAAAACGATTAATATACGCGTAAAATCTCATTCATAACAAAGTTAATGATAAAGTATGGATGGAGAGGATGTGCTAGCGTGTATGTACCAAATTGAATAACACTGTTTTCTTTGGTGTTTTGATGCATTCATACACGTAAAGAAAGTTGATATGTGCTTCTTTTCAATTGATCACATGACATGAATATAGTTGTTTAAGATTGAAATATTGAAAGGTTGTTCTTTATTGTTGTTTAAAACAGGAGTTACCATCGGTGCACAAGTGTGGCTTGTGGAGTGAAGAAGCGAGTAGAAAGATCATCAGACGATCCATCGATCGTGATCACAACTTATGAAGGCACCCACACTCACCCGTATCCGGTGACACCCAAAGGAGCCATCGGGATAATGCCGGAAACCGTGGGTTATGGAGGTTTTAGTGGTGGTGCTAATGGTGTTGGTGGTGGTTTTAGTGGTGTTTCTTCTTTTCTTTTTACACAACCTTACTACCAACACCTACAACCACAACTACAACCCTTTTACCATAACCAAACAACACCAACAACTTCTCTAAGCTTTAGCACCACTAATGCTACCACCCATAATCTATCATCATACTCTCATCTCCTTCAAGAAAGACGTTTTTGCCCTTCACCTTCTTCCACTTTGGTTCCTGATCATGGTCTACTTGAGGATGTCGTCCCATTTCAGATCCGAAAAGACGAGCCCAAAGAACAGAATTACGGGGGATTGAATCAAAACTAAGTTCTATAGTTAACTTGTTTCAAGTTTTTCAACAATCGTTCTAGTAAGCTTATGTACTGACAATGTACAAGGATCGGTTTTTCGCGTGTTGAACGATTACCTATCTTTAGGTAATCAAGAACTACACTCTTTTCATCTTGAGTAGCAAAGTTTGATCATCGATCCATGTACAATGAGTAGATTATTTTGGTTTTTAGCTGGCTAATTGTGGGGTTTTGGCTTTGTTGATGTTGTTGGTTCTTTAGTTTATTTGTTGTACTTGCCAGATATTCCCATATTTTGCCATGGAGATTTTAGGGTATATGATTTTGTACATCTTTAATGTCAGTTAAAAGTTCTGATTCCGCATATATAGTTGTCAAATTGTTGTATAGTTTTAGTTCACAAAGTATTTTTGCACCATATATGATGGATTTGGAGCAACGCGCGGTAAGCTTGCTAATATGTGTCTTGAAGGTCATGGACTCGATCCTGAAAACAACCTCTTAAGATAAAATGCGTACATAAGGCCCACACACCCTTGGCGTGGACTCGTATATGTCGTGCACCGGGCATGCTCTTTGCCCTATAAGCCCTTAGATGTATATATAGCATGCACACATGCATATGCACATAATGTTACATATACATGCATATGTAAATATGCTACAAGAATAAGAAAAAGTATCCTTATACATGAGACTTGTGCTTTGATTTTTCACTAACACAACTTTGATTCATCGAGAACAAGCCATATTAAAACATTTTTAGTAAACTCTATTCTTCCTTTTTATAACGGTAAATTTACACATTAAACTAAGTACTCCTAATTTTTATATAATATGCCTAGAACAGACTTGAATCCTCACCGTTTGAGAGGACCACGTCATTCTGTCAACAACTTAATATCATTGAGCTACAATCTTTTTTGGTCGGTAAAATCAATCTAAACATTAAGAATAGAGTACCGTATACAAAAGGTGTAGGTGAACGTTGTTTATAAATTTTTGAGGTTTCTAAATGTGAGATATAAAAGTAAAAACAAGTTTATCTTCCGAAGCTTAACATGAATCTTTCGAAGGTTATGTTTTCTTTCGGAAGTATTAGTTTTGGTGTTGTATTTGCATAGTTAGCAAACATTAGGGGTCTAAAGTGTATATTCTCAATTTCATGTTGAGTTTGTTAAAGTGACTGTTGTAGTTGGTTGTTAAGCCATCCGCTAAGGAGCATCCGCTGAGGAGCATCCGCAGCGAAAGTTAGTTATTCTGTTGGTAAATTGTATAAAAGGGGGTTTGTGTGATAGGAATCGACATCACTTGATAATAAAATTCTTTCTTGAATTCTTACTGGAGGTTTCATCTTCTTCATTTCTTATTGAATTACATATTCTTGTACTCAATTTTATAACAATTGGTATCAGAGCCTGGTTAGAGGCTCAATTGAGGAACGAGAATCAATCCACGATCGTTCAGAGGAAGCGATGGTGTCAACAAAATTTGAGACTGAGAAATTAGATGGGAAAAATGAATTTGGGTTATGGCGACTGAAGATGAAGGCGTTGCTCGTTCATCAACGAGTGGTGGATGCCTTGGCTGGTGAATCAAAGTTGTCGAACACAATGTCAGACAGAGAGAAGAAGGAGATGCTCGAACAAGCGCACAGTTCCATCATCTTGAACTTGGGTGATCGGGTACTCAGAGAAGTCTCGAAAGAGACGACGGCTATAGGGGTCTGTCAAAATTGGAAGGATTGTACATGACCAAGTCACTAGCGAATCGATTTTATCTCAAAAAGCATTTGTACACCTTTCAAGTGGCACCTGGAAAGTCGATTGAGGATCATACTGACGAATTCAACAAGTTAGTGTTAGATCTTGAAAACATAGAAGTTGAGTTGGATGATGAAGACCAAGCGATTATATTTCCAACCTCTCTTCCACCCTCCTATGACCATTTTATGGACACCTTATGTATGGTAGGGACACCCTTATCATGGAGGAAGTGCTGGCATCCCTCAATTCAAAGGAGTTAAAAAAAAGTGTCTCTAAGTCAAGGTCCAAGTTCAAGAGAAGATGTTATGTGTGTGGGTCAGAAAAGCACCTCAAAAAAGATTATCCTGACTGAAAAAAAAAAGAAGGGTGAATCAAGTGGGTCAAAGACCCATTCAAGTCACAATACACAAGATGATCTCTCTGAAGGATATGAGAGTGCGGATGTGCTGGCTGTCACAAGCAGTAGTAATAAAGATGAATGGGTGATGGATTCAGGTTGCTCTTACCATATGACACCTGTTAAGGAGTTCTTTAAAGATCTAAAGTTTGAGAACCTCAGATCTATTAAGTTAGGCGGTGATAAACCTTGTAAGGTTGTGGGTCAAGGGACAGTTACTATAAAGATGAAGAATGGAATGGAAGTGGATCTCTATGATGTAAGGTACATTCCTAGCCTTAAAAGAAGTTTGTTGTCATTAGGGTTGTTAGAAAGATCTGGTTACCATGTCAGTCTGAAAGATGGTAAGGCAAGGGTGATAAAGGGATCAATGATGGTATAACCTGGTAATAGAAAAGATAATAATATCTATTTACTAGATGGTGCTGGTGTAGAAGGTTCTTATATGGTAACTGCCTCTAGTGATAGTAGTTCTAAGGCCATGTTGTGCCATCAAAGGCTTGGTCACATAAGTCTACAAGGTCTGGTGGAGTTGCAGAAACAACTAGCTATAAGTGAGCTAAAGAATTGTGATTTTGGGTTTTGTGAAACTTGTATTTTTGGGAACACAAAAGGGTCAAATCACAAGGGCTAAGCATGTCACAAGTGAAATATTAGACTACATTCATTCTGATCTATGGGGGCCTGCCAAAGTTAATTCCTTAGGTGGTGCTAGATATATCATGACCCAGATAGATGATTTTTCAAGGAGATTTTGGGTGATCATCTTAAAGAATAAGAGTGATGCTTTTAGTAAATTCAAGGAATAGAAGGTCCTTGTGAAAACTCAAACTGAAAGAAAAGTCAAAAAGCTAAGAACTGATAATGGATCGGAATTTTGTAACCATGAGTTTAATCAGTACTGTAGGGCACAAGGTGTTGCAAGGCATAGAATTATACCTGGTCATCCACAGCAGAATGGTCTGGCTGAAAGGATGAATAGGACTTTACTTGAAAAAGTAAGATATAAGTTGTCTAGCTTTGGTTTGCCAAAGCTGTTTTGGGTAGAAGCTGTGACCATTGCAGCTTATCTAGTCAATAGATCCCCATCAACTGCATTAGGCATGAAGACACCTATAGAGGTTTGGTCAGGAAGAAAGCATGACTATGGTGTTCTAAGAGTGTTTGGATCATTAGTTTATGCTCATGTTAGCCAAGGAAAACTAGAAACCAGGGCCTGAAAATGTATATTTTTAGGGTACCCTGATGGAGTAAAAGGGTATATATGGAGGCTAGATGGTGGCAAACCAAGGTTAATAGTAAGTAGAGATGTAGTTTTTCAAGAAGATGTTCTATATAAGGACATTGAAGGAAAAAGGAGTTTAGAAGGTGTAGAACAAAGTGGGGTTCAGATTGAGATGGAACAGCTGGGTGTGGGTGATAAAGATGTGGATCAACTCACTACTAATAGCCAAGGGAATGGTTTAAGTTATTATCAATTGCCTAGAGATAGGCAGAGGAGACAAGTGGTTCCTCTACTCAGATACAGAGAGGGCATTGACTTGTTTGTATTGGCTTTTATAGCTGCTGAAGATTAGAGTATCTATGAACCTTCGTCATATTCTGAGGCTATTTCAGTAAAAGAAAGCTCAAAATGGTGTAACGCCATGGAGTCTCTTTATAAGAATGGCATATGGGAGTTGGTTGTAAACTTGAGGGTCACAAGCCAGTGTCATGCAAGTGGCTATTCAAACTTAAAGATGGGATTTCTGAAGGTGAGCAACCGAGGTACAAGGCAAGATTAGTTGCTAAGGGGTTTACACAAAAGCCAGGAGTAGACTATAATGAAATATTTTTACCTGTGGTGAAACATTCTTCTATAAGAGATATGATGTCTTTAACTGCTTCTATGGATCTAGAGTTGCATCAGTTGGATGTGAAAACAACATTTTTACATGAAAGATTAGCTGAAACAATTTATATGAAACAGTAGGGGGATTTGAAGTTAAAGGGCAGGATGATAAGGTGTGTCTCCTTAAGAATTCTTTGTATGGGTTGAAGCAATCCCCTAGACAGTGGTATAAAAGGTTTGATGAACATATGGTGACTCATGGTTTTAATCGAAGCAGCTATGATAATTGTGTCTATTATAAGGAATACAGCTTGAACAAATTTATGTGTTTGTTGTTGTATGTTAATGATATGTTGGTGGCCTGTCAAGACTTGGAAGAAGTTGAAGCCACTAAGAAGATGTTAATGTTCGAGTTTGAGATGAAAGATTTATGTGAAGCAAAGAAGATTTTGGGCATGGAAATCAAGAGAGATAGAGAACACAGGGTGTTGAAACTGTCTCAAAGCTCTTATTTGGAAAAGATACTAAGTAACTATATGATGGATGAGGTGAAATCAATAGCTGTTCCTATTGCAGCACATTGTAAATTGTCAATGATTCTCTTTAGTCTGATGATGAAGTTGATTATATGATGAAAGTGCCTTATGCCAAGGTAGTTAGGAGCTTAATGTACTTGATGGTGTGTGCAAGGCCGGATATTGGCTATGCTGTGAATTTAGTCAGTAAGTACTTGTCTAATCCTGGTAAAGCTCATTAGGCTGCTGTGAAATGGATCTTGAGGTATCTCAGGGGTACTAAACATTATGGTTTGGTATTGGGCTATCATGGACATGAGAAAAGTAAGAGGATCGTTGGTTATGTTGATTCAGATTTTGCCAAGGATCTGGATAGAGGAAGATCTATTACAAGATATGCGTTTCAAGTGCTTGGTGTCACACCCCAACCTTAACGGCGGAAACGTCGAGATGTTAGGGTTAAGATTGTTCACAGCCACATAACACTATCATAAATTGTAAATATAATTATTCATAAGTGAAAATAAACATTACAACCAAATGTCTCAACGAAATAAAGTAAACAAAGTTCAACTTCCAAGTTTCAAGATATTTTATTTATTTTTCTAGGTCCAAATCCTAAGTGTAAGCATGTTTCAAAAGATAATCATCAACCTTGTGCATTTCCTGAAATATGTTAAAATAAAGGTCAACTTTGAAAGTTGGTGAGTTTCCATGGGTTAAGCATACATATATATATAAAAGTTTACAAGTAGCAATTCATGTCAATGGTTACAAGTAAAGCAAGTTTATAGATAACATATAGCTACAATCAAACCTTGACCAAGAATATCATTTACAAGTTATAACGATTAGCTAAGTGTACTTGATTCTCATGATGAACAAGCATACGTCATCAGGAGCCGGTAATAACCTCGGCTTTAGCACCAAATAGGCTTGTCAGGCCCATAGATCTATGACGTCGCCAGGCTAGCAATAGTTAATGATTGTCAACATATAATGTCCATCATATAAGACTCACAATATTACAAATAACCATGACAAAAAGTAAAGATGAATTGTATGTGCATTTACAAATACCAAGATGTTTACAAGTGTAAGTTTATAAAGTTAACATGTTTCACCCCAAAAGGTGTGAAATAAAGTAAAAGAGGGGTATGAAAACTCATATGTTATATATATAAGATGATAACAATAAATAAACGATGCTCCAACGATTCCTTTTACAAGATACCTAACGTATATAATTTCAATGTTAAGTTTAAAGGTAATATTAACAATTAAACGTGTACTAAGGTTTCAATAGGAATTTGGGGTTGTTAAATAAATAAATAAAATATGTTTTAATCCAATAAAAAGAAATATACCACCTTGGTAATTTAATATGGAGAGAAAATAAAATCATTTACAATGATTTGTAAAGTTTAATTATAAAATATAAATAAAATTTATAATTATCATGATTAAACTATTATTGAAGGTAACGTGTTGACTAATAATAATTTAGTGATTTAAACTATTATTTAAAGTTTATTTTTATAAAAATAAACTAAGTATAATATTTGTTAAAAAAATATTTTATAAAAATATTAAAGTATTTAAAGTAATAAATTTACAGAAAATATTTAGGTGACTTTAAAAATAAATAAAGTTTACAAAACTGATTTTTAAAATTTTTAAAAATTTTCTATAATAATTTTTTAAAGGCTGAAAAGCCATAAAAAAATGTTTGAGGTTGCCCGGGTTCGAACCCGGGACCTCTAGGTGGACATGAGTGTGGTTTACCATTAGGCTAGGGCCGAAGCCTTATTAAGAGATGGTTCTTAAGTTTTAAAAACACAATTACAAGGAAACCCCCAAACCATATGAACCTTAGAACGATTTGAATCAAATTGAAGATCAATTCGTTATTATTAACGCTTATGATCATGGGCTTTTGTTCCCCGTGTAAAATCGAGTATGTAGATGGGTTTAATTACCCGGTTGAAGTCGAACTGATGAGGAGACAGACGACGAACAGGCCGCGACCGAAGCTTGATTCTGTTTGACGTGCAATTGGTGATGATAACCAAATTAACTTCGGGTGAAGCTTCAGATGATGTTCTTGATTCTAAGCCCTCAATCAATTGAGGTTCAGAATGCCCGGATGGTGATGATCTCTTGGTTGCAGGTCACGAAGGAAGTGGGGATCGAATGCGGGGTTTGTGTGTTTCTCAGATGAAATTGCAAATGGTGATAGATTAGGGATAGTTAAACGATTGTTCAAGTTTAATTAATTGGATTATTATTGAGTCTTGAATGCCGAACGGCTCGATTGATAATGGCCACGGTTACTCGGGTCATTCGAGTTCATAACCGTTGTTTAAACACGATTAAGGTTCTAAAATGGTTTCGAATCATGCACACGAACCGATTGGGATAGTTTGGTGTCGAAATACGAAGGATTTCAGGGGTTTTGGCCTCGCCGGAGAGTCGGCCGAGGGGTGGCCGGAGTTGGCCGCCGGATTTACGGGGAAAGAGGGAAGGGGGGTTTGGGTTTTAGTATTTTACATAATTGGTCCCTCAACTTTGAATTCTTGTTATTTTATGCTAAAACTTTCATTTTAAGTTTTCAAATTGACATTAAGGCCCCCTAAACTTATTTAAAGTTATATATGTATTTTTTTTTTCTATATTAACTTACTTAATTTTTATAAATTATTTTTATTATTATTATTTTTTTTAATTATTATCATTTAGGATAGAACTTATAATAATAAACAAAAGTTATAATTACAAGTATTATTATTATTATTATTATTATTATCATTATTATTATCATTATTATTATTATTATTATTATTATTATTATTATTATTATTATTATTATTATTATTATTATTATTATTATTATTATTATTATTAACAATTTATTAACTTGTAAATTAACAAGAAATCAAACATAAATGGCCCACATAATTTCATAAATGACAGAAATGATCCTTACAAATGCATAACAAAGTTAACTTTTATTTAACGAAAACACGAAAGGTTACACTTTGTAACTTGGTTAGTTGGAAAGCATAGTTGTAGCATGTTGTGGCATTATCTACCACAGAAGCTAAGTATATAGCTTTGACTGAAGCAGTCAAAGAAGCCTTGTGGCTACATGGTTTTGTTTGTGAGTTAGGAATTGATATTGCAGACTCGGTGGTGTTTTGTGATAACCAAAGTGCAGTTCAATTGTCCAAGAATAATATGTTCCACGAGAAAACAAAGCACATTAATATGACGTTGCATTTTATAAGGGATGTGGTGAATGCTAAGAAAGTAAAAGTGGAAAGTTTTTTTACTTTGGAAAACCTTGCTCATATATTTACTAAATCTCTGTTTGATGTCAAGTTTCAGTTTTACTTGGATGCTTTGGGTATTGGTTAGAATCTTGTTTTTGATTTTAAGGTGGAGATTGTGAGATATAAAAGTAAAAACAAGTTTATCTTCTAAAGCTTAGCATGAATCGTCCGAAGCTTAGCATGAATCTTCCGAAACTTAGCTTGAATCTTCCGAAGGTTATGTTTTCTTTCGGAAGTATTAGTTTTGGTGTTGTGTTTGCATAGTTAGCAAACATTAGGGGTCCAAAATGTATATTCTCAATTTCATGTTGAGTTTGTTAAAGTGACCGTTGTAGTTGGTTGTTAAGCCATCCGCTGTGGAGCGTCCGCAGCAAAAGTTAGTTATTCTATTTGTAAATTGTATAAAAGGGGGTTTGTGTGATAGGAATCGGCATCACTTGATAATGAAATTCTTTCTTGAATTCTTGCTGAAAGTTTTATCTTCTTCATTTTTTGTTGAATTACATATTCTTGTACTCAATTTTATAACGGTAAATTTACATAAAAGCAATTGTATATATAGAAATATATTAATAACCATTCAATACTACTTTTTGAGTCTTATTGTTAGTGCTCTATGTCCGCCGTCTTGTTTGGCAACTAACGAACTTTTGCACGGAGCCTTTGAAAACTTGTGGACAACCTGACCTAGTACGTACGCTAATACACTGTCAATGTCATTGTAGATAACTTTTTGTTGTAGTTTAAAACGTGGATTTGTAAACAAGTCGAGTCAAGCCGTTCTTTAAATATTCGAGACCTCATTACTTTTGCACGACTTGTCCGACTCTTGTACGTTTATTAATCTAGAACTTTAAAATATAAATACAATGAATAGAAAATAAGTAGTACTTGAAAACTAGGCATTACTTGCCTTCTAACACTCCTATTTGAACTCAAACACAAAGGATTAAATTAAATCTAAACTTGTCTCTTATAGACTACGTCCCCCACCAAAGTCGGAACCAACCACCGACTTTCACATTTTCACACACTCTCTCATCATCAACGCTATCCATGCCCATATATTCTTGAACAAAGCTTTAACATTTTCACACAGGGTAATCCCTTTGTTAGAACTTGTACAAGTTGTTCAACAGTATCAACATAAATCACATCAATCTAACCTTTTAACACCTTTTCACTGTTAAAATGATAATGCACTTCAATATGCTTGGTTTGGGCACGAAAAATGAGATTTTCAGTTAATTTATCGTCATAACTTAAGAGAATCTAAGTACATAAGGATTGTTGCTACTTTGTTTCCAATGATTCTTACGAATAGGCTTGAGTTAGCTGTCGTGCCTGTGAAACCATTTTGCTTAAGGAATTTTTCAATCTTCACATACCAAGCTCTTGGTGATTGCTTAATTAAGCATGTATAGTGTTGTCTTTAACTTACAAACATATCTTTAATGAAACTTACTTTCTAATACAGGCATTTTTTCCATGTAGATGGTGTGATTGAGATCACCATATAATAAGGTGTTATTCATATCTATTTAGTTTTTCTTATAATTACTACAAAGGCTAGTATCAATGAAATGGTTGTTAGCCTGGCAACAAGACAAATCGTCTTGTCATACTCTAAACCATATTCTTGTGGAAACCTGCATGTAACTAGGCAGGCTTTATATCGTTCTATTGTTCCACCAAGCTTTCTTTTGATCTTACAACCCATTACATGATACAAGCTTAATATCATCCAATTTATGCACCAATTCCCATGTTACATTATTAATAGGTGCTTCTATCTCCTCTTTCATTGTCGCAACCTATTTCGGTATATTACATGCTTCATAAAAAGAATATTTATTTCATCTTTGATTTTGAATACATGCGCATAGCTCGGGATTTGTTTTTTTTCTCTGGTTGATTGTCTTACCGGTCATCGCCTGCTTGAACAGTGTTTAGCTATTCAGGCTCTTGTTTGCTTGATCCATCTCGATTTGCATTTTTTCCATCATCAAGGTTTAGTTGTTGTACTTTAGATAATTCAGCCTCTCTTTTAGTTTAATTGTGTAAAGTAGTGCTTCCTTTTTCACTAACTGCCATGATGAACTCTCATCAAATACCATGTTACAAGACACGTGACCTTTACCTATACTTAGGTTGCAACATTTCCACCCTTTTCTTTCATGATCATAACCCAAAATATAAAACAAGTGATTATTATCTAGCCTGTGTCATAGAATAAAAACGTAAAACGAATAACCAAAAACTTTGAAGCACCTTACAATGAGTTCTACTTTATGTAGTCGTTCATACGATGATGCATATCCAAGACCTTGTTGTAGAAGACGATTAATGGCCTATGTCGTTATTTCATTACATCAGCCAAATATACCTAGAACATTCTTAGCGTGGATTAGGCCTCCCAACACTTCATCCAAATGGCTATTTTTCCTTTCTGATCATCAATTTGTTGAGCCGTCTATTTTATTTTTAAACATAAAATACACATTATATATTGTGAACTCCATTAGAAGCAATATGAAGGTAAGATGCAATTGAATCGAAATATGAAGGTTTGAAGTTTGATACCATTAATCAACATGCTCCTATAAGTAGTTGTAAAGTTTGTGGTGAATTGGATATCATGAAAGAATATAACAGATGTTTTAATTGTTAATATTCTTTATGATATAAATAAATGATTGGACACTAAAATAACATCACATTCCTATGTATCATTCTCACTTTCTCTAGAGTCTCCTCAACATGTATATGGGTAGAACAAATCAAAATGGTTAATACTTAATAAGGCAGGAAACAATGAAACATATGTGTTCCCTGTTATGACCATACAAATCTAGTAAATTAATCTTAGGTATGACTCACTAATAGTCGCATTTTATAATATTAAATAATCATGGGTATTAAACAAATGAAGTTGTGATGAATCGGTTCAGAATATCAAAACATACATAGAAGACAGTTATGTAATAGTACAGATGTTCTTTGATTGGTATCATTCTCATTCTTCACGTTACAACACGTTATTTTCAATTGATATAAATCTATGATACCCAAAAATACTCTATTTTGAATAAAACTCCTTTTTAACAACATTTATGACGGGACACCAAGAAAAAAAAGTAAACACAACCATAATTAGTTTTTGTTTAAATTAACAAACAGAGTAATTAAAAAAAACTTACATTTGTAAAAACATTTGATAGGGTAAAAAGGTACATTATAAATTGGACAAAGATCAAGTTCAAAAATTAGAAATTGCAGAGTTAATTTAAAAAATTGAGTAGCGGTCGGAGGCATGTATTGATACGGCAAAATCACTATGAAAAAAAAAAGTAATTAGGAAATAATATAAAAGAGCAAAAGAGAAAAAGACAAGAAGACAAAAAAAATACAGGTCGTGAAAATTGAACTAAAGACAATTGACTTCAAAGCCATAAGGCATAAGTCAGTCATAACCACTCCAACCAAAATCAACTTTGCTATAGCATTTTAAACTTAATACTTAAATTTTAGAGAGGGAACAGAAAAAGAAAAAAATGCAAGGACCTTACCTTTTAAAGGTATATATAGTGAAATTTTATACATAAAGATGTCGAGCGTGAGCTTGTGAATTACTCATAAGCCGAGGTCGATATTTTAATATATTACTCAATATGAGATGAGTTTTTTTTTTAAGTTGAATAAGTTGAAAGCAAACTTGCTTTGACTTGTTTCACGCTTTTCTTTTTCTTTTTAATTGACCAAAAATAATATTAATGTATTATTTAGTATTATATATATATATAAACACACGTACATGTGTGTGTGTCATTTTTTTCACAAAGAGGTAGGGGCAAATTGTACCATCTCAACTTTATCCCATTCTCAAGACATAGCATAAGCCATATCCATGATGATGCACAACACAAAAACTTGTTCCCACACATTTTGCTTGCTCAAATCCTTCAATATAATCACAATAGAATACATACACATTAAAAACCAATCACCCATCCTCATTCTTCTTTGTATTTCCCTTTTTTCTTTTCTTTTATTTCGTTATTTATGATTTGATTTAATTTTTAGCCATAAATCTTCAAGTAAAAGTATAATATTGTTATAATACTCGACATCTCAATACATTACGTACAGTAAAGTATTCTGACTTCTGATAAACATTGTTATGAACACGCTTTGTGTGTTTCGGTAACTTTTTAGCTATATAGAACAGAATTAATGAGCTGCAGTTATAGATGTGAATAATCAAGGTGGTTGTACTCTCACTACATTGATATATCTTGAATACATGTAGCTTTATCTCATGGGTAACTTCATCATTGATTGATCCTCCATTATTTTTTTATATATTGGGTATATAATATGTGAAATTTGTGAGATAAAAACTTCTAGTATATATCAAGTGAGTCTCATGTTATCATTTTGGGTTTCAATTTATTTTCCTGAGCGGGTGTTTCCGGATATTGCATTGTTACTTCGCTACAAACAAGTTTGTGATTCTGAGTTCTTTAGTTAGTGAGAATTTTGGATTATAAATTTATGTGTTCACATAGTCTCATATTGTCATGCATCTGATGCCAACAATTTGGTTTTTTAGATGTATTAAAGTTAAACGTAGTTTCATGGCATCTATGTTGGAAACTATAAATTTATGTCTCCTACCTTCAATTCCTAATGATGCTTCTTTTACAGCGCTACAAAGCAGATGACTTTCACGAAGAAATATGTTCGTTAGCTCGGTATCTGTCAATGAAGGTAGCTCCTATCTATATAAATTTCATTGGAAAACATGGTGTGCAGTATTTATCAATGGATCACTAACATATACTAAAAATATGCTTGTTACAACAAAGTTTAAATAGAAGACAAAAGAAAATTGTAGGCAATTAGGTCTCTTTTCATTGGATGGTAGCCCATAGCCACGGCATGTCGTCGGTAGAGGTGTCGTTGGCATAAACTCGTAGCTTTAGGTTCTACTGGTCGTCTGTATAGATGTCATCGGCATTGGTTACTCTATGCAATCTACAAACATTAGTAAACTATTAGTGATTTGTTACATATCTTTGGGTGAGGTCGAGTAGAGCGAGACATGTTTAATTTACCACTAATGGGCCTTGTGATATGTTTGAGTTGGTTTGACTCGTGATATTTCTATTTATTTATTTATTTTATAGCTTTCGTTTGGTTTAAAGATAAAATAGACATGTACATATTTCTCTTTCTTAAGTTTATTTAATACATATTTCATCAAGCCTAAAAACTATTACATATTTTTTCTTCCTAAAACATATATGTTACATATTTATCCATTTTAGTAAAATTAACTTATTAAATAGCTATTTTACACATACTTTTACTAAGGGAATTTTATATATTTTCTTAAGTTTGAGCCCTTCTATATAAGCAAAAACAACAAAATTACATATCTAAATACAAAAGTTTTAAACTTCATTTCAAAAAAATAATTATCTTACTTCTTAAATTTATTAAACAACTACCAAAGTCTTAAACAATTACAATATCAAAAAGTCAAAGTGTAAAAAATAATAATAATGGTAAAATAATCATTTATAAAATTAATTTTAATAAAATTGATAAAAGTTTAATATATATATATATATATATATATTAGTAAGAGGAAATATGTAATTAATTTTTTGATTTCAGAAAATATGTCTTATGCAAAAGTATCATACTGAAAATAGTTATTTCTTATTATTAAAAGAACTAGCCTAACGACCCGTGTGTTATACTGGTTGAAAAAGTTAAGTCTTAAATAATTATAATTATAAATTGTTGGTTACTATAAAAAAAACCATATAATATATAAACATGTGAATTAACAGGAAGGATTATTAAGCTTGTATTATATAAAAAAAATGAAGATTAAATATATACGTGTAGAAATAAATTACATCACATAGTTAAATACGAAAAAAAACAATATATGTTTACAAATCTCTAAAAATCTCTTTGTATACAACATTTAAAGTTGTACTGCCATCTAGTATAACTGTCTTTAGTTCATCTCGTCTTGTAACTCTTGACAATGCGACATATAATTGTCCGTGTGTGAAAACAGGTTGTTTCAAAAACAAACCAACTCTTAATAATGATTGACCTTGACTCTTGTTTATGGTCATCGCAAAACACACAGTAAGGGAAAACTGCCTCCTTTGAAACTTAAATGGTAGTCTTTTGTCGATAGGTATTAAAGATATTCTAGGGATAAAAGTACGTTCTCCAATATTATTGCCAGATATAATCTCTCCTTCTATAACAAGATTACCTAGTGATACCACTTGTAGTCTGGTTCCATTACATAACCCACTTTTCTGGTCAATGTTTCTGAGCAACATGACTAGAACACCAACCTTTAACACTAAGCTATGATTCGGCAAACCACCAAGCTTGATTCCATTAAGAACATCCGGAGAGTATAAGCTTTCTTTTATATTTGAATTCATCAATTTTGTTTGACATATAGTATCAGAACTTAAATATTCCCTCTCCTCTCCTGGAAAAAGTGAAAGCAGCCGATCATTTATTTCATGAACAACATCATTCTTTGGTGCGAGAATTGCCCTTTCATGAAAATAATTGGTTTGTTTATGATTCTCTAAAATAGAAGGATATACAAAATTGATTAGCTTAGAAATTGGATCTATCGAATCTTTTATGAAAAGATCATCGGGTATGTCTATAATGGCTTCACCGTCATTCATTCCACCAAAAAAGATCATATGTCGAACCTCTCATTCATCCCATTGGCCATGCTCTAAGCTTTAGAAAACTCTCCAAATTATACTCAGCCCTTATGAATTTCTTAGAAGGTCAAACTCATATTTTATAATCATAATACAAATTCTCAAATTTCTATCTCTATGAAGTCACCTAAAGCTTATGTCCCTTATAAGCAGCAATTCATTTTCTTACAGTATTTAAGGCTTAATTTGATCCAGGTGACAAAGCCTCTAAAATTATACTATCAAATTACCTCAAAACTTTATCCTGGCTAAAATTCCTTAAGAATATAACTTGGAATTCTGATGAATGCAACTGGCCTGTTCAACTATACAGAAACCGAGGTTGCTTATTGCATCTATATCAGCTTATTCCTTTTTAATTAAGCTTCAAACTCCTTATTCAAAATAGCTTAATCCAGTCACAAATAATCAGAGAAGCATTTTGAATAAGCAGTCCCAAACAACATGAAAAGAACTAAGTATTGTATCAAAACAGAATAAGCTATAGCAAGAGATGTATCCGTCTGCTTATGAAACAACCAAATTCAGATACTAATATTAAGCTATTACAAATAAAAAATATAACGGCATCATCCAATAAGGTTATGAAGAAAACAGTACACCTCCTGTGATCTTAAAATCTATGAAACCAAAATATATCATGCCAAATTTTAATCCACTAATCAATCAATAATTCATAAATCTTCAATATTAAATTAAATCCCAATTCATCTTTTCAAATATAGCCTGTTTCGATCGATTAGTGGCGTATCTCAAAAATAAAAAACAAACCTATCAGATGACATTATATTAAACTGATATATAAGAATAAGAAATACAAGAGTTATATAGTTGAATTAAATTAAAGACCAAACTTTGAAGAACTAATAAATCACAAAACACTTATATCGCATCAGATATAGATTTAGAGAAGATGAAGAGTAATAGAAGATTACCTTAAGAACAATAGGCATGAGATGACCAAAATCGAAGTCCGAATACACACAGAATAGACTGCCGCCACCCTGCAGACGACTCTACGATCGAAATCGACGATCGAATCCAGACAAAAGATGTTGCAGTAGGTCGGAGTAGTTGCAGAAGAGGATTTCGGTAACACCGGTGGATGGGTGGTGCAATGGTTGTGGCTGTCGTCACTTGCAAGGAGAGGGGGAGAAAGATGAATTAGGGTTTGTAGCCTGTGTGTTGATTAGGTTATGTGAAACCCAAATAAAAAATCGGGTCAATAAGGATCCACGTTTTTTTTAACCAACTTGGTTGTAATCTAGAGAAACGGACACGTGGCAATGGGTGTCTGGAATCATGCCAAGTAGAAACACCTACCCTAAAATCATGATA
Organism: Flaveria sonorensis; assembly: GCA_025506505.1. Lineage (NCBI taxonomy): Eukaryota > Viridiplantae > Streptophyta > Magnoliopsida > Asterales > Asteraceae > Flaveria > Flaveria sonorensis. Next base: position 50,578,255 of record CM046425.1, on the reverse strand, counting down.
CATGGCTGAAACATTTTCTTTTATTATATACGAAGATACAAAGCCGAATGGAAATATATTATGCATAGAAAAAATGTGTGTAGTGCGATTAATTTTGGAAATTTAGAAATTAAGTTTGGGCTTTTGTTTTACCAAAAGAAGATGGGCATAATTTAGTATCGACCCTAGAAATATATGCTTCATTGAATGGATGTTAACAAGGTTGTACATGCATGTTGTCGAACAAGATATTAATGTGAGCTATTATTGCATATTTAATTCTTTCTACATCAAAATAAAAACATCTTAAAATATGGTACTTTATATTATTTAACATACACATCTCAATAATTGATTTATTAATATAATATTTTGAACGGCAAACACACTGGTCTAATGTGCACATAAATCCAAAGTATTATACTTCATGGATTCAACCCTCAATCAAGGCAACATCTCTGACATAAGATACCATTTAACTACAAACTCTTTGATTGAATTACTTATTATTATAATTATAATTACGTGATAGGTTCATATAAATCTTTGTTTCGTTCTACTTTAAGAATTTAGCGGAAACAAGTTGAAATGACTTTTAAAAAATTCTTAATTTTTTTCTCTACATTTAAAGCAATAAATTATATATTTATTTTGAATGACAAACTGGTATATTTATATCTACTGCTAATAATACTTCATAATTAATTTACATTAATATGTCACCAATGAGACTAAAACTCACAACCTTAAAAGAAGCATCACTGTCATGAGACCCTACCCCTCACCCCAATTAATAAATATTATTATCTATCAGTTTTTTTTAATTTTTTACTTCAATTTGGTTTTATATATAACACTTCCTTATGTATAAATCTAAATAATGATTGAATGATCAATATTGCCTATACATTATCATTCTTTTGTTTGTCTTTTATAATTTGTCTTAACTTGATTATCATCAGAATCTAGATATTATTATATCTTCATGTCATTTGAACCAGAGACATCTAATGTTTGTTATCATCAACTCAATAGGAGTTCAAGTCTCACAAACTAAACAGTAGTGATTTTAGGATGACGTGTATTCGTTATTTATAACTTAAGATTTTAATATATTTTTTTCATTTTTAAACATAACATACACACTATATATTGTGAACTAAAACTATTTAATGCCGTATTGAGTATAAAAGCAGTCATCCTTTCTTTTGGAACAAGATATTGTATGAAGAAAGATTGGCCATCAAAATCAAAAGTTAAAAAGCATGAAAAGACCACAAATCTTCTGTTAACTTTCTTCTTTCATGCAACCACTGAATATTCTTATACTTTAGTTGATTGGGCCTAGAAATAATTTAAAATACTGCAAATTCATTTTGATATTTTATTATATTATTGTTAAATTCATATCCTAAGAATATTATTTATTCTTAACTTCTAACTTTACAGCTATAATTTACATTTTTGATACAAGAAACTATGCATATACAAAACTGGTAACTCGTAATCTATATCTCGTTTTTGTAAACTAAAATAAAAATAATTATCATGCAATTATCAAAATCTAAAAGCATACGTCATCCACCTCATACGTACGATCCCGGATTAAGCAACTTAAAAAGCAAATTGACTTTTAATAATCCAAACTATGAACTATTTGCCGATAATAACCCATATAACCAGTTTGATTAATGATAATCTTAAGTTTCGTTTTTGTTGCCACACAATTCTAATAGCATAATAATCATTAATATACACTTGCTTTTCATCCCATTTTGTTCTACGTTTTCTTATTTCATTCACAATCATTGTGAGCAAAATCTAGTGGAAATCAAATGCAAATTAATTAATAGTTATATTACCACTGCAAGATTGCCCTTAACGACAAAAATGAAAGTCGGGATTATCATTGCCCAAAATGATAGTATGTATTTTTACTAGCCAATAAGTTATATTTTTTTTATTAAAATTCAATTTTCCGTTTAGAAATTATCTTACCCATTAGTTATTACACAAGAAGTGGTATTTTACAATACCAAAACGTGTAGTGGTTCATACAAAATCTAATTTGTTTGTGTGACAGTCGGTGAAAAAATTCTGATATATAATCACAAAATTAAAATAATAAGTGCCCCATCAAAGGATAAACGTCCAACATAGCCAGACCTATGACGATCAGATCAAGCTAGAAGGTGATAAAGGAACAACTGCCGCTAGTATGGTCACTCGAGTTCCAGCACCGGGCCGGGTGTCAAGTCAATGACAACCATTGAAATGAAGTGAAAAATGGTAAGGATGAACGTTGAATCAGACTATGCCTCATCATGCAGTGTGAATTTTGATACCAACTATTGGTATTAAAGATTATCTTAACACAAAGATGTAAAGCTAACACATATACTTGATCACTTAATCATAGAAATCAAGAGCGAGAATATAACCTTTTTCTGATTCTAGAAGGAACAAGAAAAGCAATGTCTTGTTTCCTGATCAATGAGAGAATTTGAATAAAATCAGACTAAAAGTGAAATTAAAGCAAAACTGTCCATGAATAGGTTCGTCCGTTCGTGCTTTCCGGCAGGGATAAATTACCATGGCAGCCGTAACTTATATTCCAATAAGTTACACCTTTATTATAAATGTTTAATAAGACTGACTGACTGACGAGATAATGATTGTTAGAATAGATGCCCTCTCACCAAACATAAGGGCAGATCAACTATTATGGTAGATCGATGTAGAGCGGTGGTTAGCATCATTGTCGTTAAGCACAATGGGTAAAAATCAAACAATTATGGTAGCTCACATCTAACGGTCACAAGGCCTCTAACAAAGTACCAGTTAAGTAAAGGTCAAAATTTAAAAGAGATGAAGCAGGCAAAAGCCTTAAGAGTTAAGACTACAATTTGCTCATAATTCTTACTACAAAAGCTATGAAGATCTATAAAGATTAGGATACCAGCCCTAATATTTATCTTACAAGATGATTATGCCAGAATGATCAGCCCGCTACCACCACCACAAACCATCTTTTGGCGTATGCTCCTTGCCTAACTCCCTGGACCTGTCATTGCAAGAAGCAAAGTAAAAACCGATGAACATCTATCATGTCACATAACAAATCTGACCCACAAAATGAAGTTGACAAAAGGTTAGACGAGTGGAATATAGAAGATTATATAATAAAAATATAGAGCATAAAATTCAACTAAACCTGTTTTATTCTTCCACATCCAGTCCTGAGCTCCCTGCATCCCCTGTAAAGAAAAGAAAAAAAAAACTAAATTAACAAAAAACAAAAAAGAAAACCGGATAAGAGTTGTAGGTGAACAAGATTCAAGAATCTGTGGTGTTTATTACCTGTTGGAAGCGTGCAGGATCATTCATAGAACCACCAGCCACAGGCATTTGTGCATAGCCATAGCCCTGTAATCAATGAAATTAGTTTTGAATTCTGATATACAGAGTTAGAAGGCAAAAATGGGATGGGTAGTACCAATACCTGCATATTCTGATGCCCTCCAACACCAGTAGTTTGATACTGGAACAACAGTAAACAGATGATAAGATACCTCAATAAAAAGCAGTAATCACTCAAAAAAGTAACATATTGATCAGTGTGGGATTAGATGTATTATGGTAGATCATGGGAAGGTTAATATTTAATAGAAATGTACCGCTGAAGACTGAGGGGCAGGCTGCAACTGTTGAGGGTGCCGTCCTTGTACTTGCATCTGCGTTTGAAGGTGAATCTGAGGCTGGAGTTGGGGAATCTGAGTATGCTGTTGATTTGGGAGACTTTGAATGTTAGGTTGATTATGGGGCTGCTGTATTGAAGCAACTTGTTGCTTTTGTTGCTGTTGTTCTTGAGGCTTCTGTTGTAGTTCAAACAAAGCCAACTCCTCTGGTTTCTCCCACTGTAAAATGCCACATATCCATTGATTATTTGCCTCAAATTATACCAACAACAAAACAATATAAAAAGATTCAAAGGTAGAAGTTTTACTTTGCTTTCACCAGTTGTGCTGTTGTAGTAGTACTTATATCCATCAGGAGAAGTGTGCTCCGTCCAATTGCATTTCATGGGAGCTCCAGCTGGCGGCATCACTGGAGCAACCGAAGCAGCAGGAAGTGACTCCGTCACAGGTTTTACAGTTGGACCACCAGAAGGGGCTGATGTTTGCGGTACACTACCAGCCCATGTAGACTGCTACAAACCCAAAAGGAAGTCTCAGCATCAAGCTTACAATGATATAAAACAAACTAGTTTAAAATTTTGAACTTCAGATACCTGCACTCTGGCACCTTGGATATTCTGCTGAGATGTCAGATTGGGATTTGATGGTTGCATAAGCTGCAGTTGCTGTTGAAGCTGGGAGAACGCCTGCTGAGATGATTGGTAACTTGCCTGTAAAGTTTGTTTTTGTTGAGACAACATTTGAGCCAATGGTGAAGCTGATTGGTGCACAGGCTGCATCATTTGCTGCTGACTTGGCAGTTGATACTGATTCATCATTGCAGTAAGAACATGGGGAGGCAAGTTGTTAGAAAGGGCTGGCGGTGCTGTAGACGAGACAGCTTGGGCTTGGGCTTGGGCTTGGGCTTGGGCTTGGGCTTGGGCTTGGGCTTGGGTTGGGGTTTGGGCCTGGATCTGGGCTTGCTGCAGGGGTAGCATTCCACTGAAACCAACCATGGGCTGCGAAGGGAACCCTTGACTGAAGGAAGTTTGACCACCAGAATTTGGTGCCTGTAGTTGACCTTGACCTTGACCTTGACCTGGACCATGACCATGGCCAGGACCAGGTGGTCTTACATTGCTAGATGCCGGGGCCTGTGAGAAAGACTGTGGCTGCATAGCTGAAGAGAATTGCTGTGGTGACTGATTTGGCTTATTTAAGGGAGATAAATTTTGGCCACCAGAAGATAGTTGTGGCAAAGAAGCATTAAAGCTCTGTAAAATATCAAATATTAGCATTACAATTTGTTAAAAATTAATGAAAAACATAAAAGGTTGATTAATAAATAAATGAAGTTACAGGAGTTGAAGATTGTTTGCCATGCATGCCATCAGATGGTAACATGCCTTGTTGATTCATTGGATTCCATGCATTTGGAGGAATAGGAGCCGGCACCACCTCACCAAGGTTAGGTGGCCTAAGTACATTTGTTAACATGAAAAATGTTAATATAGAACAATTAACAAAAGCAGAGAATTTATTATATAAACATATAAACAATGTACCTAATCCCCGGAGACGGTAGCCGAGGACCAAACCCAGGACCACCTAAGGCAGGACTTCCTCTGGCAACAAAAAAGAAAAGAAATAAATCAATGATAAATTTAATTGACATCAATATCAATAATTTTTTATGATGAATTATAACTAACCTTGGTTCTCCTGGCCTGGGACGCTTTGGGTCAGCAAATCGAACAATCAATGGCTGTTCACAGCCCTGAAAAAGAATGTATAAATGATTAGTATCAAAAATGGTAGCAGCACCCTCTATAACATAACAAGGACTATTTATTTGCTTACTCTCATTCTGTATATTCCATTAAGAGCATTTATTGCTGCCATTGCCACTTCTCTATTTGAAAATTTAACAAACCACATCCTTCAAAAAAAATATCAAGTAAATTAGAGATAAACAAAAATAACACATGATGAAGGGAAAAAAAGTAATCTGCAACTTAGAAAAAAAAACAAATTATTAAAGATGCAAGGACAAACCACGACTCTGCTTCATTTCATCTCGCATGAGGTAGACATCCTCAACTCGACCATAAGGCAAAAAAATCTGATAGAACATGTCTTTACATTATTCTCAAACATATATATAAATAAAATAGAAAATTAGAAAGATTGAAGTATGAAACCTACTTCTTCAACTTCTTTTTCAGTTGCTTGTTTATTTAACGATCCAACAAACAACTTGTACTCCACTGCACCTAACACAAAAGAAAATAATATCACAAAGAAATTCCAGCTAAAAAAGCAAATATAAACAATTACCATAAGTGGATTATAAAACAACATACTTCACACTCATTATATAATATTGTAAAAAGTAAATTACCTAAGCGTTCCCGCTCCCCATCAGCATACCTAACCTGGATAGGACCCATTCCCTGTAGAAAACATAGATTATTATGTATTGCGCATAAATAAATATCATCACAATGTAACAGAAATGCATCAAAGTGAACGGAAAAACTGACCCCTGACAATGTGTACTGATTATGTAAGGCACGTATGGCCCTATCAGCCTCTTCTGATGTGGCATATTTAATAAAACAACATCCTGCAGAAGCGAACACCGTGTTTCCTGGTATATTAACAACACAACTTGATGACCAGGTGCGAATATGTTCTAAATGCAAGCATTAAATTACTTAATATTCAACTGAATAACACAAGATTCTAATGAAGACAAAAGTTCAAATTGCAGTAGCCTCGTTTTTGGACTACAAAAGATTTACACAATTGACGATTTATGATTCAACAGTAATGAAATTTAATTAGCCTTAAGCACAATAAACATTACCAAAACAAACAATGAATCAACCAATTATAGTTGATAGCTCAACCATTCATGATTCATTATAAAATCAATACTTCAAAGCTGCTAATCACAAAGAACATACACCAACAAGCAATCCTATACCATCTATTTGAAGCCACCCAATAATACATTCTGCTGATACAATAAACGAACAAGAACTAGGAGAGGAAAAGGAGAAATAAAGAATTCTCATACAAATTATACATAGTAAACTGAGTTCAACCAATCAATACACCAACACAATATGTGAAAAGCAACACATTTGATGAAAATGGGACCAAATGTAAATCGATAAAATAAAAGTTAAGCAAACGCAAACAATTTGAATTGATAAAACAAGCACTGACCCATCTCCAATCATCAAACATACACCAACACAACAAAATCATTGATAACAAATCTCATTCCACAACCATTATGAAAACCCGAGATGTTTTGAGTCTCAACCAAATAACAATCACACACAATTTACAAAAAAAAAAATATTATAGAATGATCACATCCAACCTTTACTGCACTGGTCAGTCTATCACCATCCATCAATCACTCACATTGTCAAATGATTAACAATGGAATCAGGTGGCAAAAAGAACAAATACAGAAGCTGTTTCGGTACCACCTGATGTCGGTTGTTAATAGCCCAATCGATTCATCAACCATCACTAATGTGACATGAAATGGAAATGCTGAGATCAACATATAAGCTGACCACATCGATGACTATTGGTGCTGGTTGGACGAGTGCAAATTTTAATCACAATCCCACAACTTAAAACAGATACATGATGGAGCAAGGATCCTAGAGAGTATCAATGCCATTGAATTTTGGGCAAGCTTTCCAAATGTATCCAAAAATCAAAAAAGTGCATAGTGATATCACTCAACAATAAACAATTAACTTGCTACAATAAAGATCATTGCACAGGTTATTAAATACAACCATTGATCCTAATTTTAATCATACTCTGATACACATACTCCATCATCTGAGACCAATTAGACAATTTAATCGAGTTATCAAATATGACAATAGATAGTAAGCAAGCAATATTTAGATTATTCCCCATCAAAATTGTAATTATGATCATCCACAAACTTGCAAAGCAACCAAAATGTGGTGAATTACCATAATTGATATTACTGAAACACTAATAGGCCCACTGCTTGGAAATACAATCAAAAAGGAACAATGAATAAATAATCCAAACCTAAAAACCTTTGTAAGTCGTTAATAACAGGCCATTTCACTTCAAATGCAAAGGAACACAAAAAAAGGAAACCAAAGATCATATGCAAAGAGTAATCCATAGCTAATTAAAACATGCACATCGAGATTGGGAAAACTTGTTTCTCAATCTTTTAAATGCATAAAAACTAGAAGGAAATAAACTACTAATGCTCTCAAAAATAAAATAGTGACCATCAACTCATCAAGACAACAACTTATATAAATCATCTAGATAGATCATTCTATAACTCAATAATTGAACCAAACCACACTATTGAGCCCAAGAGACATCAGATAAAGATAATAAAATGCACCCATACTGTCCTACAAAGCATGGATGTTGAGTTTAAGTCGAATGATAAACAGCACACTATGACAGCTATCTTATTCCAACCACAAACCATATGTCATCAAGCAACCGATCTTCATAGCCATCACCATTTCCAACATCACAACTAACTATTACTAACACGAGTTAATAAATCAAATTTCCAGGTCTCAACACAAAAAAACAACAGAATTCCTCAATGTTACAGCATTGCTGCAACCCACACACTACATATAACCTACTCATTAGCATATAGTATACCAAATGTTGTGCTGCTATAATAAGTTCAAGATGTCTCAACACTAGGAACCTAGCTTTTATAATATGGTAATACCAAAATGCCATCTACAGAAAGAGTTTACACTGTTATTGTGACATAGATGCTGCCCTCTAATCAGCATCTACCAACATCATCCATGAATGAATAACTATAATTACCAACATTTAATGGTCTAGTTTTATCTTCTTCATCTTATACAGATAGTATCTTGCAGACCAAAATAAGAGGCCTGAAAATTGCCGAAACTACTAACTGGGAAGAAACATAAGTTTACACTTGCTTCCTTCATCCCCTCAAAATACCTGAAAAAAATATTCACACACATCAAATTAAAGGAATCTATGTACTTGCACATACCTTGTTGCTGCCCTGATCTCTTGTCTTTGATCAAAGCAACCTCGAGAACATTTCCATATTCTTCAAAAGGAGGCCGTATCTGATATCACAGGTAAAATGTATCATCATTATTGAAATTATAACCACCATTCAACAGAACAGACTTCAACAGTTGTAGCAGAAAACAATGTCATTATCAAAGTTTGAATGTCCAATACTTACATCATCTTCAGTGGCTGTCTTTGGAACAGAACCAACAAAAAGCTTGGCTACACTCCCTCCTTCAGATTGCTTTTTGTCAAAATTCCCACCATCAACATGCCTTCTGTCATAATTATTCCCATCAAAACTCCTTTTCTCAAAATTGCCTCCACCAAATCGATCTACAAAAAATAATGTAACAGTACCCCAATATAATTTCAGACAAAACACAGAAACCAAAAACAACACAAATAACCATACTTCATCTTTTCAAATTCATAACACTACAATACTAAACTAAAACAACTGAATACCTGGGGGAGACCCTCCTCGACCCGGAAAATCGAACGGACGCTTCTGACCAGACAAAGGCACCTCAAATTCAGGGTTAAACCTCGGGCCCGAAAGAGGCACCTCAAATTCCGACGAAGGGTTATTATAGTTTCTCGCACTACGAACACCTAACGGCCGAAAACCACCGTCTCCATCCATCGGGCGAAAACCTCCTCCTCCACCAAAACGAGGTGGACTGCTGTCGAAAGGACGACGATTTCCGGAGAAACCACCACGATGACGGTTGATTGGACCATCGTCTGAAGATCGCGGTGGTGGTGGTGGACCTCCACCGCCTCCGCCTCTAGGGTGTCTGTAAGGTTGAGAATCGTTGTGATTGTTACCGTATCGATCTCCTCCTCCTCCTCTGTATCTGTCCATGATTGATTAAGCTTCTGTGGAGATTTGGGTGATGTAATAGAAACCCTAACCCTAGAAATTTGGGAATTTAAAAAATAATAAGTTGTGAAGCTTCAGCTATGACGACCATGATTCTATTGGTGAATACGTTTGTGTATATGCCCTTCTAGATTTTTTGTTTTAGTTTGTGACCCCGTAAGTCTGTAAATGTGCTTTTTTGCCCCCTATTTTTTGATGTTTTATCATTTGAAAGAAAAAAGAGCATCAAAGTTTTATAAAGTGTTTTTCCCTTATAAGTAAGACTTGAAAATGAAAAATTACTTAACTTTAAATCATATTTGTAAAATTCGTTAGGCGCTAAGCGAGCGTCGGAGTACTGACTAGGGATTAGTCGAGATTAATCGGGATTAATCGAATTGAAATTTAATGTAATTTATATAAATATTTGTGTGTATATATATATAATTAAATTCAAAAAAATAAATATTAAATATTTTGACTAGTTTTTATCCAATTTGATTGATTTTGACCAAATTCTCAGCAATTTTGACTGGTTTTGACAAAAAGTTAACCAATTTTGACTGATTAGGTCCAACTAGGCTCGATTTTTTCCGACTAGGACCGACTGGCTATTAACTGTCCGATTATATGAAATCACCAAGGTTGGTAGCCAGTTTCCAATTAACCCCGATTAATTGCCGACTAGGACCATTTTTACATCACTGCTTTAAATATAGTGCTTTCATATCCACCATTCAAGATAGGTAATTAAATCATAAAATTTATCTTTCAGAAACCTAGGTTCAAATATTATCTAAGTAAACATCCTTAAAAGTCACCGTTGTCCAAAATAAATTATATATGTTTTAAAGCATGGATCTTAATAAACTTCATATAAGAAAACATGTTGCAGGTTGTCATTGGTTTTCATGGTTAAACTCAACCTTGATGGCTATCTTCATTAACTAAAAGCTCGATTAGCTACTAAAGGTTATTCTCATGCATACGACATTGATTGTGATGATTCTCACTAGTTGCTAATATGAGGCCTTTACGAATTTGTATTGCCTGCCATTAACCATTGATAGCACCACCAACTTTATGTTAATAACAACTTTCTTAATGATGTTTTTGAGGATGAGGTATATATGAAACAACCGGTGTTTACTATCGAGGATGATGCCTCAAAAGTTTGCATGTTACATTGATATTTTTATGGCCTAAACAGTTTTCTAGGACATAATTTAGTTGGGTTTCTAGTGTTATGGGAGATTCTTAGTATGGTTATATAATCGAAAATCAAGTGCTTTTTGAGAGGACAAAACATATTGAAGTTGATTGCCATTTAATTAGAGATCGAATGGTAGGCACTCAAATAGACCTTCCGCCTCTTCAGCCAGTTAACATTAAGATAGAATTTTAGTTTGCATATACCCTCATTAAACATCTTTGACACTTCTAGTTTATAATATACCAAGTCACAAATACAACTCCAGATGTTGTAGCCTACAGACTTTTTCCAATGTTATTTGGATGGAACTATAGATTATTTCAATGGTCTATAAGAACTAAGAAGTGCAAGTTTATTTTTGTTGTCAGCAAAGTAAACAATAGGAATCTCTATATGTACTTTGTAATTTTGATGAACTTTAAGAACTAAACACCATGAATATTTATGACACTATAGTATTTAAACAAGAGTTGCATTTTTAAAACTAAACAAAACCCATTGCGTAGCACGATGCTTATACAAGTTATTTCCATGTTTGCTTAAATTGGCTTCGAGTTTTTAGTATGATGAGTAGTTATAAGAGAGTGGATGAGACTTTTAGATTTAAGGTGAAAGATATAGATACAAGATTTCTGGAAGATGGTTTTCAAAGATCTGAGCCTTGTAGCACAATAAATATTGTATTTTAGAAATTGAATCTATTGACCTGATTTTCAACGAACATGATTGCTTCCTCGGTCGTGCCTCATTTATTGATTTTTCTTTCACTCACCTTTCTAGCTTAATTTCTACCCTTACAAGCCTTAATGCCTATATTTTCCATTCATATATATTCTGAATCCAGTTAAACTTGGTGTTTACACATTGTTCTATGAGGATAAGAAAAGGTGCACTCTTTCATTAATGTTTGGATGAATGATAAGCATCCATTAGAACTATTTATAAACATAAGTATATATAGAAAAAGATATACGAAGGAAAAAACTCTCTCATTCACTTCATATGACACTTGATTAGAGGTTGCAAGTGAAATTCTCAGTTTAAAAATGTCTAATCCTAATAAAAAACAGGTTGAAAACATGAAGTTAACTCACAAAGATTTTTGTCTGTTATTTAGTTCTAATATATAATGGATTTACTAAAATGGTACCCCAAATGCTTGAATAAAATGATTTAAAAGGTTACGCTCGCGCGTTACAGATTAAATACTTCAACTTTCAAACATCCGACCCATGTGAGTTGCCCCACTTTTAGCATTACTAATTCGATTTGAACCCTTCTAATATACAACCTTAATCGACTTGTTTATAAATAAATTACTGAAAGTTACCACATGGGTTCGAAAGAAATTCCTTTAATCAAGTATCGGCAAAGGCGATTCAAACAAGATTGATCTTGTTGCTGACATTTTCAAACTTTAGGCTCAACCTGTGTGTCCATGGCTCCGTATATGCATGGTGCGGGCCCAAGTGTGGAAGAACAAGTTATCTTGTTTTTGTAGGTCCATGATCGTTTATCCAAGGAGGCTTTACTAAAATGGTCATAACTTGGGCAAGAAGTATCCGTTTTGGGCCTACGACGAATTGAAACGACCGGTGGACCGAGTAACACGATTTTACAAATGCCATAGGCAATTTAGGTCATCTTTTCGGCCCAAAAACGGATTATTCTGTGAGTTTGTTAACTTTTGTCATACTTTTAGTTTTTGTTGGACTTTATTTTTGGCTCAGTTTTTAATCCGTTTATATTTTAAGGCTCATTCGATTTTTAACTTTTTCTTTTATACTCATGTAACCTTTGGGAGATGATTAGTTTTGAAGTTTATGAAAAATCATTTTCTCCTTATCACAAGAGTGTGGTAGTGTGTAATTATCCCGATTATCGGTATTCTTCGTGAATCAACAATAATTAGAAGAATTGTTGTTAGTATTATTTGTGAATCAACAGTTTCAACTGGTTATCATTTGCTTCCTCATACATCGTTTCAACCCCTTATGGATTTTTATAATCCAACTCCTTAGTTTCACAACAGTTTCACTCTACCATTCATAATAGTTGCAATGTTTTTTATTAACAATATTATAATTTGGTACTTTTATAGTTCTCTTAACCATGATCCAGTGACTTCTAGTTAATTTGGTCCATCTTTTTAAAATTCTCCAGTGTTCATGATAATTTGTGTGTGACAAGGGAAAAAAATGTTGCAATATGATCCATTATCATAAATTTGAGTGTGTTGTGCTCTGACGTTGAAAAGAAATAAACCCCTGACGTCTTTCCTCACCACATTTCTCTCTTTTGTCTATGTCTTCCGACAAAGTCAAAGAAAACACACGTATAGAAAGTTATATAAGGCTCAAAAGATGTGTACTCTACTATTCATTTCATTTGTAAATTAATATATAGGATAATAAAAACCAAACCCTTTGTGCAGTTGATTTGATTGGTTTGGTTTAATCTTAGGTCGGTTTAAACCGTTTAAAAATCATTATCAAAGGTTTATTTCACTTTTTGACCTAGAACTCATTCATGCTAGACCATAAACACACTGCTTAAAAACGATATTAGTATTTATTAAACCAAACGTATTTGTTAAATAATTACTATGGTAATATATATGAAATGTATAGCTATGAAGTGAAATGGGTGTGTGAGTTTGATATGCATGGATGATATTATTGATATGTAATAATTTGCTAACTCCATCATGCTTTTATTAAAAAGGACCCATAATTGAAGGGTAGCCCAAACCTAGTTCCCCACCGACGGGGAATGGATCCAAATAATTCTGAGATCTTCTTGTAGACCCTAGAAAATCTCTGCATTAACATTTACTAATAATTTTGTTTCTCCTATAATATCTTTCATTGGTACTATACTACTATTTTTTACTTGTTAATTGTAAGTTATATGGGAGTTGTTAAACGGCATCTAGTTATTTTACCATACTTGTTCATTTGTTGTTTTTTTTCCTATATTTTTTTACGTGTTTTATTTTTACCGGTTTAAACCTTAGCTCAAGAGGTTTTGTTGGGTTTTTTTGATAATTTTGACTTTAATGTTATTACTAATCATCATCATCATTCTGTTTTTTGTAATTTGAACGGTGACCACTTCATAGAAACAAATTGCCTATTATCTTTCACGGATTAGTGAATTAGCGAATTTGATAAACACATGCTTATATCTTTTATTTAAAGGCTTTTAGGCGTATTAGAGTTTTATCTTTTGCTTACACTAGAATATTTATTATATGGTCACGCATACTATTGTTGTAAATAACTTTTTTATTTTAGATATGCATATATAGGTTAAAACATTTATAAAAAGTAATAACAGCTCATGTATTACATCAAATTCCTCCTATGCACACAGAGTTTACAAACATTAAACACGTGTTCATGTCTTCATGTCATCACATCATAAAACATTTAAAAGAAATGTAAAGAAAACATTACATCAAATTAAATAAACAATTTCATCACATTCGTTTCTTCATAAATCCATAAAAAGCCCTTGTGTCGTGAACCCACGATCACAATTCACACCCTCAATTTCTTCATTGTTGGCCACAACTACAATCGAAGAGAAAAAATTCAGTTCGATTTTCATCATAATCGTTCAAGTTTTTCTTCAATTCCACATCACAAAAGGTAATTTTCGATTTCATCAGTTATTCAGTTATTGTTCGAATCATCACATCCAATGTTCGAATTCACGAGTAATTGAGTTTGATTGCTTTACGCGTTGTGTTTTTTGTAAATCCTACTTGAATTGCACTCAATATTCTTCGTGTGAATCGGCTTTTGGTTAATTGTACTTTACTTTGTGTTCACTTGTTCTTTGACATTCGTTGCTTCAATTTGTGGTTAGGTTATAATTGTTAATTTTCACGAGTTTTTACGAGTTTTTGCTGGATTAAATCCTTTGTTTTTATGATTTTCGTTCAATTTCTCCGTTAGGTTTTTGGTTTGATTGTTTGTTTTTGACCGAAAGTTTGGTGAAACACACGATTTGACTGAAGGAAAGCAGTCGTCTTAAACTGTTGAATGATTTCTGCTAGTTAATTCGGCAAATATTGACAGAAGATTACCTAATTCATACGATTGATGAATTTTGTGTTTCGAGTATTAAATAATAATGTCAACTCTAGTGTTGATCTTTGCTTTGTGGTTACGTTAATTATCTGTTTTAGAACGCAGTTTTCTATTTGAGTACAGATGAAGGCCCTCTTTTAGTTGTCTATAAATGAATCTGAACGCGTATGGGGCGATATGCTAACTGTCATATTCCATTTTGCATTCAGGAATTTGACTCGATTGTTAGCTTTTGAGCTTTAGAAGCATAGATTTCATTATACAACAGCAAATCTCAATCATAGATTTGAATGTTCAAATGACTTATTAGAATTGAAGTTTGAATGGATCTTTCGGCTTCTAAAGAGCATGCTAGTGGTTTTGATGTTGATCTTGAGAGTGGTGCTGGTATAATCCATAGCAATGCAGAAGGAAGCCCAGATAATAAACTTGCAAAAACAGTTTTCTTAAAGTTATGTGATGGATTAATGAGTGTAGATGATAGTTCAGTTAAATCAGATCCGTTAAATGTCAGTGCGGGTTCTTTAGATAGTATTGTGAAGTGTAAAAAGGCTTCAAGTGCCAAAAAACCACCTAGACCTCCTCGACCGCTTTCATTGGATGCTGCTGATCAAAAGCTCATCAAAGAGCTTGCCGAACTTGCAATGATCAAGCGGGCCAGAATTGAGCGCATGAAGGCGCTCAAGCAGAAGAAAAACTCAAAGATTTCATCATCGTCGTCATCATCATCATATGGCAGTTTTTTCGCCATGCTTTTTACCATCATCTTCCTCCTAGTGATCCTTTTCCGAGGTAACCATTTATTATTTGTTCAAGATATAGTTTTATCTTAACATATTAGATACATACGTCTCTTTGCTGGATAAAGAAAATATAACCTGTAAAAGATAAGAAGAAAAATGTAATGGATTGGTAAGATAACGATTATTTTTCAGCATTTTGATGCAATTATTTATCTTTTAGGGGATACCCTACATGATATGGGCTTATTCAATTATAGGGAATTCAAAATTTGGCATAACATTGCATGTGACACTCTAGTGCCCAGAAATCCTTAACCATCTGAATGATACCTACCCAACATTAAAAATAGTTTTTTTTAATTTATAGGGAATTCGAAATTTGGCTTAACATTACATGTGACGCTTGAGTGCCCATAAATCCTTAACCACCTGACCCGAATGGTTCCTACCCTACATGGACACATATCTAGTCACCGGAAAATCTTTAACAATACGCATTCCCTCTTTGGCTCTAACAACTTTTTTTCATTAGGCCCGTCATTGTTATGATCAGTTTGGTACCCACGTAGATACTTTTAGAAAAAAAGAATTATAACACTGAAAAAAGATAGAAACTTGTTATTCTAGCATGTTTATTAAACAAGTTTGAGTTGGTAACGCACACATGTTAAAAGTTCTTTTTTCTGTAGGTAGCATTTCTGCTTGCAAAGATAATGTTTTTGTGACCTCTAATCTATGACCTCTCTAGTCATAAGCTGTACGCTTACCTTATGTTTTTTGTTTTCCTGTAAATTCTTTTAAAGTTATAGTTCCTTTTGAACCAATGTAACAAGCAATAATGTTTGCATTGTGTTATCTTTTTCAGGCCAAAATTCAGGTGTAACGATTCAAGGTTCGCCTCAAACGGGTCTAAAAGACGCGAGCGGTTTAACGGTTAATCTTTCTCCCAGTGGTTCTGTTTTGGCCAATTATAAATCTTCCACGGGGTTTTGATATTCGGTGGCTGTGCCTGAAGGTCACAGGTGAAATTCTGATTGCTGATAAACAAACTTTGACCACATGTACAGTCAAAGGTACTTTCTTATGAATCATAAGTGCAACACAAGTTTAGATGTTTTCTTGGTTGTTTCATAGGATTAAAATGGTATCTGAGGTTTTCATGTAAAGGGTTTAATTCTTATCTTATTTCCAAGTTTTGTTTATTATTGATAACAATTATTTGGAAAAAGTCAACGAAATGATTCTGAACTCATGACTGGATAATAAAGGTCCTTTGAGTGGCTAATTGGCTACATGCGTATTGAATGGTTAGTGCAAGTAAAAAGACTATCTTACCCTTTTGAAAGAACAATATATATATATATATATAACAATATAACATGCATGTGCAATTGTGCACATGCTATGAGATGCATACAAAAAACCATAAGTGAAGCTCTTAGCTCTATTACTCTCGTGGACCCTGAGTGCTAAAGAAATAGGGCGTGCACAAATAACATGTCCATATCATGTATTAATATCGACAGTTGGTGATCGTGGGTCACTCGTCCCCTATTCACTACATGAATCGTTTTCCTATGACTTTCCGCATCGATAAAGTTAATGCGAAGTTGATCGAAAAGTTAATAGACTTGTATGTTTAGCACCTCAAAAGAGTATAATTTCACGCATCCATAACTTTTGATCCGCCTAGGATCGCGCGAGCCATATCTCCATATGATATGGATGAAGATAGCATAAAATGATGGGCTTTAGGACAATCTATCTTATAGGGTTGTTCAGTGCTGAACCAGAGTAAGCTCGAACTTGGTTTGAATTTAAACTGAGTCAACTCGGCTCGGATTTAAAATCGAGCTGAAAATCTGGGCTTGAGCCCGGCTTATTTTTTCAACCGAGCTAGCCTGGTTTAGTTCGTTTTGGCTTGGTTTTAACTTCATACACAATTTAAAAAATTAAATGCAAAATAAAATGAATCTACTACATAACTCATAACCGGTCTATGTGAAGTTTCATAAAATATAAAAATTACTTAAAAAAACTAAAATCAACATCAACAAAATACAATATAACTTCATTAGCATTCGAATCAAACGAACCAAATCCACAACATTACACAAAAATAGTATATAGTACAAGTAAAATCATCTAAGTCATACTGAGCTGAGCTAACAAGCGAGCCAAATAGAGCCGGCTCGGCTCGTTACGAACCCAGTTGAATTCAGCTTGTTTTCATATCAAGCCAGTTCGATTCAGTTCAGTTTCAAACCGAGTCATTTCGAGCGAGCTTTTTCTAAATGAATTTCGAGCCATAAGCCATTTGGACAGCCTTAGAATCTGGTCTTTCACCTACAAATCCCTCATTTGAAGCTTCAATTTAGTTTTTCACGTTTTGTCTCTAAAAATCTAAAATATTATGGTTCAGTTGTAAAAATATATAAATCATGTATTTCACTATTTCATGCTTTTATTTGGCTATTTAACTTTAGTTCCAGACTGTAAGTTAGATTTTTTTTCAGAATTTGACATTATCTTATAAAATGCGGGGTTTTCCTTATTATTGATGTCATAGTTTTAGTTACGTAAAAACATATTATTTTTCACCTCCAAAGGTATACTTTGAATTTATGCTTTCACTCTACGTTACAAGTTTGCACCGCAAAACGCTTTTCCGATTCTTTCTATGGGAAATATATACTCATCCTGTTGTAACCCTTTCTTTTATCGATCTCTTGGAAATGACCAAAATATACACCATGAATTTTTGACACAGAAATTGACTGCCAAGATTCTGTAACGGGAAATGAAGATTTCAGGCCTTAAAATATAATCAAACACTTAACTTGAATTACAAACAAAACCTGACATTGCAATTTATCTAGGATCATAATTCATAAAATAAGTAAATATATAAATCTTTCTGAATGTAAATGTTCTCGTGTTTATGGTGGGCATGTGCCACCAATCCTTGATCATTATTATTAACTTGACTATTTTTTAAATATTTTCAAGTTTCTGAATTTCTGGTTTACAAGCTTGCAACTTTCAACCACAGGTAGATCTCTAAACCGAGTTATATATATGTTCTTATTTTCGCGATCGCAACCACATGGGTTCATTACATTGTTTGATCTTATATTCTTATCCTTTGTCATTGTCATTTGCCTTTCATGATATGTGTTAACACATTCTTTATGAACTTATTTGTTTTCTTAGATTATTGCTAATTGCTAATAAATCATAAAAGAAACAAACTCTATCATAAGCTAGCTAGCTAGTCAACACAATCATTTTGAAACTTACTATGATGTTGTTTAACTTGCTCTAGAGTAACAAATAATCAAGTAATATGGTAGATTGAGTAGGCTATTGAGGCCATTTCTTTTCATACCAACAATTTACACCATGAATCTTTATAGTATCATTAATACAATCTACAATTTAGAATATATATTGGTCAATGCTATCTTCATGGACCTGTTTTGAGCCGTATGTTTTGTCCCCCTCACTTACAGGATCCGTTACTACCCTTCCTAACCGGTTCTATGTGATGTTTGTAGCCTAACTTCAAGCCTGGGATGATGAGTAATAACTTAACATGAATTGTGACTAATTACTTGATATATTATTTAGTGATATTGTAACAAAACAATTTTCATAACCAATCACGTATATATTTTATAAGTGACATTAAAAATTCAAGGGTGTGTTTAGTTCATGAAATTCAATAGAATAGAAATCTGGATTCCATTTATTTATATGTTTAGTTGTATAATTTGTTAAGACTAAACTGAATTTAAATAAAAAATTTTCTTATTGAGAAAAAACTAAAGTCTGAAAACTTGCCTCATATTGCTCATATAATTAATGAATTCAACATTCCTTCCAAAGTTTAAAGAATTAGAACTTTCGACCACTCATGATCATCACGCTTGCTGCCCTAGCGTCATACTACCCTCTACCACCCCATCGCCATTGTTGCCGCCACTAGGCAAAACATTGTGGATATGACCCTAGGGCTAAATAGTTTTACTTCACTTGATCTGGTTTGTTTGACATTCAAATTGACTAACTCATGTGCTTTTCTTTCTCTTGAAGAGTATCATGTAAAATTTCATATTTACGGTTGATTGGTAAACCTTAATTCCTAGGACGTTAAGGCTTATATGGAGCACTGGAGCTTACGGGGCATGAAGCACCACCCCTTATGGGTGTTAACATGCGTTAATGGTTAACGCATTAAAGGCATGGCTGAGAGAGATTAAAGATGTTATTTCATTTCCTTAAAATGAGATGGAGTGAAAAGAAGAAAAATAACATGACCGCTTGAGGGTGAAGTACAACCCTTGTGCCTTGGCCTCATATCATATTGCTTATGTAGAAACTAGGAAAACAAAATAGAACGAATTTACATGCTTTATTATGTATTTATGTATTAACATTAGGGTGTTTTTTTGGGTGGTTAAGAACTAAAATAGCCTATTTTAAAAGAAGGTTTAATTATTAAATAACAAGATACTATAAGTTAATTTCTAATTCTATCAATCAATTATAAATTTCTTTTAAATAATAACAATAAATCATTTTCTTGTAAATCCAGCGATTGTTGTCTAAAAACTACTTAGAACATGAAAGCTCTTGTTTTTTCTAGTATTTTCCTCACATCTCAGATACATCTGATTGTTTTTATACATTTTGTGCCTACAAAATTTAATCACCATTAAGTCTTCCTGTCATGTTCGACTACATGATTGGATCATATTTTTTTTTCTTTTGACATATTTATAAAATGTATAACGTGGTAAATGGACAAAATGAAACATCAAAAGGGCTCTAGCCCACTAGCAAAGAGCACACGCCGCCCCTATTTGCAACCATTCTTGAATTTGTTTGAATTTGGGCAACCCATGCCTTTATTCTATCTATATTATATTATAATGTATGAAATAGAAGTTCCGTCGTAATTTAAGAGATTTGAACATTTTAAGCACAAGGTACAACTTAAAATTAATTATTTTAAGGACAATACTGTTATCTTAATCATGCTAAAAACATGGATATTCAAATCTATTTACACATTGATCCCTTTATTTGTTAATAATTTACTGTTTGTGTGGTTGTTAGATGTTTTCACTTAAAATATGGAAATGTTTGTTTTGATTTTAAGAAACAGTTACTGTCAGTTTAAAAAAAATCCAGCCTACAAATACGCACTATATATAGTCCAGTTTATAAATAGTTGACCAAATCTCTTGAAATTATGAGTTTTACAACTCTTAATACCTAACTACATATCATATTTGATTTTAACCCGTCGCATCGCACGGGCACACTACTAGTTTTTTTAAATGTGTTTTTGTGTTATTTTTTTAGTTTTTGTTGTTTTTTGTTATTTTCTTTAGTGTTTCGTTGTTTTCATAAGCGTGTTGCGTTTTTTTTTTTTTTTTTTTTGTTTTTTAGTTTTATTTTGTTTTGTATTCTTTAGTTTAGTTTATTAGTTTTATTTTGTTCATTTTTTATTATCTTAGTTTTTGTTTCACCTACAATTTGATTCCCATCTTCTTTTTACCCCGGTTGTTTTCAATATTTTTTCTTTCTTTCAGATTTCTTTAGTTACGTTTTGTAGCTTGTGATTACATTTAATTTGTTCTTACTTTAGCTCGACAAATTTTAGCACCATTGTTGCATTAATGTTTCAAAATATACAACTACGATTTACGACTTATGTATACTGGAAAAATGCTAGTGCGGGTGTCGGATGCTAGTTTGTTTTCGCATTAAATCCAACTAAGTGTCGTGAAGAATAATAATCATTATTTTGAGTGAGTCGTCGTCGTCGTCGTTATTAGAAAATGATTCAAACAAAAAGAATAGTAATTTAAAAAAAAAGTGAGAAAAATCTCAACCATTGATATTTTTAATTAATGGTTGAGATCAAATTGTAGAAAAGTTTGTTTGAAAATTTAGACATAACAATTTTTGTTGACCTTTTTTAAATTTCTTCACTTTTTTTATATCTCGTAACTTTTATATTAGATATTATTTTTTTATAAAATTACACCATAATAATGAGTGTTTTTTCTTTAAATCTAGTATAGTATCGTCGTATAAATATATAATAATTTTTTTATGTTTTTCTGCTCGTCATTGTGTCTATACTGGAGTCCATTGTGTGTTTTTGTTAGTTATTATGTTTTTCTGAACACTGTTTTGTTTTTCTAATAAATATAACGGTGGAATAAAAATTAATTAATCTAATACATTAGAAATGATCACAAAATTATAGAATTGATATAAAACATATAAAAAAAAAATGATAAAATGTCTCATTGTTTTTTTGCTCGTCGTTATCCTTGATGTGATGAGTTTTGAAAAACAAATTGGTGAAATAATATTATTGTGTACCGCGATACGTTGCACGTGAGAAGTCGAGTTGCACCCTCACAGGTCTCATAGCTGCGTGTATCGTGATCTCATTCGATGGTGATGACCGGTTGCTTTGGTCTGCCCTTGCTTTCCACAACCATTGTAACACAATATTTCACACCTGCCACACCATCTCCCTCACA
This sequence comes from Flaveria sonorensis, assembly GCA_025506505.1. Taxonomy (NCBI): domain Eukaryota; kingdom Viridiplantae; phylum Streptophyta; class Magnoliopsida; order Asterales; family Asteraceae; genus Flaveria; species Flaveria sonorensis. The sequence goes on along the minus strand of CM046425.1, from coordinate 50,556,009 downwards.
CTGCCATCACCCTCAAACTTGACAACACCTTTGGAGGAGTAATGAGACAAATGTTAGGGTATGAGATTGCTTTTAATATCTATTTATGGGTATAAGACGGGTTAGTATCAGATAATACCCAACCAAAATAGCTGAAACATATATAACTATTTACTCAAATCATACCCATAAACATTTTATTTCACTTTTTTATTTGTCGTTGGATAACAAAGTAACCTACTAATCCATTGGTTTTTAGTTTTTATATTTCTAATTTTTTAGTTGATAAAATAATATAAAATTTAAAATCGTAAGCACTTATTTGGAAATTTAACCGTCTAACTTTTACCAAACTAACCCGTATCCTTGATATCTACATGCATAGGCGAAGTTTCCCCCTTCTCCCTCTTTATTTTCGTCAATAGATTTAATTCTTGGTCCGGTAATATAAATTTTTTCATATATATTGAGTTCGGCCATCACCTAATAAATAAGATTGAAATTTATATAACCTTAAAATAACAATGAGGCTAGGATTAGGAATATTCGTACTATATTGTTATCCCCAAATTATAACTCTATGTTCATGTTATAATAGATTTACACACATGAGATACCCGTTGGTCCACTTTTACTCGCTTAAAACTTAAATTACTATGCTCGTTCCTAGACGGATGACACAATTATGCAAATAATAATACATACGTGAACTTATTCGCAACATATAATAGTATTAGTTTAATTCAGTATTACATAAACAACCCGTCGCATATCTATAACTAAATAAATGATTTGTTCAAATAAATATATAGAACTCATGATTTTATCTTGAAAGCTTATTACTACTACAGGGAATCTTAGAATTGATTGTTTGAGTTAAAAATACCATTGTACACCACACACTCATCAATTAAATCATGTCACATTATACCATACCATATCAATATGAAGGGGACACTCACACCATATTACACAACACCTTTTTTTTATTAAAAAACTTACTTCGTCTCATCTCACACAAATCATCCACCATCAACATACACAAACACCTTTTCTCCTCTCTAACCACGTTGACCCATCGGACCTCTTGTCAACAAGCTCAACGATGTCGTCAATTTTCAACAGCAGCGATGTCAATTTGTCGAGCAATTTCTCCATCACCAACAGCTCCTCCGGCGAGATTCTATCAGCGGCGGTCGTGCCGCTGAGGCTATCCATGGAGCAGCATGGGTACGATGGTGGCGGAGCGAGGAGGTTGGAGAAGTGCGTAGGGAGGTGTAACACCCGACCCCTCGTAACACCAATATTGTCCGCTTTGCCCACGAGTAACCCATGGATTTGCTTTTGGTTGCCTGGGTGAAAACTTCCCAGGGAGGTCACCCATCCCTGGATTGCTGCCACTTGAGCACGCTTAACTATGAAGTTCTCCTCTCATCCACAGCCAATACGCCCAAAACACGTTGGTGATATTAGATGTCAGACATTACTTATGAACCAGGAATCTCTCCTGTCCACGGCCGATGTGGGATACTTGTAGGGTGTCACAATCACCCCCCTCCCTTTGGACTCATCGTCCTCGATGAGCCCAAGAACCCACCATCCCTAGTGAGGTTTGTCCCACCATCCCGAATGGCACAGGAGTGACTCTGATACCATTCTGTAACACCCGGCCCCTCGTACCACCGATATTGTCCGCTAGGGGTGTGCAAAAAACCGAAATAACTGAACCGTAACCAAAATAACCGACGCAGTCGAACATAAATAACCGAAACCGCTAAGAAACCGATGGCTTGGTTTGACGATTTTTAGAAACCGAATTTTTCGGTTCGGTTTTGGTTTTGCTTGTAACAAAAACCGAAAAAACCTAACCGAAACCATACAACCAAACTTGTATATTTAGAGGTGTAATCATACACTTATAAACATTAGTAGCCTATTAGTTACTTATTAAACTTATGTTATCTAAAAGAAAATAAATATTTAGGTTTCAAGAATGATTTTAAACTTCTTTTGTTTGAATTAATAGATTAAAATGTTTTATTGAATTTTATGTTCTTATATTTTATGGATTCCATTGAATTTTATTGTCAACTAATTTATAAGAATATATAGATTATATTTAAACATCAACACAATTATGTAAGGTCAAAGTTTTTAGTTTAAATTCATTACTTCAAAATATTTTTTTCTTTAGAAACTTGAAGCCCAAACGGTAAAACCGAAACCGAACCGAAACCGAAGTGAAAACCAAAAACCAAAAACCAAAAACCAAAAAACCGAAATCGAACGGTTTTAAATACCTAGAAACCAAAATATCGGTTTTTGGCTTCGGTTTTAGGCTAAAACCGAACCAAACCGACCATGCACACCCCTATTGTTCGCTTTGCCCACAAGTAACTCACGGATTTGCTTTTGGTTGCTTGGGTGAAAACTTCCCATGGAGGTCACCCATCCCTAGATTGCTGCCAACTGAGCACGTTTAACTGTGAAGTTCTCCTCTCATACACAGCTAATTAGCCCAAAACGCGTTGGTGATATTAGATGCCACATTACTTATGAACCAGAAATCTCTCATATCCACGGCCTATGTGGGATATTTGTAGGGTGTCACAGGAGGACGAGAGGTGTGGCATGGGGTGGGGTAGCTCCTCATAGGTCAAAAAATATGACCGTCCAAAGGTCAAATGTGAGGGTGTTTTGGTGGTGTGGCACGACGACGCAATGTAGCGCGGCGAGGGGTTTCATGGCGTGGGGGATCGGCGACGGTGTTGTCGTGCGATGCCGGCCCCCGCCGTGTACCCACGGTGCATACACCCCCACCGCCCTAATATACTATTGTTTTAAGTAAAAAGCAATTAAGATCATCAATTTATAATTTATATTTAACACAAATTTATCCCACTGTTCTTCTAAATTATACTTATACACAATTTGAAAGGTCGGTTGCCAATGCCACCGGCCAATATAAATTAAAGTCTGTTTACGTATGGACGTAATCAGAAATGACTTATGTTATATATAAAATGTTTACGTGCTTAAATTTATATACGTGTTGGTCCTACTGATCGATATAACAGTGCACTTGATTGATAAACACAAACAAATCCCACTGATAACACAGATATCAATGGTATTTGTGTAAAATATAAATCAAACACTATAAAATAAGGATGAACAAGATGAACACCTCAAGAACATTCAATAAAACTCTTGTTTGATCTATTATTTGCATAAGATATTGTTTACATGGAAACCCTCAAATCTATGGCTCCTTCAAGCTCTCTAAAACCTAATTGTCACTAATCTATATATAGTGATAATATTTACTAATGACATACTAAGCCCCTAGACTTAGACAATTAGAGAAATTACATATAAAACATAAAAATGACTTAAACATAAATAAATATATTTTGTTGACACAAAATATATTTATTATCAATAAACTCCTAGTCATTTATATCTTCAACATCTTGTCTAGGTTCTTCGTTTCGAACGCGTCTGTTTGCCTTTTTCGATGACTTTGATAGTGAAGTTGACCTTTGTTGACTTTGACTGTGTTGATAATATAGACTATCCTTATCAGACCCAACAATACTCCCCCTTAGTCTATCATTATCAACATCTTGTATCGTGATCAGCACCGATAAGTCAACCATATAATGATCTTCAATCTTCCCTTAGATTGATGATTTGGTATTGAAGATTTTTCATCTTTCAGGCTCCCCCTTTCTATGCTCCCCCTCTTCTTGTGCATTTTTGTGAATAATCAGGAATAACTTTTCCAACTCTCTATTCTTGAGTGCTTCAGAAGATGTAGGAGGAGGAATCCTAGCTCGTATCTTCTGCAAACTTGAGAAACAGGTTCTCTGGTCAGGTACTTTGCTCAGCTGATGATCGGCCATCATTTGAAGCAAAAATCTGTAACACAATCACAACCACAATCTCGCAACTTCCTGTTAGATCATTTCAGTTAACAAATAAACCCGTGTTTATCTGTATGTGCAATTTCTCGTGAAATGCATGTGAAAATAGTAACATTTTAATAGCATAATATGAAAGACTTGAAATAATTTGAAATAAAAAACCCTATATATATATATATATATATATATATATATATTAATCTCCTTGCACCAAGAACTAATTCGATCATGAGATCACATCCTCAAGATATACTTAAGCACAAGGATGTATTTAAACATTGACAAGTTAGTGAGATCACACTGAAGCAGAGTCTGATCACGATTTTAAAATTTTGATAGCCAAAAACAGTTCAAGAATGATTGTTGGTATATTTGTCCAATTTAAAACCATGCCTTATTCTTTTCAACGAGTGACCTGCAACTGATTTTATCATGTTTTAGATTTGATTAGAGAAGCTCAGGTGATTTGGTTCCCATAATCATCCACAAAGAACTTATCCCATCATCGGGGCTTATTGAGTAATATGGTTAACTCTGTTTGATTTTCTTTTAAGTTTTCAACAATGATCTTAATTTAAGAATCATTGTGCCTTTATTTGGGGAACAGATGATGAGAGCTCTAGGTCTATACTTACGTATAACAGAGGAGATGATCATCTGAGCGTGCTGATGAGAGCTTCAGGTCTATACTCACGTATAACAGAGAATATCATCACTCCAGGTCAATGCTTCGCATAGTAGAGGAGATAAGCACGAAAAAGATTCTGAAGAGCTTACAAGAAACGTCAATTCAGAAACAAGGATGAGGGAATTTGGAAGAGAAGTAATCAAGGCAGAAGTCAGATACTCTCAACCCATTTTTTACGAGACTTGTAACTTTGTGCAGGCCTAAATGTCAGGAGAATAATCCTTTTCACCAAGTTCTAAAGATTTAGTTAGGCTACAGAATCACTGTTTACTTTGTTTTCAGACTGAGCCTACCAAGCATATCATATAATCAAACTGTCTTTTTTAGATTTTAGAATTTTAAGTGATACAGACATCTACATCAGTTACTATCATTTCTCACAAAGTACAAGTCATGCAAATAAGCATACCAAGAAGACATACTATCATTTCTCAGTCATCCCAAATCAAGTTCTTCGTTCCCGTGAAATCTTTATTCTCCCCCGAAATATATTTATTAACAATAAACTCCTAGTCATTTATATCTTCAACATCTTATCTCGGTTCTTCGTTTCGATCGCGTCTGTTTGCCTTTTCCGATGACTTTGATAGTGACGTTGACCTTTGTTGACTTTGACTCTGTTGATAATGTAGACTATCCTTATCAGACCCAACATTGTTCAATCATATTCTTGGTGAAACTTTAGAAGCCCAAATGTCTAGGTTTGTTAAACTGATAACCAAGATGAAGAGTGCAGGAATCACACTGGAGAACATTTCAGTGAACAAGAAGTTGTTAAACTCACTATCGTATAGCTGGAACAACAACTGCACTACTATCAAAGGACCAAAGATTTGTTTACCCTATCCCTGAGTGATCTGATCTCAACCATCAAATCCTATGACATGGATGATAAACAGAGAGCTACCAATTATATAAACACAATGGGAGCTGAAACATCAGCATTGTATGCCAAAATGGCTAGTAATTCGAATTACTATGTCAGTTATTCCCAGTTGTGTCAGCAACAGCAACAATCAGCATCAGGTCATCCAACAGTCAAGGATCAATCATTACCTCAAGTTCAACAATTTATTCCATCTCATTCCCAAAGTCAATCATCTCAACCTGCAACAAGCATTTGTTGTCAATTCCCAACCTAATAAGCAGATAATTCAGATAGCAGAAGAACACCTTGCTTTATTTACCTCCTTGATGAACAGCTATGAAGCTTTCTCTGCTGGAAGATTTAATACACCCAACATCATGGTTGATGACTTGCAACAAGTTAACCCAGATGATGTAGAAGAGAATGACATCAAATATCAGATGGCCATGGTGGTATATCGTGCTAAGAATTTTGCAAGAAGAACCGAGAGGAAAGTTTTTGGTCTAAACAACTCTAGCAAAATCGGGTTTGACAAATCAAACTTGAGATGTTACAACTGTGACAAACCGAGTCACTTTTCTAGAGAATGCACTGAGGGAAGGTCTATTCAAGCTGATAATGAAAAGAGGATGGACATGGTGGAGATTGAAACTAAAGGAGATAAGGCTGGTTCTTCAAACAACAAAGCACTAGTATCTCATACTGGAGGAGAGTATGACTGGTCCAACCAGATAGAGATATTAGATATAAAGCTTTCTACTGCTTTGTTAGCAGAATTTCAAAGTGTTGAAGATCAAGTTGAGGAGAATGTGTTAGCTGAGTTTGTGACTGATGATTTGCTAGAAGGGTGTTTGAGGAGGTGGAAGTAAAGAAGGTTGAAAGTGTGAACGTGAATGCTGAAGATGTAAAGGAAATAGTTGTAGAGATTACTACAGCTTATTCAACCACGGTCAAGGAGAAGAAAGATGAGGTGAAAGAAAAGACTATTGAGAACACTCCAATCAAAACTAAAGAATTTATTAATGCTGTTGAGTTTACTCCAGCATCTGCATGTGATGACAAAGAAAAAGCTGTTGAGATTACTCCAGCAATCAAAGCAGAAGAGAAGATTGTTCTAAAGGCCTTCATGGTACAAGTTGTACCTGAAGAGACAAAGAAGCAAGAGAAAATTAAAGTGGTACATTCTAATCTTTGTTCTGATAATTGCATAGAAAATGTAAACAGGTGTAGAGTTCACAACGAACACTTGATCTTGGAAGTTGAAAAACTATAATATCAAGATCGTAAATATAAATCTGATGAGAAAATTTTTAAAGAAAAGATAGATGGTTTAAACAAATCAATTTACCAATCAAAACTAAATCTTCATGATAAAAAGTGTAATATAAAAGATTTGACAACACGTAATGATGAACTATCTTTAGAAATTAACAAACTAAACAGTGAACTCTTGTCTGCTAAATTGGTTGTTGAAACATTTGAGCTTTCATCGAACATGGTTAAAGGTATAATCAAGTCTCAGATGATACAGAAAATTAATGGTGGTAAAAGTGGAGTTGGCTATGCTAACATTACACCACCAATTAATCATGATTATACATCTTTGCATTCATCAATTACAACTTCTGATGAAGAGACCTATGGATTAGGTTTTCAACCAAACACAGACTTCACACCTTCAGTCAATGTTTCACTGACTGTTGACCCTGTCACAAAAACTAAAATTAATATTAATCATGATAATTTTTTTGCAGAAAGTGTGAAGAAAGAAGGGTTGGTTGAAGAGTGGAAGAGCGATGATGAATTAGATTTTGAGGAAAATAAGATTTGTAATAAAAAACAATCTTGTAATTTATCATCACTTTTAAATGAAAGATCGACAGTTTTTATTGATTCAAATGTATGTTTAAAATGTCAAATAAAAAAAAAGAAAAGAGAATCAAAAATGAACTTTAAGAACAAAGAAAGTAAACATGTCACAACATCCATATCTGACTTGAAAACTGATTTCAAGAACAGATTTGTTTCTATAGGCAACATTGATAAAGAGGATCATATTTTTAAAGAAACCAACGCTAGTTTCTTTAAAAATAAATCTTCTATTATTGCTAACTCTGTGAAACAGGATGTTTGTAGAACAGGTTTGAAAGACACTGGTCCTACTCTAGTACAGAAGATTCATAAGGATAAAGCTACAATTCATGCTACATCAGCATCAGTAATGAATCTAAAAGCTAGGAAATTACCTCATTCCTCCGGAATCATCTCGAACAATTCATAACGAGAAAAAGGAAAGAGAGACTGTTAAAGAATCAAAAGGCCAAGGACATACTAAGGCCAGATTATATGATAACTATGGAAGTTATCCAAAACAGTTTGTACAAAACATACAAGCGTCAAATACATATCATAAAATATGTTGTTATGTATGTGGAAAGCCAAATCACAAGGCTAGAAATTGTCATCATCAACATCAATTGACAAACAAACAGAGATTTCATAATTCAATTTCAAACAATAGAAAACGTTTCTTTGTAAATGCAAATTTAAAAAAGAACATAAATAAGTCAAATGCTTTTGCTAAAAACAATACTGAAGTCAAAGTGAAATCAGTACAAGTTGATGATAACAATTCCACCACACTATCGATCAAACAAGTTCAAAGATAAAAAGTTAAAACAAATCATCTAAGCCTTTTGTTGTTGATAAATATGTTTTCGATGACAAAAGAGGTATGATATTGAAAAATGTATCATATTTAGATGAAAACAAAGCACTCAAGTCAATCATGGCTTGGGTTCCTAAAAATGAATAAATTTGTTCAAATTATGCATGAACAACCAAGACAAGCTATCAATAGTGTTTGGCATGTAGATAGTTGTAACACCTCAAAATTCTATTTAAAAGAAAACGAAAGAAAAAGTATCTAGAAGGAAAAAAAATAAAGGATACAAGTTGAAGGGGGTAAAGTGTACAAAGTACAAAACTTTAATACTATATTAATAAAATGGGTATGGCCGCCCCCTTAAAGGGAGATCTGCTTTTTGGCCCTCGGCCAAAGCAGAAAGAAAGGGAAGAAATCGGGTTTTGGAGAAGAAGAAGGGAAGAGGAAGTTGCAAAGGTTAGTTTCTTGGGTATATGTTCGGTTTTAGCTTAGTTTGCAGCTTGTAACCGAAGTTCTCGGTGTTTTAGAAGGTTGTTCTAGGGATTCTGAGGCTGAAATCGCAAGTGGAGGTGTTTGGTTTGAAGAGCTGCTTCAAGGTGAGTTTCTAGATCCCCTTTTTTTACTGGTTTTCTAAGTGTTTGGGGCTGTTATGCATACCGGGCAGAAGGTTTCTAAACCAAACCATGAGTTTCAGCATGATGTTCGATTGTGTTCTATTGATGTATGTTTTTAGATGTTTTCCTAAGATCTGTATGATGTTTAGTTCGTTCTAAGTGTGTAGTATGATAGATCTATGCCAAGGATGTGTTAGGATGATGATTGGGAGCTGGAAATAGCATAAGTTACGTTGCAGGTTAATCTGTTCATCCGTATTTGCTGAGCATTCAGCAGCCAAGTCTTTTGTGCATCCACATTTCTTTTGTTCATCCGCATTTGCTACAGTGTCCGCATTTGTTCTATCAGCATTTCTTTGGACACTTGGATATTTTCCGAAGAGTTTCATCCGCATTGTTCATCCGCATTTGCTATAGATAATCCGCATTTGCTATAGTGTCATCCACACTTGCTACAGTGTCATCCACACTTGCTACAGTGTCATCAGCATTTCTTTGGATACTTAGAATATTTTCTGAAGAGTATTTTCTGAAGACTTTTATCCACATTTGTTCTTGCTCATTTGCATTTCTTTGGGGACTTAGGTTTCTTTTTATGGAATTTTAGGAAGTAGAATTTAAGTGCTAAGAAATGATGTTTCGGGGCGGTTTATGCTCATTTATGTTACGTTTGCTTTGTGTGCTGCCATGATGATGTTGTTCCATGCTATGTTTATGTTGTGACTTTACATGGTGTGATGTATGAATATGCTTACGTAAAGTATTATGTAACAAAGTGAAAGACAATAATAATGAAAAGTGGAACGTAATGAACGAATGAAAGTCTTGCAAGCGATGAATGGAGGTGCACGACCATGTTGTCGTCAGCTCAAATGTGTGCGGTTTAGCTAACCCGAAGGATGCACACGGGGAGTCTATCCTTGAGATAAACTCGATGGGGGTCTAATCCTAGAGGTTGACCCGAATGATGTCGTGATGCTCACCCCAGTACTGTGTCGGTCTTCGGACATGATGCGGGGTTTGTTTACTGGCCCCGGCATAGTATCGGTCTACGGACATGAGTCGGGGTGTTGCAAAACAAGACGGGGTCCTTGTCGCGTACCCCGGTACTGTGTCGGTCTTCGGACATGACTCGGGGTTTGTTTATAGGCCTCGGTATAGTATCGGTCTTCGGACATGAGTCGGGGGTATTGCATGAGACAGGATCCAGATGGAAGTGAAAGATAATGATGAAAATACGAAATGTACGATATGAACAATGATGAAGATAATAATAAATATTATCAATGTGTACGTATGATGTGTGTTCGCATACGATTTCGAAGGTTATGTTTTAACGAAAGTAATGTATTTTATTTATAAAACTAGAACTCACTCAGCGTCGCTGACTTTTTGTATGCATAATAGTTGGCAGGTATTTTGTTGATGCTGAGGAGTTGCAGGCATGGATGCATACGCTACTGGGAGTGCTTTGAAGATTGCCATCCATATTTTGACATATCATTGTATTTTAAACTAATGTAATGTATTGAAATGATATGTTTTTGATTATTAATGAAAGTTTTAAAATCCGCTGCAACGGTAATGTATATTTTAAATATTTTATGCGATGACGGTCCAGTTTGTAAGCGTTCTGGAAACGGGGCCTTACAATAGTGGTTATTCAAGGCACATGACTGGTAATATATATCTGTTAACAATATACAACCTTACAACGGAGGACATGTTATCTTTGCGGGAGATAAAGGTGGTAAGATTACAAAGAAAGGTACAGTGACAAATGGTGTGCTAAGTTTTGAAGATGTCAATTTTGTAGAGGAACTAAAACATAATCTGCTCAGTGTCTCTCAAATTTATGACAAAAATTATTCAACACATTTCACTGATAAAAAATGTCTTATTCTAAAACCTGCCTTTGTAATTCCCGATGATTGGATTTTATTAAGAACTCCGAGAGGCAAAGACACGTATTTACTTGACATGAATGGTTCACATTCTTTTGTAACTGCGTCGTGATTGTTATCTAAGGCCTCGGAATACTTTGTTATGGCATCATCATCTTGGACATGTAAATATTAAAACTATGAGCAAACTGGTTAGAGGAAATCATGTTGTTGGCCTACCTTTGAAAGAATTTCAACTAACAGAACATTGTTTATCATGTTCAAAAGGCAAACAACACAAACTCTCTCATAAACCAATTGCTCATACCAAAATTGACTCTATTCTTCAACTGTTACACATGGATTTATTTGGTCCTGTTAGTGTTTTGAGTTTGGCACGTCGTGTATGTTATTTAGTCATTACTGATGATTTTTCTAGATTTACATGGGTTTTCTTCTTAGCAACCAAAGATGAGACATCTCATTTACTGATAAAATTCATGACACTAGTGGAAAATCAGACGGATAAAACAATCAAGTCCATTCAAAGTGATAATGGAACAGAATTTTGCAATCCTACATTGAGTGAATTCTGTGATTCAAAGGGGATATCAAGACAATTCAGTTCTGCAGAAACTCCACAACAAAATGGAGTTGCAGAAAGAAGAAACAAAACTTTAATTGAAGCAGCCAGAACTATGTTATCAGCAGCCAAATTACCGTTATTCTTTTGGGCTGAAGCTGTTAACACTGCATGTAATGTTCAGAATCATGTGTTAATCAATAAACAAAAAAATATGACTCCTTATGAAATCTTTTTCAAACATAAACCCAAAGTCAAATATTTCAAAACATTTGGATGTTGTTGTACTTTGTTAAACACATCCGAGTCTAAATCAAAATTTGATGAAAAAGCTTATGAATGTTATTTTGTTGGATATTCAGCCAACAAAGTAGCATATCGGGTTTATAATAAGAGATCTAAACAAATAATTGAGTCATTTGATATTGATTTGCACGAATCTAATAAAACAGATGCAGGTTCTGCACCTTCATGGGTTTATGATTATGGTTTTTTATTTGAAACATTTAATCGACCATCTATTGCTTCTACTGCTAATCTACCTTTGAGATCCTCAATTCCAGATATCTTTGCTGATGATATTGGATCTTTAACTCCTCAAGCAAAAGGAATATCTTCAGATATACCTTTTTCTTCAAGTGTTGCAGCTATTCCAACTTCTATTTCTGATATAGATTTACTTCATGATGATTCAGTTGTTGAACAAGCTCCACAAGTTTCTGTTCAGAGTTCCTCTTCTACTCAAATTGATCCAATTGATACAATTCAAGTACAATTTGAAGATCTTTCTGTCAACAATGATAATCAAGATGAAGATATTGTTTATCAACCTGAAGGAGGGAGCACTGCTGATGAACTAGTTGGTCACATGTCTAACCTAGATGAAGTTATCTCTGAAGATGCTATTCCACAATTGAGAATTCATAGAGACCATCCAACAGATGCAATCATTGGTCCATTATCACAAGGTGTTCAAACTCAAGTCCATCAGGAATGATAAATACATGTTTGTATTCATGTTTTCTATCATAAATTGTGCCGAAGAATGTTGAAATGGCATTAAAAGAAAATAGTTGGGTAGAGGCCATGCAAGACGAATTGATGCAATTCAAGAAGCTGAATGTCTGGCATCTGTATGAATTACCAAAGGGTAAGTTGCCAATTAGTACTAAATGGATTTTTAAGAACAAGACGGATGAAAAAGATGTGATTGTCCGCAACAAGGCCAGACTTGTTGTACAAGGATTCTATCAAATTGAAGGGCTTGATTATGAAGAAGTATATGCTCCTGTTGCAAGACTAGAAGCTATACGAATTTTTCTGGCATATGCTTCATATAAAAACTTCACAGTATATCATATGGATGTTAAAACTGCTTTCTTGTATGGTGAAATGAAAGAAGAACCTATGTCTGTCAACCATCAGGTTTTGAAGATACAGATCATGCTGACTATATTTACAAGTTAGACAAAGCACTTTATGGTTTACACCAGGCACCTCGAGCTTGGTATGCCACTCTCACTGAAAATTTGCTTGCAAATGGTTATACACGAGGTGCAATTGATCAAACTTTATTCATACGAAAGACAGGTGATGATCTTATTCTCGTTCAAGTTTATGTCAATGATATTATCTTCGGATCTACCAATGATGATTTGTGCAAGGAATTTGAAGCAGTCATGAAGAAGAAATTTGAGATTGGTTCTCTTGGAGAAATGACGTTTTTCTTAGGCATTCAAGTTAAACAAGATGATAAGGAAATACTGATACATCAAGAAAAGTATATTCACAGTATCCTAGACAAATACAAATTCCAAGATTCCAAGACAGCTCCTACTCCTATGTCTTCTCATCCTACTTTAACTCCAGATCTCATGGGAGAAGATGTTGATCAGCATATGTATCGATCAATGATCGGCTCTCTGATGTATCTCACTGCAAGCAAACCGGACATCATGTTTCTTGTTTGTTAGTGTGCATGTTATCAAAGTAATCCAAAGGAATCTCATATGAAAGCTGTCAGGAGGATTTTTAAGTTTCTCAAGGGTCAACCAACACTCGGCCTTTGGTATCCTAAAAATTTTGATTTCAATTAATTTGCTTATACTGACAGTGATTATGCAGGATGTAACTTGGATAGGAAATCTACTACTTGCGGTTGTTAATTTCTTGGTAATAGGTTGATTTCATAATGCAAGAAACAGTAGACATTATCCACATCCACTGCAGAGGCTGAATATGTGGCTGCATCAAGTTGTTATTCACAAATCGTTTGGATTCAACAACTCCTTGATTATGGCCTAAACATTTATGATACTAAAATCTTTTATGATAATACTGTAATTTTAAACATTATGAAGAATCCAATTCCGCATTCAAAGACAAAACACATTGACATCCGCATGCATTTCATTCGTGACTGCTTTGAACGCAAACTTATTCATTTGGAATCAATTTCCACAGATGACAACATTGCCGATTTGTTTACTAAGGGGTTTGATCATTTCAGATTTAATTTTTAGTCCAATCTTTGGAAAAGATTAACTTTAGTTAACATTTATTCTTACACCCTTTACAAAATATTTTTTTTTGTTTTTTAGTTAAAATTGTTATTTTCTGTTTAGATAATCACAATTTTAGAGGGAGAAAATTTGAAAATACTTAAAAAAATTTGTTCTTAGGGGGAGTAAATAGTTTGAAGAAAAGTACAAAAAGATTTTGGTTTACAAAGGTTGAGAAAATTAAATTTTCAAGAGTTTACACGAAATGATATTACATTTATTGATCATGATCCGATACATCTTAAGGCTTAACAATAACTAACTTGGATTATGTTTGATATGTTGATAGGCTTGACATTCAAGAAAGAAAAGCACTAAGCTCCGTGATTCAATGAAAGTAACTATCTATTATTGAAGTGGATAACTCATCAAGGTTTTGTGGTAACACTGAATCTTTGCTAAAATAGACTTAGAGTTACAGTCTAGTTATACTCAAGCTAGTTACTTTCTGATCCAGTTTCTTTCATATATTATGTATATATATGTAACAAATGAAAACATATGAAAACAAAATACAAGAGAGAAAAACAAACAAAAGGAGCAAAAAGAAGCCAAAAGGCCATATAGGAATAAAAGATGCCAATGAGCATAATAATAAAAGATATGTCATAAACATACATACTATATGATAAATTTTTTTTTTTTGAGAATATGTTCTGACACAAAAGACAAAATCAAAATATGGGGCATGTAAGTCCGACTTGGCATGTAAGTCCTAAACGTCTTGCGAGGGCAAAAACATAAGTCCGACTGGCTGTTAATAAGTCTTAAAACTTGTTAATATTCTGTGTTCAGAAATGTTTCTCGTGCTAGTTAAGCTCCAAATAGATACTATCTAAGAAATAATTGGTATTGAGAAAACTGATCAGAAGTGAAAGGTTTAAGTCAAATTGATGTGATTTGAAATCTCAAAATGTCTTGAAGCAGGATAAGAGTTTTCACAAAATTCTTGATGATGAAATTTACTGAGTTCATATAATTTTATCAAAACATGATAAATATCACAGCTTATGTGTCTAAGTAAAACTTGAAGTTTAAGTTTAACATGGATATAATATATTGACAATCAACATAACCAATTTGATTTATAATAAGGCTGGAAGATGTTAATGATCGATTTCTAAAATATGATCCTGTACTTGAAAATTTATCAAAAAATAGTTAAGTAAATAATTAGTCAATATTGTTTGTTTACATATATTTTTCTACTTGTTTCAATTTTATATCTTTTACAAAATTAAAGGTGTTAGAATAATTGTAAACACTTAATTAAACATAATCTTTTTCATAACAAATGAAATTGCTTCATAAGTTAATTAAAATTGCTAATTGAAAATTAAAAAGTTGGAAATTTTCAAAATCAAATGAACTTGTCGCATGCGAAAAGTTCAAAAACATGCGAAAAGTTCAACAGATGCGAAAAGTCTCAGTATGCGAGAACTCTGACTTCTAGCGCGAGAAGTCAGAGTACTATAAAAACAACAGTTGAGCAAAAAGTCATCCTATTCGCACGACAACTTTCAGATTTTCATTCTCAAAATTTTGAAGTGTCAAAACCAGCTTAACCGTGATTATAGTGTCCACTGACTTCACATTGTGATTCCTTAGTGATTTACAAGGTATATAGATGATTTTGTTTAGATTTGAATGTGTTTGTTACTTGATCGAAAGTTCATATGATGAATACATGATAAATTGGACAAATTAAACATGTTAAACCTTTAAAATGACTTAGGCGACATCTAATAATCAAGTTTTAATGGTTGAAATACTCTAAAATTGAACAATTGAAATTCTGAAATAGCACAGACTTTTCGCATGCGAAAAGTAAGCTGAATATGAACAGACGCGAGAACTTTCAAACTTGCACAGGACTATTTGCATGAAAATAAACTTGTCACGCTAGAAGTTGACTTTTAGTTAAAGTCAGTTTCAAGAGAAAACTCATCTTATTACGCGAAAAGTTAAATCTGAAACTTAAAGTCTTCGCGCGAGAAGTTCATATTTCAAAATTTTTTTCTAAGTGTGAAATATTTGTACTTATCAATTTTGTTCTATATTTCAGATGGCACGACCATTGGTTTTTAATAAAAACCATAATTCAGTGGCATTTCTTGGAGATGTATCGGATGATAAGGCTTTGTTTAGATCACTTATTGATGGGTTGAAGTCATCCCTGATTCATTATGCCATCTCAGAAAATCCCACTATTTTCACAGAAGTTATAGATCAGTTTTGGGAGACTGCTGTTAATGAGATTGATCAGGATGGTGAACCATGCATATCTGCCACAGTTAAGGGCAATAGGATAGTGATTTCAGCTGAAGTGATTAACGATGTATTATTGCTTGAAGATCAGGCCAACACACCAGTGAAGATAGATGATGACGTAGTAAGAGACTGCCTTAAAAGGATGGGATATGATCATAGATATCCATCTCTTGAGAAGAAGTATCTTCCACCATTTTGGAAGTACTTATTTCATGTAGTTATCCATTGCCTTGGCAATCTAAAAGCTAGCATGGATAGTCTAAGTGTGGTGTTTGGATCCCTGCTGATTTCTTTAGTAGATGAACTCCCTTTCAGCATATCCAAGGCAATATTTGCTGAGTTACAGAAGAATGTGATAGCTACAGTGGGTAAGAAGTTTGTAATGTACCCGAGATTGATTCAGCTAATAGTGAATGCTGCTCATCCTGAGTTAGCAGTATCCAACTCATCTACTTATGTTGTAATGGTGATGAAGAAGGATATTTTCACTTACCTTATAGGAGCTAGAGGAAATGCCTGGAATGTGGTTAGTTTTGCCAAACTTGGAAGGTTTGTTGAGGGTTTTCAAGTAGAGGCACAACCACATGAGACTGAGACTCGTCATGATCAGAGAGATGATATTGCTGGTACATCTACACAGTCTGCTCAAGAAGCACCTGAGAGTTCTCATGGTGCTAGAGGTACTGATATAGATATAGAGATAGACTCGTGGTTTAGTTCTGTAGTGAGACCGACAGTGATCAAATCGGGAATGTGCCATATGTACTGCAGGAACATCCCAGAGTATGTGAAACATCGGCAAAACGTACTACTGAGGATTGCGATGTAGATTTTATTCCTGAAGAAACACCAGTCACTAGAGGTAGGAAGAAGAGGATGGCAAGAAGAACTGGGGATAGTCCTCGTGGTAGGGGTAGAGGACTAGGCGTGTTAAGAAAACGTCAGACCCCTGTGACCAATGAGCCAATTGAGGAAGATATACCTGTTTTTGAGACTCCAGTCACAGTAAGTGAGGCTACACCAACTGAGACTCCATCTGATATGCCTACTACTACTGCTGACGTGTTGAGCACACCTCCTAGAGAACAAGTGAATGAGGAGACCATTTGTATGGAAGATTTCATCAACACTCCTCCTAAGCATTGATAGGGTGCTAGTACTTTGACTAGTTCACCTACACGTATCACACTTGATGAATGTGTACGTAATTTAGAGAGAGAAATGTTGGAGAAGACACAGATGATTGATGAGTTGCAGAGGCAATTTATTGAGAAAGATGAAAGGATCAAGGGTCTTGAACATCAACAAATGTTTATTTTTAGCTATGTTCAGATCCTAGAGCAGAACTTAAGGAATTTGAACTCTCGTGTGTCATCTCAGTCTACACAACACTGGACCACAGAAATTGGAGAAACAAGTGGAAAACCATCTGCTGGTCCTGACGCTGCTGAAGATCCTATTCCTGCTAAAGATCCTATTCCTGCTGAAGATCCTATTCCTACAGAGCATCCTGTTGATCCTGTTGTTCAAGAAGAGACAACAAAGACTGCTGATGTTGATCAAGAGTCACCAATCACTGATATTCATATGACTGCTGAGGATCAACTGTAGTTTATTCTGGAGAGGCGTTTGTGGAGCCTGAACATATGATGCCTATTCCTAACCCACTAGACGATGATGGTTTAGACTTGATAGATTATGAATCAAGTGATGATGGTTGTGAATCCAGGCATCGTTCAAGAATTATCAGGTTTGAATTGAACAAGTATTGATCGGGAAATTATCAACACTTGCTGTTTAAGAGATTATCAAACTAGAAATCAATCAAACAATAGAACAACCAGAATATAAGAATAATCAAACCACGAGTGTTAACGAATAATGATCGTAATGCTTTCTTGTTGCTATTTATGTTTTGATGTAAATGTTGCTTATGTTGCTTGATCGTATGTTGATCGTCTATCTACATCTGATCTTGATCTCATGTTATATAGAGATCTTATTCTATTCTGTTTCTAATCCATTGCTAATCTTTCGCTAACTTGTTGCTATAATTCAGCTAACTATAGTTATCTGAATCCTCGCCATATTTATCGGCATAGGAGTTCGAGATTTACAATGAAATAAATACATATAATGTTGTTGATGTGACGTGGAATATTCACTTGAAATATATGTCTTCCATCGCCATTAATGTTGTTGTTCTGCCACGTTGACTTGTTGACATTCTGTTAGTTGACTACTTGATGATGTGAAATCATACAAGTGTTAAACAGTCTACAGTCTTCTGAAGGAATTCTTCTTTCGCAGGAACTTAGTCTTCCGTAGCAACACTTGATCTTCATTGCTTGTTCTTCTGTGATTTTGCTTCCGTAGGAGTTCTTGAACTTGTTCTTCCATGACAATTTCTCCTTCAGTAGCTTCACTTTGTTCTTTTGACTTGTTCAACTAGAATTGTTCTTCCGCAAGAGATCTACGGATGTTCACTTCAGTTGTATTCCTGAGAACATCTACGGAAGAACACTTTATTCATCCGCAGTTGTTCTAACACTTGGTCAATTTTCCAAATTGACATAGTTTGATGTTCACTGCACACATTCACACATACATTATGAAATACATTATATTATATATTTATAACATATATAATGAGATGTAACATTATATTGTACAATTCATAAACACAAATGTAATGAAAATCATTCATATCATATCATTCAAATAATAATTACAAAGTGTGATTACAAGAGTTGATTGATCATCTAAACCTATACACGAGTTCTAAACCTAACAATACTCCCTCTTAGGTTTAGACTCTAGTAATCATTGGTTTAGGTCTTTCAGTTCTTGAACTCTTGATAAAATCTTCATTTTAAAGTATTATACGACAGTCTTTTGATCTTCTTATTTGAAACTGATCTGCCTTCTACCTATTCTTTTCAGTGTTTTATATTTCAGCCCCAGGATGTCCTCTTCAGTGGTTAGTGTTGCAACAACACTGTTATTGGATACCACTTCCAATTCATCCTGGTCAGAAATTCTTAATTCTGTTATGGGTTTTATCTCTGACCCAATCAGCTGCCCAGCTTCATACTTCCTCCTCTTGTGAGCTTTGGCACGCAGTTTGTCAATGACTTGAATAAGATGGACATATAAGCACAAGTCATTTTGAGCAGTTTGATCTTGCAGCCTTAGAAAGTTTTTGTCATGTAAGTAAGAGGTGTAGCTTGGATGCAACAACTTTATTTCAACCGGGTCAAAAAGTCTTATGCTTGCAGCTCTTCTTTGAGGATCATTCCTCAACAAAACTAGTTCTTTGTTTTTCTTTACATATCCCTAGTCTGTGATAGGGAATGTAAATTGATTGCCTTCTATTATCTTTATTGATGCAGTAGCTCTGTCTTCAGCTCCAATTCTCATTAACAATTCATCATCAACCAACTGAGACTTGGACTGAGACCTTCTAACTTTTCTTCGGTTATGCTCAGCATCTACCATTCTTGCTTCCCTCAGAACATCTCCCTTGAACTTGTGACTCAGTTTAGTCACAAGTCCGGAGAAGTCTCTTCCTTTTGGACTTATGGGATAGTTGATGATAGAAATGTTTTGTAGGACATTTAGGTCTGCATCTAGCAGTGTCAGTAAGGATTCCACCCCTTTGAAGTATTGCACCATGCCAGATGCCCTCTTTAGCATTGTACAGTCCCATTCTCCATCATATTTCCATGCTATTATGTGATGGTCTTCTGCTTCTTCTGGCGTTGTGATTAGATCAAAGAATTGAATCAATGTAGCTTTCTGCTCAGTGATCTCTCTCACAGTAGTGCCTAGAGGCCAGATCTTATGTGGAACTAAATCCCTTGGCTCTCTGATCAGTTTCTCTTTTCCCTGATGCATATCTTTTGCTTTAACTTCAATGGGCTCAGCAGAGGTTTGTGCTGATCGTTGTTGATATGCAGGATTGGGGGCTCTGGATCTGAATTTTACACCAGTGTCTAGCTCTGCCTTCATCACGTATTCCATCATCGCCCTTAACTCTCTTGCTGTTCGTCCTTTTAATTCATGCTGTTCATGATTGTGACTTTGCAACCAACAGATCATGTTATACCTTATGAGTTGTCTTGTATAACAGTGACCTAAATCCTTCTTGATTTTCTCCATAGCCTTGAACTTGGAGAAGGTGTCATAATTGCACACAGGAATTATCATTCTGACAGCATCAAATTCTTTCAATGTTTGGACCATCTCTCCCATGTTCATCTTTTCTACCAAGTCATATGGGAATCCATGGTTGGTCAACTGCATAAACATGGATGACTGTGGTCTCTCCTCTAATATGTCATCAGTTGTCAGTAGCTCTCCTTGTTTGGCTTCTTCAGACTCTTCTTTGGTCAGCTCTTCCAATTCAGGGTCACTTTCTTCTACACTTTGCATCAATGGGGTTTGATGCTCTGGAGAATCTGGTTTAGATCTCTTTGATGATTCTCTAGCTGCATCAGCTGTCTTCCCCAAGTATTTCATCTTCCTGCTGTAGGTGATCAATGCTGATCCACCTTTATTCTGTTCAGCATCAGTCACCTTCCTTTTCAAATTCACAATCTTAATCTCTTTCTCTTTCAGTTGAGTTGCTTGTTCATCTACCAAATCATTCAGGGCATCAATCACCTTGTTGTCAATCACAATATCTTCTCTCAGCTTTTTTAGTCTACCTTCTAGTTGAATGATTGTTGTATCTTTCTCAGCTATCAGCTTGTCTTTCTCTTTCAGCTCCTTCTTCAATCTTCTCAGCTTTTCCAGCTTCTTGTTTCCCTTCAGGATGAGGTTGTTATATTTTGCTACTAAATAGCTCTTACTTACATCTATCTTCTCATCCTTCAGGTCATCCTCATGATAAGCTTCGATCTCAACAAACTCTCCTTGAAGCACCTCCTCACCCTTCTCTTCCTCAGCCTCCATACACATCTCCTCAGTAGTGCCTTCTAGAATTTCTTCATCCACTTTTAGATGGAATTCTTCAGTTGAGGATAGGCTTTCTAAGGGTTCAGTAGGTGTGGGAGAAGTGGATGGTTCTAAAGGTGTTGGTGAGTTGATTGGTCAGTAGGTGTTGGTGAGGCAATTGGTTCAATTTGGCTTGGATGTGTGGGTGTTGGCTGAGTCACCTCCTCATCAACTACTTCAGTTGAAGCAGTATTGATAGTTGTTTGTGATGGGTCAAGGGATATTGGTTGTGTCTGTTCACTAGAAGAGGAGATCAAGTAAGTTATTGATGTTGATTATGGCTGTGGTTCTTGGTGATGGGCAGTAGCTGGTTCAGCAGCTGGTGATTGCTGTTGAGAGTGTGCAGGGGATTCAACAGGAGTGTTCTGGTGTTGAGGTTCTTCAATCCATAGGAGTTCTTGTGGGATGTTCTCAGTTTCATCCACCACATATGCAAATAAATCCATACCTCCTCCTTCATACTGCCCTTTTTGCTTATTGAGGAGAGATCTTCCTAGGTGAGTTTGCACACAAACATCACCATCTCGTTCAATTATTGGCAGTTGGTCATTGATGATCATCTGAAGGAATCTTGGAAACATGAACATTTTGTTCTCTTTCTGCTCTCTTATGTGGTAACACAGGTAGTTGAGTATGTACTTGGAGTAGTTGTACTTCCTACCCTAGAATATCCCAATAATCCCAGATGAAATATGCCTTGAAAATCTATCCAACCCAGACTTCCGGTTGGATATACACTTAAGATAAATGTGGCATAAAAAACGATAGGGCTTGCACAACCTGCCCTTTTTGATTTCTCCATGGTGGTAGTCACCATCATAGCCCATCAGGGCAAACACCTTCTGAATATATTCATGATAGAATACATCAGGATGACCTTTTTCTTCTTCTCCCAACTCCAACGCACTACGTATTGTGCCTTCATCTATCCACAGTGGTAGATTCCCAATGGTGGCAGTGATGACAGATCCTTCACCTTCATCTCCTACTCTTGCAGAGCTCCAAAAGTCTGTCATGTGCGATAGATAGATGAGTGGGTCAGTACCTAGTGCATAGAAGAGTCGTGTTCTCCTCAGGTAGCGGATGATGACTCTACACTCATCTTCTACATCCGGATTTATGAACGCTCAGACATTATGGTCCTTTACGAATCTGTTTGCCATGATGGCAGAGATGATTTAGTGAGAAGTATGAAGATTGTTAGCTTAAAGTGATCGATTTCGGTGAAGGTGAAATAGGTTTTGGATCAAGAGATTTCTAGGTTGAGGGTAATTTTAAAGTGAATAGAAAGGCCAACGGTCGAAGTGCCTTTTTATGCCTTTTCCAGACCAGGCTGTCTCCCTTTATCCTAATCACGTGGGACCCATTTACACTTTTTACCCCTTCTAAGGTATTAATTATAAATTATCAGAACAGTTAATATACTACACAATTAATAATCATGTAAGGCAAGATATGTTCTCTTCCGTATAACATCTACGGAAGTTAGCTCATTCTGTCTTTCGCAGAACATCTGCGGAGGAATAGATCTGTGGTTATTAATTATAACCAGTTAATATTCAAAAAACTAGTTATTCATACAAGGCAATGTATATATTTACGGAAGTCAAAGATTTCTGTCTCTTCCGTATATCATCTACGGAAGATGATTCATTCTGTCTTCCGCAGAACATCTGCGGATAAACTAATTATCATAACTTCCGAAGGTTATTGATCTAACTTTCTGTATGAGTTAACACATGGTTAAGTTAACACATGGTTAATCCATTAGTTGTTTTACTGTTGGACCTTATGTTATTGCATCATAGCAATTATGCATAAGTAATTGACTGTTTCAGATATCCTTTGCAGCCAAGTTAGTGCTCAAGTTCCAATTTTTCTTCATTTTCATATCACTGTATTTGAAATTAGTTAAACTCATTTGAATCTCAGTTTCATACTTTGACTAAGCCCCCTAAATTTGTGATTAATCATAGACTTATGTATTTATCAAAAAATTAAGAAAATAGCATGAACAGCAGTTAATTTGTCTAACTAATAATCATAGAGAAAATAATGATGTTCATAGCTTGTTACAGGCAAACATAGGATATACTAGGGATCATACGATAATCTAGACATTTTCCTGAATATTGTGTGAGATTATTTACTTGATCTAGTGCTGATTGCAAATATGTGGATCCACAGAAATTCAGTCAAGAGTGTAGTTTAACGTATCATGTTGTTTATCATGTTTTGGTAAGAATTAAAGGTAACAAAGATGAACTCATCATTGAAATGTAAGTTAGTCCTCCAGAAGTTAGTCAAGTTATCACTTTATCACACTGAAACTATGTTTCGTAGATTATAAGCTCTATCTTAAGATTTCTTTGAAATCTTATTAATGCTGAGATGATTTGCATGCTCTGTAATAAATGATCACATTTGATTCTTTGAGATCAGTTCCTTTTGGAACATTTGATGATTAGCATCCGGTCACTAGGTCTTTACTCACGTAAAACAGAGGTGCCCGTTGACCCAGGTCTTTGTTTACGCAAAACAGAAGTTCATGATGTGTAAAGATAGAGGTTATAAGGTGTTACAACATAGTAAGTGTGCATGGGTGTTATACTAATCACATCCGGATTAGACTTACTTGAATGCTTCTCTCAATGACTTGTCCACTCTTAGTCACCTTGACTTTATGTTATGCATGACATTGTTAAGTTTCCACTCAAGCTAAACCTATTCACATATCAAACACATCTGATCAGTAGGTAGTTGTTGATTGAAGAGCAGGAGTGAATGTCAAGTTATAGTGTACTATCATATCCTTAGAATATCAACTGCCTTAGGTAGTTATTTAAGAAAACTGTTTGCCTTTCTCATATGATTACAGTTAATAGACAAATATTGTTGTTGTTGTTGTGAACTGATCTAGGTTGAGCATGCCTAAGGATTCAATTAAGAAATTAAATCTAACTGAATCAAAGGCTTTAGTGAACAAATCAGCAAGTTGATTTGTTGTGTCCACTTTGATCAACTTGATTAGACCCTTTTCTGAACAATCTCTCAGAAAATGGTATCTGATTTCAATATGTTTAGTTTTACTATGTTGAACTGGATTAGCAGTGATAAACATAGCAGCTAAGTTATCTATGTATATTGGAGTTTGAAGAAAATTATAACCATAGTCAAGTAATTGGTTTTGCAACCATAGAACCTGAGAGCACCCAGCTGAAGCAGCTATGTACTCAGCCTCAGCTATGGATACTGAAACATTTGTCTGCTTTTTGCACTGCCAAGACACAAGTCGTGGTCCTAAGAATTGACATCCTCCAGTTGTTGATTTCCTGTTGTTGTTGCAGCCTCCGTAGTCACTGTCTGAATATGAGTAAAGTTTGAAATCTCCTTCTTTGGGATACCAGAGACCAAGTGCTGGTTTCCCTTTGAGGTATCTGAAGATTCTCTTTACTGCATTCAAGTGAGACTCCTTTGGATCTACTTGATACCTAGCACAAACACACACAGCAAACATTGTTTCAGGTCTACTAGCAGTTAAGTACATTAATGATCCTATCATAGATCTATATAATCTTTGATCAATAGACTTCCCTGTTGGATCTGGTACAATTTTGTCTATAGTAGATGTTGGTGTTTTGCATGAGGAGGATTCTGCAAAGTCGTATTTCTTAAGTGTTTAAAGGACATATTTTTCTTGATTGATGAAAATGCCATCTGTTTTCTGATGAACTTGTAATCCTAGAAAGAATGTTAATTCTCCTATTGAACTCATCTGAAACTCAATTGCATTAAGGCTTCAAATCTCACACTCTGATCCAACATACATATATTTGTACAACTAAAGATCCTGATGTTCATGTTTGAGGAAGAGTGTCTAGTCAATTGTACCTCTTTTGTACCCATGTTTCAGTAGGAATTTGGACAATGTTTCATACCATTTCCTTGGTGCTTGACGGAGACCATATAAAGCTTTGTCAAGCTTGTACGCCCTGTGAGGATAATCTGGATCTTCAAAGCCTGGTGGTTGAGAAACATAGACCTTTTCATCAATCTTTCCATATAAAAAGGCACATTTTACATCCATTTGGTAAACTATAAACTTCTTATATGAAGCATAGGCTAAGAACACTTTAGTTGCAATCCTTGCAACTGACTTCATCATAGTCTATGCCTTTCTCTTGTGTGTAGCCTTGTGCAATTAGTCTTGCTTTGTTTCTGATGATTATTCCCATCATCTAGCTTATTTTTTAATAACCATCTTGTGCCAATAGGATATTGGCCTTTAGGGAGATCAACTAGATTCCACACTTTCTGTTTCCTGAACTTCTGAAGTTCTTCTTGCATTGCTTCAATCCAGTTGTTATCTTTCAAGACTTCTGTTATGTTGGATGGAACTACTTGTGAAAGAAAGAAGGAGAACAAACAGATGTTTCCTGCTCCCCCTTGTTTTTTAGTAGTTCTGCTGTTAAGGTCACCTAGAATACAAAAGTCACCAAAAATAAATCCCTTCTGCCGTCGTCCCCCCTTTTTTTCCCTTCCTCGTTTTATAATTTGATTAGAATACAAAAGTCACGACTCTGCCCATGCGAATGGAAACTGACTGTCATTTGGGCTTCTTTTTTTTTATCACGACCCAACAGCCCAAAGGCCCACGCAATGCTCCAGCCACCAAAAATAAATCCCTTCTGCCTCTTCTCGTTATCTCGTAGAAAGTCTCTCCCGACTTATGCTGAAATGAATGAATCATGCTCCTCAGATGAGCAGTCTTCGAAGGGGAAAGTACTTACACAAGAACTTTGTCTGCATATCAGCCCAAGTAGTAATGGATCCTGTGGGTAGGGACTCAAGCCAGTTGTGGGCGCGATCAGTAAGAGAGAGTGGAAAGAGGCGCAACTTGCATGCATCCTCAGAACACCATTCACCTGAAAGGTGTCACAGATCCTCGCGAAGCGAGCTAATGAGAGTTAGGGTCTTCAGCAGGAAACCCGTGGAATTGAACAGTATTAGTGACCGTGGAAATAATTTGGGGAGGGATTTGCCAATTGTTAGTAGTGACAGGTGGCCGTGCAATACTAGACCTAGCTTCGGCAGCAGTGGGCTTGGCATAGTCGGCAATCACTCTCCTCACTGGTGGTTGTTCGTCGGCCATTGTAGATTCTGTGGCGTGAGTGGATTCGCTGTCGTATGAATCTTCCTCGGTCTCAGCACTGTTTCAGACTCGTTAGAATCGATTGAACGCACGCTCTGGATCTTCAAGTGGCTGAAATTCTGGCGGCTGAAATTCTGGTGGCCCAGCAGAACGGGTGTGGCGCATAAACTAAAAGAGAATAAAAAGAAAAATAAAAGAAAATTTACCTACTGATTAAGGCAGAACACATAAATAAGAAATAAAAAATACTAACAAAAGGTACAATTAACAACTAAGGCAAATTAAACCTAATTATAAATTAAATAAATCTAAACTAGAAACAAATGATTAGATCCTCGACTCGGGTCGTTCTCAAAATCGCCAAATCAGTGTTCCCGGCAACGGCGCCAAACACTTGATGTGTGAAAATATATATATAATTTATTGCAAGAAACGATTTTCACAATTTAGTTTTAAAAATGGAATTACCTACTAAACTTC
Source organism: Flaveria sonorensis (assembly GCA_025506505.1). Lineage (NCBI taxonomy): Eukaryota > Viridiplantae > Streptophyta > Magnoliopsida > Asterales > Asteraceae > Flaveria > Flaveria sonorensis. The sequence goes on along the minus strand of CM046425.1, from coordinate 50,529,341 downwards.
ACACAATCGGCAAGTGTACCGGTCGTGATGTAGTAAAGTTTAGGTAAGTCGGATATCGAATCCGTGGACACTATTGGCGGCTCTCGATAATAACCTCTATCGACTTCTAACCTAATTAATTTAATTATTTTAAGTAATTTTTTTATAAACAAATAACAGCTTAATTAAAATTAATTAATCTAAACACGGCGGAAGAAACAAACAAATAAGAATTCAAACTTGGACATTGAATACGATCAAATATGTGAAATAACTACCTAGGTAGGAATCCAACTAACATGTGATGACATAAAGGTAATAACTCGTATGACAATCTCTAAAAATTCAAATCTAGGGTTAACTAGGTATGTTGCTACTCCCTAAGAAAACCAAAGACACGTGTGAAGCACAAGATAGGTTTATTAAAATGTCTAATGGAAGATCGCCCCTAGGTTTTCTACCACATTATCATTAAGATTATATTTTCTAACCCTAAAACAAAGGACAACTTAATTAAATCCAATTAAATATCCTAAAACACTAACACCAAGAATGAAAGGCAAACACACGCTCTCGCGAAATCTAAACCTAACAAGCAATGGGTAGGAGGTTTTAAGCAATATCTATCACCCCTAGGTTTTAGATAAGGTAGCACAGTGCAAATACTATCAAAATTACAGCCAAAACTCCTAAGATTATCTCTAATCAAAGTTTAAAATTAAAACACAAAGTAATTAATTTTAACGTGTAAACCTAATTTAGATGTCACGCAGTCAATCAAGATTAAACATACACGAGCATGGCAATAACTTTCAAGCATAAAACAATACACATGTTCATATTCAATTGAGAAAATAATCAAGTTCTAAGATTAACAAACAAATATACGAAATTAAAACCAAATATTTAATCAAAACATGAATAGTTTTCAACCCGACCTAGGTAGTACTAAAAAGTTAGCTACTCATAATATTCATAAACAGAGTATAATAACAACTGAAAACAAGACAAAACATGGTTTATAATGTTCAAAGTGCGAAAAACAATGTCAAACCGAACTCAAAGCGCTCCAAGGATGATCCAAAAGCTTCCAAACCTTCAAAGCAGCTCCAAAATGCTCCAAATTCGTCCTTTCACTCTCTGTCATCGTCCCCTCTTTTTTTTTCCCTTCCTCGTTTTATAATTTGATTAGAATACAAAAGTCACGACTCTGGCCCAAGCGAATGGAAACTGACTGTCATCTGGGCTTCTTTTTTTTTTTTTTTATCACGACCCAACAGCCCAAAGGCCCACACAATGCTCCAGCCACCAAAATAAATCCCTTCTGCCTCTTCTCGTTATCTCGTATATTGTAGCACGAATAATAGTGGGTCCCCCTTCAAAAGTATATTACTTTTTTTAGTTACAGTGGGTATCCGTATTCTCGATCACATGTGATATGTATCTGGTCCAAAAGATAATTGTTGATCATGAAATTAGCCATTCTTTTATTTAATTGACTTCCTAATGATATATATGAATAATATATTATTAATATAATAATATGGAGTAAGTTTAGATACCATAACTGATATGATCCATCATGATATTATTGGGTTCTTTTGTTTTTCAACATTTGATTTCTCAACAAATTAACAATTTAATAATATGATCATCAAATTAAAAATCTCATTCGTTTTAGCTCGTTTTCATTAAATATCATCGAACATTAAATATGAATCAGTTATGTGTCAAATTAAATAAAAAACAACCCTAAAGCTACTCAAAGTGTAAGAATATTTATGTAAAAATATGTATATTTTAGACTACATCAGTAGCCTTGTGCATTAGTCTTGCTTTGTTTCTGATGATTATTTCCCTATCATCTAGCTTATTTTTGAATAACCATCTTGTGCCAATAGGATATTGGCATTCAGGGAGATCAACTAGATTCCACACTTTTTGTTTCCTGAACTGCTGAAGTTCTTCTTGCATTGCTTCAATCCAGCTGTTATCTTTCAAGGCTTCTGTTTTGTTGGATGGAACTACTTGTGAACGAAAGCAGGAGAACAAACAGATGTTTCCTGCTCCCCTTGTTTTGTAGTAGTTCTGCTGTTAAGGTCACCTATCATGTTATCAATTGGGTGATACTTATGTGTTCTAACTGTTGGTACATCATTAAGTTGTATGGATGAGTCCAGGTTTGTGATGTTGGTTGTGGGTAATGGGGTCAGTTGTGATGGAGAGTCAACAAAACAGTCCATCTCATTTTCTGGTGCAGCTGAATGAGTTTCCGCAAGAACAGGTATGCCTTCCGGGGTTGTGGACATACCTTCCGTAGCATGCAAATGATCAGCTGTATTCTCTGTAGCAGATATATCTGTATGTGGAAATGGTGTGAGGTGGTTTGAGGTGATTTGGTCCTTGGGGGATTTCAGACCATCATCTATGGAAGTAGAGACATCTACGAAAGTAGATGGTACTTCTGCTGATGTGCATGGTGTAAGATCATCCAAACCATCTTTGCTTGTTTGAGCTGATGCATCTAGATCATTGTCACTTTGGAACTCTGGAGGAACAATTCTGGGTGGATCAGCTGTCAATGGTACACTCATATTTGGAGGAACATGGGGTAAATGTATCTGCAGCACCTGTCACATTAAGATAACCAGAGTTAAATGAGTTAGTTAATGCATCTATATCAAATAGCCAAGATGATCCTTTCACAAACTGTGGAAATAAGGATTCATTAAAGGATACATTAGGAGTTTTGTTTCTCCTCTCAGCAACTCCATTCTGTTGTGGAGTTCTTGGTGCACTGAATTGTCTGGCTATGCCTTTGTCTCTGCAAAAAGTATCTAAAACATAGTTAACAAATTCAGTTCCATTATCATTTTTCAGTATCTTGATTCTTAGATCAAGTTGATTTTCTATTTTAGTGATAAATTCCATTAAAGTTTCTGATGTTTCACTTTTATGTTTTAAGAAAAATACCCAAGTGAATCTAGTGAAATAATCAACAATCACCAAACACTATTGCCTTTTGCCAATGCTTAACACATTGGTTGGACCAAAGAGGTCCATGTGTAGTAACTTCAGTGGTGTTGTGTTTGTGTAATTTGTTTTTAACTTATGTGGGACTTTATGTTGTTTTCCTTTATAGCATGATAAACAGTGATTAGAACAGTAAAATTCTTTCTTTGAAACACCAATGACTAAGTCATTTTTTACCAATTTATTCATGTTTTTCAAGTTTGAATGAGCCATCCTTCTGTGCCACAGTTGTGCTTCATCTTCTGATGATTTAGAAATCAGGAATGTTTCTTTGCTTGTTAGTGCTGTGTTGTTCATGTCCAACACATAGGTGTTACCTTTTCTTGGTGCTTTAAGAAGGATCTAGTCTTCTGGAATTTTGAAACCTGGCTTAAGAATATAACAATCAGAGTTATCAAAGAAAGCAGTATAGTGTTAGTCATAGATTTGAGATACACTTAGTAAATTAAACTGTAAGTTTTCACAAATATTAACTTTATCAAACTTTAAAACTCCATTTGTTACCATTCCTTCACCTGTGATTTTACCTCCCTTCTTATCCCCACCAAATGCTACATATGAAGCATTTTTATGTTTGAAATCCTGCAGGAGGGTACAGTTTCCTGTCATGTGTCTGGAACAGCCACTGTCAACATACTATTTGTTGTCAGCCCTTCTTGGATGTTCCTGCAAACAGAATAAACTTAGTTAGACTTAGGAGCCCAATCCTTGATGGTCTTGGGCTTTCCATTGTTATATAATATAATGACTTTCTCATGAATAAGTCTTGAAGTTTCTGACTTAGTTTTGATGTCATTTAATTCATTATGTGTTGTTTTGGGTGAGGATATTTTTGGTGATAATGATGAGGTGTTTTCATCTTGTTTACTACTGCCTTTGTCAAAATCATCAAAGAAGTCATCATCTTCTTCAAGAGCTATCTTTTTGTGTGGTGCATTCCTTTGCACTTGTTGTTTTTCCTTCTTAATTTTTAATTGCACCTCAGCAACTGTTTTCTTTGTCTTAGTAATTTTCTTTTTTTATTGTTGTTTCTTTTGTTTTGCACCTCTATGATTATAATCCTCATAAGATTTTGACTCTGACTCATTGGACTCTGCATACTTCTTCTTGAGGATCTTTGTTTTGTTCTTCTTGTTGAAAAAGCATTCCTTGGTAGAATGGTTGTTTTTGTTGCATATTGCACAATATTTGTTGAAGGAACAATCTGAAGTCATGTGATTGTTCATATTACATATTGAGCAATAGCTGCTGAAGAAGCAATCTTCTGTACTGTGATTGTGCATGTCACACCATTTACGGTACTTTTCTTCGGCATCACTGTCTGATGCAGCCTTAGACTTTTTCTTAGTTGAAACCTTTTGGTTCTTCAGTTCTTTGTCCAACTTTGCTGCTGATGATATCTTACCTCTACCTGACATGATGTCAAAGGGTTCTTGTTTAGCCTGCAAGTATTTCTTCTTAGCTTTGTCTTTGCTTAATGATTGAGCAATTTCTTGCTTATTTCGTATGACTTATGTGGATCACTTCTTAAGGAGCGAGGTCGACCACTTCTTCCTCGTTCTTAATCACTAGCCCGCTAATGTAATGCTTTAAATGATGGCCGTTTACCTTAAATGTCTCCCCGTCTTTTCCTCCATTTCAATTGTCCCGTATGGAAATACCTTGCGCACAGTGTATGGTCCTGACCATCGGGACTTTAGTTTTCCCGGAAACAATTTTAATCATGAATACAACAACACCTGATCCCCACACTTGAATTCTTTATTACCTTTCAGGTGGCGATCATGTAATTCTTTCGTACGTTCCTTGTATCGTGTCGAATGTGCGTATGCATGATCTCTCAATTCCTCCAACTCGTGTAACGGGTGAAATCGGTTCTGTCCGGCCATGGACATATCTAATTCACTGTCCTCAATGCCCAATACGCACGATGCTCCAACTCCACTGGTAGATGACACGCCTTCCCATAAATCATCCTGAACGGTTGTAGAACCAGTCGGTGTCTTATACGCCATGCGGAAAGCCCAGAGTGCGTCATCTAACTTATCGGACCAATCCTTGCGATTTGATCCGACTGTTTTCTCTAGAATCCGTTTGATACCCCGATTACTTACCTCAACTTGCCCACTAGTCTTTGGATGATAAGCCGTTGCAAGCCGATGGGTGACCCCATAGTGTTGCAAGGCTTTCTCTATCTGTGCATTGCAGAAGTGGGTCCCTCGATCACTGATCAGGGATTTGGGGGTACCAAAGCGTAAAAACAACTGCTTAATGAATCTCACTACAACCCTAGCATCATTCGTAGGTAAGGCCTGAGCCTCCACCCACTTGGAAACATAGTCTATGGCTACTAGGATGTACTTGTTCCCGCGAGATGGCGAAACGGGCCTATGAAATCGATGCCCCACAGATCAAAAATCTCACATGCCTGAATGGCATTCTGTGGCATCTCATTCCGGGATGAGATATTTCCTACTCTCTGACACGCGTCACAACTCTTCACAAACTCATGCACGTCTTTAAATATCGTCGCCAATAAAACCCAGCGTCAAATACCTTCTTCGCTGTCAAATTTGCTCCATAATGGCCACCTGTTGCTCCTGAGTGGCAATGCCTCAAAATCCTCCTTGCTTCATCACCGTGTACACACCTACGTACGATCTGATCTGCTCCAATACGGAAGAGGTAGGGGTCATCCCAAATGTAATGCTTAACATCTGCAAAGAATTTCTTCTTTTGTTGATATGTCATGCCTCTCATCAGAACCCCTGTTGCTAAGTAATTAGCCAGGTCTGCAAACCATGGAAACCCCTCTTCATGTGCTTTCACAAACATCAATGTCTCATGTGGAAAGTTGTCATCAATCATGTCTTCTCTAATCTCCTCACGTCCAGAGTCCTCTAAGCGTGACAAATGGTCTGCTGCAACATTCTCCGCTCCTTTCTTATCCCTAATCTCAATATCAAACTCCTGAAGCAGCAAAATCCATCGTATTAATCTCGGTTTAGCATTCTGCTTACTAAATAAATACTTAAGTGCAGCATGATCTGTGTAAACAATAGTCTTAGAAAGGACGAGATAAGATCTAAACTTATCAAATGCAAAGACTACTGCAAAAAACTCCTTCTCTATCGTGGTATAATGCTCCTGCGCATCTATGAGTGTCTTACTCGCGTAATAGATCGGGTGGAATGTTTGTCCCTACGCTGACCTAAGACCGCTCCTATCGCATAGTCACTCGCGTTGCACATCAACTCAAAAGGTAGACTCCAATCCGGGTCGACCATAATCGAAGCATTCACCAACTTCTCCTTCAGAAGCTCATAGGCTCTCTTACACTCCTCAGAAAATACAAATGGCACATCTTTCTCTAGAAGTTGCGTCATCGGCCTCGCAATCTTAGAGAAATCTCTAATGAAACGTCGATAAAAACCAGCATGGCCTAAGAAACTCCTAATAGATTTCACCGATGTGGGTAGCGGAAGCTTGCTGATAGTCTCAATCTTTGCCTTATCAACCTCAAGCCCCACGTGCGAAATCTTGTGCCCTAAAACAATGCCCTCTTTCACCATGAAATGGCATTTCTCCCGGTTCAGCATGAGGTTGGTCTCTTCACATCGAGCCAACATCCTCTCCAAACGCTCTAAACACAAATCAAATGAACTCCCAAACATAAAAAATCATCCATGAAAACCTCCATGGAGTCCTCGATCATGTCCTGGAATATAGCTACCATACACCGCTGAAAAGTAGCTGGAGCGTTACATAACCCAATGGCATGCGGCGATACGCAAAGGTGCCATGCGGGCATGTAAAGGTCGTCTTTTCCTGATCCTCCAAAGCGATGGGGATCTGGAAATAACCTAAAAATCCATCAAGGAAACAGTAAAACTGTTGCCCTGACAACCGCTCCAACATCTGATCGATAAAGGGAAGCGGGAAATGGTCCTTCCTCGTGGCATCATTCAGTTTGCGATAGTCAATGCAAACTCACCATCCGGTGACTGTCCTCGTCGGAATCAACTCATTCTTCTCATTAGTCACCACTGTCATCCCCCCTTTCTTAGGAGCAACCTGCACGGGACTCACCCACTTTGAGTCAGAAATAGGGTAGATCAATCCTGCATCTAATAACTTAATTACTTCCTTCTTAACTACCTCCTGCATGTTAGGATTTAATCTCCTTTGACTCTGTCTAACAGGCTTATACTCATCTTCCATGAGTATCTTATGCGGCAAAATGAAGGGTTGATACCCTTAATATCCATAAGCTTCCACGCAATTGCCTACTTGTGTGCCTTCAGCACATCTACTAGTCTCTTTTTCTCATCCTCTGTCAATCCAGTAGAAATGATGATAGGTAACTGAGATCCCTCATCTAGAAATGCATACTCTAAGTGAGATGGCAATTCTTTGAGCTCTAAGGATGGGGAGTCTCAACCGATGGCTTCTCTCTCGGCTCCTCTCCCGTAATCACCTCACACACGTTAGCTTCCTTGAGAGGCTGACTCTCACGATCTACCGATTCATGCTCAAAGGCAAAAGCGGTCAGCTCAATTTCCTGGTTCTCCCTAACCAGGATTTGTGAATCTGTCTGATCTGATCTGATAAACTCTTAAAAACTCGTAGTCACTTGTGTCCAAATGGTATCTATGAAGTACAAGGTATCATCCTGATCGTGTGTGTTCTTCATGATTTGTTCACGTCGAATGTAACTCTCATCAGCAACTCGTAAGGTTAGCTTGCCATCAAGGACATCGATCAATGCCCTCACAATGGCCAGGAAAGGTCGTTCTAAGATTAATGGGACCTTCTCGTCCTCATCCATATCTAAGATCATGAAATCAACAGGAAAAACGAACTTATCCACCTTAACAAGCTTGTTCTCTACGATCCCTCATGGATACTTCGCCGACCTATCTGCTAACTAAATGCTCATGCGTGTCGGTGTTGGCTCACCTAGGTCTAGCTTACCGAATACAGAATATGGTATCAAATTGATGCTAGCCCCTAGATCTGCCAAAGCATTACTCACAGACAAACCACCTATGATACATGGAATAGTAAAACTACCCGGATCAGTCATCTTCTATGGTAGTTTGTTCTGCACAGCAACCAAACACTCCTCACTCAATGTCACAGTCGAGATCTACTCCAACTTCTTCTTATTCGTGAGCAGATCCTTCAGAAACTTAGCATACTTAGGCATGTGCTGTAATGCCTCCACAAAAGGTAAGTTCACCTTAAGCTGTTTGAACATCTCAAGGAACTTCCCGTACTACTCCTCAGATCGATGTTGAGCCAATCGTCCTGGATATGGAAGTCGGTCAAAATGGACTAATGAGTCCTTTGCCTTTCTTTTCTTAGTAGCCTTCTCTACGGACTCCTCTGGTTGTGCTGTACTTGCTGGGCGCAGCCTTTTTTGCACCTTGCCAGTAGGGGCCTCCATCTCTATCTCCTTATCGACCTCCTCTTCAATCACTGCAGGAGGCTCAACCACACCACACGACTTACCACTCCTTGTCGTCATAGCTTTCACATGTGCATTTGGATTCTTCACTACATTACTAGGTAAGCCTCCAGGTTTCCTTTCCTGAAACATATCTGATAAGTGACTACAGTCCTTTCTATATTCTATAATAATGCTCCTTGATTCTTAATCATGGCCTCATTCTCCTGGAACCTAACCTGATATGCCTGATCTCTAACCTGTGCTTCCTTATACCTAGTGTCATCCTTTGCTATGAACCGAGTCAATAATTATGACTACTGCATCATCATCTCCTCAAGGGTAGGCTTCTTCTCGCCTTGACCAATGCCACTAGTCTGTCACTACTCGAAATCTGATTCTGAAATAAACTCTGAGTACGCGGTTGAAAACCCGTGGGTTCTCACTCCTCCAGTTCTACTGATTCCTCCAACCAGGATTGTAGGAATTACCAAAGGCATTTCTTTGCATCCGGTTGGGATTGCTGACAAAGTCAACCTGCTCCTGAAAACTATCAGCAGAAATAGGGCAATCAATCGTATCATGACCACTCGACAGATCTCACAGGCCTGCTCCTTCTTTTTCTGCAGGTCTGCTACCATCTTAGCTAATGCCTCAACCTGGGCGGCTAAAGCAGTGCTAGAATCAACTTGGTGCACTCCTCGCTGAGCAGCAACCGGGGCTCGGGAATCAGGGTACTCATAACTACTTATGGCTAGGTCCTCAAACATCATGTTGCACTCCTCAACAGTCTTGGTGGTCATTAGATTACCACCAGCAGTAGTATCCAGCATGTTCCTTGTCGCAGGAGTAACTCCATTATAGAACTTCTTAATCAATGCCCAATCCTCCAAACCATGATGTGGACACTTGTGCACTAGCTCCTTAAAACACTCCCAGGTCTCGTAGAAAGTCTCTCCCGACTTATGCTGAAATGAATGAATCATGCTCCTCAGATGAGCAGTCTTCGAAGGGGGAAAGTACTTACACAAGAACTTTGTCTTGCATATCAGCCCAAGTAGTAATGGATCCTGTGGGTAGGGACTCAAGCCAGTTGTGGGCGCGATCAGTAAGAGAGAATGGAAAGAGGCGCAACTTGCATGCATCCTCAGAAACACCATTCACCTGAAAGGTGTCACAGATCCTCGCGAAGCGAGCTAAATGAGAGTTAGGGTCTTCAGCAGGAAACCCGTGGAATTGAACAGTATTAGTGACCATGGAAATAATTTGGGGAGGATTTGCCAATTGTTAGTAGTGACAGGTGGCCGTGCAATACTAGACCTAGCTTCGGCAGCAGTGGGCTTGGCATAGTCGGCAATCACTCTCCTCACTGGTGTTGTTCGTCGGCCATTGTAGATTCTGTGGCGTGAGTGGATTCGCTGTCGTATGAATCTTCCTCGGTCTCAAGCACCGTTTCAGACTCGTTAGAATATCGATTGAACGCACGCTCTGGATCTTCAAGTGGCTGAAATTCTGGTGGCCCAGCAGAACGGGTGTGGCGCATAAACTAAAAGAGAATAAAAAGAAAAATAAAAGAAAATTTACCTACTGATTAAGGCAGAACACATAAAAATAAGAAAATAAAAAAATACTAACAAAAGGTACAATTAACAACTAAGGCAAATTAAACCTAATTATAAATTAAATAAATCTAAACTAGAAAACAAATGATTAGATCCTCGACTCGGGTCGTTCTCAAAATCACCAAATCAGTGTTCCCGGCAATGGCGCCAAACACTTGATGTGTGAAAATATATATATTAATTTATTGCAAGAAACGATTTTCACAATTTAGTTTTAAAAATGGAATTACCTACTAAACTTCACACAATCGGCAAGTGTACCGGTCGTGATGTAGTAAAGTTTAGGTAAGATCGGATATCGAATCCGTGGACACTATTGGCGGCTCTCGATAATAAACCTCTATCGACTTCTAACCTAATTAATTTAATTATTTTAAGTAATTTTTTTATAAACAAATAAACAGCTTAATTAAAATTAATTAATCTAAACACGGCGGAAGAAACAAACAAATAAGAATTCAAACTTGGACAATTGAATACGATCAAATATGTGAAATAACTACCTAGGTAGGAATCCAACTAACATGTGATGACATAAAGGTAATAACTCGTATGACAATCTCTAAAAATTCAAATCTAGGGTTAACTAGGTATGTTGCTACTCCCTAAGAAAACCAAAAGACACGTGTGAAGCACAAGATAGGTTTATTAAAATGTCTAATGGAAGATCGCCCCTAGGTTTTCTACCACATTATCATTAAGATTATATTTCTAACCCTAAAATAAAGGACAACTTAATTAAATCCAATTAATATCCTAAAACACTAACACCAAGAATGAAAGGCAAAACACGCTCTCGCGAAATCTAAACCTAACAAGCAATGGGTAGGAGGTTTTAAGCAATATCTATCACCCCTAGGTTTTAGATAAGGTAGCACAGTGCAAATACTATCAAAATTACAGCCAAAACTCCTAAGATTATCTCTAATCAAAGTTTAAAATTAAAAACACAAAGTAATTAATTTTAACGTGTAAAACCTAATTTAGATGTCACGCAGTCAATCAAGATTAAACATACACGAGCATGGCAATAACTTTCAAGCATAAAACAATACACATGTTCATATTCAATTGAGAAAATAATCAAGTTCTAAGATTAACAAACAAATATACGAAATTAAAACCAAATATTTAATCAAAACATGAATAGTTTTCAACCCGACCTAGGTAGTACTAAAAAGTTAGCTACTCATAATATTCATAAACAGAGTATAATAACAACTGAAAACAGAGACAAAACATGGTTTATAATGTTCAAAGTGCGAAAAACAATGTCAAACCGAACTCAAAGCGCTCCAAGGATGATCCAAAAGCTTCCAAACCTTCAAAGCAGCTCCAAAATGCTCCAAATTCGTCCTTTCACTCTCTGTCATCGTCCCCTCTTTTTTTTCCCTTCCTCATTTTATAATTTGATTAGAATACAAAAGTCACGACTCTGGCCCAAGCGAATGGAAACTGACTGTCATCTGGGCTTCTTTTTTTTTTTTTTTATCACGACCCAACAGCCCAAAGGCCCACACAATGCTCCAGCCACCAAAAATAAATCCCTTCTGCCTCTTCTCGTTATCTCGTATATTGTAGCACGAATAATAGTGGGTCCCCCTTCAAAAGTATATTACTTTTTTTTAGTTACAGTGGGTATCCGTATTCTCGATCACATGTGATATGTATCTGGTCCAAAAAGATAATTGTTGATCATGAAATTAGCCATTCTTTTATTTAATTGACTTCCTAATGATATATATGAATAATATATTATTAATATAATAATATGGAGTAAGTTTAGATACCATAACTGATATGATCCATCATGATATTATTGGGTTCTTTTGTTTTTCAACATTTGATTTCTCAACAAATTAACAATTTAATAATATGATCATCAAATTAAAAATCTCATTCGTTTTAGCTCGTTTTCATTAAATATCATCGAACATTAAATATGAATCAGTTATGTGTCAAATTAAATAAAAAACAACCCTAAAGCTACTCAAAAGTGTAAGAATATTTATGTAAAAATATGTATATTTTAGACTACATCAGTAGCCTTGTGCAATTAGTCTTGCTTTGTTTCTGATGATTATTTCCCTATCATCTAGCTTATTTTTGAATAACCATCTTGTGCCAATAGGATATTGGCATTCAGGGAGATCAACTAGATTCCACACTTTTTGTTTCCTGAACTGCTGAAGTTCTTCTTGCATTGCTTCAATCCAGCTGTTATCTTTCAAGGCTTCTGTTTTGTTGGATGGAACTACTTGTGAACGAAAGCAGGAGAACAAACAGATGTTTCCTGCTCCCCCTTGTTTTGTAGTAGTTCTGCTGTTAAGGTCACCTATCATGTTATCAATTGGGTGATACTTATGTGTTCTAACTGTTGGTACATCATTAAGTTGTATGGATGAGTCCAGGTTTGTGATGTTGGTTGTGGGTAATGGGGTCAGTTGTGATGGAGAGTCAACAAAACAGTCCATCTCATTTTCTGGTGCAGCTGAATGAGTTTCCGCAAGAACAGGTATGCCTTCCGGGTTGTGGACATACCTTCCGTAGCATGCAAATGATCAGCTGTATTCTCTGTAGCAGATATATCTGTATGTGGAAATGGTGTGAGGTGGTTTGAGGTGATTTGGTCCTTGGGGGATTTCAGACCATCATCTATGGAAGTAGAGACATCTACGAAAGTAGATGGTACTTCTGCTGATGTGCATGGTGTAAGATCATCCAAACCATCTTTGCTTGTTTGAGCTGATGCATCTAGATCATTGTCACTTTGGAACTCTGGAGGAACAATTCTGGGTGGATCAGCTGTCAATGGTACACTCATATTTGGAGGAACATAGGGTAACATGTATCTGCAGCACCTGTCATATTAAGATAACCAGAGTTAAATGAGTTAGTTAATGCATCTATATCAAACAGCCAAGATGATCCTTTCATAAACTGTGGAAATAAGGATTCATTAAAGGATACATTAGGAGTTTCTTCCACTATGTTATCATGTGGAATGTATACTCTATATGATTTAGATGGTGATGAATAACCAATAAAGAAACCATCATATGCTTTTTTAGCAAATTTTTCTAACTGTTCTTTTGTGTTTAATACAGATACGTGACACCCAAAAGCTTTAAGATATTCTATAAAAGGTTTTCTTTTAAACAGTAGTTCATAGGGTGTTTTATTATGTTCTTTGACAATCAAAGTTCTATTTTGAACAGTGCAAGCTGTGTTCACAGCTTCTGCCCAAAATGTTATTGGCAGCTGTGAGTCAGCTAGCATTGTTCTTGCAACTTCAATTAGAGTTCTGTTTCTCCTCTCAGCAACTCCATTCTGTTGTGGAGTTCTTGGTGCACTGAATTGTCTGGCTATGCCTTTGTCTCTACAAAAAGTATCTAAAACATAGTTAACAAATTCAGTTCCATTATCACTTTTTTGTATCTTGATTCTTAGATCAAGTTGATTTTCTATCTTAGTGATGAATTCCATTAAAGTTTCTGATGTTTCACTTTTATGTTTTAAGAAAAATACCCAAGTGAATCTAGTGAAATAATCAACAATCACCAAACACTATTGCCTTTTGCCAATGCTTAACATATTGGTTAGACCAAAGAGGTCCATGTGTAGTAACTTCAGTGGTGTTGTGTTTTGTTAATTGTTTTTAACTTATGTGGGACTTTAACTTATGTGGGACTTTATGTTGTTTTCCTTTATAGCATGATAAACAGTGATTAGAACAGTAAAATTCTTTCTTTGAAACACCAATGACTAAGTCATTTTTCAACAATTTATTCATGTTTTTCAAGTTTGAATGAGCCATCCTTCTGTGCCACAGTTGTGCTTCATCTTCTGATGATTTAGAAATCAGGAATGTTTCTTTGCTTGTTAGTGCTATGTTGTTCATGTCCAACACATAGGTGTTACCTTTTCTTGGTGCTTTAAGAAGGATCCAGTCTTTTGGAATTTTGAAACCTGGCTTAAGAATATAACAATCAGAGTTATCAAAGAAAGCAGTATAGTGTTAGTCACAGATTTGAGATACACTTAGTAAATTAAACTGTAAGTTTTCATAAAAATTAACTTTATCAAACTTTAAAACTCCATTTGTTACCATTCCTTCACCTGTGATTTTACCTCCCTTCTTATCCCCACCAAATGCTACATATGAAGCATTTTTATATTTGAAATCCTGCAGGAGGGTACAGTTTCCTATCATGTGTCTGGAACAGCCACTGTCAACATACTATTTGTTGTCAGCCCTTCTTGGATGTTCCTGCAAACAGAATAAACTTAGTTAGACTTAGGAGCCCAAGCCTTGATGGTCTTGGGCTTGCCATTGTTATATAATATAGTGACTTTCTCATGAATAAGTCTTGAAGTTTCTGACTTAGTTTTGATGTCATTTAATTCATTATGTGTTGTTTTGGGTGAGGATGTTTTTGGTGATAATGATGAGGAGTTTTCATCTTGTTTACTACTGCCTTTGTCAAAATCATCAAAGAAGTCATCATCTTCTTCAAGAGCTACCTTTTTGTGTGGTGCATTCCTTTGCACTTGTTGTTTTTCCTTCTTAATTTTTAATTGCACCTCAGCAACTGTTTTCTTTGTCTTAGTAATTTTCTGTTTTTGTTGCTGTTTCTTTTGTTTTGCACCTCTATGATTATCATCCTCAGAAGATTTAGACTCTGACTCATTGGACTCTGCATACTTCTTCTTGAGGATCTTTGTTTTGTTCTTCTTGTTGAAAAAGCATTCCTTGGTAGAATGGTTGTTTTTGTTGCATATTGCACAATATTTGTTGAAGGAACAATCTGAAGTCATGTGATTGTTCATATTACATATTGAGCAATAGATGCTGAAGAAGCAATCTTCTGTACTGTGATTGTGCATGTCACACCATTTACAGTACTTTTCTTCGGCATCACTGTCTGATGCAGCCTTAGCCTTTTTCTTAGTTGAAACCTTATGGTTCTTCAGTTTTTGTCCAACTTTGCTGCTGATGATATCTTACCTCTACCTGACATGATGTCAAAGGGTTCTTGTTTAGCATGCAAGTATTTCTTCTAAGCTTTGTCTTTGCTTAATGATTGAGCAATTTCTTGCTTATTCCGTATGACTTCTATGGATCTCACAGACTTCTTCCACAGATGATCTACTGAAGTCATGGACTTTTCTTCTGAGGCTCTATTTGCTGGCTTTTCCTTGTTAAGTTTATTGAATGCATGTATGCCTTCATTTAGTTGCTCAATCCTTGTGTGGATTGTCTTCATCATGTTTCTTTGTTTTGGTGGATAGGGTAGTTTAAGTTCATTCAGTACCTTTGGGATTGAGTATTTAGTTAAAATAGTTTTACCATTATACAATCCAGCATTATCAGACTTATCATCATCATGAAAGTCATCACAGTTATCATAATCAAATTCAGATTTACTTTGATTTGAGTGTTCTGATTCTGATGAATCAGATTCATATAATTTAGTGTCATTAGTTACATTACTATTATTTTTATCTGTTGACTCACACATGTTACTGGACACAAAGTGATTAGATAAACTGTTGGTCATAGACTTGGGCAAAGAAGTATAGTTATCATTCACGGGTGGTGGAACTGCATGAAATCCCAATCCTGCTTGTTCTTTGACTCAATATGAGAGGTTAATAGTTTCTCATACTGTTGTGATGACAATGAAATTTCTAATTTCACCTCAGTAGATGCATGATCTGACATAGACTTGGTTAAAGATGTAGTCAGATGCAGATACAATTTTATCTAAATCCTTTTGTAAACAATTAATTTTGACTTGATAAAGTTTGTGTTCTTTAACATGAGATTCATTTATAAGCAATGTTTCTTTTACTTTATCAGTCAATTGTTGAGCATGTGTTCTATATCTTTCTACTTCATCTATGCAAGTGGGAGAACACAACCTTTTTCTTACCTCAGCGGCCATTGGAGGAACTTTGTTTTCCATGTTGGCCATTAAAGCTTGATTCTTTGCAAGTACTTCCTTTTCATACATGCTCCAGTCACAAGTACCATCCTGCAAAATAATTAGACCAGTTTCTTTAGCATTAGTGGTACCTGTTTTATTGTTTGTTGTTGGTGGGGATGCATTGGTTAATTGAGGTTGTGTAAAGTTCTTTTGACTAGGTTGTCTTGAGTCAGTTGACTACTATTGATTGCTGTTGCACTCCCTCAAAAAGTGTCCATATAAGTTGCATTTAAAGCATCTTACTTTGGTCTTGTCCACACCGATTTTTGTTGATCTTCCTCCCACGGACAGTCCTTTGTTTCTTTTCATGTACATCTTTGCTCTATAGGCGATCATTGCCATTTGCCATTGCAGATCCATCTCTTCTACCTCATCAGGATGAAGTTCTTCTAGATCTTGTTGACAAAAGTGAGCAGGAGTCAAAGTACTTCCTAGATAAACCTGAAAGCTTGAACTGAAGGCTGCAAAGACAGCTTTTTGTTCTTCAGACTCCAGAACCACAGTAATTGGTTCTGTTTGATTGTTATTTTTTTTGGTTTTGGACTCATAAGCTTTTCCTTTAGTCTTTTTGTTCTGATTGTCGTGATTGCTTGATTTTGAAGACTTTGTAGCTTAGAAACTTGTCTCTTCTTCATGTTCACTCTCATCACAAGAGTTGTATTCATCTTCATTGGAGATGAATGCACTTCTAGTACTTTTCAATTCTTTAAATTGATAAGGAGCTACAGGTGCTTTCACACTTTTGTTTCTTGTCTTTTCATCCAGCTCCAATGTTTCTACCTTTGCCACTAGAGTGTCTAGTCCTATTGCTTTTAAGTCAATAGTGTTCTTAAACATAAACACAGTTTGTGTCCAGTTCTCAGGCAATGAATGAAGCATCTTTTTGTTCAGCTCTTCATTGCTGTACTCAAGCTCAAGTATGTTCATCTCTGTAACCAGTTGCATGAATCTATGCAATTGTTGAGGAACTGACTCACCCGGAATATGATGGAATGTTTCATATTGTGCACGGAGAGTATCCTTTTTGATGCTTCTAATCTCGTCACTTCCTTCACACAAAGTGTGTAGGATTTTCCATAACGAGTTAGCTGTTTTATATGATTCATACCTGATCAAGAGTTCTTCAGGCAAAGCCATAGTAAGCATACTATAGGCTTTGATGTCAATCTTGACTTTCTTAGCATCATCAGGTGATAAATTCTTTAGACTTATGGGTTGATTTTTATCCTTATAGTCCGCACCTAAAGCAGGTGGAATATAAGGTCCTTCGGTAATCGAAGCCCATAGGTCTGAATCTGTATAATTGACATGATTCCTGAACCTGATTTTCCATGTTTTAAAATCAGATTTGTTTTCCAGTTTAGGAGGTTGATAAGCGCCAACAACTGAACTACTCATGATAATTAATTTTGTTTAGAAAGCAACAATTTTGTTTTAGCAGTAATCGATTAAACAAATCAAAGCTGATAGATCAATTGATCTGGATCAATGAGCACCAAGCTCTGATACCACCTGTGAATCTAAAGATCGTTCAGGAATTATCAGGTTTGATTTGAACAAGTATTGATCGCGAAATTATCAACACTTGCTGTTTAAGAGATTATCAAACTAGAAATCAATCAAACAATAGAACAACCAGAATATAAGAATAATCAAACCACGAGTGTTAACGAATGATGATCGTAATGCTTTCTTGTTGCTATTGATGTTTTGATGTAAATGTTGCTTATGTTGCTTGATCGTATGTTGATCGTCTATCTACATCTGATCTTGATCTCATGTTATATAGAGATCTTATTCTATTCTGTTTCTAATCCATTGCTAATCTTTCGCTAACTTGTTGCTATAATTCAGCTAACTATAGTTATCTGAATCCTCGCCATATTTATCGGCATAGGAGTTCGAGATTTACAATGAAATAAATACATATAATGTTGTTGATGTGACGTGAAATATTCGCTTGAAATATATGTCTTCCATCGCCATTAATGTTGTTGTTCTGCCACGTTGACTTGTTGACTTTCTGTTAGTTGACTACTTGATGATGTGAAATCATACAAGTGTTAAACAGTCTTCGTAGGAATTTCTTCTTCGCATGAACTTAGTCTTCCGCAGCAACACTTGATCTTCATTGCTTGTTCTTCTGTGATTGTGCTTCCGTAGGAGTTCTTGAACTTGTTCTTCCATGACAATTTCTCCTTCGATAGCTTCACTTTGTTCTTTTGACTTGTTCAGCTGGAGTTGTTCTTCCGCAGGAGATCTACGGATGTTCACTTCAGTTGTATTCCTGAGAACATCTACGGAAGAACACTTTATTCATCCGCAGTTGTTCTAACACTTGGTCAATTTTCCAAATTGACATAGTTTGATGTTCACTGCACACATTCACACATACATTATGAAATACATTATATCATATATTTATAACATATATAATGAGATGTAACATTATATTATTCAATTCATAAACACAAATGTAATCAAAATCATTCATATCATATCATTCAAATAATAATTACAAAGTGTGATTACAAGAGTTGATTGATCATCTAAACCTATACATGAGTTCTAGACCTAACAATGGTGATGATGATGATGATGATGAGGATGATGATGGTGATGATGGTGATAATGATGAGGGTGATGATGATGGAAATGATGATGATGATGATGATCAAGGGGGAGACATGGGTGAAACTACTGGTACAGGTAGTTCATCGGGCACTGACAATGTCTCCGTACCAAGTCCCGATGATCCAGTTGATTACACACCGTTAGACCCTGCTACTGAAGCTGCTTGTGAAAGATAATTTTACACATTCCAGCAAAAGATCATTGCTGAGGAGAAAGAAGAAGAGTTTAGGATTTTTGATGATTTAAAAGAAGGCATAGAATAGACCGACATATTTGGAAATAGTCTTAAAGACTTGTTTTCAGATACATTGATTGAAGAGGGAGAAATCGTAGGAGAGTCGAGCAATCAGCAAACGACTGACGAGACAGCTAATGTTACTGGTCAAAGTGTTGTGCGTCAGGTCGGGAACTTAACCATTGCTGCTCCTCCTCCACCAGCTTTTATTGATACACTGAGGCATTCCAAACCTTTCACAAGGTACGGGAACTCAGAACCTATTATCAGCTAGGCTTACGATGCAGAGAAGAAGATGTATGTAGTGAAGAGAAAGGGTGGAGCTATCGAGTACTTCCAAGACGAACTCGACTTTCATACTCTAAGAGCATCTGATTTATATGCCATGGGTGATGTTCCATTTATCAACCCTAGTAACTATAGCAAAGCCAATTGGATCAGAAATATGATTTGGAAACAAAGCAAGACCAACTTCAAAGACTTTAAGACTGCCAAATCTAAAGTAATTGAAGATGATCCCGAATATATCCAAACACAAACAAACTGATAAAGATTCGAGTGTATAGGCATCCAAGATATGCAAAGAAGATCCCTATTCACGCTCCCGTGCCAATTAACAGCTTGTTAAAGCTTAAAGGGTGGAGTTGTGAAAAGGAGATGGGTCACGCGTTGATAAAATGTGAAGATAAAGAATACCGTGTCATTGACCTTATGGATCTGCTCAATTTGGAAAAGACGATTTGATGAAGTTGCAGGTTTGCCAAATTGCAGCTGATGAATCTGTTCATTTCATAGCAGCACAGTATGGTTGGATGATCATGAAGGCCATGACCAACAAGATGTATGCTTACGGAGGCAGCTATCAGGTTGATGATATGGACTTCTAAAAGCATTGATTTACCGAGCCTAAGGGAAGATTATAGGGGTTAAACCTGGAGGCTCGGGAAATCAAATCAAGATGAAGAAGATCAAGCCATGCGAGAAGTCTAAGTTGCAGCGCGAAAACTGATTCTCGCGCGACAACATCAAGTCGCGTGAGAACCAGTAACTCACGTGAGAACTTCTAGATTAGTATAAATAGAAGTTTTGTAATGTAATTAGTAAGCTTTTGTCTCATTCTGATTTTTATACTTACTGTAACTTGTGCAAAATAAGAGTGCAATACAACGAAGTTATTTACAATGTGTGTTCATTTTGTAAAAGTGCTCTGAGGGTGAGAGAGCAGAGAGTTGTGTGATAGGATGCCCGAGGGGAGCTCACCTCGGGTGGATCGAGCTTAAATGATGTATACTCCTTTGGTATTGTAATCATTTGATTAATAATATTCAATTGAGTTTGTTTAATGTTCGTTGATATCACACAAGCACACATCCGTCTTAATTTGACTATCAAGTGCAACAATTTGTGGAATCATGGTGATGAGGACTTTACAAAAATGAAACCACATGGCATGATATGACAAAAGATTACTTTTCAGACTGAAACTGTTAAAATAACCAAACTTCAGGGACCAAAACTGAAATTTACTCTTCTTTAAATTTCACATTCTTTCCATTCAACAATGTGTAATTATATAGACAAAATTACAAAAAAAACATCGTTTAAGTTTATATAAATTTGCAATTATCATCCTTTCTCTATAAAAAGTACTCTAAGCATCTTTTATGTTAACATTTTGTAACAGATTTTGTCTTTTATACTAACTGTCGTTAAGTCTTTCTGCTAATTCAAGGGCAAATTGGTCTTTTTACCTTTAAAGGACTATTAATGTAATTATTTACAAACATAAAGGATGTTTTCTGTAACTTTTTATCTTTTACTTAATTTATGTATTTTTAGAATTATACATATAAATATGACTTTTTATATAACATAATAAATATTATTTAATTATTTTCATCCACATATAATATAAATATTATTTATATTATTTATATCATTTAATTATTTATATAATCTATATAATTTAGATACGTGAATGAAAAAATAATACGTGGTTGAAAATAATTAATTAATTATTCGTGGATTAACATAACTAATTAGTTATGCGTGCATGAAAATAATTTATATATTTAGTTATTTATATACTATAGATATAACAATTCGTTCATATAAGGCGAATAAATCTATCTATTTTTCTATAGATAGAGAAAACCGAAATTAAAGATCTGCTTGTTCCCTTAGAAATTTATTAACCCTCCTTGAACTTAGTATGACATGTTACTTTTCTTTATAATATTCTTTAAATTCTTTTTGATCAAATTTAATATTCTATAAATGACTAGCCAACTAGGATTATACCGATAAGTTTATGACATATATCATGAAAATAATAGTTTTAACTTTTATTTGCTAAAAATATTAAAACACATCTTCACGATTAATATCTAACTAATAATCAACCAACTAATTATCATAAGATTACTTAATGGTAAGACAACGTAATAAATTAACATAATTAATAAGAGACTTGAGTTTAAACACTTTCTACAAGGAAAACATCACATAATGGTAAGCAAGTTTTTAAAAGTGTTTCAATTACGTCACTCATATTTTTATTTGTTTTAAACAAGTCATTAATTTTTTATTTTTTCAATGAAATCACTAAAGTTTTAGAAGTACCCAATCAGGTCACTCTTATTTTATTCATTTTTTTAAATAATTCATAGATACTTTAAAATAATTTTGTTTTTTATTAATTAAGTTAATTTGTAAAGAGTAAAATATCATTTTCGTCCATGACGTTTTGTTGATTTTATCATTTTAATCCAAAAACTTTTGTTTGTCATTTCAGTCACTGTAGTTTACTAAGTTGACATTTTCATTCATTCCACTAGCTACATTAAAATCTCCTCTAAATATAAGGGTATTTTAGTTTTTTTCAACACCCTAATTATCCAGTTAAAACAAATTAATCAATTAATATTCAATTAAAACTAAAAAAAATATATGAAGCGACTAGTGAGACCGGACCATTCGATTTAAAAGTATCGATTAACACTAACTCATGTTCTTCGATTGAGATCTATCGTGAGATTTCAATTGATCTTCACGTTTTGTTCAAACGTGCACCGTTGTTCGATTGAGGTCTGTTGTGGAATTGATGTCTGTTGTGGAATTGATGTCTGTTGTTGTCACGCTTTGTTTGATTGAGGTCTCCTATGGTCACGTTTGTTCGAACGTGACAACAACAGATCTCAATCAAACAAAATGTGACAAATATCTATCGAACAATGGTGCACGTTCGAACAAAACGTGAAAATCAATTGAAATCCCACAGCAGACTTCAATCGAACAACATGAGTTAGAGTTAATCAAAGCTTTTAAATTGAAGCGCCCAGTCATATTACTTTTGCATGTCTCGTTAAATAATAGATTTCTTAATTTGGTTTAAAGTTTAATTGCATTTACGATGATTGGTATTTTATGATTATTATTCAAGGACTGTTAATATCATATTGTTTATAATTTTTTTATACTTTTATGATGATTTGTAAAATCGTAACTGCAATTACCAAAAGAAACCGAACGCATAAAACTTTTCACGTGAGCTGGGTTTTTAGTCATAATGATTACAAAGTTAATATGACTTGTTTGTTCATTATTTTTTTGTGGTGTATATTTTATAATTTAGAATCGCTTCATATGTTTTTAGTTTTATTTGAATATTAATTGATTAATCTGTTTTAACTGGATAATTAGGGTGTTGAAAAAGACTAAAATGCTCTCATATTTAACGGAGATCTTAACGGAGTTAGTGAAGTGAATAAAAATTACAACATTTGGTAAACTAGAGTGACTGAAATAACAAAAAATTGCAAATTCAACATAACTTCAGAGGCGAAAATGTCATTTTACTCTTTTCTAAATATTTCAATTTTTTAAAATACTTTAAATTTTTTTTTAAATATTTTATAATTTATGAATAAACTAACTAAAACAATCATAAAACTTTAATGAAATGAGAAAAAATAACTTATATGTAATCTAATTGAATTTTTTAATTGATCTAATTTAAAGAATCCTCAAACTTGATAAGAGTTATCCATTTTCGTAAAAAACATTTTGGACAGTTTAAGAAAATCAAATCTTGAGGGTTCTTAATCAAACTCGAAACGTAACTGTGTTACCTTCGGCTTCATTGATTGAACACTATCATCTCTCTTCCTCAATCTCCCGACCAACAATGGCGGTATGCTTATCAAAACCCATAAATTAGCACCAACCCACTTCTCAAAATCAAATCTTGTGGGTTCAATCTATTATCTACTTCTATCACACAACCACTGTGTTCATCGGGTACTTTCGCTGTTCCCATCTCGTATCTTCGCATTCTGTTCTTCAATAATTGTGTTATGTTCAATAATCTATCATCTAGATCTGTTTCAGTGACAAAGATTGTATCTTTCTTGGAATTTCCGTTTAGGGTTTGTTGTACTTCGGTCGATTCTGTTGTTCATTAGGTTAGTCGTCCATTTCTTGCAATATCCTTGTTGTTGTTTGCGAATTTCGAAAGATTTCACTTGTTAAAGATTACTAATTGTCAATTCAGTTACCTCTGTTTCTTAATTTCACGTTCGAGTGATCTGTGATAATCGATAATTAGGGCTGTATCTTGTACCTTTGATAGAAATTAGGGTTTTGGAAAGAAATCTTGAAAATTGAAATGGATTATGGTCGAGAAAGTGGTAATGTTGTTCAGATAATCACCGGAGGTTCAAGAAACAGTGGTGATTATTGGGGGGATCAGCCTGTTTGGGCCACTGAGGATGAATATGGTGTTTGGGATAGAGAGACATCTGTTGATGCTAATTCAAATTCGAATTATGATGGGCGACAATCGCAAACTAGATCGGGAAGTGAACCGCCGAATAAGAAGAGGAACGGTGATGCACAGGCTACTAGTCGGTCGAAGGCGATTGGGAAGATGTTTTTTAAGACAAAACTGTGCTGCAAGTTTCGGGCAGGTACTTGCCCGTATATTACAAACTGTAATTTTGCTCATAGTATTGAGGAATTGAGAAGGCCGCCACCGAATTGGCAGGAGATTGTGGCGGCTCATGAGGAAGATAAGGGGGTTTCAAGTGAACCTCGGGAGGAATTTCAGATTCCGTCACTTGGGTCTTCTAGCTTTACGGTTGATAGTCAGAGGTCTTATAAAGGAAGGCATTGCAAGAAGTTTTATACTGAAGAGGGGTGTCCTTATGGTGATAACTGCACGTTTCTTCATGATGAGCAGTCGAAAGCTCGTGAAAGTGTTGTGATAAGTTTGGGTCCTGGTTCTGGTGGTGGATATGGTGGTGGAGGCCCTAGTGGTGGCGGCAATGGCGGTGGTGGCGGCAATGGCGGTGGTGTTGGAGGAGGAGGTAGTGGTGGTGGTGGAGGTGGAGGAGGAGGAGGTGGTGGTGGTGGTGGTGGAGCAGATGCAGCAGGAGCTAATTCCATGTTGAAGCCTTCGAATTGGAAAACAAGGATTTGTAATAAGTGGGAACAGACGGGGTATTGCCCGTTTGGAAGCAAGTGTCATTTTGCTCATGGTGCTGCAGGTATAGTTTCTTTTCATAAATTTATCGCCTTTTTGTTCACTTGAATTGCTAGCACTTGCAAACCTGAAATTATTCAAGCTTTACCTTGAATCTTGGATTTATATCTGTTGAACAAATATAATGCCCCGAAGGCCTGAACGAATGCATTGGTAACAAATAGGTTGGTTTTTACTCTCCCAAATAAGTCTTTGCAACCAATGTAAAACACAGGACTTATGAGAATTCTTAAGGAAAGAACTAGAGGTAGCGAAATGGGTTGGGTAACCAGTAAAAAGAGGTACAGGTTGGATTGTTTTGGCTTACATATATACTTCTTTTTGGCTTTTTTATCAAGTAACTAATATGATGATGAAATCTATATTATTACAAGAAACTTTTGGGTACATTGTGTTTTCCTCCAATATTAAAGAGTCCATATTAGACTTCTGACATTTTGACCCGTTTTACTTATAAGTAGATTCAATGGGTTATTGTTCATCTCTAATGGGTCAAACATGAAAGTTATTAAAAAAAAAATAGCTAAAGTTGAAACAGGTTGAATGTCAGCCAAAGCGTTATGCATTATCTCTCTCAAATCATTTTATCCAAATAAGGATAGTATAATCTTTGTAGTCATGTTTTGGACAATGTTTTGGGCTAACCCAGATAACGTCACAACCTTCAAATCATCTTGACCCGTACCCTAGATTACCTGTTTGTCCTGAACCTGTTTCGACAACCCCTCCCTCTCTCCCCCCGTAACCGACAAATACACACAAAATGCTGCCATCTTAGAGCTATCTAATCAAAGTCTGAATGATGATTACAGGAAGTTTTGGCAGACTAAATGTTCCCCATCATTTGTTATGATGATGTATTATCAATATGCTATCTATTCTGCTTATACACCTTTGTATATATGGATTATAATGCTTCTTTTGGCAGAACTGCATCGGTATGGTGGTGGGCTTGTTGATATAGATGCCAAAGATTCTCCTACTTCAATGGACCCAAACAAGCAAGGGCTCATGCCTTCAAAGACACCTGTTGAGCCGGTTGTAGCTGCTGGTCCATCAGCGGCTCATTTGGATGGTTATCATGTTGGGGCTCCTTCTCGGCTTCCTGGTGTAATTCCAAGGACTGGACAAAGACCCTTTCAAAAGTGGAAGGGCCCGGATAAAATTAGTCGTATTTATGGGGACTGGATTGATGACATTGAATAAGTTGTCACATTTTGGTTTGTAGTCATTGGGTTTTCTTTTTTGTATTTCGCGTTAAGACTGTTATCGACATGGAGTGTATCTGGATCTTTGTTTGGACCGGATGGTTTGTAATGCACATTATGACAACACAAACATGTTTCTTTGATGGTGTATTTTTGGCTTATAACTAGCAGTCACAAGTAGTGACTTTCTATGGGTGTCAGAAATTTTCGGTGTCTGCACGTTGATCACTCCATTTTAGATTTTTTTGTTAGTTCTAGTTTGTTCAGGTCACCATTTTTAGTCCAATTGTAACGTCACTCACATGACGAATAAACCTATTTAGTTTATTTTCAACATTAAACCCTTCGATAAAAATACACATCTTTGTGACATTCATAGTAATCCTTAAACAAGTAGTAACATAAGCAAAATGCTCTATATAAGTTTCTATTTGATGGTTGCTAATTTACATAATTATCAAATCAAGTAGGATTTGAATATGAAAACATTATATAGTGGCCAGTAATTTCTTCATCGATTATGGCAATTTTCACACATAAATATAGCGGCTTGGCTCGGTTTAGTTAAACCGGTTTTATGCACATGTTTAACGAACCCAGACCGAAAAAACCAGTTAACGAAAACCAAAACCGAATCCTTGTTCTTTAGTTATCTGGTTTCGCCTTTCTGGTTATTTGATGTTTATGTTCATAGTTAAGTTTAGGTATATTTAATTAATAATATTTTAAACCACATTTTGAAACAAACAGATATAGCATGGGTGTGTATGATACTTGCCAACAATTTAACTTATGTCCACAAATGTCAAAAGGTAAAAACTTGAGACACTTAAGATTATTATTTCACACATATGACTCATTCAATGGTTGCATATGCACCCTATAATCAAAGGTGAAACCAACCCCATATCACCCTCTTACCAAATATATTTGAGCTTCTCACCCTCATCCCCTTTTCTTTATCCTTCATTTTGTCCCTCAAACTATGCAACATGCAAACACACAATCTCATAACATCTTACCACCCAATTTTACTCCTTAGATCACCATCTTTCCCTCATCCTGAAACCGCCACGGGCCGGGATTTCGGATCTCCGGCCACCCTACAACCGCCTCGTCACCCGGCCAATGACGACGGAACCCGCCACCATCCCACCGCCAACGGAGCCGCACTCCTCCCCTCATGTCACCATTGTTCTAACCACTGTTATCCTTGTCCTCTTCTTTATAGGATTCTTTATGATATACTTTTGCAGGTGTTTCATGCAAAACATATTTCACACATGGAATTCGCGTCGTAACCACCCCGGGACCCACATACCCGGTCTACCCTCGAATTGTCAAACGGGTCTCGACCCCTCGATCATAAGTACTTTCCCCACGTTTATCTACTCGAATGTTAAAGATTTTCGCCGTGAGACGTATGGGTTAGAATGCGCGATATGTTTGTGTGAGTTTGAAGACGATAACGTCCTTCGCCTTATAACAAAGTGCTACCATGTGTTCCATCAAGAGTGCATTGACCTATGGCTCGAGTCGCATAAAACATGCCCCTTTTGTCGTCGCAGCCTCGAGACACCAATTAACTCACCCGAAAAGTCTCCATTTCCCCAAACTAGCACACCCATGCATGAGATTCAAGAAAATGAGGTGCTTGAAGATACATTTAGTATCAACATACGCGATGAATCTAACGAGGGGAACAACAATACTGATCATCCGAAAGACGAAAGCAGCAAGGGGAAGCATGTGACGATTGATATAGACCGACAAGATCAGAGATCAGATCATCAAGAAGATAAGAGTAAAGAAAGATTCTCAAGAAACAACTCAACGGGCCATTCGATTTCTAAAAATAGTAAGGGGAATGAAGATCAAGATCGGTTTACTTTAAGATTGCCAGATGACATACGCGTGAAACTCATTCACGGGCATAACTTGACACGAAGTTGTACAGAGTTTGGAGAGATTGACACGAGAACTTCATCCAGAAATACTGGATTTGGCGAGGTATCGACCTCTAGTGAGATACAGAAAGTGCAACCAACTAATTCACGATCTGTTCATATCGATTCGCCAACGTAGAAATGGTTGGATGATATCGTATGTGTGTAGTTTTGATACAGGAAATTTTGTTTTTACATAGAAAGTTTGTGTTTGTAGGTAGTTCGGAGAATTTAAGGATGAAATAGCATTTTCTTGCTTTTGTCATGTTTCACTTGAGTATAATGTAAGATGATTTTTTAGGTCTATTGTAATAGATTTATGTTTTTAGGGCTCAAGTTCGAGCACGCTCAGTTTAATTTTCGGTTTCTATCGTTCTAATGAACAAACATTAAATTTTGAAAAATCAGCTAATCGTATCCTGTGACTTTAAAAATAATATTTCTATACTGCATTTTTTATTGTTTTTGCTGTCAAATGCGGATTCTACTTACATGGTAACAAGATAATCACAGAGAGACCCATTACAGTAGTTGTAGATCAATGGCAATCTTACAGTTACAGATGAGCCTTCAAAGTTCATTGCTTTGAATCGCGTAGACGAACCATATTGGGCAGTTGTTCTACCCATTTTCTTGATCTTCTCTGCCACTTTACTCGACTCTGCAATGAAATCTTTCATGAAGTTTTTCAATCCCAACAAGCATTTGAAAGAACTGTAGTGATCTACTGATCTTCTCATTTCTATCATCTGATCTCTCTCAGTTAGTAGATTCGTACATATTTGAATTCTAGAAAAACCATCAAAATCAGTTTTCTTTGTTAGTTGATACATGAAAGCTGATTAAATTTGATTTTGAAGGTCATATATGTTTGTCAGCAACCTAACGGGTCGTCGGTTCTTGAGCTTTTTGTAGTGTCAGCCTATTTCCTGTAAGTTTTATATACAATATGTTCTAGTTTTATCATAGATACAAAGGTAATATAATCTTTAGTTTATTTCTGTACAGGCCAGTGACATTGCTTGTGCAGCTCGCAAACTGTTGTGTTCTAAATGAAACATCATATATGTAACTAATAAACTACAAGGCCAATTTGCATTATAATTTGAGGTTACTTACAGTATGCCCAGTTGTAAAAAAGAATAAAACAAATCCAAGTTCATTACCGATGAAAAACCCATCTGATCTTCACCTACTGAAAACTGGTTGAACAGGAACTCGGACTTTAACCAGCTATTATTCAACAGGTTGCTCATTAGAGGTATTATCTTCTTCAGTTTTGATTTTATCTTCATTTCTTTCACTAAACGCCAAAGTAATCGGCCTCCCTAACAACTCCTGCATTATAAGAATAACAGAATTATTAAAAACTGTTTATAAATCTATGTTTCTTGAGACATTTCAAGCTAAAAATTCCAACTTAACGATCATATCTGCAAGAAGTTACCTTCCCGTTGAACGCAGATATTGCAGATTCTGCTTCTTCTTTAGTTGCAAAACTAACAAACCCGTATCCTGCGCATCTACCTCCTTGGTTTTCAAAAACAACCCTGGTAGATACTGGATTAAACTCAGCACCAAACAACTCTCTTAGATGATTACTTCTTACTCTCCATGCAAGATTCGACACATAGAGCTTATAACGTTTCTCCCCACTAGACCGCGGTGGTGATGGTTTCTTGTTATCTTTTGCAAATTCTACCCGAATAATCCTACCCATTAACTCCTGCACCAAACAAACCATATTTCTTGTATCAGTAAGTGTAAGGAAACCACCGTAAGCTAGTGCAAGTGGTATACGTTACTTAAAATCATGTAACTCAAACATATGTAAGAACAATGAAGTGTTTATGTTTGTCAAACAGGTCA
The DNA here is from genome assembly GCA_025506505.1 of Flaveria sonorensis. Classification (NCBI taxonomy): domain Eukaryota; kingdom Viridiplantae; phylum Streptophyta; class Magnoliopsida; order Asterales; family Asteraceae; genus Flaveria; species Flaveria sonorensis. The sequence goes on along the minus strand of CM046425.1, from coordinate 50,499,834 downwards.
TTAAACTTAAGGAGCCAAATAATTTGGTTATCAAGTAACTGCAGAGTATGAATAAAGAGTCACTAAACTTAGTGACTAATATGTTGAGCATACATTATTTTAAGTGCTTTAATTGTAGGTTTAGTGAGACATATAAGAACACAATGTACATTTAGTGACATACATGGGAATCGAATTTTTCGATTACAGAGAGTGCCTCTTCTGTAGAAGCCATTGTAACAAATGCATATCCTCTGCTCTTACCATCCTTTTTCCTCTTTATAATCTGTCACCAAAAACAACAATCCAAACAAAATGAACCCAAAATCAGACATTAAAATAGCTAAAAAAAACCTAATCTTTCTTCTTTTGCAGCTAAAATCAGCAGCATCAGTAGAAATTGATGATATTTAAGCTTAAATTGTTTCAATTTTGGTGAGTAGAAACACATTATGTCTAATAAACACAAGAAATTGATATAGAGTTAAACCTCAGCATCTTCTACAGTTCCACATTCACCTAAAAGATTCTTGAGATCATCAACAGAGTATGACCATGGAAGATTAAGAACAAAAACCCTATTTGGTCGAATTTCTTTCTGGGCATTCTCCGATTTCTCTGTTTGTTCTAGCGAAACATCCTCCTGAAGTGCTGATGCTGCTGATACTGATGATGATGAGGATAATTGTAGCTTTCTTGAAATTGAAAGAGGATGGGGATAAGATCTGTTGGGAATCGAAAGTTTTGATCTTGCAGGAGCTATTAATGGGGGATTTGAGGAATATGAGAGACGGATGAATGAAAGTGGCAGTGATTCAAGTGTCGCCATTTTTGTCTGCAAGCAAAAAACTTAGGATTACGAAGAAGATTTTGCATCTCTGGTGCAGTGGATAAAGAAGCAAAAAAAAGGCGAATTGTTATTGTGGGGTTGGTTTTCTAGTGTATTGTGACCGTAGATGACACTGAAATATCATATTTCACAACTTCTATTTCATTTTTTTATTTGTTTTTAAATAGCAAATATAAGTTATTTTTATTTCTAAATTACTCAAAACTAATATATATTAAGGGGTTGTTTGGCAGCATCTGAATCAACCTCTTAATGGTTCAGATGTCTGAATGGTTCAGCACTTAATGATTCAGATTGTTTGTTTCGCGAGCAAATATCTGAATGGTTCAGACATGTGTCTCTGAATAGTTAAGCATTATACTAATGATGAATGGTTAAGATGTCTAATGCTAAATGGTTAAAACCTTTTATTTGAATTTGTCAGACATTTACCTTTAAATAGTTTAACGATAACTAGCTGTTAATGGTTCAGACCTCTTAATGGTTTAGCACTAAATGGTTCAGACCTCTTATTGGTTCAGCACTTAATCATTTAAAAATTGTCATACAGCCCTAAGTCTAGGTTGCATTCAAGGTCTTTATCTAAGAGGCAAATTAAGCCTCTACCACGTGATTATATCTTTTATTTTTTTATGAGTATGCGACTTAATACATTTAAAAGTCATAACAAGAAAAAAATTCTCAAGAGGTGATCGGGTGCTATTTATTCGGTGTTAAATATAGTTAATTTCATGTTTTCGTATATTTATACACATAAAATGGAGTTACTTTGAGACGTTTTTTGTTTCATGTGTTTAAAGCTTAAAAATCATAATTTGGACGTGTTAACCGTAGATAGAAGATTAATGTAAGCATGGAAGTTTGTGAAAGTGAGATTCAAGCCATTGGGAGTGAAAAGCCAAAAACGATATTCCAACGCATAGTGCTCCACTACCAGCGGACAATACTCTAACACCAGCGCAATTTAAAACACCCAAATAACCACAGCGCATTATGCTCTCCTACTAATGCACATACCCAGCGCATTATGCTCTCCTATCAGCACACTATGCACTGGCCCTAATCAGCTCCCGAATTTTAAGGTTTTTCAGCATTATTTAAAGATAATTCTAGGGTTTCGAATCTAACTTTCACACTTGCGAATTTTGGACGTTTTGAAGGCGATTTTGAGTGTTCTTTTAACCATGAAATCACCCGAGATCAAGCTCCAACAACATCAAATTCAACATTGAAGATCGAAGCATGCCAATAAGCGGCTAACTCGTTCGTAATCGCTTTCGAGTAAATGGTTCTTGTAAGTGAAACAATATGGTTATAATTTGGATTTTATTGTTGGTTTGTTTTCTATTGACACAAGAATTTAATTGTGTATTTGATTAAAGTTAAACAATTTGTTGATGTTAAAGATTTGTATTTTATCATTTGCATTCGGTTTTCTTGCATCGTGAGCAGTATGGTTTACGTGTGAATACCTGATATCTATGAATTGGTAATTTTGTGAACAAGCGAGTCTTAAAAGTTTGTTTTTTAATTATCAGATTAATTGGATAATTTCACAAAATCATGTATATGTAATAACCAATTAATTCTTAATAACCTATTGTGGATCTTTGAATTTGAACAAACAAATAATTGCCTTTTTTGTTATAATTTTCAAAAAACTAATCAAGTTTATTGCTTTCTTAATTATTTGCATTTAATTTCTTTTTCATCTTAAACAAAAAACCCAAAAATATTTGTTTTTTTTCCTATTTTCGTTTCGTATTTCAAAGTCATACGTATAAAGTTTTACACTTTCCACCAATTCCCTGTGAAGACGATTCTTACTTACCCATACTAGTTATTGGTATTTAAGTCTTTTAAATTAACTTGTTTTTTATCCAAGCACGACAACTCGATCAGGAGTACATCATGATACGTTGATTTTTAACGGTAAAGTACGCGTAAAATAAAGAAAATGTGTGTTAGGTGAAAAAGAATCGTAAGAATTATTAAATTGAAAGTTATAGGAGTTCCTTTTTTTCTACTAAAAATACGGTTGTTTATTTAATTTAGCTTTTTATATTATAAAAAATGCCTTAAGGTGTTTTTAATAAAATATTTAGAGTTAATTACGCAAATGGTTCCTGTGGTTTATTGAAAATAACAGGTTTGAGTACTAAAGATTTTTTGTAACAAGTTGGGGTATTGTGTTTTCAAATTGTAACGAGTTAAGGTATTAACACTAACAGACGTTAACTTTTCTGTTAAACCTAAGGGTATTTTCGTCTTTTCACTTTAGAAGGATTACTAATGTAACTTAAGAGACTGTTTATGTCATTCAATATATATAAGGGAGTGTTTTTGTAATTTACTATATATACACAACACATACTATATATATATATACACACACACACACACAGTGTATATATTTTCAATATTTCACCACCGCCGCCAGCCTCCACTGTCGGGTCCCATCACCGGCCACCACCACCAGCCCCCCATCGTCAGCCACCACCGCCAGCCCTCACCGTCGGGCCCCACCCCGTCACATCATCCTCACCACCATTATCTTCTTTTTAAATCAAAAAACAACACCGTCAATGCCATCTTCATCATCGCATCATCGGCACCATCTCGCCGTCCATGGCACCATCCATCGTCGATTCATCTCCAGTTAACTACCACTGCTACCAAGAATTTCCAATTAGGTAATGTTTAATTTGGGTTTTAGGGTTTTAAACAAGTCACAGGAGGTTGGGGGAACCACTGATGTGTTTGGATCTGGTTGTGGTAGTGTGGTCGGAGAAGGAAGGGTGCAACTAGTTAACGGTGGGTGACGATGGTGGTTTAGTGGTGGTGGTCATGGTGATCTAAATGCGAGTGGGAGTGAGACGGAATTGGGTGGGTTGGGGGTTTTTGGGGGTTAACAAGAGAAAGGGAAGGGGGATTTGGTAAGATGATGTTGATTGTGTGATGGTGGAGGTAGGGATGATGGTGATGGTGATGTTGCGATGGTGGTGATGATGCATTGATGGTTTTGATGTGGTGACGATGATAATGTGAAAATGATGGTAATGCTGCGATGGTGGTGATGATTCGATGATGGTGGTTACTGTGGTTAGATGGTGGTGATTGTAGTCTTCGTGTGTGTTCGGTAGTGGCCGGTGAGTAGAAGGGTTGGGTGGTGGTGATGGTGGGTAGATGGTGGTGGTAGTGGGTATATGGTGGTGATGGTGGCTGACGGGGAAGGGGTTTGAATTTTTAAAAGTTAAATGTAATTACACTAATGGTCTCTGGATAAAAGAAATGTATAAAATTACAAAAATAGTCCCTCAATGGGTATTTTAGTCATTTCACTTAAATTTAACTGAAAAACTAATGTCTGTTAGTCTTAATACCATAACTCTTTATAAAATTTAAAACTCAATACCCCAACCTGTTACAAAAAAGTCTTATTATCCAAACCTGTTATTTTGAATAAACCACAGAATGATTTATGTAATTAACTTAAATATATATGAGGCAAGCACAATCATAAGTTTGAGGCAAGCGCAATCATAAATAAAACTTGTTAATAAAAAATCCCTTATATAAGCATTCATATATGGTATAAATTTATGTAAAATTGATGAAGTGTTTTCTCGCATTAGAATTTACATGACATGCGTGTTAATGAATTTCCTATATAAAGATCCATATATGTGATTATTGTATTAGAAACTAAAATTTAATTCAACACATTCATTGTTTTAAAAAAGTTTAGTGGGTTTAATATACTAACTTGGGTTGAACAATTTTATTTTCGTGAAAACGAAGACAGAAAATGGTTTTTTGTATCTAAAGTTTTTAAAATGTAATTAAATATTTACTATTTCATATTTTCTTTATGTTTGCAAAATTAAATAAGTTATGATTATTTATAACTCGATCAGTTTACATTTATAATCATTGTTTAACTTTTTATAATCATCATTAATTATGCATTTCAAACTTGAATAAAGAGTTTACAGAACTAAAAGTATTTTAAAGATAATTATATGAGAACCCCAAAAGGAGATATTAGGAGATCGAGTTGTCAAAAGATAACATCATATGTTTATTATCAAATACATTCGTTACTATCGTTTCATAGTTGGATACATAAAAAACAACGTGTCGTGTCGTTAACGGAAAAGGAAATTAATAGAAAAGGATTAAAGTCGTTCCATCCCCATCGATACCCATTCAAAGTATTTGTTTTTAGAATCATTTTATAATTTCATAAACTCTCTTATATTAGTTAAAGTTTTGATTATAGTGACTATATCGGAAACAATAGTGATTATAGAGACATATATTGAAAACAATAGTTATATTAAGTTGAGAACGGTAAAAATCATTTTAACACTTGCGTTGTTTATTAAATCAGTCGAGTATAATACATGTAAATTTTAATATGTTTTAAGATTTATTCAAAAGTATGTGGTATTGATAGTTTTTCTTAATAAAACTAGGTTAGTATCCCGTGTAAAACACGGGTTGAAAAAAATTAAATAGTTAGTAATAGAGTTATAGAAACTATAAAATTTTAAAATAAGATATGATTAAAATTTTGCATAATTAACTAATTTAAGTAATAGGGTAGGGTTATTATAAAAATAGTATTTAATCTAAAAAGCCTAAAAAAATTTATGAGTTTGGCACGTATCATTTTATTGTATAAAAAAGGAGGACATTTTAGTTATTACGTCAAGTACGTCAGCTCATTGTGTTTTATTTGTTCATTGTGTCATATATTTGTATTCATTATTGTGTTTTACATTTGAGATCATTTTGTGTTATTTTTGTCATTATTCTATAGATTATATAACTTGTTATCGATCATTGTGTTTTACAATTATAACTACACAATGATATACTTTTTTAATGTATTTTTCAAAATTAATAGTGTTGAAGATAACACAATATGTTTTTTTTTTTTTGTCATTGTTTTTTATAGAATATATAAGCTTATTGTTACCTATCAGTGTGTTTTACAATTAAAAATACACAATGATATTATTTCACCAATGTATTATCAAAATTCATAGTATTTGAGATAATATAATGACGATAAAAAACACAATGAAACATTGTGTCATTTTGTCATTGTTTTTAATATATTAGATAAATTAATTATTAATTTATTATTATGTTTTACATATTAGAGATACATAATAATGTTATTCCACCATTATATTTTTAAAATTTATCATTTTAAAAAAACACAATAGTATTTAAAAAATACAATAACTAAAAAATACACAATGAACTATACTAAAGACACTGACAAGATATTAGCTTAAAAACGTAAAAAATCACTACTTTTATATAACAATACTATAATTGTTTTAAAGATAAAAAACGCTCATTTTTATTGTGAGATATTTATAAAAAATATGACACTGTATATAAAAGTTATGAACTTTTAATAAAATAATAGAACTTGCAAATAGTGAACAAAATTGGCTATTCCTAAATGCTATATGTTTTATCACATTTTTTCCTATAATTTGATCTAAACCATTGATTAAGAAGATTGATGGTTATGATTACTTTTTATATTTTTTAGTTTTAATGGTCTTTTTTTTAACATTTTCCTAAGTAATAAAACAATAATATCATTTTTTTCTAATTTTGTTTTTAATTTTTTAAATAATTTGATTTTTAAAAAACTGTTTCAAAGAAATGCTAGTCTTTATAAAAAAGTTTGTTGTATTTTAAAAACTTCATATAAAAAATTATTTTTTAAGAATAACATATATCTGATAAAAAGGATCAGGTTTTTAATTGCCTTTTAATTTGAAAAGAGTATAAATAATATTATTAGTATTTAAGATCATTATTAAAAAGAAGAAAATATGAGAAAATGTATGCGAGAAGGCTCAATGTAAGGGTCATGTGGCGTTTTGTTATTCTTCTATTATATATAGATATACATATGATTATACAATATATGCACACCTATACGAAACATGTGTTTTTTTTAAAAAATTTAAATGATTTAGAAGGGATAACATAAAATTAAAAAAAGAGTTAGGAATAATAAATAAACAATTGTTTTCAATTTTATCGTTTTTATTAAAACGATATATACATGTTTTATGCTGTTGTCATGATTTTTAACATACTATTGGTTTTAAAAAAATCACCCTATACTTACATACAACATTGAAGTTGTTTTTTTTAACGTCGATTGAAGTTGTTAATAGTTGAAAACCTTGCTATCTATTTATAACTAACAATAATTATCAAAGATAAGGGTTAGCAATGACATCATGGGCTAGTCTTGTTGATTATGAAATGGGACCCAAAACCCATTTAAAGCATGGCAACTTGTGAGTATTATATTTGGTCTGAGGTGGAAATTGAAAAGCAAGTGCAAAGGGGGTAAGAGAATATCTCCATGTCTTGCCAATTCATTGAAAAATATATTATCTTTTGATCCTTTGAATTATACTCGATATGTAAAAAGTGACCTTAGGTTATTAGATGATCCATTGACATGTTTTTATCTTGGATTTATTTGAAACAAATTTTAAATAAACTACTACTTGGCATTATCTTCATGATGGATGCAATTATAATCTTAACTTATAATACAAAGATTTTAGTAAGTAGAAATAATAATGGGAAGAAGGTAAGGAGGGTGGGGTTGTGGTTTGTTCTTTTTTGATTAGAGAGGTTATATGGTGTCGGAGTCATAGAAAGTAGCCAATCAACATATTGCCATAAGTAAAAGTTACATATAGAAGAGAGAGTCACTCCCCACTTCTATGAGACCTTTCTTTGATAGTTTTTCGATGTTTATCATTATGCTATTTATTAATGTATCAAATATGAGTATACATGCAGTGTGAGTTCAAATGAGAAGCAACCCATTATGAAACATTTTATTTACTGTTAAATATATGAATCAACTACTTAATACATTACATTCAGAGGTAATGTATTTGATGATAAATATACCTATCTAGCGATTACAATGTCATTGTTCTAATAATTTCACATCTAGTGTAGTTACCAACGTATCAAATGACTTTTAAATACTTAGTGATTTTTATATTTAGATTTAATATATCACTTAAAAAGACTAAACCATGTTAAGAAAACGAATTTAAGTTGTAACTAGATACCTAAAATAATTTTTAATTGAATAATTAAAATTTTTAAGTAAAATCAATGATCTTAGCATTTTTCTTGTAGTTTTTAAAATCATATTTGGGTAACTTAAAATATAATAGAATCATTTATTGATATGAATTAAATTTGTCAAGATACCATGGTGTTCCATCAAGATTAGCACCACAAACCACCCAATAACACACATTTCCAAATCAATTATAGACAACACACTTTTCATATTTTATAAAAGTACATTGGCATTATTCACACATTCTAAACCATACCACAAAACCATAATTACATTTTTCACCAACCTTAATCTATAAACAAAATATTAAACACTTTTAAACCTTATATTTATGGTTTCCCCATTTTTCCCTTCTTTCCATAACTAATCCTACAAGGGGCTTCTTTGTACAAAGGAAGAGTTCCACTATCCACACACAAGCTTTCAAAGGTAAAATACTAAAATGCACCTGAGTTTGGAAAAGTGTAAGGGTTGTATTTGAGATGAATTTGGAACTAGAGGGGCCATTGAGGAGTTAAGTAAAACTTGAGGGGGCTAGATGTCTAATCGGCTTAACATTTTTTTAATGAATAAAGTCGATTGTCTAACACGTCCTGACAGGGTAGATTAGTCACACCATCATGTTTCGCTTAGCATTCTATAGTCAGTCCTCCCATTGGTGCTCTATGGGGTATACCCTTTCTCCTCTTGGTTGTTCGGAAACTCGCTGCCGTCGGTGGTGGTGTCGAAGGCGTGAAGCTCTGAACGCTGGCGTTATTGTGGTTGCTCCGCCGCCGGAGATGGCTGCCACCACCATACGAGTCATCGGAATCCGACACAGCCATTATCAAAAGCTTCTTCTCCGGCGAGACCTTCATACTCCTCTCAAAATTCATGGATGTCCCCACAATCTAACAACAAAAATCACCAAATTCAATCATTGACTCAAAAATACATATGAAAAAGATCAAGATTCCCACTTGGGTTTTTGAATTGATCCCATCCCCACTAATCAAAAAGTCAAATTTGTGATCATCTTCATCAAGAACACACAAAAAACCCAATTCAATGGTTCAAATTGACACCATTTTAATCACGAAATTCAACCATTGATTCAAGAATTCATATGAAATTACCTTGCACCCAAGTGAGCAAAATCGAAATGAATCAAGAAGCCCACGATCACAAACTTCACAGGTGTTCGTAACACCTTTCCCCGGTTTCGGCTGCGGTCGTTCATTCAAGAACACAACTTTTGCACTGTTAATAACATAAGTCTGTACTGAACTGATGTCTAAAAACTTTTGAATCTCAGATACCCTTATCACATCATGATACGAAGACCTCCGTATCTGCAAATTGATCGAAAATATCGAAAATTTCACTCCCATTGTGGATTAACTAACAAAATTCGAACAAGAAGAAGTAGAAAATACCTGAATTGAACGGTGATCGATATGGTGATTGAGACAGAGAGAACACAGAGGACCGTTAATACAATCCAAACAATACATATTGCATTCGGATTTGTGCGAATTTGCGTGTAATTTGCATTGAACAAAGAAGGATTCACGAAGCAGAGGCTTTAACCATGGGGGCCATTTTGTTTCTTCTGCAACAGGGGCTCCTGCACCCTACATTATCATCAAGAGATTCGAGATCCATACATCATGTATATTTTTGGAAAAAAGAAAAAGTTAACTGCATCAGTTTACAGTGTTTGTAAACGACAGTTTATCGATTCAAACTGCGGGCGATAGTTTACGGTGCTTGTAAACGACAATTTATCAATTTAAACTGCAGTTTTAAGGGGCGGTGTATGTAACACAGAACCATCATCAATTCAAATTCAAAAACCAACAGATGAAAGTCAAAATCAAATTAAAAATTGAAAGTTACCATGATTCTGCGGTTCTTATGTTTGATTTCACGAAGAAAGGTGGTTTCTTGAGTGTGAATCGCCAGTTTAGGAAGTGGGAGAGACGATGAATGTAGAAGATGATGGTGGTGAAAGAGAATGGAGGTTGACTCTTATACGCTCATATTTTAGTGTGATTATTATTTATATAGTGTGATAATTATATTTATATAATGATAATGATTCGATTTTATTTTATTTAAAATGAAAGATGTGGTATTAAATTTAAGTGAAATAATCAATGTGAATAATTATATGTACGTCTTTTGATTCTCACCAGCCTAAAAGAGAACTATATCATTAATAACAACTTTAGATGAAAATAAAATTTAAATAGAAAGAGGTGTGGCTGTTGCGAGTTGTGAGCGTGAAAAAATAATATGGCTAAGTAGGTAAAAAGAATCGCTTCAATCTGTGACCTTTTTAAACATTAAAAGATAGATAAAAAGACACGTTAAAATGCTAATAATAATAAGCAATTTGCAACATCAAATGTAGTATTCTTATTGGACAAACAAAACTTAAAAGGAAAAACAAATAGAAAAACATTAGGTTTTAAATGATAGGTCAATTAATATTAAAACATCATATTTTAAATTTATTAAGTAAAACACTAATGAGTAATGACTTTTACAAAGATGCTTCAATCGCTTGTACAAAATGATATAAACATCGAAAACGTGATGCGGATCATACTTTTTACTATTTTTAAAATGATTATAAATTTATTAATAAAAAATATTAAACACAATTGAATTTATAAATTTTACAATTTGAGTTAAATAGGTCCCATTCCTATTATAGTCACGTAATATATCAGATTATCAGCCACATATATATTTAAATTAACTTATTTTATTTTGACATGATATGTGTAATTCTATTAGAAACGAGTGTATTGGAAAAAAATTCTTATGGTAATATATAAATATTTGATTTTTAAAGAAAATATTCGAAGTAGTTATTTTACATGTGTTATACATAACACATTTGTTAATACTATGTATCCAACTTTTCTCATGTAATTGCATAATCTCATAAATTGCAAGTTCAATTCATGTCTAACACGAATGGTGAATATCTATCATACTTTCAATCACGTATCATGAGCAAAACATTTGATTGTAGTTTACTAATAAAACTCCATACGTACATGAAATGAATCATATATTATCTGTTTTATTGGTATATTAATAACTCCATAGTTTATCGTTTTTATGATAATATTCCATTTCTAAACTTCCCAAAAGTACTCTAAAATTTTCAAAAATATCACACACAAGAAGATTTATAGTTTCAAAATGGTAATTCACATACCAAAAATAGTGTGTAAGTTGTTCTCACAACATGATCCAAAAGGAATTAGTGATACAATTAAAGAAAAGCAAACTTAAACATCTAGTTCGATCCATCCTGCGGCTCTTACTCTTTATTTATTTTCTTGTGTGTGTTACTTGAAAATACATTGGAGAGTATATATAGGGTTAAGACTCAAAGTCAAGTCATAATTTAACAGTAAAACTTTCTGAACCTGACCAAAACACACAAGTACGTGACCTAAGGTTACATCGGTGTGTAACTTGTTGTGGAAAATTTTGAATTTTCGCATCGTGACTCCACATTGCAACTTAGGTCTTTCTACAAATCCATGTTACCCTAAACTTCACGTTTAACAAACATGACAATGGAGATGATCGGATGAGCTAGTAGCCTGTCAGTGCTCTTTTAGCCGATAAAAAATGTGCATATTCGTTTGATTCTCTTTTTACAAAATCACTTTTTCTAGATTTTACAAGACTATGTGTTTTTCCTTCACATAGGTCATGTGATCCCTACACATTATAAGCAGATCCAATTTTTAAATTTTTTAGTTCAAAAGTCTTTCTCAATATGCAATCAAATATGCCATGACGTTGTTATAACATTTGTGTGAGTCTCTTTACCATCTTAAATCCGTCTCATTACTATCTCTAGCTGCATAACACCAAATGTAAATCACATATCATACTTGAAACTATTATTATTATTTAAAATTAATACTTATGTCACATCTTATCAAACACATATACAACAAAGGAGATATGCTTTCACTTTAACGAACTCCAATGTTAATTATGTGGATATCCTAGTTTTTAATGTCTCTGGTTTACAATCCTATGGTGTGGGATATCCAATATATTTCAACTTTTTAATTATAATTTGACTCATCAATATAAGTGAGTCTAAGATTTAGAATTAAGAACCATGCATACATGTCAATGACACTATTATTTCAAATGCAAGTGTCACCAATCTATTCTATCATTAATCTTACTTTAGAATTAACAACCATGCCTACATGTCAATGACACAATTATTTCATATGCAAGTGTCACAAAATCTATTCTATCATTAATCCTACACAAGAATTTATTACAAATCAACACTTGTAACCAAAACCGAAATCTCGCCTAAGAACCCACTTGACCACGGCTTGGTGGGTCATGGGTGAGACAAGAACTAAGCTAGACTGGATGCCCATGAGCCGCAATTGCGGTTGTGATGTGTGAGTTGGTTCCGGTCAAGTTGAAAGTCATGTGTATTTAAAGTCAAGTTTGTCTCAAGTCGCAAATGATCCACTTGGGTGCCCCTAAACACACTTTTTAAAGTTAACTTGTTTTCTTATATTAGCAACCCTTTTACCTACGCTTGAAACAACACATCTGTTTAACTTTCGATACATTTAACATTTCTTATGATTGTTGGGCTCTTAATCGTTTAGCATTTTCCGAAACATAAATAAAACCATATGTTAGTAAGAGAAAAAGTTGCTTGTGAGCTAAATAAGCCTATATTATCTATATGTTTAAAACTAAACGTAACGAACAGTAGATCTTGAATCATACGCCGTTAATTTCAAATCAACGGTTATGGCTTTGACAGTACATTTTTTTTCCGAAACACATGTCTTTCCCTTGATTGAACCACCATCAGAGAACAATCAAATAAGCAGTCTCTTTCTTCCAATTTACACCACCTTCAAAGAAAGATAAGAGTAGTCGAGGAGACAGAATAGTAAAGATTATCACATCTCTTTTACTCCAACTTTATCTATTATTTTAGAATGCATTCCGTCATACTAACAGTTTTCTAACATAAATTTAGACTATTCAGTTCATAATTTCTATTTAACATCTCTGACATGCTAACCACTTATAAAATCGAGGTAAGAAACAAATCAATGTAATGTCAACATTCTTTTATGGTTCTTTTTGTGTGAGTTTTTGGTTGGGTTCGGAAAAAGATGAATGATTGGTGGAGGTTTGAAAATAACCCGACCCACACGGCGCATTTCATGACCCATTTAGTCGACTCCTTTTTCTTCAAGTCTTCACTGGTTCCTTTTACACGCTCACATGTCACATCAATAGGGGTACAGACCACGTCAACATGAACCATGGGTCCAATTTGTGGAGCGCTGGTTGAGTCATAGTTTAGCCTACCAAAATATCTAAGCCCATTACGAATCTGATTCATAGATTTCGAACCGTTTCTAACCACTGCTATCTTTAGTTAACTTAGAGAAACAAGGGAGGGAAATGAACCCGAACCCGAAACATGAAACCCGAAAAAATTGGGACGAGTATTTGGGTATGAGAATGGTTTTAGGATTTCTTGAGGGTTCAAGACGAGTATAATATTTGGTGATATTAGCTTGATTACTTGTTATTATATTGTTTAATATTTAATAAATATCTAAATAAATTTGAAGTTGTTACAAACTATAAATTATTAAAGTTATAGGACTATTAGAAATCTAGTTGAATGTTTTATATTTTATGTTGGTTTTTAAGATGAGTTCAAAATCAAGATATGAATAACTTGAAACCCAATGAATAATAAATTTTAAACTAGATAAATACCATAAACGGAGTATGCTTGTTAATCTGATTAAAACGGGTAATGGGTACTTGGCAAGTATAAGACTGAATATAAGACATTATTTTGTAATTAAGTATAAATATGAGATTATTCGGTTTTAGTATTCGGCTTCTTGTCACCCCTAGTACCCACCAAGCCTGCCAAAATGTTGATTTGGATCCAAATAACTAAAATGTATTATTTGAAAATATAATTGCGGTTACAACAACAATCTATTCAAGTTGGGTTGGACAGTGTTTAGTGTTGTCATCAGGTATCAGCAAGTATGATTTTATTAAATATTATTTTATTTATAATTCGTTTAAAGTAATTACTTTTGTTTTCTTTTGAAGTAATTTTTATTTCTTACAACATTGTGTGGCTATTTCCTTACTAGACTATTATGATTAGGTATAAGTAATAACCTGTATGTAGGGCTCCAAACGAACCAAACGAACACAAACAAAACTTTGTTCGTGTTCGTTCATTAAAAAATAAAGTTGTTTATTAACTGTTCACGAACACTTACCGAATGAGTTTTTTTGTTCGTGTTCGTTCATTAAGTAAATGAACATGTTCATGAACCGTTCACGAATACTTACCGAACATGACGAACACAAACAAAATCAAACGAAAACAAATAAATGTTCATGAATATGACGAACACAAAGAAATCAATGAATACAAACGAATACAAATGATCAAATATTTATTTTAGAATAAAATCAGTATTTTCATCACAAAATTTACAAAAAATAAATAAACGCGTAACATAAATATCCAAAACCACTTGACATACTTGTTATAAAAATAACTAACACAAAAATTAAGAACATAATCGAACACATTAAATAACATAAACGAACACATTATCGAACGTTCACGAACGGACATTAACGAACATAAACGAACACATTATCGAGCGTTCATGAACATAAATGAACGAACACGGCTTGAGTTCATGTTCATTCGTTTAACTAAACGAACGAAATTTTCTTGTTCGTGTTCGTTCATTTACTAAACGAATGAATATAAACGAACTTCCCGCCGAACAGTTCACGAACTGTTCACTGAATGTTCAGTTCGTTTGCACCCCTACCTGTATGTTTAAAAAGAATGTTGAATGTAGGGCTGTTCACGAACCGAATTGAACCGAACGCAGCTCTGCTCGAACTTGGTTCGGTTTCAAACCGAGCGGCTCGGTTCGGTTCGAATTTACAAATTCGAACGCAAACTTCATGCTCGAACTCGGTTCGGTTTAAACCGAGCGCTCAGTTTTGCTCGGTTTCATGTTACAAGTTAAAACGACACTAATAATTTATTCAAGAGTTTCAGCTTTCAATTTCCAACTTCCGACCCAAATTCAAAAAAGTAACAAATAAAATCAATATTTTAAGATAGATAAATTAAAATCAAATTAGTATCATCCCAAATACTTCTGATGTTCAAAGCTTTTATCATTTTAACATTTCATCATATTATTTATCAATGGTGATAACCACCATAGTATCTTCCCTAATTCTTCTGCAAATGTTCTTTAAGAACCAAAGCATCAAAGAAAAATCTAACCTCAAGATATCACGATTAGGAACAACCGAACAACGTCGGACTTCGGAGTTCGGAGGCGGGGATGAGCGGTAAGACTATCGAAGACTCGGAGACATTGTTGCGACTTACGAGGTCAGACTGTTGCAGGTGGTGGGGGGTCGGCAGGGAGATGGGGAATTCGGGGTGCCGGAGGTCAGCGGTCGGTAGGGAGGTGGGGAAATACGGGGAGCGACTGGTGAAGTGGTGATGGTATTACTAACTTGTGAAGTGATAACGTGGTTAGAGAAATAGAGAACTAGGTTTTTTACATTAGGGTTGTTGTCTTTTTGACTATATAATTAAAATAGTGGTAATTGGTAAATGACTAAATAAATTAACAAATATATAACATATAAAAACTAAATTAAAAAATATTTCGAGCGAGTGTACCTTTGCTCGTGCTCGGTTTGTTTTCAAACCGAACCGAGCCGCTCGGTTCGTTTACAACCGAGCCAAAAATCGAACGAGCAAAAATCCAAGTTTTTTTCGAACGAGTTCGAGCGAGTTTCGAACGTCGAGCTATTTGAACAGCCCTAATTGAATGTGGCTATTTACTTACTAGACGATATATTAAGGTATAAGTAACTATTTGTAATTTTCAATTTATATGTTATTTATTACTTGGTAATCATCGACTATAATTTAATTCATGGAATCTTTTATCTTTTGAAAGTAAATCTATCCTACTCCTATTTTAAAATTGTTTCAACTTATTTACATCATGTTTGGATTTGAATTCAATACTTCCTCTCTAACAATTAGGTAAAACCTCTACCAAATAGTAATCATTAATTAATTGTAACTTTCAGTTTAAATATGTTATTTATTGCTTAGTAGCATCGGTGTTTAGACCCATGATCGCATAAAAATACGACTTGATAAATGCATGCTGTCATCAAAAGAGTATATTTAGTAGAAAAAAATAAGATATTTACTGAAGTAGTGTTATTTTAAATATATATTTACCAAAGACCAAAAAAACCTGTTTACCTTTTAGCTCATAAAATAAAGAATAAAGAAACAACAGTTCATCGCCATCTCGACGTCAAGTACTCATCTTAACCTCTACAGGAGCAAAATGACCTGCAAATATGTTAAGTTTAAACTTTTAAGGCTCTTAGAATGCATGGTCAATTGTGTTTCCCTATTTCAACATCCAATTAGTCCATACTTCATGCTTACATATTAAATAAGGATTGTTTATGTTCTCTAGAATACAAGGTTCTCATCTTGTCATTATAAATTACTTGCATTGCATTCACACTCAGATCGGACAGGTCGGATCGGGATCTGAAGGCTGGACCGGTCCAATCCACTCTAAATTATTTTATATTCAAAGAACCGGGCGGTTCGAACGGTTGGTTTGAACCCGTTCGATGGTCGGACCGGGAACCGGCAACCTGGTCGAACCGGATTTCAATGAGTTTAAGGTGGTTCGGATTATGAATTAGAGTATTAGACACAAGATTATTGTTGAGCTTTATATATAATTATAAACTACACATATAACATATATATATTTAATTATATATATATATAACTATAGGGGATATTTCCTGAGAAAATCAATATTATGTGAAAACCAAAGAAAACTATGGAAACCAATAACATAATTCAGAACTTTTTTTGTAATTTTAGTTGTTAAAATGTTATTTAAGTATTTGATACATATATGTTGAGCATACATACGAGAATGAAAAGTTTTACGTATATGTAACACTATGTCGAATGAAAAATTGTTACGTATACGTAACCTATGTGTGACGTATATGTAAAACCATGCTACGATTTTCATTTGATCCATACCTTTATTTATATATACTCATACATATACATATAGGGTAGTGATAAAAAATTATTAAATTATATGACCGATTTCATTGGTTTTTTTTAGTTTTCTCATAACATTATGGTTTTCTTAGGATTCCTCTATATATATCTAATATATAAAAATATATATAGTTATGACGTCATCCGGCTCGACCGGTCTGACTAGTCGACCAGTAAGGTGACAAGTTCACAATCCGATCTAATTCTGAAAAGATTGATTAATTGTTACCATCTTGATATTCAAACCTTAAACTTGTCAAAAACCAAGAAACTATTCATTCTTTTCAAGTTCTACAAATGTATTTGTTTGAAGTGCTAAAAACAAAGACATGCACCTTTAAAAGTCTTTTATGTATATTGGGTGTTTTTGGATTAGATACGTTTGATAATATTCATTCCTTAAACTCCAGTTTAACGAAGTGTTTGTATTTAATAATATCAGGTGTGTACATGTTCCGTTCTATAAGGTTTATGCAGGTTCGAGTCACTTGGTAAAAAATAATGTAGATTTATAAGTAAGATTAGATCGATGTATTTGTTTGTGTTCTTATAAAGTAACTTTTTAACTCTAGTATGGTACAAATAATTTTGGGAAGCAAGCCCGTTCAAGGTTTATGAATATGGACCCCTCGATCAGTTTTCGACTATGTAGTAATTTTTTTTATTTTTGACACCCTGTTATGAATAAACAATGAAATTGTTCTGATATTCCAAATCTTTTCTATTATGTAAAGGAGGACTTTGTTTTTTCCTAAGGTGAAAGTCTGACTACATGAACGACGAAGAATGTAGAAGGGGGAGACCCAGGACCGTGAGGGGGAATGTTCGGAAGGTTTTTTAGTAGGTGTTGTCACGGCGGACCTTAGCATCTCGCATATCGCAGATGTTCTAACTTTGTATGGTTTGATGCACTTGTTTTTTAGTTCATGATTTGATTCGCAAATAACAATAGATGATCACGTTGGTGCACTTGTCTTAGTTCATGATTTGATTCGTGAATAACAATAAATGATCACGTTGGAACTAAAAAGTTGGCACATGAATGAAAGAGAAAATTATTTGACATACGTATGAAAAATAACAAAGTTATTTATAGACTATTCAGCTTGATATAGCCGTATAGGATTAAAGTCACAACCTGGGAGTAATAAATTCTCATTTAGTATGAAGAGTAGTAATTTTTCATTGATGTAACGACTTAAAAGAGATGTGAATAGATAAAAGAGATAAGGAGAGTTCATATAGCACAAGCCAAAAATTAATCATATATATTTGGTTTAACAAAGTTAAAAGTGATTACTTGATGAAGCTAAGGTACGGTTTATCGCATCTCTTTGGTTATTATATAAAACTTGCTACTTGCTATTAACCAAATTACCAAAATTACTACTTAATGATTCATTGAATTTGCTAGTTTGGGCTCCCCTCTCCCGGTCCGTATTTAGAAAAATTCAAGATAAAGTTGCTAAACCCAATACGATATTGGGCTAGTGCTCTTTGTTGAGGAGGAAATGGATTTTGCATGTAAATATAAAATTTCGTATTTGAGGGATTCAATTAGTTGCAACACTTTCTTTGTTACTCAATAAAATAAAAATATTACAATGATAGTATTTTTTTAATTATCTCTTATTTTTCTCTGTCGCTTTCTCTATATCTATATTTATTCTATGAAATGATATTTTTTATTCTTTTTTTAATTATTTTTTTCCACTAATAAGAAATATAAACAAATGAATATGAGGGATAAGTTTGTTTTTTCATAAACATATAAGAATTAAATATGAGAATAGAGATGAGAGGGAGTGGATTTTTAGATTGCCCTAATAAATATGAAGATGGAATTGAAATGCTCTTAGAGTGTTATTTGTTAAAACTCTATGTTATGGTTATGCGAAAGTTAATTTGTCATAAACATTAAAATGCGAAAAAGTTAAAGAAAAGGGAAATACTTAACCTCCACCTCCCCCCCCCCCCCCTCGGACTTCTCTGATCACCGCTTCTTGACTCCATATCTGGGAGACACGGGTTAAGGCTTCTGCAAAAGATTTTGTCACACCCAAAACGAAGACATTACACTTTTGGTGGATATGTTCGTTACACACATCGAGAAACTTTAAAACACCATATTTCATTGTTTGTCACAATTTTAACACTTCAAAAATATAACATAGCACTATTCTTAAATGTCCATTGTCCTCAGCGCCCATGACATGTCACCACTCACCTAAATTCACCATGAAATACGTACTAAACAAGTTAGGTGAGCCCGTAGTTAATGAAAACACACTTTCTTTAACAAAAGTGATATTTAACTTTTATTCCACTTATTATGTGTTAATTTAAGGCTTACACACCTACAACCCATGAACAATGGATCATGAAACATCCACAAACACTCACACTACACACTACACTTATCATTTTCACTCATGTTATTTTCCCTTCTTTAAAACTGAGACTTATCAAAAATCACACTTTCCTCATTTAGGTGTTAGCAACACACATGAATTGAAATATATTTATGCCAAACACATTGTCAACATATGGCCTACACTTTTTGTCACTGAAATAGACTTCAGTAAATTTTGTCATATTACATGGGCTTTCCATTGTTCGTGCACACTGATTTAACACAAATAGCCAATACATATTCCCACTTTGACGCAAGAATAATTCAGAACACTTAATTACTCACCTTCTTTATTATAAACATGAAAACACACCTTGCATTCTCACTTTTAGATTTAAAAACATTCTTTCACTTCACATGTGTTTTAAAAACATACTACTTATTTAGTGCTTAATCCTCACCTTAATCACACATACCCCGCCCTAAATCTCATGGTATGTAATAATGAATAAACTCCCATATGCACGTGTATATAGACTTAGTATTATGAGTGAAGTCCTAAAAATTCATTCATGCAATGTTACTAACATAGACTTGATTATATTAACGTATTCATATAACCTCATCCATATAAGTCTTCTTACATGAAAATTCATGTAGCACTCATTCACATATACTTATCTGCAGTACCACCATGGACACATAACTATAAGGAATATCACATAATTATAAGGAATATTCTACTATTACTGCACAATCACAGCCATATGTATATTTGGAATGTTTATATTGGTCTTCCTTTACTTTAGCCTAGATCCATAGGATTAGCTTTTTTCTTTTTTCTGTTAACTGTCTATATTATGTCTTGTATTCCTTGATTGTATTCATTCAAAATATATTAAAAAGATACACTCTTTACATGGTATTCAGAGCACTCCAACTCCCTTGAGTCACTTTTTCGATCCAAACCTGCTGCTCCTCTTCTTCTTTTTTTTTTTTTCTCTACCATCCAGTCTCCTGTTCACCATGTCTTCTTCCTCAACCATTGTTGAGCTATCAACCCATACCAATTTTCCTATCAAACATCCCTTCATGGCGTAAACAAGTACTGTCCACACTAAAGGGATTCGAACTCGAAAAATTTATCGATGGTCGTACAGAAACACCACCCAAAATTCTTGCAGGCAAACCAAACCCAGAATACCGTCACTGGTTCCGCCAAGATCAAATCCTTCTCGGAGCACTTCTTGGAAGTTGTTCAGATACGATTCAACCAATCGTATCTTCCGCTGACACATCGAACGAGCTTTTTAAACGCCTCACCGAGAGCTACGCCGGAGTCTCGCGGTCTCGGATCATCTCCCTCCGATCCAAACTTGCTACACACAGTAAGGGTAACAAACCTGTTACGGAATACCTCAATGAGATGAAAGCAATAGCCGATGAATTAGCCTTGGCCCAGAAGCCGGTTGATGATGACGATCTCATCGTTCATGTCATCACTCATCTTGGTGACGACTACAAAGAAATCTCTGCAGCCTTGAAGATTCGTGACACACCAATAACCTTCTCTGATTTCTATGAGAAACTAGTCGATCACGAGCGATCGCTACAAGCAGCCACTCCCACACCTCTGGTTTCTACTGTTAACAACACTCTACGACAAGGATCCAGACCCTTTTCAAGGCCTTCTTCTGCAGCCCGAAACACAAATAGGCCTAACTCATATGGGCCGAGGAACACTCCCTCTCACAACTATAACAGTGGCCCATCTCATCACCACAACAGTGCTCATACAAATAGTTTTCAAACTAACCGAAATAATTTTTACTGTCATTTTATAACATTCCAGGTCATGATACTAAAGTCTGCAGGAAGCTAGCACGTTTTCTACAAGACTACAACATCAATGTCTCTACCAACCCAACCGTTAATGCGTCCATGGCAAGCTCGCCGCAACTTCCATCACCACTAATGTTTGATACCGGGGCTTCTGATCATGCTACACACGACCGATCCCATTTACACAACCTCTCAAAGTATGGTGGGCCAGATGAGATCGTGCTTGGAAATGGTAAAAAGCTTTCTATATCTCACACCGGCCATTCTTATATTCCTACCTCCTCTCACACATTAAACTTAAACAATGTTTTACTTGTTCCTCATTTACGTAGCCACCTTGTTTCAGTCACTAAACTTTGCAAAACTAATAATGTTTCTGTTGAATTTTTTCCCTTTCATTTTTGGGTTAAGGATCTTCGCACCTGACACCACATAATTATAAGGAATATTCTACCATTACTGCACAATCACAGCCATATGTATATTTGGAATGTTTATATTGGTCTTCCTTTACTTTAGCCTAGATCCATAGGATTAGCTCTTTTCCTTTTCTGTTAACTGTCTATATTATGTCTTGTATTCCTTTGATTGTATTCATTCAAAATATATTAAAAAGGTACACTCTTTACAATAACTACTACATACAAACACTCAATACCACACAATCCAACACATAATATTCACCACTGAAAAGATAAAATCGATTATAACAATGTTAACCAATCTACACCCTACATCACATAATCACACGCATAATAGAACACACATTTATCAATATTTGCATGACTAACTAAATCACCACTTTTACCCACATAATGAATCACACTAACACACATCATCAAGGTCATTACATCACATCTTTGATGCGAAACATTTATTCCAAGAATTAATTTCTTGTCATCTGATAAAAAAATCCCTTTCAAATTTCAAAGAAGACTGTTTCCACTAACTGTTATTTTGCAATGACGATTAACAAGAGTCAGGAACAATCATTGTCAAGAGTTGGTTTGTATTTTAAAAAATAAGTTTTCACTTATGGATAATTATATGTGGCTTTATCAAGGGTGAAGACTACAGACGGGATAAAATTACTCATTTTATATCAAAAAAGTAACATTACCAATGAGACTCAAAACGTTGTATACAAAGAGGTGTTTAGACATCTATGACAAAGTTTTGAGAGTATGAATGTTCTTTTAATTCTATGTTTAAAACTTTAAAATTTATTGTTTTGAATTTTTCATAATGTTTATTATGTAATCAATGTTTAATGAAAGTCTGATTGTTTAAATCACTCGTGTATCACACGTGCTCTAACCTAGTTTATCAATATTTGCATGAATAACTAAATCACCACTTTTACCCACATAATGAATCACACTAACACACATCATCAAGGTAATTAAATCATCTCATACCCCAATCAAATCCCACATGCAATGATGCAAAACAGCCCCGAAAACCTCCATTAATAATATTTTCGGTTTTAAACAAATCACCCACACAACACACGTTACAACTTTTAAAACCGATGCACAAACACAAATGTGAATTAGCCAAAAACCCTTAAAAACATTTGAAAGGGCATATAAAACTCACCTAGATCCAGTAAATCGATCTCTAGATTTCCATAAATTTGGTTTGAATCCGGCAAAAACCACTAGACTGCTGTTGTGTTGCCGCCAAGCGCCACTAGTCGCTGCCTTATGCCCATCATTGATCGTGAACCGCCACCACACCCTTTGCAGCCACTGATTGTCCCGCACATCTTCGCAACATCATGGCATCGTGCAGGTGGAAGCTTGCTAGTTAAAACTAAGAAGATATAAAACATAATCTGATAAAAAATAAGTAGCTATAATATTATATGAAAATTTTTAATTAGTATTACAAAATTATATTTATAGCAGTGAATGTATTACATGAAGCCCGAGTACTTTTCGATATCACCGATTATAGGACAAAACAAGGGGGCTACCCTATATTTGTGTGCGTTTATTGGGTTTGTTGTTGACTAATTTTCTCAAACTATTTATATTTTATTATTTGTTTGCGTTTAATATACTTGATGAAACTTTATTCTTGAAATTGATATGAGTTTATACTAATAACTAATTGAACAAAAAAAATTAACAAAATATTTTATACAACGAAATGATGCGACTTTGACTAACCATGTTTTTATTTTATTGTAGATTTCTAGATATGATTGGAGCGTTAAATGTTTTCTGAAAGCACGTTCTATGTTTATTTTTATTTTCTAAACATTTGTTTAATGTTAACTTAGTTTTTTAATAAGATAAAAACATATTCAAATTGGCAACTTTGCGAAAGGCCAAAATTGATGACTAAAAAAGATTTGGAATGAGTTATATTTTTGTATTTTATATTAAATAGAAAAGGAACACGTTATAGCTGACAAATTACTACAACGTATTATTTTTTTTGTATGGCATATTTTTATATTGAAATATAAAAAGAAAACGTTATAATCACATGAGTTTATCAAGGATTACAATTAAAATATTGCAAGAGGCTTATTTTGACATAAAATAAACGGGTTTCTAACTACTACAGCTGAACTCTAGTCAACAATGTTATTTGACCATATTTATGTTATACATATGAGATTATGAATTGTAAGAAAGTATTTTATTTTTAACAAACGAAAGTGTAACTGTGTAAGAGTAAAAGAAATGTATTTCTTGGTAGACAATTCTATTATTGATAACGTTTTGCAAGCATTTATGACAAGTCAAATCGTTAAACTAATTTATTTAATAATAGACAATTGAATTTTTATAATTTAAAGTATGTTTTTTTTGAACAGCAAAAAAAAGTCTGTTTATTTAAAGTATGTATCGTTAAACTAATTTATTTAATAATAGACAATTGAATTTAAAGTATGTTTTATTGGGCAATAATAATTTATGGTATTAGTTTGACCAATTAATAATCATAATTTTTATTTTTGTTGTTAATGATAATTCTACTACCGTAATCATTCATTGGCTTACACTTGATTTTTGTTTGATATTACTCACGATTATGATTATGAATGAAATACAAAAACATACAACGAAATTAAGTGAATATTAAGTTAAAATAAGAGTAAATCGATGAGAATCATGCTATTAGGATTGTCATTTGCAACAAAAATCAAAGTTAAAAATTATTATTGGCCAAACTGTTAGAAGGCATTGTTATAGGCCATTAGACTCTTTCCAACGTAGCGCCCACCACCACCACCCTTCACCGTCCTTGGGCGCCCTTGGCACCGGCTGTGCTGGGGCATGCCGCCTGTCCGCCGGTGGCCTGCTCCCATGGGCATTCAACGGACAAAAAAAATGTGGGACTCACTTCTTTTATGTTATTTTTTAATGTGCAACGGTAATTTGGTTTTTTTATTTTTATTTTTTTCAAATGTAACGACTGCTATGTCTTTTAATTTTTTTTAAACTGCTAATTGTAATTGCTAGTTTTTTCCCACACTATAAATATGTTTAACACTTCACTATTACACATCTCACTCCATCCAAATTTCTATACTTTCTTTTAATCTAACCTTCATCCACACTTTCAAACAACTGTTAATGGATCCAAGAGCTCCATTTTCTTTCAATGGTTTGCTCAATGATGACACCAACGATGAAAACCCAAGCCATCCAATGTCTCAATGCTAACAATCCTAATTCCACAACTCGATTTCACTTCGTTTCAACAAGCCAGGTTCTCCCGGTTTCCATCTTTATCTCAAACTAACCAGTTTGAAGAATTTCAACAATACCAAGACTTTCTCAAATACAAGCAGGTGATTGAATCACAGAATCAACAAACATCAACACCCAATATTGAATCACCCTCATATTCATCACCAAAAAAACACCAACCAAAAAGAAATGGAAATAAAACTTGAGAAAGTTCATCATCAGAAGTGGTCACGAAACGATGAAATCTTGATGGGTTAGGGAGAAATACAGAATGACTCGTCGCAACTAGTCTATTTAGTTTAATTTGTTGTTTTTTTAGTTTAAGTTGTTGTTTTAGTTTAACTTGTTTTTTAGTTTAAGTTGTTTTTTAGTTTAATTATTTAGTTTTATGTAATTTTATTTAAGGGTTATTGGATTTTAATAATCCCAACTTTCATTTATTGGTCAAGATTAATCTCAATTCAGGAAATGTTTACAAACACTCCTAACTTTAAGCTTATTTTCTTTCAACGTTCTATTACTAACAAAGAGTTAACTCCCATTAGTATTTTTGATGAAATGTGACCAACTTTAAGCTTATTTTCAACTCCGTTACCGCCCAGCCTTCATCAGGTCTGTTTCTTGGTGTATAGCTTCCATCAGGTTTGTTTCTTGGTATCTAGCCTTCATCGTTACCCAAAATCTACCTCCAACGAGTCAAGTGGTTCAGATCAGAACGTGTTGATAAACGGGTATCAGGGTGAAGATTTAAATTGACGGACCTGATGATAGATTTCAAATTTTAGCTTAGTGTTTTAGCCACATAAGCACTTCACATCATCCAAACCCCAACAAGGTTAACTCTAAGTTAATAAGGGATCATTTAAAGAAAATAAACTTAAAGTTAGGAGTGTTCATAAAAATTTCCTGAGTTGTGAGTAATCCCGGCCGATAAGTAAAAATTGGGATTATTAAAGTCCAATAACGCTTTATTTAATTAATGAAGATTTTATTAGTTAATTCTTTATTTTACTTAGTTTGTTTATTAATAAAATGAATACGAATGTTAGAATAAATGGAAAAAGAAATCATGATATGAAAATAAATAGTTGTTTGTGGAAAGGATAATGTTTGGAGTTAAATATGTTTGTGTGAAGAATGGATTAAAGTTAGTAAAAAGCTGATGTGGCATGCTGACTAAGACTGTTAATTAACTTTGGTAAAAGGAATTGTGTGTATTGTCAACTTAGAATACAGGGATATAAATAGATATCAAATTTACATCCAGAACCCTCTATTTATATTAGTATATAATATTGACTAATATTTCCCCTCAAGCTAAGGCCGGGTATCGACTCTTAGCTTGGACTTCAAAAAGAGAAAACGTTGAGAAGATAACGGCTTTGTGAAGACATCGACTATCTGATCGTTTGTTGAGATAAACTGAACTGATAATTTCCCTAGTGCAACCTTCTCTCTAACAAAGTGAAAATCGACTTCTACGTGCTTTGTACACGCGTGAAAAACTGGATTGGCAGATAAATATGTAGCCCCCAAGTTGTCACACCATAATATTGGAACCGATTTCATTGGAATATGAAGCTCACGTAATAGTGTCTCAAGCCAAGTCAATTCTGCAACCGTATCGGCTAATGCCTTGTATTCAGACTCTGTAGATGACCGAGATACAGTTCTCTGCTTTCGTGCAGACCAGCTAACTAAATTAGATCCAAGATATACTGCATATCCGCCCGTGGATCGACGGTCATCTGGGCATGCAGCCCAGTCTGCATCAGAAAAGGCACTCAAAGAATTGAATGCGGCATCAGTGTAAGCATGTAAGGTGGACGATGAGGAACAGGAGATGAGAAGACCATGAGTTGCAGTCCCATGAAGGTACCAGAGAATGCTTTTGACTGCTGACCAATGGTTCACAGTAGGTGAGTGCATGAATTGGCAAACCTTATTAACTGCAAAGGTAATGTCGGGTCTTGATAAGGTAACATATTGTAGGGCACCGACAACTTGACGATATTTAACCGGATCCTCAAATGGGGCACTGTCACCAAGTGTCAAATGAGCGTTAGTGGTACACGGAGATGGGACTGGTTTGGAATGAGACAAGCGTGTCCGATCTAACAGCTCATGAATGTACTTGTGTTGTGAGAGGACAATGCCATCCCCTTTAGGTGCCACCTCAATTCCTAGAAAATACGACAAGGGCCCATGTCTTGTACTGGAAAGGAACGACTTAAGCTTGACACCACCCGTTCGATAGCTTCTGGTTGGTTACCTGTCAAAATTATGTCATCAACATACACAAGCATATATAACAAAACGCCATTAGCCGAGTAAATAAAGAGAGAGGGATCAGTTTTAGAGCCCTTAAAACCCAAAGATAGTAAAGCCTGAGAGAAACACTGGAACCAGGCTCGGGGAGCCTGTTTGAGGCCGTACAATGACTTATGAAGTAAACAGACATGATCAGGTTTGGAGGGATCAACAAAACCAGGTGGCTGCTGTAGGTACACTGTTTCTGCCAAATCGCCATGCAAGAAAGCGTTTTGGACATCGAGTTGTCGGAGGGGCCATTGTTTAGTGACGGCAAGAGATAGAACAACTCTGATAGTGGTGGATTTCACCACTGGACTAAAAGTCTTTGTATAATCAATTCCTGGTTGTTGCTTAAAACCCTTTGCAACCAAGCGTGCTTTGTAGCGCTTAATGCACCTGTTTGATCACGTTTGAGCTTGTAAACCCATTTACAATCAACCATATTAACCCCAGAAGGACGAGGCACAAGTGTCCACGTACCATTACGGATAAGTGCCGAATATTCCTCGGCCATAGCGTTACGCCAGTGAGAGTCTGAGTTGGCAATAGTAAAGTTTGCTGGTTTGGTGACATTAGAGGTGGAAGTTGTGTAATGTGAAGTAGGGGTAAAAGGTGTAGTTTGCCTAAGATTTTGTCGCAAATTGGACAGGCGAGAGTGTTGGGTAGAGTTAGATTGTGGTGGAAGAGTAGAAGGTGGCTGTTGGGCAGCCGACTGTTGGGTAGTGGTGGTAGATTGAGAGTGGCGATATTTATCAAAGGCGGAAATGGGCGGTTGGAGTGGATTTGGTGGATGTGTAGGGCGGCGGCTGTAAGTTTGGGTGGGAAGTGAAGTGGTTGGTGGTGGTGGTGATGGTATGGGAGAAGGGTTGGGGTTAGCAGGTGGTGGGATATGTGGTTGTGGTGGTGGAGTGGATGTAACAGAAGTGGGAGGTGGAACCGGGTCGCTGGTGGTGGAAGTAGAAGGAGGATTGGGATAGGTGGAGAAATAGGGGCTGGAAAAGGAAGAGGAAGAGAGATCAATGGGTTTGATGCGGAATGGAAAAGATGTTTCATTGAACCTGACATGTCGTGCAATGTACATATGCTCAGTTTCCGGATCAAAGCAACGATACCCGTGATGGGATGTACTATATCCAAGGAAGATGCATGGTGTGGAACGGAAATCCATCTTGTTAGGATGTATGGTCTCAAGTGAGGATAACATTGGCACCCGAAAACTCGTAAGAAGGAAAAATCAGGTTTCCGTTTAAACACAAGTTCAAACGGGGAAATGGCTGAGTTGGCACGTGATGGCATCCGGTTAATGAGGTAAACTGCCGTTTCATAAGCAAAATGCCAGAAATGTTTTGGAACATTGGATTGGGCCATGAGAGTGAGATCGGTCTCGACAACGTGTCGATGACGACGTTCCACGACACCGTTTTGTTCACTGGTGTGAGGACACGAAAGACGATGGATGATGCCAATTGTGGAGAAAAAATGAGAAAGATTTCTAAACTCACCACCCCAATCAGTTTGAACACATTTTATTTTTGATGTAAACTGTCGTTCTACCATGGTAACAAAACATTTAAACACCTCAAACACATCAGATTTGCGCTTTAAAGGGAATAACCACATAAACTTTGAATAATGATCAACACATAATAAGAAATAATTGTGACCATCAAAGGAGGTGACCGGTGCAGGCCCCAAACATCACAGAATATTAAATCTAGAATATGACTGCTTTTATAATCAGAAGATAGTAAATGAAGTTTTGAAGATTTCCCAACAGAACAAGAATTACAATGTAAATCAAATGTTTTATTAGAAATAGGTAAACAATACTTAGATAACATAGTCTGAAAAAGTTGATGGTGTGGATGCCCTAAGCATTGATGCCATGTGGTAGTAGACGCACGAGAGGTTGAAAAAGCAACTTTGGGAACCAGTTGAGCGGGAGGAAGATTGATAGAGTAGAGACCTCCGTCACTTGGACCCGTGAGGAGGGTAATGTGTGTAAACTTGTCCTTCACAGCAAAAAAAATGGAATGAAATTCAAAATAAACATTGTTATCATGGCAGAACTTTTGAACAGAAAGAAGATTTCGTTTGATTTGAGGAACATGAAGAATGTTGGTTAAGGAAAAGGTTTTGTTTGGTGAATAATAACGAGAAGAACCAATGTGTAAAATGGGTAAGGCTGTACCATTACCAACATGCAGACTATCATCACCGTAGTAAGGCTCGACATTGTCAAATCCGGACAGATCCTGTGCTACATGGTTGCTTGAGCCGGTGTCCGAAATCCACGAAGTAGATGCTTGTGAGCGGTAGTCAGCATAATTAGCAGAAGGTTGTCTTGTTCGGAGAGTGGATGGGTCACGATTTGGACATTGTGACAGGATATGACCTATGCCACACCTGTTACACGTCCCATACACCGTATTTTGATTCGAGGCCCAACTAAATTGACCTGAACTTCGATTTTCTCCCCCTCCTTGATTACGATTGTAACTGTGGTTTTGAGCACGCCCACCGCGACCACCGCGACCGCGGTTGGAATGTCCACCCCGGCCTCGGCTGTTGTTTCCTGTTCGGTTGGTGTAATAGGCTTGCGGGGATTGTTGGGGTGATGCCAAGGTGGGCTGCAGCTGTAAACCCAATTTGCTGACTAATTGTTGAAGGGTTTGCATCACTTCTGGTTGAACAGAAGAATTTCCAGCAGTTGTAGAGGCTGTAAAAGCTTGGGTTGGAGCAATTTCTGGGACAGTTTTCCTAGTCATGAAGTCATGATCAGCAAGTAAACTATAGAGTTCATTAAAAGCTGTCGGGAATTGCCTAGCAAGCACATTGGATTTGAGGGAGTTGTACTCTTCACGAAGTCCGGAGAGAACAAGCATAACAATATCTTTTTCTGGCATCGGTGCTCCAATATTGGCCAGGGCATCTGAATACTCTAGGGCCCTAGTAAGATAGGCTGCAGATGTCTCGTTTTCCTTCATCATAATCTTCAGAAGTTGTGTTCTCAAGGTGAATTCCCGTGAAGAAGTGTGAGGAGCATAAGCATGTTCAAGGGACAACCACAAATCACGAGAGGTCTCCCCTTGAACATGCTGAAACGAGGATTCTGATATAGTGGACATGAGTAACATCCGAACGTGAGCATCATTGGATACCCAAGCCGTATGGCTAGGGTTAGGGATCTCTACAGCAGCAACATCAGCCTGCCCAGGTGTGTTGGTTGTCTTAATTACAGAAGGTGGACATGGTAGAGTGCCTTCAACATAGCCGAACAGGCCATTGGTAACAAGAAACGGCTTGATCTTGGCTTTCCAATGACCGTAGTTGGTAGGAGTTAACGTGAACCCAAACTTGTGTGAGTTATGGGCTGTCTTCTTGGCAGAAGTGAAGATAGGAAGAGGATCTGTTGTGATAGCCATATGTAACAGAAGATTTTTGTCCAGGAAAAAAAAGAAGAAGAATAGGGATTGTGATCGGAAGTTGTGTTCCGGTGATAAAAGGAGGCGGCAAGAGAGACTAGGGTTTCCTAGCTCTGATACCAAATTAACTTTGGTAAAAGGAATTGTGTGTATTGTCAACTTAGAATACAGGGATATAAATAGATATCAAATTTACATCCAGAACCCTCTACTTATATTAATATATAATATTGATTAATAGTGGGAATGTCGTCTGTTAGCGTTGCGGAAATCTTAGATCATTATTTGGATTATTCAAATCCAATTTACCTTAACAATATTACAATCATATATAATTTATCTTCTATCAAATATTCATACACAATTGTGAGGTGAAGGGTGAAATGGAATCGAAAGCAAAAATAGTCAAATTGGGTGCATATACTGAATTGAGGTTCCATGGAGTATGCTTGAAAGAAATAAGATGCCACCAAATGCAGGATGAACTGAAGATTGAACTGTCAGTTGAAAAATTACAGAAGAACAAAATTGATGGTGAATCTTTTGGGAGAGAGAGTAAGACGCGCGAAGGTGTTAATAATGGGGAGACTTGTGATCGCGTTAGAGGTTATGAAC
Source organism: Flaveria sonorensis (assembly GCA_025506505.1). Classification (NCBI taxonomy): domain Eukaryota; kingdom Viridiplantae; phylum Streptophyta; class Magnoliopsida; order Asterales; family Asteraceae; genus Flaveria; species Flaveria sonorensis. Next base: position 50,468,377 of record CM046425.1, on the reverse strand, counting down.
AGATTCGTTCTAGAGGAAGAAGAACATTTGTTTGAGCTATTAGAAGTTTTCCTCCAGGATGTGGCCCAAATGCTGCCAAGTGTTAGGGATGAAGATTTGAAGGTAGCTGTTGATGGATCGTGAAAGCATATGTTCTAAGTGTAAATCGTATGGCATGAGATAGAATTTGATGTTAAATTTGATGTCAATGATTGAAGTTAATTTCTTTATTTTGTTAGATACTTTTATTAACCTGTTTGAAGGATGAAGGTTTGTCTAACTATGAAATATGCGTTGTATGCCACCGCTTTCTCAAGATATAGTTGGATATTATGTAGGTTTGTAATTTGTAAAGGTTTTTGTGAGGTATGACTTTATCCAAAACAAGAACAAACAAATTCTATACTAAACAACTCACATTTTTTCCCCTTTTTATTAGTTACTATTCTATATTATTCGATCAGAATTCGTTAATCTCATTAATTTTGTTCTTATGAGTATGTATTGAAACCTATATAACTATTTAACCATTCAAATAAAACTAATTAATCACTTTAGCAAAAGTTTGAGAATTATGCGGTTCGATTTACAGTTTACGTTTTACAATTTAAAAAATCAAGTTTAACGGTTTTGCTCACTTTTTGATGTGTAAACTGAATATATCGTTTAACCTTTATAATTCATTAATCTTTTTTTATTTTATAAGTATGATACATAAAAGATTTTTATTATTTAAAAAAATTATTATAAGCTAATAAATTTATTGAAAGCCGAAACATGTTCAAACTGAAAATCAATTTGATCCGTCCTGCCGACTGAACCAATCTAATAGTTTTGGTTTGCCTTCTTTTGAAATCATAGTTAATGATTAGACTCAAAGCTTAACGAGACTAGCATGCACATTAAGTTATGCCAAAGGGTACGTGACGTAATCGTACCAAAGTGTTAAAATAGTGTTTCTCTCGAAGGGTGAGAGTTCAAGGCCCAGTCTAAGTAAAATAGTATAGATTAGGAGAGTCTAACGAGTATGATTTCATTATTAAAAATAAACTACACTAAAATACGCTTAATTTTTAAGACAATAATGCCAGAAAAACATAAAAACAAACAAACCCTAGATTTATTCCCCCTCTCTTTAACCTTACCCACCATGAATGATATATGGAATAAAGAGAGATCAAACATATTATACCTAAAGGTACCCTTCTTGTGAGAAAGATATTATTTGTCTAATGAAGGATCCCCACTTAGTGTGTGTGAGAAGAGAATACGTTTAGCATTATTATCCACCTAAACATCTGTTACTGGTCACTCAAACTATATTTTTTGAATCGGATCAAATATGAATCAATCATATTACTAGTTTATTTGATAGACCAGTCATAAAGTTTTAAATAATAAAAACCATTTACACATATCATGTTTTGATTGGTGATATTCTAAAAACACTGGTTGCTTCTAAAAACATTCACACTAGCTTTCTCATTTTCATATTTACACTAAAAATATTATTTTTTTACTCTATCTTTTAATTAAATAATACTGTTTTATGTATTTATCAATATATTTTCTCTTTTCTTTACTTATAATCACTTTTAAAAATATTAAAATATTTATAGAAGTTGTACCATAATTACTCAAATATAAGGAATCACAGTATAAAAAAAAACATTATTAAGTCAAATTTGAATCTAAAATTTTAAAGACGTAAAACTCAAAGCATTACCCCTCAAGACATCAGACCAAAGTCCAAAATTAATTAATCTTAAATTGCCGTCCATAAATACATTACAATGCCGAATACAAGATTATATCTAATATATACAGTTTTATTACTGGACCATTATGTTTATCTAATACCACATTGATTAAGAAAGGAGGGACATGTTTGATACAAGAGGCCAAATATCCAAGTAACGGATATGTAGGATTAATTGGCCCCTACCACAATTTTAGTAGTGTCCATTCAACTTTCTTTTCTAACTTTCAATCATATTAAAAGCAGACCGACAAAACACATAGCTTCATCTGACCTGCGTGATATCCGACGCTTAAATAAGCAAGAGTCAGAATTTTTTTGCTTAAACACTAATTTCAAGAATTTATAAGATAAATATATTACAACTTACATCATATAATATTTAAACTTTCAAATTTTTAGTTGTAGATACCTCATTTACCACAAGCTAAATGTTCCCTTGAGGTAGTAAGCATCAAATGCCGAATTTACCACGAGCTAAATTTTAAGCCCGAGCATTTTGAAAGAGCTGAGATTGGTTTAATATGTGTTATGATGCTAATGTTATGAAATTTAAAACAAGTATTGTTTTTTTTTGAACGACTACCGAATATTTTAAGTCCGGTCATCCGGGCAAATCCATTGGCGAAAGGCCACCCACACTCACGATATAGATAGCGCTTGTGCCCGGCTTGCCCACTATTCCAGTGAAAACCCGCCATCAAAGGCACATTGTAGTAAAACTTCTGATTCAATTGTAGCATATTACACCAAATGAGACTCGAACCCATAACTCCACTTTGAAAAATCATAAGATTACTTCTTTCAAACATACAGAGCTTATTGGCTAAAAAAACAAGAATAAAACTTAAAAATATATTGCATAGCATTAAGTTGTAGTAGTTACCACTTATTAACAACCACAAAAAGTAACCCTCCTTATTTTGGAGAAATGTGAATAGTTTAGCACTAACAAATATCATTTAACACGCTCCTTTGGTCCACCAACCGTCGCTAAAAGATAACCCAACCGTGTCAACCATAGTTCACCATAACCACTAACCACGGTTAACTCTCCCTCCATTTTCCTTTTTAAGCACCTCTCCCCCAACAAACCACCAGCACAATTTCTACAAAGATAATAACAAAATCAACAGCATCAAAAACCCTAGAAGACACACATACACAATTGAATCCAACAACTGAAGCATTCAACAATGGCGTTTTACATGGATGAAGAACAAGCATGGAAGTGCCCTAAGCATCCATCAAAACGACGAAGGAGCACCGGAATCTGCGCTAAATGCCTCCGTGAACGTCTCGTTACACTTTGCCCCGATTGCGCCGGCGATCGGCCGTGCGGTTGTTATCCGGCGCCGGTGGACTCGTCGTCGTCGTCTTCAACGTCTTCCTCTTCGTTTTCTCTCTTCTCGTTCTCTCGCGGCGGTAGTCGTCGCGATTCCGGTAGTACCGGTAACGTTGAATCAGGTCGGTTATCGAACAATCTCGAAGCCGATCCGACGTTGCGTAAGTCGAGATCCGTTGCGGTTTCGTTTCTCCGATCGAGATCCAGGTACGTCGGAAACGGTGGCGGTGATACGGTGGCGATTGAGGAGAATAATAAGGCGTCGCTGCCGAAGGTTAGTCGGAGTAAGATTAACTTCTGGTCGGTGTTTACGGTGAATAAGAGTAAGAAATGTGATGCACATGGTGATGTTGTTGATGAATTGAATAATAAGAGTGATGATTTGACTACTGTGGATGATAATCCGGTGATGACGAGATCTAGATCGGTGGCCGTCGGTGCCGGAAACGGTTTTGCTCCGGCGACGGCGAAGCAGAAGGGGTGGTATTTTCCGAGTCCGATTAAAGGTTTTCGTCATTCAAAACCTCCTAGATCTGTTGCTGTTGCATAGTGGTTTTGCTTTTTGGTTTGAACTAATTACAAAGTTAATGAAATGTTAAGTTTCTCTGATGTTTTATCTCCAACACAAGTTTTCTACTGTTGTATACTTTTGATTTTATTTTTCTTATTCTGATTTAACATGACTTTAGATTTAAGCATTTACTTAAATTTATGTATACATGTTTTGTGTGTTCAAGTTCATTAGATTGATGTAAGTTGCATGCTATCTGATTTTATTGGTTCATAAACGGATATAAGTTGTGTTTTATGTAATATTGTTGGTTTATAGATTGACTGTTTTATTTGAGCTTTTCGGTTCATGTAACAAGGTAAGCTGGGTTTATTTGATCTTATTGGTTTATATGCCAATGCAAGTTTCGTTTTATCAGGTCTATTGCTTTACAAATTAATATAACTAATGTAACATGCGTTTCAACTGGTCTTGTTGGTTTATAAATTGTTGTAATTTATGTACCTTAACTTCTATTTGATATTATTAGCTAACAGACTGTTAGAAATTACGTTTTATATGATAGTATTGACTAACAAACCAGTGTAAGCCGAGTTTCTTTTATCTTATTCGTTTAGAGAGCATCCTTAGAGGCCATCAAAGTTGAAAGCACGTGGTACAAGTAATCAAAGTCTATAAAGGCAGCTAACACACTTACAAAGCCATCGTTTCTTGAGCTAAATTAGGGAAGTCGTTATTTGTCAGATAGAATTCGTTGGACCAACTGTTTTATATAATATTTTATTTATTATTGTACTTTGAAATATACATCTTTTAATTATTTTTATATTAACATGTGGTAAAAGAGATTTTTGTAACATGCTAGGATCATCCAGTGTGTATTATTTAATGGAATAGATTAGGTATGGCATGTGGCTAGTATTTTTTAACCACGCATTATTTTATGAATATGATGTTTTACAAGTAATCTAAAAAAATTATAGACGCTAATGTGATCTTGTTGGAGCTTTTTGTTGTTTGATGCAATTGCTTACCTAACATAACTCTGTCTTAATCATATAGAGATTGGTTTGATTATTGATTTAAATATGTGGTGCTCACCTCATAATTATTCTCATCATTACAATTTTTTTTGAACGGCCAACTGACATTATTATTACTAATCAATAAAATAAATATCTGTAAAAAGGGAAGTGTCAAATTCTTTTATGGTAAAAAATTCATTTATTTTTATTATTTTGAAAGGACAAGAAGAAAACAAAGGGTCTGTTGAATTTCAAATAGTAAGTATTTGTTACTCTCATAGATTCTCTCATAAGGTGACCAGACAGGCAAGTCTAGCTCACAAGCAGTTGTGGAACGTCTTCCTCGATCTCTGTTGAGATATCATTTTTCTGGAAAGACAAATAAGTCCAAAGTATAATCTAACTCTTGTGTCATGAAGGATTTGATTTAGATTAAATAAAATCCACAGAAGGAAATTTGAGAGCGTGCAAAAGTGAGAAAAATTATTATTATTATTATACATCGTTGTCCTTAAATTATTAAATTATTATGAACAAAGCTTATAGTTTTAGATGGTTTGATTGATTATCATTTGATTTCTAAAAGTTATTTAAACCTTTAATTTACTATATTCAAAGGGGTGCATGATTCTATATTAATAATATGGGGCCATATCTTTGGGCCACATGCATGCCCAAGAAATTTCTAAAGTTATGTGTGTTACATGCACCTGACCTCTTAGAAGTTTATCACTCTTTTTGGCAAGTATTAAAACATTAATTGCTCTAAAACTTTGATCGTTGAGCCATCACTTCTGTCTGCTTTATACATATATGCAATTATTATGATATCATCCTTAAAACTTCATATATATTTGCCCTATATAACACAATATTTTAACATTTTTTTCAAGGAGGTAACCTTCGGGTCTGGAATTTTTCAATCTATATTGGAAATAGTTTAATTTGCTTTGATTTATATATTGCTTCAGAATACGTAGCCAGAAAAAAAGATTATGGAAGTTACAATCATATGCATGCATATATAGGACATCTTAATGTATCTAACTTTATTTTCGAAACCAATATATGTATAGGAGAGAGATCTAGACTGAATATTAAAATTCTCAGAAAAAAAAAAGGATAAAAAGATAAACCGTTTATTTTTCCAGTTTTAAAAATAAAAGTATACAATGTATATGTAATAGTTATTATTACTCACTTTTATCTTCTAAAGTCAAAAAACTATAGATGAACAAATGACTTTGACTATTTATTTATGTATATAACCGTAAAAAGTGTAAAAATAAAAATGCAAGAAAAACCGAAAAACACACATATAGGGTCGGTTTCATAGAGAGCTAAATATTAGAGTATTCATATCAACTTATCTATCTTTGTAATCATCTTTAAATTATATGAAAACATGAAAAACCATGTAAATTTACTTTCACATCTGTCATATCTTCATCTTCATTTCCATCCCTTATAATTTTAATAAATATTACAATGATCCCTCGTATTTAAGGTTACCTTTCATGCTACATATTCAATTTTTTAAATATTATTTCAGAGTAGTTATAAGTGGATAAAGAAGAAAGATATTAGAAAAGTAATCAAAATTATTATTTAATTGAAATTGAAATATGAGTATATATAAAGAACTAGGCTAAAGACCCGTGTAACACACGGGTTCAATCCAAAAATATTGTTGTTATTTAAAAAGGTTCGTAAGTCATTATGTTGTTGATAATACTTTGTATATAGACTTTATGTGAAAATATTATTAGCAGATGAATTTAGATGTATTAATTCAATTAAACAACAAAGTAACTAAAGATCTAAATTGATATACCATGCTTGCTGGTACATAAACATGTTGCAAGTTGTAGTACGCATCAAACAATCTTTGCAGGTATATAATAAGTTTGAACTTATAGATATATATATTATGATTTCTTTCAACTTGTAGGTAGAATATCAAACGACAAACAAAATTAGAAATGAAAGTTATATATCATTAAACAATTACAATACAACTCAGATAAAGTAAACATCTAAAACAACAGTTTGCATATAATTAAACCATCTGAAGTAATATATAGTGAAAGGAACGATAACTTGACAATTGCACATAACTAAACAATTAAATACTACTCAGATAAAGTACGCATCTAAAACAACCTGTTGTATATGAGTAAGTGGAAAGTCAAAGAAGGTGTTTCATTGATGTTCATAGTAAGGTAAAATGATACAAACACAACAAAAAACCACAATAGTTTAAACTAAATGTTATATCATAGTAATGAAAAACGATACAAACACAACAAAAAACCATAATAATTTAAAATACATGTTAGGAAAATGTAACATCCCACATTGGTTGGGAAGGAAAACGAATGCTTCTTTATAAGGGGCTTGAGACCTTCCCCACTATGACGTGTTTTGTCTGGACGATGGTAGTACGTCCCGGTCCAGGTGAAAACAAAACCGCGAGGGATGGTGGTTCGTCCCGGCCAAAGCGAACAATATCATGGTGCGGTTACGCTGGGCTGTTACAGATGGTATCAGAGTCAGGGCCGGACCGGTGTGCCAGCGAGGACGCTGGGCTCCCTAAGAGGGGTGGATTGTAACATCCTACATTGGTTGGGAAGGAAAACGAATGCTTCTTTATAAGGGGCTTGGGACCTTCCCCACTGTGACGCGTTTTGTCTGGGCGACGGTGATACGTCCCGGTCCAGGTGAAAACAAAACCGTGAGGCGATGGTGGTTCGTCCCGGCCAAAGCGAACAATATCATGGTGTGGTTACGCTGGGCTGTTACAGAAACATATAAGATAATGTTTTAACCTTAAGCAGAGTAAACAAATGACACTAATCATTCAATTGTTTTAAAGCTTAATATCTCATAATCAAATATTAAGTGATGAACAAAACAACATCTTATAATCGTTTCAAGATATAGAGTTTCAAAACGTTTTGAATAGATTATCTAGAAAGCTAAGATAGAGTTTCAAAACAAATTCACCATCATTTGCCCAACTACAGATGCATTAAAACAATTTGCACATATCAAAAGAATTTCAATCAAACATATAATAATATGGTAATATACATAAAAAGAAATAAAGAAGTTTAAAAATCAGAAGCATGTAATACATTGATTGTCGAATCAGATCACCTTCAAATCAAAAAAATAAAAGAAAAATAATGTCAATCCAAAAACATAATCGCAGAGGATGAAAGCTTAAATATAACAAAAAATAATACGTTTTCTTGAAGAAAACTTGAAGAAACCGAAGCCAAAATGATAACGTTGATGAATTCTGTCGAATGCGCTATCATCAGAGTTTATAAAGACAAATTGCGAGTGTTCCAAACAGATACTATTTTTAAAGATTTTTAAGGATGATTTTTTAAATAAAATGAAATTATTTTTAAGCAACAGTTAAAAAATAATTTCATCAACGAAAGTTTAAAAAGATATTATTGTTGTTTTACTTGAAATATTTACATATTTAATTTAATCATATTTTATATGAAAATATTGTTTTATATTTTCTAAAATTTTATACAAACTATTTGATATTTTATTTATTCAATTTGTGTGTTACAAAATCAGGTATGATTTCATTTCTAAAGAAAGATACCCATGAATTCCTTCGAATTGAAGAGGTTCGATGAAGAAATCCCATAATTTTTATCACGATTCGAATATAAACCGAGCATTTTATGAATTTGAAAGTGATCTGCAGTTTTTGTAGATGAATTATTTGTAGAAAGAAGAATAACCGGGTTTGATTTCATTTCCAAAAAAAGATGCACTATAATTTAGGGTTAAATTTTTATAATTTCCTCAAATGTCTTTAAATGAATCTAGACTAACATTGAGAACAGATACATATTTAAACGGGAATTCAAAAAAATAAAGCCTTAAGAGAATGTCACGTGACACTAAAGTTATTGTTTTATTAATAAGTATAGATAAGATGTGAAATATTATTGAAAAATAAAAGGTAGATTAAAGAAATGATAACTTCTAGTAAAATTATATAAATGGGATGGGCAACTTACTCTGAAAATTTTAAGATTAAAACTTAGCATATACTAACATAGTGCATTTTAGATAGAAGTGTATATGGGCTTATGAGGTATGTCAATTCTCAATTCGAACAAACAGCCAGGAGAATGCGTGACGAAAATATTTTGTCGAACTAGATGAAAATATTTTTATGTATGTGTTGGATATTTGTAATCAAGAAATTAGACAATTAAAAGTCAGATTAGAAAAGTCAAACCTGTAAATTAGGCGGGAATTAAAGGGTTAGATGTGTTAGTTTTAGTAGATTGTAACCACCATTGTATGGGTATAAATACTCCATTTGTACGTCGACATTTGTGTGGAAGAACAGAAGTGTTGCGTGTTTAATTTTGTTCTTGTTTGACCCTGTTCTTCCACCGAGTTCCCTGCACAATCTATGCAGTACCCATCAATTTATAAGGAATTGATGTGCTGTGCAAAAGCTTGAGTATATTATTAATTTACATGCCATATATAATGGCTTCAATACATGAATACAGGAGGTAGTTTAGGAGCTAAAGGTGGATCTACAACTAACTGGATTGACTAATCTATTTTGAATATATTTAAACTGTAAACTGAAATAAAGTTCCCTTCAAATATAATATTCTATTAGTGTTAATACGACCCCGCAAGATGGAGGATTCGTCGGATACACCAATCTTGGAACGATTACGAAGAAACGGTGCCCGAGTGAGCGGTTTTGTAAGCATGTCAGCTAATTGGTCCTGAGAATGAACATGTAGAACACATAGTTGACCCGCTGCTACTGTTCTCGCACAAAATGATAATCTAGGGCGACGTGTTTCATGCGAGAATGATAAACCAGGTACGCACACAAATATGTGGCTCTTGTGTTGTCACAAAAAAGAGTAGGTGTGGCGGAGACTTCTATTCCGAGCTCATTCAGTAAATGTTTAAGAGCCAAATTAATTCCGCATTGGCAATAGCTTTGTACTCGGCCTCGGTTGAAGAACGAGAGACAGTCTTTTGTTTCGTGGACTTCCAAGAGACAATATTTGTGCCAAGGTAAAGTAGGTAGGCTGTAGTAGATCCTCCAGCATCATTAACACCGCCCCAATTCGAATCTGAGAAGACCGAGAGCGTGAGAGGAGAGTGGCGAGTAAGAAATAGACCATGATGGATAGTACCTTTTAGATACCGGAGTACACGCTTAAGAGCTTGCCAATGAGTTTGATGTGGAGCATGCATGAATTGAGAGAGCTTATTTATCGCAAATGATATGTCGGGACGAGTGGGACAGAAAAAGACCCGTAGGGGTGGGTATGACCTCAACACCAAGGAAATGATGTAGGAGACCAAGGTCTTTAATCGAAAACTTAGTACTTAGTGCAGTGATAAATTTGTCAAGAAAGGCGGGATTGTTACCGGTGAGGACTATATCATCTACATAAACCATGAAGTCAGCAGGTGATGTTATAGTGTTGGTAAATGAAAAGAGAAGCATCGGCTAATGATTTCTTGAATCCAAATTGAAGAAGAAAGTTTGTAAGCTCAAGATACCAAGCGCGAGGAGCTTGTTTTAAACCACATAAGGACTTTTTGAGTTTACAAATGTGATTCGGAAATTGAGAATGTTCATATCCAGGAGGTTGAGTCATATAGACATCCTCATGTAGCGTCCTATGAAGAAAGGCATTATTAACATCAAGTTGGCGGAGAGGCCAATCTTTAGAAAAAGCAATTGAGAGTATGGTGCGAATGGTGACGGGTTTCGTTACAGGACTAAAGGTTTCAAAATAGTCTTTCCCGTATTGTTGAAGAAAACCTTTGGCTAGAGGTGGTATAGGGTCGTAACTATGGGAAGCATAGGCAACCAAATGGTTTGAGTTTGGTGTAATTAGGGGAGTTGTTATACAACTTATCAAAGGGAGATTTGAAATCAAGAATGGGAGTGGGTAAACGATTATTAGATAAACGGCAGTTTGAAAGGCATGAGACCAAAAAGTCAACAGAAGGTGAGCATGATGGAGAAGAGATAAACCCGTTTTGACAATGTGTCGATGGCGGCGCTCGACAAAACCATTTTGTTCCGGGGTGTGCGGGGGAGTTATGAAATGGGAGATGCCTTGTTGTTGGAGGTATTGTTTGAGTCCAACATATTCCCCACCATTGTCGGTGAATAGAAAGACTAGAGGAGTGTGAAAGAATTTTTCAACCAAAGTTTTAAATTGAGGGAATAAGATAGATACCTCTAATTTTTGTTTAAATGAATAAAGCCAAGTATATTTTGAAAAATAATCAACAAAAATGACATAGTAAATGTAACCATCATTTGATTGTGTTACAGGACCCCAAACATCCTAATAAACAAGTTCAAGTGGTTTGGTAGCATTAAAGGAATTTGAACAAACCGCAATTTATGACTTTTATTTAATGAACATGCATCACAATGAAAAGAAAAGGACGACATTTTATTCAGATTATCTCCTAGATGCCGAAGTAAAGTTTTGAGCTTTTATTGACGGATGTCCAAGCTTGTGATGCCATGATAAAAGCGACTTGGTTGAAGTAGTGGTGGAGTTAGACTGTGGAAGACGACGAAGAGACTAAGGAACGGCATAATAGATGTCATCAATGTTCGTTCCCCGGAAGAGATGCGCCCCCGTTCGAAGATCCTTAACCACAAAAGAAGAAGGGAAAAATTCAACTGAAACGTGATTAGTTTTACAAAGTTTGGCAATTGAAATAAGATTGCTACGTAAATGAGGAACAAAAAGAACATTGTTAAGATGTAATGGACAAGTGGATGTGGATAATGTAGATTGACCGGTGTGAGTGATAGGAAGAGTTTTACCATTTCCTAGCATGATTTCATCAGGTCCTCCAAAGTCGGATAGGGTGTGTAATGCCGAGTGATCCAAGGCCACATGGTGAGAAGCAACACTGTCAAACATCCAAGCTTGTGGTGGAGCAGTAGAGTTTGCCGAGGAAGTGTTAACCATTGGAGTTTGTGGTGAAGCCATTGAAATAGCAATGTTGTTTTCTTTGAGAAATCGGGCTAACTTCCTGCAATCTTTAGTATCGTGACCTGGGATAGAACAATATTGACAAAAAAATGAATTACGGTTACCACTCGGGGAATAATAATTCCTGGTTTGTTGTCCTGAAGCTCGAGCACTACGTGCGCCATTGGAAGGAAAACGATTTTGACCCTTTGCATCAGAAATGGGACTGCTTGTATTTGGCCTAGAGATTGCCTTATGGGACTGATTCACAGTAGCAATAATGGGGTTATTGGGAGTGTCTTTGAGAGATCTCTCATGGTCAACTAGTTTATCAAATAAATCCAAGAATGTGATTGGAGTATCGCGCATCTTTAGAGCAGCAGAGACATGCGTAAAATCATCCCCAAGCTGACCAAGAATGTGAACCACAAGGTCTTCATCAGTGAAGGGACTTTGGGCTAAGGCGAGGTTGTCGGCGATGGTCTTCATCTCGTGTAAAAATTCAGCAACCGGCCGAGTACCTTTGGGATTATGAGCCAGGTGAGACTTTAGAGGCGGACAGGCGTTCAAAAAGCTTGGAACGAGGTTTTGATTTTGAATATAGATGTGGTCAATGGTGTAGCTAGCCAGGTAGATCAAGCCATCGATATCGATTATTTTGATTTTGGTTCATCCCTAATGGAATTCACAAGCAAATAAAAAATTATGACCAATTTAGCATAACGAAAAAGGATGATCATTGTAACATACAGTCCGTCGTATCAACTAATATTATATGTTAATGTTCACAGGAGCTCATGTTAGTTGCTCTAATAGAAACTTCCTAGTCAATCATCCTCACACTCAAGTACGCTTAATCAGGTGGATTGCATCAGGTCGTGCGGGTGACAGGCCAGAATGGGTCGTTTTACAAAAATATGATTATTTTGATTCGGTTAGAACGGGTTATGACAGAAATAAGTACGAGACAAAACGGGCCATCTTAAAATATGGATGGAACAAAACGTGATCTTACCAGTCATGTATATGTTGTGTTGCTTGCAGTTTAAATGTGTTTCTAAATTACTTTGTATCTTTATGAAAAGAAACTACTGGATCTTCAAACAATTAAAAAAAATCACCTGACTTATGGAAGGCACATATATCATTAACACAAATGCTTGGAACTTGAGACTGAAATCAGAAATTGAATAAAATGAAAATCAAACATTCACATAGTAACATATATGAACACTAGTAAACCCGTGTATTACACGGGTTGAATAAATAAAATATTAATATAATAAAAATTAATAATTATTAAATGATATTCAAAGATATGATATGACTGAAATTACATATGAGAAATGTCTATAAATAATAAAACAGTGATATCAATTTTTTAAAACTTTGTTTTTAAATTTTTTTTCTAAAAAATAAATATTTTGTTCTAAAACAAACCGTATAAAAATGTCATTTTTAAATTTTTTTATTATAACTCCCAAATTTGATTATTTTTAGTTTTTAAAAATTTGACTTTTTAAAAATACCAATTTTAAAATATTTCGAATTTTTAAAAAAGTTTTATGCTTTAGAAAAAATTATTATTTTATAAAAATTTATTTGTTTAGAAATAACATTAATGAATAGATTTCTTTCTTAATTTATTAAATCTAAAAAAGTATAAATAATATTATTAATAATTAAGGTAATTATTTAATATGAGAGAGAGACGGGAAAATTTTAGTAAGGATGATTGTGGTGCTGCCACGTGTCATCTCAAGTTACTCTTATATTAGAGTACTAGATTTAGTTACCCGTGTATTATACGAAAGTGTGAAGAGTTAATTATTAAATAATATAAAAATAAAAAAATAAAATCAAGTGTATTATATATTAAATAAGACATAACAACTTTTGATTATAAGGTAACAAATAAGCAAAAACATCCTTGTAAACTACATTTGTAGTAACATTAATATGTTTACACTCATTATCTAAAGCTAAAAATTTCAATCCATCTTTACTCTTAACTTGTGACAAGATGTCATAAAGTTGATCATGCGTAAAAATAGGTTCTTTCAAGTATAAACCGACACTTGACAGAGATTGACTTTAATTTTTGTTTATTGTCATAGCGAAATATACAGTCAAAGAAAACTGTCTTCTTTTAGACTTTAAAAAAAATACTTTTGACGTGTCAAATATGAGCTAGATATTGAGTGGGTGTGAGAATATTAGTATGAAAAAATTAATATTTGAATAATATACCCTGAAAAGTTATGTGTAATAATTAGATTAATTTCGAATTATTTTGACCCTGTAATCAAATATAGAGATATAGTATTGAATCGGGTTGGATCGGGCTATAAAAGTTCATAATATCTCTGATTAGTTGTTGATTATTATTTATTTAATACTAACTTTAGTAAACCCGTGTATTATAAGGGTTTAAAAAATAAAATATTAAATATAATAAAATTTTATGAAATATAAAATGATAATCTAAAATAAGATATGATTAAAATTACATATGGATAATAACTATAACTAATAAAATAACGATATCAATTTTTAAACTTTCTTTCTAAAAAAAGTTAAATATTTTTTTTCAAAACAAACCATATTAAAAATGTTATTTTTTAAAATTTTTTATTGTAACTCCTAATTTTAATTATTTTTAGTTTATAAAAAAATTACTTTATAAAAATACCAATTTTAAAATATTTTATATTTTAAAAAAAGTTAGATGTTTTAGAAGAAAAAAAACTTAATCGTATAAAAAAATGTTTTCTAGAAAATAACAATAATAAAAAGACATCTTTCTTAATTTATTAAAAAAATTAATCTAAAAAAGAATTAAAATTATTTAATATTGCTTAATTTAGGTAATTATTTAGGAGGAGAGAGAGGCGGGAAAAATAAATTTAGGGGACCTAGAAATGTGCCAAGTGTACTCCTAAGTTACTATTTTAGTATAATATATAGATAAAGATAAAGATAAATATAAAGATAAAGATCGAAAATGTGTAAAGTGCAAAAATGGTGCAAGAAATCGGCGGAAAGCTACGGCTATTTTGATTGAAAAAAATAGAAGAAAGGAATTGTAACAAACAAGCAAGAACCAATATCAAGATTAAGAGGTGAATACAGCTGCAAACGAACTAAACGTTCAGTGAACAATTCATGAACTGTGCGGCGGGAAGTTCATTTATATTCGTTCGTTTAGTAAATAAACAAACACGAACAAGAATATTTCATTCGTTTAGCTAAAGGAACGAACATGAATACAAGCCGTGTTCGTTCATTTATGTTCGTGAATATTCGGTAATATGATCGTTTATGTTCGTTAATGTCCGTTCGTGAACGTTCGATAATGTGTTCATTTGTGTTCGTTAATGTGTTTGATTATGCTCTTAATTTTTGTGTTAGTTATTTTTATGACAATTATGTCAAGTGTTTTTGGATACTTATATTACGTGTTTATTTATTTTTAGTAAATTTTATGATAAAAATGTTTATTTTATTCTAAAAAAAATATGTGATCATTTCTATTCGTTTGTGTTCATTGAGTTCTATGTGTTCGTCATGTTCATAAACATCTTTTTGTTTTCGTTTGATTTTGTTTGTGTTCGTTTGTGTTAGTTTGTGTTATATAAGTATTCGTGAACAGTTCATGAACATGTTTATTTTCATAATGAACGAACACGAACAAGGAAACCCGTTCTGAAGTGTTCGTGAACAGTTCATGAACAAATTTATTTTTTATGGAACAAATACGAACAAGGTCTTGTTCGTGTTTTTCGGTTCGATTGCAGCCTTAGGGGTGAATGTAAGTTAATCTTGAAGTCAGATGGGTCAAGTGTCATGGATATAGTATTTGAGTTATTTGTTTTGTTTAAATTATACAGCAAGTTTTATTTTCAAAGAGTCTTACACTATTTCTTAATGAGTTAATGGGTCTATTTTGTAGGAGCGCTAACCTGTGTTTACATGTTTTGCATGTGCCTATTTATGTATTTTTGCATTTGGAATGAAATAGAAGGAGAGTTCAAGCAGTAATTCAAAGTGTGGGTGTTTTGAGTGCAATTTGTTGCCAGAAACCAACAATGATGACATAAAAGCTAAAAGATTTAAGATTCAGAAATAATATCTAATGAACCTTTGAAGATTGTAGGTGACTTCTGAGTTCTGAAGTGTATTGCAAGCGATTTTGCTTAAAACCTAAAAAATCAACATCAAAACAATCAAAACACGGCATGAACACCACTACTTCAGTATCGATTCTCGTAATAGAATCATAAACCGAGTAAGAACTCACCAAAAACAACAAATGCAAAACTCGAAATGAACAATTTAACGTAATAGAATCATAAACCGAGTAAGAACTCACCAAAAAAACAAATGCAAAACTCGAAATGAACAATTTACAACAAATCATGACCCATTTCTTTTCTTTCCACTTTTAAAGTTGCCCATTTTGACCTGCCTAACAATACTAGTTGACCCAATATAACCCATTTTGACCCGCCTAAGAATACTAGTTAACCCTATGGGATTAATCTTGATGGGTCGGGTCGTCGGGTAAAATATGAGTCCAGAAGATAAACTGGATATGTGAGTCAAGTAGTTCAGTCCTCTCTGGAGCAATCGATTGGGTCATGCACACGTGATGTTTGCATGTGTGTTGTTAGTGGGCTTAGTATTTTTCTGTTGTGGGATAGTGGTTCTATATTTGTAGGAGTTATTAGTTTTGTTTTTGACTATTATTTGTGTTTAAGTTAATGAATGAAACAAGAAAGTTGAGAAGCAGAAAAGCACTCTCTTCGTGAGATTTCTTTGTGTGTTGAGTGTGTGTTCAATTGGGGCCTGAACCAATATTTGGTATCAGAGCTTGAAGGGCTGTTTTGAGAGTCGTTTCAAGAGGGTGCAGTCCTTTGGCTGCAGGGCTAGATAGAGACCGTAAATAAAAGGGTGATTCCATGTGAATCGCAGGTAGAGGCATGAAGATTGGCTGCTATAGCAGCGAAGACCGAAGGAAGAAAAGAGACCGATGCTGGACAAGAATTACCAGCAAGAAGAAGACCGTGACCGAAAAGTGAGTTCCGGCATGAAACTGAAACGACTGAGCAACTGCAAAGACCGGCGGCTTGAAAGTTTAGACCGAAGACCGAAGGAAGAAAGAGACCGATGTGGACAAGAATTACCAGCAAGAAGAAGACCGTGACCGAAAAGTGAGTTCCGGCATGAAACTGAAACGACTGAGAAAACTGCAAAGACCGGCGGCTTGAAAGTTTAGACCGAAGACCGAATGAGATAACCAAGACCGGTGGTTTACCTAAGAAAGAGAAACCGACCAACAGATCATACAAGCCTTGTCGATCGAAGGGCTAGAGACCGAATGGTATTTTCATATCAGTAAGACCGAGAAAAAAAAGAAGAATGTCAAGACCGAAAGAAAAAAGTAAGAATGGCGATGGTGCAAGGCTTTGTAGCTGTTTCGGGTGCTTTGATGAAAGTGTTATGCGTGAACTAGATTTTGTGTGAATTAATTAAAAAAAGGAGATCAAAGGCGGCAGAGATAGAGTTTGAGGCGGTGCCTATTTTGTTTGGTTGAAAAGTCAAACAAAACAATCAATTTTGATGATTGTGTGATCATTGTACGAAGATAAAAAATTGATATTTATCTTTTTAGGCTTGAGTAAAGAACGTGAACAAGAGATCGAGTCATCGGATCTGTTTGAACCGATCAGGAAAGAGGCAAGCAACGATGGGTGTTTCGGGCCCAGTTTCGAGGCTGAAAAGGTGATCAAATTGCGTCTGATTGCAGTGGTAGCAGCTACAAGAATAGCGCAGCAAGCATGACAGTAGTTTGGTAATTTCGGGTTCGGAAACGAGGCCGAGAATGGCATACGAATCATGGGGTTCTAAGCAAGTTTATGAGAATGAAAGCAAGGAAAAGAAAGATAGCAAGAGTAAGAGCAGCAAGAAAGTAAGAAAGATAGCAAGCAAGATGATTCGAAGTAAGCAAGCAAGAGAGGCTCGAATCAAGTAAGAAGATTAGCAAGAAGACCGGTTTTGGTTATATCAAGAATGAGCAAGACTAACCAAGAAACTCAGCAAGATTAAGCAACTAACGAGGCCAGATAAACAAGAAAAGAAGCAAGTCCAAGATCAAGATTAAGGGGGTGAATGTTGGATTAATCTTGATGGATTGGGTCGTCGGGTCAAATATGAGTCCAGAAGATAAACTGGATACGTGAGTCAAGTAGTTCAGTCCTCTCTGGAGCAATCGACTGGGTCATACACACGTGATGTTAGCATGTGTGTTGTTAGTGGGCTTAGTATTCTTCTGTTGTGGGATAGTGGATCCATATTTGTAGGAGTTATTAGTTTTGTTTTTGACTATTTATTTGTGTTTAAGTTAATGAATGAAACAAGAAAGTTGAGAAGCAGAAAAGCACTCTCTTCGTGAGATTTCTTTGTGTGTTGAGTGTGTGTTCAATTGGGGCCTGAACCAATAAACCCAATATAACCCATCAGGTCATCCCATAATGACCCAGAATGGATGTCCAGGTTTATTTTATCAATCATAACTGTTTTTCTCTTATTCACAACCAATACAATTAGAACAGTCAGTTATATTTGAGATGAAACATTTCTCATGTCAACCATGTGCGATTCATTTAAGGTGCCACAATCATAAAGACCATAAATTACTATCAAATTACACATTTATTTTTTAAGTAAAAATCTTGAGATGGTGATAATATCAAAATTAATGAATCTAAACTTATGTGAGGATGCAACACATTAATCAAGCACCAATGGGGTATGCTTTAATAGGTCCCATCGGAAGTATAATGCAAGTTACAATGGAGGTTATGAAGTGACATGATGATGAGATTGAATGAAATAATAAAGATATGGTCCACTAAGCTTTGGTTCATGTGCATGTGATCACCCACAATGACTTCTATATTTGTTGTTGACTGCTGCTTCTGGTAGAGCCCTCAGGCCACTCTCTTTCTCTAATGAGACACTGCTGTTATTGCAGTCTAAGTAAGATCTGTTTACCATCTTAAAACTCAATAAAGTGATGCCTTCTATTTTCACACCTGAAAGCAGCATGCAGGAGTCTATGAATCATCAAATGCTTTACAGCTTTTAGATCAGTGGACAAGTTTGAAAATGCATTGCTTGTTGTTCTAATGTCATATCTGTGTGGTTCTCTTGAGAGCGGTTGACAGTCTGACTATCTTATGGGACAGTAAAAGGTTGAGCAGTGAGATTTTGTGGGGTATGTTTTTTATAAAATAATAAAGATATGGTCCACTAAGTTATATTTTGTGGTATAAAAATACGCTTTTTTGATGCATACACTTGGTTCCTCCATGTGAGGCGTGCCATGGTGCCATCCAACAAATGGATGTCAATTCTTGCTTTACTCGATATACAAATTATCTATCTTTCTCTTATACTTCTTTTCTAATTCACTGTGTTTAGTGTTATAATTAATCAGTTTTTAAGTCTGGTTAGAGGGGTAAATGTCGTGAACTAGACAAGCTAGTACATGAACTATTTGAGATCGGTTTGCTAGAAACTTTAATCGATATGAACTTAAACAAGTTAGGGTCTAAATCGTAGCTTATTCAATAAACGAGCTTGAGACCGAAGTTCGCATACTAAATTTGACTAGGCTGGCTAGCCTAAACAAGCCAATTATTATATAAATATATAATTTTATTACATAATAAATATACAATTACATAACAGTTATTAAAACTCTAAATAGGTAACAATAAAAATAATTTTTTTCTCGCAAAAGAAATATAATTAATATAAGTAAATGTATATAATAGATAATAAATTAGTGAGATCAAATCTAAGCTCAACTTGAAAAGCTATAAATAAGAAGCATTGGAGCTTTATATATTTATATATAGATTTTGAAACAAGCGAACTGAGTTAAATCAATTAATATGAGGTTGGAGCCTGCTTGACTCGTTTACATCTCTTGAGTTTCATTTTATTACTTTATAAAGATAATTTGTTGATGTGTTACTTGGAAATGTTAGTAAATAAGTGTGTATTAAGTAATTTCATTGCTAAAATTCTCAATTCCTGTAGAGACACAATAATGTAATTAGGGGGTAATTTTGTAAAATAGTAAACAACTTTCAAAAATGTTTCAATTAGGTAACTTAAGTTTTAAAAGTGTTACAATTAGGTCACTCAGTTTTTATATTTTATATAAATTAAAAGTCTTAACATGTTTTTTAGCATGTTATACTTTTTGTTTCAATTAGAAAATATCTTTTTCTATCTTTTGATGCTGATATGGAACGTTGACGTAAATTTTAGGTACTTTTTTTATTTTATTTTAATAATTAACATGTTTTTTTAATATACTTTTATATATTGAAAATTCTGACCCCCACGTCTTCTCCACCGTTACTTTCTTGACATAAAAAAATTTAATGATGACTCGATTTGATCGTTTAGCGGTCAATTTAAGAAAATATGCATGAGTGACTAAATTAGAACACTTTTGAAAAACTTTGTTAATATTCTATAAATTTTCCTTATTAATTAAACGGAAAACTATTGTCGGTAAGCTATCACAAAAGTCCAGATAAGATTTTTCAGAATTGTCAATAGAAAGAGGCTCAATACAAATATATTTTTACTACAAAAGTGTGAGAAGACACGATGAGTCAAAAAAATTCACTTAAATACCCAACCCCTATCCCCCACGTAAACCTTCTGCAACCCTACCTTACGGTTGTCGCTTAACCGCTCGTTTAACCCCTGTCGTCGACCTCTTTTCTTCTGCGCGTGCTTCTCTGGAAACCGCGAGAATTGTTCGCTACAGCGAAATATGGTAAGTTCTTCCCTCGTTATGTTTAACGTTCGTATCGTTACGGTTTCGCCGTGGTTGCTATGTCACGGTTATGGCTTACGCTTCGGGTTCGTTTGTGTTCTAGTTGTGTAATTGTTTGCATCTAGGCGTTGTTCGCATGGGTTAAGGGAGTGCTCGGTTGTGGCTGTGTTTGGATGGGTCGGGGGTTTGTGTGCACGTATAGTTGGTAGTGTGCGGTGTAAGGGTTCGACGGGTGTCACACCCCAACCTTAACGGCGGAAACGTCGAGATGTGAGGGTTAAGATTGTTCACAGCCACATAACACTACCATAAATTGTAAATATAATTATTCATAAGTTGAAATACATTACAACCAAATGTTTCAATGAAATAAGTAAACAAAGTTCAACTTCCAGTTTCAAGATATTTTATTTATTTTCCTAGGTCCAAATCCTAAGTGTAAGCATGCTTCAAAAGATAATCATCAACCTGTGCATTTCCTGAAACATGTTAAAAATAAAGGTCAACTTTGAAAGTTGGTGAGTTTCCATGGGTTAAGCATATATATATATATATATATATATATATATATATTATATATATAATATATATATATATATATATATATATATAAGTTTACAAGTAGCAATTCATATCAATGGTTACAAGTAAAGCAAGTTTATAGATAACATATAACTACAATCAACCTTGACCAAGAATATCATTTACAAGTTATACGATTAGCTAGTGTACTTGGTTCCCATGATGAACAAGCATACGTCATCAGGAGCCGGCAATAACCTCGACTTTAGCACCAAATAGGCTTGTCAGCCCATAGATCTATGACGTCGCCAGGCTAACAATAGTTAATGATTGTCAACATATAATGTCCATATAAGACTCACAATATTACAAATAACAATGAAAAAATAAGATGAATTGCATATGCATTTACAAGTATCAAATGTTTACAAGTGCAAGTTTATAAAGTTAACATGTTTCACCCCAAAAGGTGTGAAATAAATAAAAATGGGGCATGAAAACTCACATGATATAAGTTGGTGTTAAAGGTAATATCAAGTAAACGGTGCTCCAACGTTTCTTTTACAAGATACCTAAACGTATATATTCAAGATTAAGTTTAAGATAAGTTTAACGATTCATATGTGAACTAGAGTTTCAAGTGGAGTTTGGGGCTTTTGACAAATAAATAATTTAACAAAGGGTACGCTTATATTTTGGATTCAATGAAAAAAGAAACAAATATACTATTTAAGTATTTTAATATAAAGAAATAAATGTAAATTATTTATAATATTAGTAAGTTTAAATATAAAGTTTAAATAAACTTTTATAATTATTTAAAATAATCATGATTTAAACAATAATTTAAGGGTAATTCTGTTGTGCATTTAAGGTGGGTTCTCAGCCCCACTTTACTTAATTCTTTTTGGGGGAAAGAAACATGTTCATTTTAAAAGTTCGTTCATTGATCAGTATTACTGTAATTATCGCATGATTGCTAGTGTTGTACCAATTTAAGTCCTCACATTTCGAACCGTTAATGTATGTTCTTTAGCGAGGTAATTCTGAGTATATCTACTGGGTTTGACAAACCCCACCCGGGCTAGTCGCGCTAGCACGACTGCATGTCGAACGGGTGTTTATTTGACCTACTTTATGTTGTTGTGGTTTGGTAGCCACAGCCGAGGCCTTCATTTACATTGTCAGCTTCGGTTGCGAACTTCATACACTATGTAACTTGTTAAGTAGACTAGCTATCTACTGATATTATTTGTTTACTGTATTGGCTACTATTATGTTCTGTTTATCAAAACCTGTGAACTCACCAACCTTGTGTTGACACTTTAGCATGTTTCTTTCAGGTTCACAATATGCGCACGATTAGGAACATCTCATTCATGCATTTATCATCACATGGGTCAAATGAACATTTACAATTTTTATGAACATTATTTAATTGGTTTGCGTGTATTTGCGCCATTTTAAACTAAGATTGATTATGCTTTCGCAATTATTCTTATGTTTACATTATTAACTCTGTTTTTGGAAATTTCAAACGCTAACGAGTAATTATGTTTTGTAATTGATGTGTCGTTTGGTGTAACTAGTGGCTGAGATCCTGGTATGTCATACGCCTAACAATAATACCCCATTTGTGGAAAATAAGGGTGTGACAGATTGGTATCAGAGCCCCAGTTATAGTGAACTAAAATGTGCATTCATTTGCATTGCATTTTAAACTATAGCTAGATTTGCATTAGTTACACACACATAGATTATTAAGTTGTACTTGCTTGTTTTGCTTGCTTGAGAACTGTTTGCGTCGGCAAATTCCTGTGAGCGTTCGACTACAGGGATGGCGTCTTCATCTTCTTATGCTAAGTCTAAAGAAAAAGGCCAGTTCGTCCTGATTCCCCGTTGTTACCGCTTGTTCCTTAGCGCAGGTGACTACGAGTTACTGTGAGTCACGAGAAGGTTAATTACAATTAATGATTTACCGTACCTTTTACATCATACCTTTTGAATTCGAATACAATACCATTGGTTCCTAACTTGGATGGTTCATCAGAGCATGTTATGCCTCCTGTTAAATGCTTTCTCAAACGAGAGCTATTTCTGTCATACTTTCTTTACCTACCTTGCCACCTCTCTTTCCTGCCCTGAGGAGCAGGAAATAGCTGTACTGGCGGTTATCATAGACATCGGGAGACAACTTATCAGGGTTTGCTCACGATAATACTATCTTACCCATCTAACCTGAGTACATCGATGGTTTCTCTCCCAAGTGAATGTTTTCCTTACTGAATTTTTTTTGTACAACCTTGGTTAATTGACCTTTGGTTTAATGACAATATCTTTGATACTTCTATCGTTGATAACACTCTTTACTTGACAAGGTATGTTAGCCCGGATAGGAGGAACCAGGGGTGACCATGCAAAGAAAATTACCATTACGGGTGCACACGTAATTGTAATTTGCCGTGCATGAGAAGTCTGGCGAACTCTGTTGGGTGATAACGGTCATAGTCAGTACAAATTTTCATTTCTATACTTTGGGACATGAGAGTCTTTATTCTCACAAAACTTCACCATTGATATGGAAACAATCCTTCATTTCTACTCATATGAAATTTCTCATCTGTCTCAAGCCTTAATAAGATTCATATTATGGAATTAGTCCTAGTCTCTGTGAGACGTTGTTCTTTCTAGCATTTCAGTGATCGTGCAATACTATCTATCTGCAACGTGCGAGTTCCTTGAAAAGTAGTAATGGAGTGATGATACTCTATTCATATGTATTTTCTAATCATTGGATTGACCTTAAGACTTAGAGTCTTGGCAGATTGAATATTCTAGCATTCATTTCATTTGGTAATTATCATGTTTCATCGTATGTTACGTTTCCTAAGGGCGGGATTCAAATTGGATTTTCCTGGTTGACTACATTTGGCGTATGATCGATTGGCAAGGTATTATGACGATCCCATCCATTACCTCTCTGTGTTTCCGTTTGCAGCAAGTGCATCTAGCATCGCAATGGTCCATGCAATAAGAAAATCTGTGAGAACTGTAGGAAATTCGGTCATGCCATTAAGAACCGTCATGTGAACATCCCGGCCAGATTACCTCAGCCACGAGAAGCACAAAGAGATGTTATCTGTGACACCCTACATAAATCCCACATCGGCCGTGGACAGGAGAGATTCCTGGTTCATAAGGAATGTCTGGTCTTTAATATCACCAATGCGTTTTGGGCGTATTGACTGTGGATGAGAGGAGAACTCCACAGTTAAGCGTGCTCAGGTGGCAACAATCCAGGGATGGGTGACCTCCCTGGGAAGTTTTCACCCGGGCAACCAAAAGCAAATCCGTGAGCTTCTCGTGGGTGAAGCGGACAATATTGGTGGTATGAGAGGCCAGGTGTTACAATTTCAATCAAAACTATCCAAGGCTTAAGAAGAAGGAAAACCGACAAGAATGGTTGTTTCGCCTTAGTATTTTTTATTCGAGTGCCGACAAAATCTACGTATCCAATAAGTTTAGTAATCTGCGAGGGGTAGTGCCTACTGATTTAAGTTCTGAATTTACCATAGAGATAGCTGATGGTAGTATTATAGCGGCTACTCAGGTGTATAGCATATGTAAACTAGGCTTAGTTGGACATTTATTCGATATGAATCTGATTCTTGTTGCATTCGGTAGCTTTGATGTTGTGGTTGGTATCCAAGAACCAAGTAGAGATCGTTTATGAAAATAAACTCATTAAGTTACCTCTTTCTAGTGACGAGACACTCGTTGTGGAAGGTGATAAGATGGATGCTGTGGTCGGCATCATCTCATACTTGAAAGCACAGAAATGTCTTCGAAAGGGATAATTCACCCTCCTGGCATTAGTTACAGAAAAGACAGTGGATGAGAGAGCATTGAAGACATCCAGTCGTCAGAGACTTCCCAGAATTATTTCTAAAAGACTTACCTGGCCTTCCTCCCCACAGGCAGTAGGAGTTTTCCAAATTGAGCTGACTACAGCGCTGTACTTTGGCAGCGAACGAATAAAGAGTTGTCTAAGCAATTACAGGAATTGCTAGACAAGGGATTCATACGTCCCAGCTCTTCACCCTGGGGAGCTCCAATGCTTTTCGTGAAAAAGAAAGATAGGACCTTCAATGTGTATGACGACCAGGGCTGAATAAGGTGGACTCAAGAACAGGTATCCTCTTCCACGTATTGATGACTTATTTGATCACTCCAAGGATCAAGCTACTATTCCAATTGATCTGAGATCGTGTTTATCATCAATTACGAGTTCGAGAGGAAGACATCCCGAAAAAGGCATTCCGGACTCGCTATGGACATTTTGAGTTCGCGGTTATGCTTTTCGGACTGACCAATGCCCCAGCAGTTTTCATGGACCTCATGAACCGTGTTTTCAAGCCTTATTTGGATAAGTTTGTCATTGTCTTCATAGATGATATACTAATTTACTCTCGGCATAGGAAGATCATGAGGAACAATTGAGAATCATTCTGGATCTGTTAAGGAATGAACAATTTATGCAAAGTTTTCAAAATGCGACTTCTGGATGCGAGAAGTGTCAATTTCTTGGCAGTGTGGTGCGAAAAGGTTATACATGTAGATCCTTCAAAGATTGAAGCAATCAAGAATGGCCGACACCAAAAACGCCTACTGAAGTGCGACAATTCCTTGGTTTGGTGGGCTACTATAGACGATTTATCAAAGGATTTTCAAAGCAGGCACAACCTTTGACTGCCTAACTCACAAAGAACATTACAATGGGTGCATCAAAGAGGATGCACCGTTGGCTATAGATTAAATAGACTCGGTTAGTGTAACTTGTTATGGGCTCGTTGGATTGCATCGAACAAGCAAACAGTAGTTTTTGTTTCTTATTTTGATGTAAAAGAATTTTAATATATAAAAGGAAATTACATGAAATAGAAATGATTCTTTATTTTTGAAACTATAGTGTAACTTGTTATGGGCTCGGTTGGATTGCATCGAACAAGCAAACAGTAGTTTTTGTTTCTTATTTTGATGTAAAAGAATTTTAATATATTAAAAGGAAATTACATGAAATAGAAATGATTCTTTTTTTGAAACTATCCTTAAATCACGAGTAAACATAATGTTACCGACTCCAGAAGCAATTTATATTTATTTTAAGGAATGTAACAAGTATTGATATGTTGCAGTTGAGGTGCACATCTAACCTTACGACCCGAACCGTAACCGGTTTCAACCTGGTAGCTCCCCAATCCGGTTTTCACCAGATTCAACCCGTAGGGTTCAAACCAGTTTGTCCCCTCCACACTCCAACCGACCTGACCCGACCATGTTTAAACCCGGTATAAACCTGATTTCTTTTGCCATTTTGCCATCTTGAAACAAGTTTGAAACCGACCCAGAACCGCTTGGATTTTTTTGACCAAAACTCGAACCGGGTTGAACCCGACCCGGTTTCAAGTTTCAACATGGGTTGGGTTGTGCACTCTATTGCCCAGAACAAAAAGATGAAGAAGAAGAATGAACAACTTGCAAATCAACTACATCATTTTTTCCATTGATATGGATATGTATTTATAGACATAATTACAACATCAACCCTCCTAATACGTAGTAACAATACAATACTTTGACATATATACATATATAATCCTTAACTTTAACTTGTGAGGGATTAACACTAACATACACCCCCTAATCACGAACAAGTAAATCTTGAACACCGAGTAATTCCTTTATTGTAGCAAACTTGATCCTTGCCAATGCTTTTGTCAGAATGTCTGCCCTTTGTAGTTCTCCACTGATGTTTTCCACAATGATATGCTCATTCTCTACACATTCTCGATGAAATGATAACGAGTATCAATATGCTTGCTTCTTCCATGAAACACCGGGTTCTTCATCAAAGCGATAGCGGATATGTTGTCAACGTAGAGAGTGATTTTTTCTTCCTTCCATCCAGTGGTTCACTGAGTAATCTTTTAAGCCATAACGCCTGACATGCTGCAGCTGTTGCAGCCATGAATTCAGATTCACATGAAGAAAGTGCCACAGTTTGTTGCTTTTGTGTGCATCAAGTTATGGGTGAGTTTCCAAAGTAAAACACGAACCCTGTAGTGCCTTTTCCTTCTTCAGTATTAACCCCATAATTGCTATCACTATAACTGTTTACTTACATCCACCATTCCTCTTATAGGTTATACAAAATCCTTTGTTCCTTTGATATAACGAAGAACTTGATGAATGGCCTTAAGATGATGCACTTTAGGTTCTTGCATAAACCTACTAAGCAAACCAACTGAATAAGACAAGTCTGGTCTGGTATGAAGTAGATACCTTAGACAACCATCAGACTTCTATATCAGTGGGATCAACCGATTTTCCACCTTCGGTTTTAGTTAACAATGTGCCAGGGTTCATTGGGATCTTGGTTTTATTACTATCTGACATACCAGCATTCTTCAGAATCTTAGTAATGTAACCAGATTGTTTAATAGATATATCACCCCTAGATTGGGTGACTTCTATCCCAGATAATAAGCTAGTAACCCTAAGTTGCTCATCTCAAATTTCTCTTCCATTTGAAATTTGAACAAGTCTATTTCTTTCTTTGGAGTTCCAGTAACTATGAGATCATCAACATAGACTCCAACAAGCAAAATAGAAGTTTTGCTTTTTCTTGTATAGACTGCTTGTTCTAAAGTGCATTTCTTGAAACCAAGTGATTTCAACGTATGATCTAGTTTCACATTCCATGCACGTGGCGCTTGTCTAAGTCCATACAAAGCCTTAGAAAGTTTGTAGACTTTCCCTATGTCTTGTGGTTTCACAAACCCTTCAGGTTGTGACACATAGACTTCTTCCTTAAGTTCGCCATGCAAAAAGGTAGTTTTTACATCAAGGTGATGTACTTCCCATTCATTATAGGCTGTAAGGGCCAGAATAATGCAAACTGTTTCTATACGGGCTACAGGAGCAAATACTTCATCAAAGTCTATACCTTGCTGCTGTACATAGCCTTTGGCTACCAGACGAGCCTTATGCTTTATTATTTTCCCGTTTGCATCTCTCTTATTCTTGAATACCCATTTTAGGCCAATTGCCTTATGATTATCGGGTAACTTGGTTAATATCCAAGTATTATTCTTGTTGATTGAATCCATTTCAGCCTGCATAGCTTCAATCCATTTCCTATCTTTGGCTGCCTCCTTATAGTTTCGAGGTTCCTCTTCAGCCAATAGTAATTCATTAATTTCAACTTCTGGGGCTTCTTCATACACACTTTGTAAGGGTTTAAAGCCTTTTATTGGTGTATGATCATAAGGTCTAGTTAACCTTCCTGAAGTTGATGTATGTTCAGTAGTCTCTGCTGAATTAGGTTCATATGTAAAGTTGGAGATTGAAAGGAGAACTTGATGAGCTTGGAGATAACGGTCTGTATTCTAGATTACCATCTCCTGTATGCCATCTTTCCACAGTATGTGGTTCTTGTTCTTTATTTTCTTGAGGAATTTTATTTGAATTTTCCTAATATAAAGTCTATCCATTCAGGTTCTTCACTTCCAACTTCATTCATGTACTCTTTCCAATTCCATGAATCCTTTTCTATGAATTTGACATCCCTACTGATATAATTCTCTTAGTTGTAGGATCAAATAATCTACATGCCTTTGATCCTTCTTCAACTCCTAAGTATACCATTTTAACACTTCTATCATCCACTTGGTTAGATGATAGATGGTACCTTAGCATATGCTACGCACCCGAAAACCCTTAAGTGTTTTAAGTTAGTTTTTTCTACCTTTTAACGCTTCAAAGGTGTAGCATTCATCGTGCTTTATTTGGAATTCTATTTAGCACATATATGGTATGCCTTACAGCCTCACCCCAAAGTTTTGAGGCATTGACATAGCTTTCATTATGCTACGAGTAGTAGATAACATAGTTCTGTTTCTACGTTCTACCACACCATTCTGTTGTGGTGAATAGGGTGCTGTAAGTTGTCTAGCAATACCATTTTCTTTACAAAATCGAGTAAATTCACCGGATGTGAATTCTCCACCTCTATCGGTTCTCAGCATTTTCAGTTTGGTTCCAACTTCATTTTCCACCATTTATTACCTCTATCGGTTCTCAGCATTTTCAGTTTGGTTCCAACTTCATTTTCCACCATTTGTTTGAATTCTCTAAA
Source organism: Flaveria sonorensis (assembly GCA_025506505.1). Classification (NCBI taxonomy): domain Eukaryota; kingdom Viridiplantae; phylum Streptophyta; class Magnoliopsida; order Asterales; family Asteraceae; genus Flaveria; species Flaveria sonorensis. The sequence continues at coordinate 50,439,148 of CM046425.1, read as the reverse complement.
GGTTTCAAAAGCTTGATCTTTAGAATTCAAGAAATAAACCCACATGTAGCGAGTACAATCGTCTACAAGTAAGAAGATATATTTCTTTCCAGAATGAGTCGGTGGTGATATGGGACCACAAAGATCTCCATAAACCAAGTCTAAAGGTTTAAGTGACTTGAACTTGGCTTGGTTTGGGAATGGAGCTCTTGTGTGCTTTCCCAATAGACATGCATCACAAATTTGACTTGCATGACTTATACGAGGAATTCCTTGAACTAAATTTTTGTGAGTCATAGATTTTATAGCGTCAAAATTCATATGACCCAAACGGGCATGCCATAGCCATGCTTCCTCATCTAGTTTGGACAATAGACACACAGGTACACCAATCTTTAAATTGATGTTGTAAAGTCTGTTCCTTGAACGTCGGACTTTTAAAAGCAAAGTCTGATTATGATCATATAGGTATAACAAATCACGTTCCAATAGGACTTTACATCCATTTTCAGTCAATTTTCCTAGGCTGAGAATGTTACTTTTCAAACTTGGAATGTAATAGATATTAGAAACAATTCTTTGTTCTTTATTTTTACATTCCAACAAGATTGAGCCACTTCCTTTAATCTCTACATACGAACCATCACCAAAAGGAACTTGTCCAGAGATCTTTCATTTATTTCTCTGAAGTGTTCTTTATTACCAGTCATATGATTACTTGCACCATTGTCCAAGTACCATAGACTTTCATCGGTAGTCACATATCGGTTTGGTTCAATTTTCTTTTCATTTAAGAAAACTTGATGGTCTTCTTGTTCATTATGAATAGCCATTAGTAGAGTGGGCTCATCATCTTCTTCTACTAGGTTAGATTGTTCGTGTGTTTTCTCATTTTGAGGACACGAATTCACATAATGCCCGTGCTTCTTGCACTTGTGGCATCTAACCTTACTCAAATCTCTATGAGTTTTCTTTGATCTATTATAATGGGATTTCTGAGAACATCCTTCATCCTTGTCTTCTTGCTTTCCCTTGCCATCTCGCCAATTCTTCTTTGACGAGTTAAATCTCTTTGGTCCACGATTTCCAAAGCGTTTTCCATGACTATTATTCTTGTCATGGCGCGTGAGCAAGAGTTTATCTTGAGTCTCAACTACAGTTCCTCTTTTAGACTTGATCCTTTCTTCAAAGGTTTTTAGTCTTGCGATAGTATCATCTAGAGTTACATTATCTAGATCAGTGAATTGCTCAATGGAGGCAATTATCTGAATAAATCTATCTGGCATAGAGGTCAAGACTTTTCTAACTAGTGTGGGTTGATCATATTTCACATCACAACCAGTTGCCTTACTAACAATATTAGTTAGTCTTGAAGTGAAAGCCTCGACGGTCTCATCGTCTTTCATTTACAACTTTTCAAACTCAGACTTAATACTTTGCAACCGTGCTTGTTGCACTTGTGTTGCACCAAGATGTCTGGTTTTAAGCAAATCCACATTTCTTTAGCAAATTTGCAATCTTGTACGTGCAAGATTAAATCTTCGGATAGAGTCTGGCTAATGTATGCCATTGCACACTTATCCTTTTTCTTATCCGAATTCGTTTGAGCAGTGGGTTCTATAGTTTCCCAAAGATCATTTGCATCTAGCATGATCTTCATTCGAATCGCCCAAGTTGTGTAATTTGTAGATTTCAACATCGGGCATTGAAAATTCGAAATAGTTGTTCCCGCTTCCTTATAAGTTATGATGGGATTCCTTTCTTTTGATGATTCTGTCATGGTCACCACTTAATAATTAAAATGTATACACAAATTTTACTAAAAAAAACAATCCTTTAATAATTTTCAAGAACCAAATTAAAAATTAGTTTGATCGGTCAAACCAATTAGATTACTATGATAACAAAATTCAAAAGGTAAATACCCCTCAAGTTTATCACTTCCGCAAGTCGATGTCGGCGGATTCAATTGTATTTTTTATCAAAACGGTGCGATCAATATAAGATTCAAAACAAGTTTCCAAATCTTTGACGATTTTTAAATCAGAACGAACGAGATGATTTGATTGTCAACCGTTCTTATCGGCACGTATTGATTCCGTAAAGGCCTTGTTGCCTGCGGATTCCTGATAATCCGCAGATCAATTTCAGTGACCAATTGATGATATGAATCGATTTGTTGTTTTAGACAGATCCGTGAGGCATTAATGCCTGCGGTATATCAAATGGATTTTGTATCCGTGAGGCCTTGGTTGCCTGCGGTTTCAAAATCGATTGCCATGAGGTCCTTAGTCGCCTGCAGTTTTCAAGATCGACTACCATGAGGCCCTTAGTCGCCTGCGGTTTTTGAAATTGAACAATCGACAAATGATAGAATGATGTCGAATAAACCGTGAGGCCAAAGAATGCCTGCGGCTTTGCAATCAGAATCGATCGATGGTAAGACGTGGCTCTGATACCAAATTGTTGCCCAAGAACAAAAATGAAGAAGAATAGAATGAACAACTTGCAAATCAACTAAATCATTGTTTCCATTGATATGGATATGTATTTATAGGACATATAATTACAACATCAACCCTTCTAATTACGTAGTAAACAATACAATACTTTGACATATATACATATATAATCCTTAAACTTTAACTTGTGAGGGATTAACACTAACACACTCTATCTTGTAGTAGCAGGTCCTTTTTTTCAATGTTAGCATGTTACTCATCATTTTAGTATGGGTCACATGAAATCTAATATGATGTTTAATATTATTTAAATAAACTAGTTTTTGATTTGGATGGGATAATTGATAAAAACATAAAATGATCAAGTGTGGGAAACAGCAAAAGAACCCACTAATTTAACAAATTCATCATCACAGTGGCGTATTGGACCACATTAGCCACTTAGATGACCTTTTATAAACTCTATAAATACCATGCACTTCCATGCAAATATCACACAACATTCTTCATCTCCAATGGCTACTTGCAAACTCCCAAGTTTAGTTTTCTTGGTGTTGTTAGGTTTGGGCATTAGTGCAGCTACTAGAGCTCTCTTCACACTTGAGGAGAGTTACACTCATGGTGGTTATGAAGGCGGTTTAAGTGGTGGTGGTGGCGGAGGAGGAGGAGGTGGTAGTGGTGGTGGTTATGGAGGAGCTGGATCCGGAAGTGGAGCTGGTGAAGGTGGTGGATCAGGATATGGTGGTGGTGCTGCAGGAGGAGGTGGTGGGGGTAGTGGTGGAGGTGGAGGGGGTGGAAGCGGCGGAGGAGGGGGTGCCCATGGTGGAGGTTATGGTGGAGGGGAAGGAGGTGGTAGTGGTGGTGGATATGGTGGTGCTGGTGGAGCTGGTGGAGGAGGTGGACATGGTGGTGGTGGTGGTGGTGGTGGAGGATCTGGTGCTGGAGGAGCTGGTGGAAGTGGATATGGTAGTGGAGGTGGTGCTGGAGGAGGCGCCGGAGGGTCACATGGTGCTGGAGGCGGAGGTGGTGGTGGTTCTGGAGGCGGAGGTGGTGGTGGCGGTGGTGTTTCTAGTCATGAAGGTGGATATGGAGGTGGCAGTGGCGCCGGTGAAGTGGTGGTCATGGAGGCTATATGCCTTGATCATTAATCGTCTCATTGTTTCACTAAGTGTGTAAACTATAAACTCTAAAATGAGTATAGAAAAGACTCATTTTTATAATTATTAATTTTATAATAAGATTGAACAAGATCTTAAACTATGCAAGTGAGATGCATCATGAATATGTATTTTGGTATAGTCTATTTATGAATCAAAGTTAAGCATGTTTGTAACTAGATTTAACCACGTTGTTTGAACCACCTCGGCTCATGCCATCGAAATGATGACCTGCAGGCTCAAACTTAACACTCTTGCAACAACCATTAATCACCATCTTTGCATGAGGTCAAACACGACTCTAAAGTTGTTGACTTTCTTAAACCCCGAACGTTCACCTACAAGCACCTTGTGTGCACCATCAATTGATTGTTCTTGCACAATGCTTTCAACAAGATGTTATAAGAATGGTTTCATAACATCTCTGTTCATCTAAATCACATTTGTCCTAGAGCTTTTTGATGATTGTTTGATAAGTGAAATTTGTGGGTTTAAAAGTTGTTGAATTGGATTTTTATTTGAAGTTTTCAGATTTCAAGAGCCAAATTTAATCTCTTCAAGACATCAGTTCCTCTCAATTTTGTTTTAACATTTTGATGACGTTGTGGAAACCCCAAATTTCATTAGACAAATCTCATAGGATTCATCGAAAACACCAAACAAGAACTGAAACTTCAAATTGAGAAATATTTAAGTATCATCGGTTGTTAAAGGTTTCTAAGAAAGTGAATGTAAAACCAATTACAATGAAAATAAAAGCTAACACTAACGACTAAAGTTCTTAATTCATTCTCTTCTCACCACTTACAAAGCTTCTATAACCAACTATAACAGAATATATATATATAAAAAATCACTCTTTTGGTACTTTATAGCACTAACTTGTTCCCAATAGTAGTTTTAACTTATGTCGGCATTGACTTCCATCCTTACAAACTCTTTACTAGTTGCTACTAATAATCAGTTTCTACTCATAACTATAGTTGCTTAGCTACTAATTATAACCCTTCCCGACGAGTATAGTTGTTACTGACCAACTTTATTGCCAATACAATTATGCTACCAATAATCATTAGTATTGACCGTGAACTTTGGTTGGTTTTATGTTTTACTTTTAGCAACCCCTTTCAAAAATCTCCACCTTATTGACAAGTCAAAACTCAACTTATTAAACATATGTTGAGCACTTTCAAACACAATATAAACATAGGACCTCGTAAGGTTTTTTTTTGACATACCAACAACATTGTCATCAACATTTACCATCTTTGAATTGATAAACATCCTAGTAAAATACAGTCTCACATTAATCTTTAGTCCTTTCATAGTTTCATGATACATTCGACTCGTATGGCAAATGTAATGCATATCGACTATCACAAAAGACAATTGCATCTTTGATCTTAACCTCTAGTCACGAAACCTCTAAGACATATAGTTCTCTAACTGCTTCGGCTAAAACTAAATACACAACTTCAGTTGTAGATAAAGCAAAAATACGTTGCTAATGATATTTTCCAACTCACAAGCCTTTCTACAAATTGAAATGCTTCACCACTAATCAACCTCCTTTGTCGAGATCTTTCGAAAAATCAACATTTATATAATCAAGAATCACATCATCTCTTAACTCATCACCAAAGGCCAACCCCACATCCCTTGCACCATTGAAGTACCTTCAGAATTCAGATCCATTTCACCCTTTTTGACCCATCACTCAGAAGCGACCCGACCCGGACACACCCAGTATGCAAGCCAAGGCCTTCCAACAATTCAACAACCAAGTCTTGGTGAAGTTGTAGATAGAAAAAGGAGAACTAGAGAGAGAGATGTATTAACCAAGTCTAAAAAGAAATGATTGATATAAATATAATCCAACAAGAAATCAGGTTTTAACAGATCAATATTCAATACCATACATTTAGAATTCAGGATGATACACTAGTTATAGGTTACAAGTCAAATGTTCTAGATGTTCACTCTTACACAAAACCAAGATGTTTAGCAGCTTATTTGTAGGTACTACTATCCAAAACACCATTAAAACTACATGAAGGTAAAATGCTTATCTGTAGGTAGTTCGAAGTTCTGTAGATAATATCTAAAATGCTTCAGAAACTATCTCTTGGATGGTCTCTCATCATCATCATCACCACCATCATCATCATCATCATCTGAATCATCATTCTTAGATCTCTTTCTCTTGAGTGGAGCCTCAACTTTACCATCATCATCTTCTTCTTCTTCATCATCCTCTTCATCTTCCTCATCTCAGGGTTAGAACGGCTCCTAATTCAATTATTTAAACTATGGTCAAGCACAAACAGAGTGTAATCACCAATAGATCGATAAAATTCATATTTGTTAGGTTTGTACACAAATTTCAGATGGTGATTAGCAGAGAATGAAGACAAAAATGTAAAATCCTTCTGATTTCAGAATTTATTGAATTTTAAATCGGTTGAATGATTGAAAGTACAAAAACAAAAAAAAAAATTAAATAACAACATAATGACAATTAATCGAGGTTTTAAGAATATAATTAAACGATTATATCAGTTTGATATGATCGAGATCTGGTAAAACGATAAAAGTATATATCACAGAAATTCAGTAAAATACAGAAAAATAAGTATCAATTGCAGGTGAATAACAATTACAGAAACTACAGCAAAATTACAGAAGGTAAATCACGTCGATCTACTAATTAAGCAAAGTTTAACATACAAAAACACATACCTCATCTTCATCGTCTTCATCATCGTCATCGTCGTCACTACCATCACCATCGTCATCACCGATCATCTTCATCTCTTCCTCGTCGTCTTCATCATCTTCCACCGTGTACACGAAGGAGCACCGTCTGATCCCGGAACAACCTCCTTCACATCATCTTCATCATCATCATCATCATCTTCTTCCTCCACATCCTCCTCATCATCATCATCGTCATCTTCACCGTCGTCTTCAACTTCAACTTCACTATCAACATCTTCATCATCATCAACCAATTTCTCTTCAATTTCTCTTTCACCTTCGATCTCCACTTCTTCTCCAATCAACATCTTCATCGTTACAACAAATCAGAAACAAAAATTCCTTCAAAAAACAAAATCGAAAATTATCGAGAGAGGAGATTGAGCGAGAAGAATAGAGTTGGTTCTTCGTGCTTCAGAGTAGCTATACCGGAGGTTTGATCTCGACCGTTGAATTCTCGTTTGAAAGGGATTGGTGACGTGGCGGTTGATCCGACGGTTGTGATGACTTGACGCGGTTTTATCTTTTGTGTTAGTATCAGGGTTGGAGACCATACAGAGCATCTTCGGTCTGGAATATTTGGGTCACGTGCGACGAGCGTGATAGGAGCTAGGGTTATGGAAGGGTGTTTTCGTAATTAAGTGTTGGGATGGGGGTGGTGTAGTAATTCGGTACAAGGGATTCGTGTTTAGAAAGGAATTTTTCTCTTTAGAATTATTTAATATCACGGGTTTTATGATAAATTGTTTATACAAAATTACCCACTTGCCTTTAGTTTACGTATTTCATCTTCGTAATATTATTAATTACATATCTTTCCACTCCAAAAAAATCAATTACATATTTACATTTCCTAAAACATATATATTATGTATTCGTCTAATTCATTAAAATTAATTTATTATATCATAATTTATTATTAGTGTTACTAAGATATTTTTACATATTTTATTTCTAAAAGCCATCAATATATATATCGTGCTTTTGTGTAAATAAAAACAATAAATTTACATATGCAATTCAAACTTTAAGACTTTATTTCAAAATAACAATGTCGATATACAAAAAACTGCTGTCAAATTTTAAAGCAATTATAATACTAAAAAATCAACATGTGAAATACCATAGTAAAAATAAGAGTTAATTACACAAATAGTCCTTGTGGTTTGATAAAAATAACAGTTTTGAGTACTAATTTTTTTGAGTAACAAGTTAGAGTTTTATAGTTTCAATTTTGTTACGAGTTTGGATATTATGACTAACTTCCGTTAATTTTTCTGTTAAATGAAGATGAAATGACTCAAATACCCTTTTTGGACCATTTTTGTAATCAACTCTATTTGATTAGAAGAACCATTTTTGTAATTTATTTATATATTATATGATTACAAGGGTTTATGTAACAAGGGGACGACGCCACCGCCGATAGCCATCGCTCCACCACCACTCAGGTGGAACTTTTTGTGAAATAGAGATGAAATTTTGAAATTCAGATGGAAAATTGTTTGACTTTACACTTCCACAGGCTAAAACTCAAACCCAACTTCAACAATTCAACAAAGAAATTTTGAATCCCTCCTTCTGTTTCGGTCTTTGGTGGCACCAAAGGAAGGGCTGGTTGCGGAGTCGATGGTGTGATTGCGGAGGAATGGTGTTGGTCGCACGGTGGAGATCGAGATGTGTAGTGGTGGTGATCGGAGAGAGGGATGTGTAGTGGTGGTGATCGGAGACGAGGGACACAGGGTTTTGATGATTTAATTTAGTTTTTAGTTAATATACAAAATGGTCCCTCGATTAAAATAAAGTTTATTACATAAATAGTCATTTTAATTATAAGAGGGTATTTTAACTCATTCTACCTTGATTTAACGAAAAAAATAACGAACGTTAGTCTTAGAACCCAAACGTATGACAAAATTGAAAGCATAAAACTCTAACTTGTTACTCAAAAATGTTAGTACTTAAACATGTTATTTTTACTAAACCACAGGGACTGTTTGTGTAATTAACTCTAAAAATAAAAGTAAAATAGTTATTTAATACTTATGAAATATATATGCAATATATATGTTTTATGAAGAAGAACTATGTAATAGATTTTGTAGTAGGAGAAATATGTAATTAGCAGTTTTAGGAAGAGAAAATATGTAAACATTCGTATTATAAATGAATATATATTTAATTACTATATATGTACTCTAACATGCATTCGTTTATGAATAGAAAATCGTTCGATTCGGGGTTACGTCTCATAAAATTTCATAAATAGTAATCAAGTTTACTATATGTTTTAATAAATTCATTTAAAAACTTTTTTAAAGTCACATGACTTTTCTTTGTTATTCGAATCTTCTATAATTATCATCTGATAGTCTAAGACATGACACGTTGATTATATATCATCTAAACAATTACTTTCTCTTTTAGTTTCCAAACGGCGGTGATAACGGCTTGGTTTCGTACCATTTCATAGTCCAATTATGATCCATTTCTAAGACGAAATTTCAATAGTCCATTGATAGTGTGACACTCAAGGATGACGCCAACCATTCCATGATGTAAATTTTTAAATAAAATGATGAAATTATTGATTTTTATGTAACTATTATACTTTTACTTTTTGTTCAATGTAGACAATCTTTTTGTTGTCTTGTTCTAAACAACAAAACATATCTTTATCCACAGAAAGATTTTGCTATTGTTTTGTCATTATCTAATAATTAAATAAGTTAATAATGATTCATTTTAACAAAGATACATGTAGGTTTTGTCTTAGATCAAGAAAAAGAATTAAAGAATTTAACTTTTCTTAAAGCATCGCAGAGGAGTAATCTAGCTCGGAAATGAAATAATGTATCGGTTTTTAGAACACCGTTAAAGCATAATTTTAAAAGACAGGATTTAATACATTACTATTTTTGTACTAGCTTTAGTAAACGGGTTGAATAAATAAAATATAAAAATAAACAAAATTTATTAATTATAAAACGATATTTTAAAATTATATATGATTGAAATCCGTATAAATAATGATTATAAGTAATAAAACAATTACATCAACTTTTTTAACTTTTGTATTTATATATATTTTTTCCAAAAAAACTTAAATATGTTTTTTCAAAACAAACCATTTTAAAATTTAGTAGGAGAGAAAGACAAGAAATTTTTGATAAACAGGAATATGATACTGACCACGGGTCTCTACTATCATCTTTTATTAGAAGTGGGGAGACAGAGTGATAGACTAATTAAAGAATTCTATATAACCATATGAAAAATACCAGGTTGTAAAACACTATAATATCTAAACAAAGATTAATATTATAACAAAAACCTAATATACTTTTTTTATTTACCATGAGATAGACCACCATATATATTTAATATGTTAAAGTCTATCATTGAAGAAGAAAGAAAAAACTAGTTAATTAATTTCTCATATGTTATACTTTTGCTTTAAAAAAATAATAACTTTTAAACTTATATAGATTAATTGATAAAATGATACTCAAATATCTTTTGAGAAAAACAATTACATCATATCATTTTAACCAATTTAAAAGTTAGCAAAAGATTATACTAGTGACTTTTATATAGCTGTGATACTTTTACGAAGGCTGGGCCTATATAGAAATAGATTGGACCAAGAATAGCTAACATAGAACTATATAAAGTTGGTGTAAAATTGTAGTATGTAATTGAGTCAAAAATAGGCACAACATTTGCTAGTGTTGGCAAGATTTGCTATGGTTCTTGTACTCCAGTTGTTCATCTAGTTTCTAGCTGGATTAACAGATGTTTTTCTTTAATTTTTATATGAAATTTTGCCGTCCCAAAAAAATATGATACTTTTTACATTTGAGAAAAACATTTACATCATATCATTTTAAAATATATGAAAAGCATGTGCATTTTAAACGACTTTAAATACATTAATATACAAAATTTAATCTAGTGACTTTTATTGCTGTTTAACTTTAAGATGTTAAAATTAAGTTAAACAAAACAAAGAGAGCATATTTTTTTGTAACCTTTTAAATAGATTTGCAGATTTTTTTATCTACATAATTTAAAGAGTAAACTACTATTTTGGTCCCTTTAGTTCGTTAATTTTAACCATTTGAGTCCAAACAAATTTTTCTAACAAATCAAACCTCATGGTTTGTATTCTATAACTCTTTCAATCCAATACAATTACAAAGTTAGATTTTCAGTTAGTTTCTAATAAAATGACCAAAATGCCGTTGTATTGAAATAGTTATTTTTAATAATCCCAAGGATCAAAAACGTAATTACTCTCACATAAACACACACACACACATACACACATACACACATACATACATACACATATATATTTATATATATATACGAAATGTTTTTATTTTTATTTTTCAAAGTTTTTTAAAATTTATTTTTAAACTGTTTGGTTTTTAACGTCGTATTTAAACCATTCATCTTACCTACAAAAATTTTAAAATCGTTTGGCTTATTAAATTTATTATTTAAACTCTTAGGCTTAGTTAAACGTCCTTTCTAATCTTATTAAAAATATTGTTTTAACCGTTTGGATTTTAAACGGTAATGTAATTATTAAAAAACATTTTTAAGAGCTTTTAAACCATTTGGTTTTCTAAACATCATTTTTTTAACAATTTGTTTTTGCAAATGTTTTTTAAAAGCTTGGTTTTTTAAACAATTTTAAAATCATTCATCTTCAAACCTTTCGGCTATAAAATCTTTATGCTTTTTAAACTTATTTTATATAATCATTCGGCTTTTTTAACTTATTTTTTTAATCTTTCGTCTTACTTAAATGTCTTTTAAAATCTTTACGTTTTTTCAAATATTTTATTTAAATGGCTTTTTAAATTTTCAAATCGATTGCTATTCAAATAAAATGAATGACTTAACAAAATTTAAATAACTAAACACATATAATTTTAATATCGTAGAAGCCCTAATTGTAATAATCAAAACCCAAGTTAAGCCTAAAAAAATACAAATGATGTATAAGTAGAAATCACTTTCAAGTCAACTTGAATAGAAGACGATAAAAAAATCAAAAAGAGAAAAAAGATGATTTAATAAGATGAATGGTAAAAAAGAAAGCTTTTTAATAAACGAATGATGAAAAGATGTTTAAATAAAAGAACGGCATAAAATTACGTTTAAACAAGCCGAATGGTTAAAAAAACATGTATAAAAAAACCAAAAATTAAAGAAAGATGTTAAATAGAATTGAATAATTAAAAGAACGTTTAAATAAAATAACAATTAAAAAACTTTTATTGTTTAAATAAAAAAATAGATTATAAATGATGTTTAAGTAAGCCTAACTGTTTAAATAAAAAGTTTAATAAGTCAAACGGTTTTAAATTTTCTGTAGATAAGATGAATGGTTTAAATACAACGTTAAAAAACCAGCAGTTTAAAATAAATTTTAAAAACTTTGAAAAATAAAAAAACATTTCATATATATAATAATATAATATAATATAATATAATATAATATAATATAATATAATATAATATATATATATATATATATATATATTTATGTGAGAGTAAATTACGTTTTTAGTTCATGAGATTATTAGAAATAACTATTTCAATCCAATGATATTTTGATTATTTTATTAGAAACTAACTGAAAAATCTAACTATATTTGTGTATTAGACTGAAAGAATTATAGAATACAAGTCATGGGGCTTGATTTGTTAGAAAATTCTTTGTTGTACTTGAATGGTTAAAATGATCAAACCATAAGGATTAAAATAGTAATTTACTCTAATTTAAATCTTACCATTGATCTTTTGTTCAACTAATTAAAATTAGACACTCATCACATATAAATATAAGAAAGTAATTGGTTCAAGTTTCACTCCGAACAAAAATACTCAGAGTTGAGCCAAAAGATTTTTCTCGAAATGGATTTTTTTTAAATCTTACCATTGATCTTTTTGTTCAACTAATTAAAATTAGACACTCATCACATATAAATATAAGAAAGTAATTGGTTCAAGTTTCACTCCGAACAAAAATACTCAGAGTTGAGCCAAAAGATTTTCTCGAAATGGATTTCTTTCTAAGAGGTTGAGGGTAGAGGTGCACATTTCGGGTTTTGGGCCGTACCCGATCTCGGTAAAAACCGGGTTGGGCCCAATCGGGTTTTTTTATACCCAGGTATTGGTGAACCCGGGTACGAACCCGGGTCGGGTTCACCATCATAAAAACCCTACCCGGTATACCCGGGTAGGGTCGGGTCGGGTCCGGGTCGAGTCTAAAACCGGGTACAATTCGGGTTTTGTTAAAAATTACAAGTGTTTAGGCGCATGGGCACCATGTGCCTTAACAGTGCTCATGCGCTTGAAATTTCAGGCGCATGAGAAATGTTAGGCGCATGGGACACTGTTTAGGCGCCTGAACACTTGTGATTTTTTAAAATTCTTTTAATCAATAAAAATGAATAAATAAAATAACATAAATTAATTGTCATGTATTTCTATAATATATTAAAACAACTTAAAAATACAAAAATGAATCAATAAAGAATACAATAAAACTTTTATTCAAGCTATCGTCTAATTTTATTTTCTACGAGATGTTTGATCAAATGTTAATTCTTCATCGGATATGCTAAAAGATACTTTTTCTTCAACCTCTTCATCGTGTACTTTAGCTTCGAGTGTAATTTCGTCTTCGAGGCTTATTTGGTCTTGTATACGATCCATTGCTTATAAGTGATCCTTTAAACAAATGCACATCTCCACTGCTTCCGGAGTTAGTCTTGTTCTCCGTAATGATATTACCTGTCACTAAGAGAAAAAGCAGATTCCGAAGCTACCGTAGAAGCTTGGACGCTTAGTAAATCACGGGTCATAGCAGAAAGAATCGGAATTGAGATTCTTTTCCTTTCACCAAGCCAAAATATCGAATGCACGATAATCTTCGGTAGTCATAGTGGAAATAAAATCCGTTCCACTATATCTACTGGAAATAAAATCCGTTCCACTATATCTACCGAGCTCACTTGTGGGGTGTTACCCCTTTGACGTTTAGCCGTCACATCCTGAACAACATTTAAACATAGTCAAAACATGGTCTTTAACCGAGGTACTAGCACTTGAGGTTGATCCGTTTGGCATGGTTATGTTTACGGTAGGCTCATATCTATTTAAATAAAAATTATAAATTGTTTTCAAACTTTTATTAAAATTTTCTTTTGCCTGGTTTGAAAAATTGTTTTCAACTTTTATTAAATTTTCTTTTGCCTGGTTTGAAAATTAGGTTTTTCGTCATGCATATCCAAATTGTCATTTATTTCACCTATCAAACATTCAACCCCCGCAACATTTAGAAACGGATTTAAAGCGGCGGCACACGTAAAAACGGGTGGTAACTCCTTAAAATATTTTTTAAACTTTTCTTTCATTGGTTCTATCATTTGATAAACATATTACTTTTATTTTAAAAATTTTAAAATTCAAAGACATAAAATATAATTCTTGAAGCACTGAATAACTAGTGGAATAATAAACTCCCGATAATTTTGTTGTTGAGTTTTTTAAAAACCTCAAGAAACTCGGATAGACGTTGAAGATTCTCCCAACCCGCATCAGGAAATGGGTCGGCTTCACCTTATCCGAAAGACTATTATGAAAAGCTTTCAAAGTGCCCTTTTGTTTTAAAGCACATTCAAACATGTGACAAGTCGAATTTCACCGTAGGTACATCCCAATTAGGACCTAAAAATCTAGATTCCGTATCCTTACAAAGTTGTTTATAATCTTGATATCTTCTTCTACTTTTTTTAAAAACGTCATGTACCATAAATCGAAAAGCTTTAGTAAAGTTATCAACATATTGTCCGGATAGTCCGTCTTCCACTACTAAATTAATTATATGTGCAACACAACGAGTATGGAAAAAATCACTGTTTGCAATCGGAAGATATTTTAATTTTAAATTTTCAACTGCGGTTGTGTTGTTAGAGGCGTTATCAAATGCAATTGAAAAAAGTTTATTTGTAACTTAAAAGTATTTATTACATATCTAAAAAGTAAAACAAAATTCTCCCGGTGTGTGGATACGAAAAAAGATCAAATGCAATCGTACATTTCATCAATTGCCATAAATGGGATCCACCCAATGAACGGTGACGCAAAGGTACGATTCGGGTAATCGTGTGGAGCCGACCAAACGTCACTAGTTAAGTTTACACCGGTATTTAATTTTCAAATAATACAATTAAATCATTTTTTGCTTGTTTCCATAATTTTAAACAATAACGTCTAAGTGTAGTACGACTTACGTGGTTGTAACGAGGTTGAAGCGTCTCTCGAATTAAGTTGGTCAACCGAGGATTGTCGAAGTGACTAAAAGGCAAAGCTTCTTGAATCATGAACTTCGCCATTCGATCTCGAACCGCATTAACATCGTAATTAAAGATTCCACCGTCTCCACCCAATTGTGTTTGTTGCGAATCCGGATTACTTTTCAAACGACTTACAAAACTTCTTGCTAATGTGTTTGCTTAAAGTCGTGTTAGAATCTTTAGCAAGCAAAGCTCCACAAAACTTGCAACGAGCCTTTACAGACCCCGTCACTCAACTCAACCCATATCCTAATTGCACAAACATCCATGTTACGATTGTGTGCAAGAACCGAAAAACGACGGTTGGAGAGTTTGACGAACATTGACCAACGGAAGATTGTGATTGAGCCTATCAAGATTGAAGAGAGTGAAAGTGTAAAACAAGAGAGTGAAAGTGTTAAAACGAGATTAACGAGAGTATTTTTTGCGTTTTTTGCGTATGTTTTTCGGTTTGAGACTTGGGTACTAAACCATATCAACCCACACCTATTTATACTAACTTATAAGGCTAAAAGAGACAAAAAAAGGGTAACAAATCGGGGCTAACGGTTATATAGCCGTTATTAACGGCTAGATCTAAAAAAAAAAAAAAAAGGTCAAAACCAGGTCCAACCCGGGTTCAATAGGGTCGGGTCCGGGTCTGGTCGGGTCGGGTTCTACCAAAATCTAGAAAAATATACCCGGTTCCAACCCTACGGTTTTTTTCGGGTCTAAAAGGGTACACCCTATACCGGGTCGTACCCGTACTCGGGTCCGGGTCGGGTCCGTACCCAGGTATTTTGCCCACCTCTAGTTGAGGGTGTGACCCCAACTAAAAAACGAATAGGTAGAGCCGATTAAAATAACACGTATTAATTACAACAGTGTCGGATCAAAAAAATATAATTTAATACAAGTAAGTAACCACACACAAAACCCTATTAAAGAAAATATCTGACTAAAATTATTAATCGATTCCCCATTCCCCTGCCACCGGATTCTGGTTTCTCGACGTCTCTCTTCCCGCATATATTCATTCATTCATTCTCGATCAAACTGACATCACGCCACCGCTTATGGTGGCCTCCGGCGATGTGTCTCCGGCGATCTATGTTTAGGCTGCCTGAGTTCGGCGGAATGATCGGAATCCACATCGTCTCCTCCTACTTCACCTCCGGCTGGAGCTGGACCTCACAAAACCTCTCGCAAATCACCACCCGATGGTCCCCCCACCGCTTCGATACCACGTGGATCGTCGACGATCTGCTCTGGAACGTCGTCATGGCGGTGGAGGCTGTCGTGCTTGCGTCTATGCTTGGCTGCTACTTCGTCTTCTGCGGTTGTACTCTGTAATTGCTGTGTATTGGTATTCTTACTACTTACTAGTGATGATATTGTGTGATTTGGGGAGATGAATAGATGGATCTAGATTTTTTTAGATATTATGTTTGGAAAGTTTGTTGAATTGGTGAGTATAAGTTCGGGTCCAGCTTTCATTGGTTTCGTGTCTTTTTAACTCGTTTATAGGTTATTTTACGGGTAAGTTGTGTTTTATATGATTTATTTTGTCTAGTAAAAGAGGATGTACATAATTTTTTTTTTTTGAGATGTGTTGGTCTTCAACTTCCATAAGATAAAAGGTAATGGAATTGTAAGGCGATTTGTTCTGGTGATTGGATTTGGTATCATGTTGTCTGGTTGGTTGCCTATATTTTGTTTATACTATATGGTGTTTGGATTCCCATGTTTAATGAAATATTAGGAGCTATTGACATGTACGTTTCTCTAGCTTTTCTTTTCTAGTCAATTTCATTGCACTACATTTAAGTTGTTGAATGTGATGTTAATGTAGTTGAGGATTCAAATAATTATTCGGTGGTTGAAATGGGAACGTGTTGACTGAAAAGGAAGCGATAAAAAGAACTTACTGACACTTGACATATTCCTTCATTTATGATGTATATAAAACGAAAATTTACTAAAACTTAACATGTTTCTTCATTAATGATGTTTATATGCGTGGGGGGTATGTTCATATAACTTAAATGCTAATTTTGATTAAAGAGATGTGGTTTATCCCATGGCTAAGTTTATGTTCACAACTGAATTGAAGCATGACTCTTCAAATATCTTGAATCTCGAATATCGTTCAGAAAAGCTTGAAAGAGTTCGTTCAAAATCAGTTTGTTTATAAATCAAGCCAACTCGACTTGCAAAGTTTACAAAACCAACTTGGCTCGATTTTTTCTTGAATTGTTTATGTTTAATCTTGTGTGTGATTGTTTGTGAGTGGTGATTGCTGTTTAGTCTTCTCGTCTTTGTAATAACAATAATTAAAAGTTTTAGTTTATATTTTAATTTTAACCAAAATACCTAATAATAATTGTTGTTCACATGTCAAAAGTAAAGTTTAGGGATGTTCAAATAAGCCGTGAATTGAATCTCACTTAAAGAAACTGCTTGTGAGCCAACTTAACTACAATTGTTTATAAACGAAGCTGAGCTCGGCTCAAATCATTTATAAACGAAGCGGAGCTCGGCTCGGCTTGTTTTAAACCCGAGCCAACTTGATTCTACTTGTTTACAAACCCAGCCAAGCCGAGCTGAGTCAAATCTTAGCTTGACATCGTTCGGCTTTGTGTACAACGCTAAATTGAAGTCACTTTGAAACACTAGTCTAGGTTTAAGTGGGTGTTTCTATCGGTATCAACGATGTTTTTCTTATAATCATCTTTTTTAAGTCTTCTATAAGAATATGGGTTTAATCCCATTGTAACAAATAGTTTTACTATTGAAGGTAAACTAACCAGGTTTAAATTTAACTATTGTAAATTAGGTTAGAATTTTTCTTATTATACGGGTTGGATGATAAAAATAATAATACATTAATAAACGTTTTTTATATACGACATTTGTTGTTACAATTATAACAATACTATATTTATCTAAAATTAGAAGTTGTAATCTGCTTCTACTTTTAATCTTGGATAGTGTAACATATAATTACCTTGAGTAAATTACTATTTGCATTACTAATCTTTTTTAAAAATAATTAGTTTTATCCCTAAAGTTTAAAAACGTTTTTCATTAATCTGCCTCTACTTTTAACCAATAATCGATTTAATTTTTTTCCTCAAAAGTCCAACTCACACACACATACACACAGACACACACACAGTTTCTCTCACACACTCACACATGTATATGGTAGTGGCGATAGGGGCTGTTGTAGTGGTGATAGTCGGTTGTGATGGTGGTGTTGGGGGCTTTGGTGGTGGTGTTGGGGCTTTGGTGGTGGTGTTAGGGGCTATGGTGGTGGCGATGGTTGGCTGTGGTGGTGATGGTGGTGACGTGGGTTGTGGTGGCGGTTACCGGAGCTTGTGGTGTGGTGATGGGAGTTTTGGTGTGGTGGTGGTGGGTGGCTGTGTTGGTGGTGATAGAGGTTAGGGAGTAAAGAAAGATGGAGAAAAAAATAGGTGTGTGTGTGTGTGTGTGTGAGAGAGAGAGAGAGAGAGAGAGAGAGAGAGAGAGTCTTTGTTGGTGAAAGAATGAGGTGGGTGGGGTGGATACCACATGATTTTTTTATTTTTTTTTAATTCTTAGAGGTAATTTAGCCTTTTTATAAAATATTTAACAGAAAAACTAACGACGTCAGCATTTAGGATTTAAATGGATAAAAAATGAAAAGTCAGTGGACATAATGATATTTTAAACTTTAGAGATACAACTAGTTAGTTTTGGGAAAGGATAAGAATGCAATTAGTAATTTACTCAATTATCTAGGATTAGAAACTGGATGTTACAAATACAAGTAAAACCTAGACAATGATTGTTTTTAAATTTTTGTTTATGATTATTGCAAAACATACAAAAAATGAAACCGTCTTATTTCAAATTTGAAACAGACATTACTAGAACATGTCATATGTAGTCTTATATCGTTACATAAGTCACTTATTTGATCAATATTTATTAGTAACATTACTATAACACCAATTTTTAGAACTAACTTATGATTTGACAATCCTGATAGTTTAGGTCAGTTTATAACATCTAGTTATTATAAGTTTTCTCAATCAATATTTGTGAATGTAATCTAAAATGTTTCTCATAGACATACTATATTTTAGTTGAATAAAGTTTTAATCATTGGGGAAAAAGTATATATCTGGTTTAAACTCTTTCGGTCGGTTCAACCACAAATATTCTTTGTATTTACAAGTGCTAAACTTAAGCGCTAAGCTTTTCTCGTATTATGTTAATGGAAATCTGAAGTTCTTTGGTAGTTTCAAACTTCAATCTAGCCTCTCAAAAGAATCTTCCAGAAGGCTCTATAAGATGCCAACGTGTATCCATACACACTCATACACGTGTACATTTGTCACCACGCATATTCTCCTTTATTTCCGAAGAAGTTCAGTTGGTAAAAACCATTTTCACCCCACAATAAATTACCACTCTGTACAACTTATTTTATAATTTTAAGGTTTGAATTTACTTCCTTTTTAACGGCTAACAAAGAGTATAAGTCCGATGACCGAAGTAAACACGTAGGTAAAAAACAACTTATGTTCACAAACGCTGACAACGTTATTGATCGAGTTCACCCATCAATTTAAAGATCCGTATCACTTAAACTCAAAAACTTATTATAATAAAAATTACCAACTCACTTGAAAGATAACATATCAAATGAGACTATAACCATATGATTTCAATCCATTACTTTCATTCAATAAATTGATCCAAATTTTTCATAAACTTAATAATATCTTTGTTTAAGAAGAATTGAAGTTTTTTATCTCACTGAAACAAACTCCGTTTCACTTATTTGTCTTCGCTTTGAATTTAACGTTCCCCTTTTCTTGAATTCTCTGTGTAATAAATCTTGTTCAAAACCATCTGTCAATTCATCTTCCTGGTGAAATTCTAAACGATCTGATCGATTTCAGTTTTATTTTTCCCCAAAAACAGTGTGATTCATTCTTTGTGTATGGATTATGTCATCGACGACTGTACAACCAAGCGGTAGACCTGTTGTTGTCCCCAATTACGCGTCACTGAATCTCATAAACCCTAATTTCGTTCATAATCATCATCATCACAATCATCTGGTGTTGGTTCCTGTTCAGTTTGCTTTGAATCCAGCTCTGGTGGCTCAGATCGAACGGGAGAAATCAATATCCCTTCAACAGGTGGGATTTTACTCACTGGAAAAATTTCGTTCATAATCATCATCATCACAATATCTGGTGTTGGTTCCTGTTCAGTTTGCTTTGAATCCAGCTCTGGTGGCTCAGATCGAACGGGAGAGATCAATATCCCTTCAACAGGTGGGATTTTACTCACTGGAAAACCCTAATTTGATGTTTTGTTGGTTGGGTTGACTTTGATTTCTTGATTAGTTCTTGCTGGATGTGATTTAGGTCGAACTTGTTATATTGTATTGAATATTTGACAGAAAATTACAGTTGAGGGTCTTGTGCCTTCTCAAGAAGAGGAACAGAGGAGGTTCGATGTGATTCGGAAACTTAAAGAGGTAAATGCTCTAAATTCAACTAATATTTTTATCTTGTGATCAATTTGGTATCATTTCTTCCAGGGTTCATCTTTATTTTAGTCCCATGGTTTTAAAGCATTAATTGCAGAATCAATGAAACAATCTGCTTGTATGGTAGTGAGATTATAAAAGAATTTGAATGCAATATGGTATTTATTCTTCAGTTCTTGTGAAATATCATGTATGTCTGATGTACATAATCTACATTGATTTTTCATGCAGATAGTGATCAAGTGGATTAAGAAAGTTGCTTACCTACACAGGCTGCCACCAAATCATATTAAAGTTGCCTCAGCAACCATACTAACATATGGATCATATGGTCTTGGTGTGAGTTTCTGTTTCATTTGTTTTTCGTTTCTCTTCGTAGCATAATATGTTAGACTAAGCCTTTAAGGGGATAGCACAATGGGAAGCTATTGAGTCCGTCTAGTAGACGCTTAAGTTTGAACCGACTTCCTCTTATTTTTTGCCTTCAACCCCCTTGAAGGTCACCTGCGGAACGTGAATATTGGTGTGGTCTTGTGAGTTTTCTGGTAATGGCGTAAAAGGTTTTCATGGTTAAAAGTTATGTTGGACTCTGATTTGTTTTCAAATTCTGTTTAGGTACATAATGCAGAATCTGATATTGATGCTCTGTGTGTTGGCCCTTGGTTTGCCTCTTTGACAGTGAGTCATTTCATATTTCATCATTTAATTCCTATGCACTAAAATAGGAATCTAGAAAAACTTAAATAACAATGTGTTATAATGTTGACATGTTGTGCAGGAGGATTTTTCATAGTTCTACATGACATTCTTGCGAAAAGGGTAGAAGTGTCGGATATCCATTGTGTTAAGGATGCAAAGGTTCCCTTAATGAGATTTAAATTTGAAGGAATTTCAATCGACTTGCCTTATGCTCAACTTCAAGTAACAACTGTCCCTGAGGTAACTTTTTCGTATTCTCGAAATTAGTTTAATTGAAATGATTTAAAAACATGATACACACTTTTAAATGAATTTGATTTGCAGAATGTTGATATACTCAACCCGTTGTTCTTAAACGGTATTGATGAAACAAGTTGGAAGAGTTTATCCGGCGTACGTGCAAATAATAGTATCTTGCAGCTTGTTCCAGATGTTAAGGTAGGAATGATTTATACGTAACATTAAATAAAGTCACAATTTATGAACTTTAAATAAAGTGATGTTCTATTCATACTATATTGTAGATATTCCAGCAATTACTGCGTTGCGTTAAATTATGGGCAAAAAGGAGAGGTCTGTATGGTAATGTAAGGATAATCTCTCCACTCCTTGACTTTTACATAAATGATTTCCTTTTTTAATAGTCGTATAACGTGATTCATTTTGCAGTTATTTGGGTTCTTTGGGGGTGTCCATTTGGCGGTTTTAACAGCCTTTGTTTGTCAAAGGAATCCTAATGTGAGCTTGGCTGGTCTCATTTCAATCTTCTTTAAGACATTTGCTTTATGGCCATGGCCCACACCGGTACTTCTACAACAAGAAATTAAGATGCTACGTCATCACCCTGAAACACGATCGTTAATGCCTATTCAGCTTCCTAGCAGTCCCCATGAGTATTGCCATTCAAATATCACCACCAGCACTTTCATGAAGATCAGAACTGAATTTGGCAGAGGTTATCGTCATACTCAGGTATGTGTATATAAGAGGTGGCAATATGGGCCGGCCTGGTCTGTGTGGGTGGGTCTGGCAACATCTTATTTTTCATTACAGGTCAAAAATGGTAGGTCAGGTCGGGCTAGCCTGATAGTACTTTTGGTTACATTTTTACTTTTTAATGCAAAATGGATGTGTTAGTTCTGCCTAGAAAAACCGGTAGTATGCAAATATTTACGTCAATGTTTTCTGAGGTTGTATACATTAAAAACATATCCTTTTTTATATGAGTTCGGTTCAAGAAATTTGTATTGGTGCAGGATCTCTTGAAGTCACAATTTGATTGGAGAAACCTTTTTGAACCCTATCCTTACTCCAAGATTTACCAACAATTTCTAAAGATATGCCTTTCAACTTCTAGTGAAGATGAGTTAGGTGATTGGATAGGCTGGGTCAAATCACGGTTGCGTGGTCTTTTAGTTAAGGTAAGAAACAAACGTAAATCCATCATCATCAAACAACTTCAAAAGATGAAAACATAAAAGACGCGTTAAAGATTTATGTATTTATACAACTAATTGCAAGATTTGCTGTAATGCTGTTGCAGCTGGAGGAGGTACATGTTTTCTATGATCCAAACCCTACCGAATACTTTGATGCAACTATACAAGATCCAAACGTCGTGTATTACTGGGGATTAGTCATTGGAAAGAACAATTTTATGAATCTAGATTCAATACAAGATGGATTTAAGAAGAATCTTGGTACTGGTCACAAAGGTGTAACTGGAAATATCACACTATCAGTTATCCAAGCGTCTCAATTACCCAAGAACATGCAACTTGTTGATACGCACCCTGTGTTTTCAGACTCGGGCCAAACGGTACCCATGTACCCGAATAGTGTACCTCATGGTTTTGTCGAGTATTCTGCATCCGGGCATCCTGGTTTCTTCAGGCTTATGAATTGAACAGTTTTTTTTTTTTTCTTTCAGATTTGTGCATAGAGGGGAATAGACAAATTACAGACTATAGAGTTTGTATTTCTTTTTTCTTCTTTTTGTTGGAAGTTTTGATTGAAAATAGGATACAGGGTTTTGGAAGGATTGGAGGGAGTGGAATTGTACATTTTGTAGATTGTGGGTCGGGTCGGGATGGGTTGTATGTGACAGAAAGGGTGATAGTTTTCATGCTTACCCTTCAAATGTTCTTTTGAGATATTATGAGTATATGACAGTTTAATTGTATATTTTCCTTCTATCACTGGAAACATTTCTCTTGTTATTCATATTGTTACCGTTGTCTACACAGGTTACTTAACCTCACTAGTTTAGATACCTTTGTATTATACGGGTTGAATAAAAATATTAAATTAATAATTGTTTATTAATATTTAGAAATTATAAATAATTTTTGAGATAAAATATAATTGAAATTACTTATAATTAACTACTTAAGGTAAAATCATAACAATATTTTTTCAAACTTTCATCTTTAAAAACATTTACTTTAAAAATGTTTTTTAATACTTCAATTTTTTAAAAGATAATTTTTTAACAATTTTAATTTTTAAAGTTCTTTGTAATAAAAAAAGCTTCATATTTCATAACATTTTGATTTTAAATAAATTATTTTTTTTAAATAAATAGAAAAATGTTTTAATATATCAAAAAATATGTTTTATAATTTGGAAAGTATATACAAAATCATTAGCATCTAATATGTCATTAAATGGTTAACTTTTATTTTAGTAGTGATACGTGTATAAATTCTAGGTGGATCTTAGGTGGATGGTGTAGAAAAACACCATGTGACGTCTAGACATTTTGCTTTATTAGTATAGATTTCTTCGTTTCATGTGTTAAATTATTTATCTTTTATCGTTTTAAAGTTTTAAGGTTTCAATACAACTAATGATTAGACATTTTTTTTAAAATATTATGGTTCAAACCATAAAAACCGAACCACTAAAACATCAAATCAGTAAAAGAGACTAGCCTGGCCACCCTTAGGTGTTTTGTTTTGTTTTTAGAAGCTGTGGTTAGCGGTACAGCTCTAACTTTTATAACATACATCAAACTAAACAATAAACATTTATTTTTAAGAAAATAATCTTGAAATCTCTAGAGACTCAAATCTGTCGTGATCCCCGTCTCTCTTGTTTCCTTAGTTCTTCATGGACTTTGTTTATAGCAGTAGTAGTAACCCATTTTCACGACGGCTTGCCTTGTCGCATTTGGTTGGTAACATTATTGTTAATTTAATAACTATTATTGTTTGTTATTCGGAAAAACGGATGCCGTGAGTCCAGAGGCTTCCAGAATATATGAGGGTGGTGGTAGTGGCTCCGATAGGAGTGGTGGAGGTGGTTCCTACGGTGGTGTGGTGTGGTGTGTAGATGATTGAAGGCGGGAATATTATGAGTCTCACGTGTTGGGAAGGATCAGATGAGCCAGAGTTTGATAAATAAATAAAGAGAATTTCTAGATGAGCCAAAGTTTAATAAAAAGCAAACAACACATTTAACTTTTAACATATTTTTTTTCTTTTTCAAACAATGTAAGAGTCAAATACCATTCTTCTGTCTAAGTCATCTACTCTCTTGGCGACTCAATCTTTGCCTTGGACTCACCTGAAATGAAATAAGGAGCTACCACGTGTCACAACTTTACTAGAGCCGGTTTGCGAGCCTCCCGCCCTTGGATTACGACTGGTGACATGCAATTGGCTATGTTACAAATGTGTAGGGTGTTGTCAAGTCTCATCTACGATATATCGCCCACAAACCGGCTCTAATGCAGACGAGTAAACGTGTTAATTCCTCGTTCCACTTTGTGTGCGTTCAGAACAATGATTGGGCTAGTTAAAAAGCAGCACTCAGCCATGAGAGGATTAGTTAACTAACACTCCCTATTCATTAAAATCAAATAAAAAGGTGTTAGAAATTAAATGGTAACATTTAGCTTTTCTGATTCGGTCAAATCCTCATATATGTTATTTTTCCTTATTTTAAAGATAGCTTTTGACTGAAATTTATTTCGAATCTTGTAATTTCGTTACGTATTCTATCCTATTGACAACTCAAATCTCACATTAATAACATCAACTTTTTAAAAAACATATGAAACCATTACCTCAAATGCCCTACAAATATCCACCAAAAACACCATCTTTCAGATTCAAGAACCACAAAACTTCACCTTATCCCCCTTCAATTCATCACAATGAAATTCTCATCTCCACTCACCATCTTCTTCATCCTTCTTCTTCTTCAAAAAACCCCATTTTCAGCAATGGCAGACAGAAGCTTCATAGAGAACACCTGCAAGAACACACCTTCATTCAACTTATGCCTCAACATCTTATTAGCAGACCCCAAGAGCCAAAATGCTGATCTAACAGGGCTAGCGCTAATCGGGGTCGCTGCGGTTAAAGCCAAAGGTGTCGCGATCATTCGACAGGTAGGTGATCTTAAAAGGTCCCGGCCCGAGCTGAGACAGGAGTTGGATTACTGTGTAAAGGCTTATCATGCTGTGGTTGATGCTGATGTGCCTTCGGCTAACGAGGCGTTGCGAGGCGGTATGGCAAAGTTTGCTGAGGATGGAATGGCGGATAGCGCCGTGGAGTCGCAGGCGTGTGAGAGGAGTTTTGGTGAGCATGGTCACGAGTCTCCGATGACTGGTTTGAACCATGAGATGAATGATGTTGCTAATGTGGTTCGAGCCATTATTCGTATGCTGTTGTAAGTTATAAGTTGTGATTTTGTGATATTGACGTATTAATCGAGAATATGATTAACAAATAACAATGTTTTCAGAAACGGTATCTTGTTAGAGATAAGCTTCTTAATGATTGATAGTCTTTTAATGATGAAGAAGTAACTTTAATACTTAATGATTAACCATTCAGCATTAATGTCACCTCTTAACATTAAAATGATATTAATCGTTAAGAGTTAGCTTTTTAATAACCATATACGACTTTTAAATGAGAGGGCACACAACCAAAACCTTATTCACTAGGATCAATTAGTTTTGTCTATTTGCTTGCAATGCCAGCTCTTCACCTTTAGTTAGAAGTAGAAGCAATGGACGTCTGCTTCATCATAAAAAGTATAAAAGTATGGATAAAGTAAGAAAAAATACATAAGAAATGATAAAGAAAAACTTGGTTACGGAACCAAAGTTCCAATTAACCACTTAGTTTTGATTGAACTGATTGAAACATTACTAAATGGGGGATGAAGTGGTATTTGTTGACATTTGGAACGAAGGGGCTGATTACCTAAGTCATAACCTAATCTTTATATTAGAAGCGAGTGAATAAAGAAAATAAAAATTAAACTCGATCCGACTCCTAACTTGGGTTACTAGTTTAACCGTAACATAGTAGCTAAAGCCCATCTGGTTTAACCAAGCCGGATGTTGGTCCATATCTCACGACCAAACCAGTGTGGTTGTTGGTTTCCAGTCTGATCAGCCAGACTTATCACTTTACAAAACCTTAGGTAATGGTAAAGTAATAATAGAGCTATTTTGTATTAGGGCTTGTTTAATAACCTCTTAATAAATCTATTAAAATATTACATCTGAATCGATCAAAAGTAGGGTTTGTTTAGTTCGTTTAAAATGACACTTTTTAATGGTTTATCAAACTCTTAATGAGTATCTGTTAGAAATATGGTGAATAATTTTGACGCTAGTTTACCAAAAATTATTTAATGTGTAACGGTATATGTTTGTTTCAATTCAGGAAATAAGATAAGAAGTTACAAAACGTTATGATATGTTGGTCGGATCTTTATGAGTTATTTTTCCTAAATATCTTAATACATTTAGGCACCAAAAAAAGTTTAACATGTGATAACTAATTTTTTGTTGTTATACGAATTTTAAGAAAGATAACGCATCATATGCATAGATTATTAAGAATAAAAATTAAATTTGAGAAGAAGATTATAATTAACTCATACATTTATAAGTTTATGAATTATACATGATGCGGTGTCTATGTAATTGTAACGGCAGATCTTGACCTACGGTGCTCTAAAACAATGATAAACTTGTAATGAAAAATTGGTGAAATATTTTCATCAAAATTTTAGTTAAGATTTATTTAGAATTATACTAGGTTTATCTAATCTGGATAATACTAACAAAGACCTAAGGAGAGAGATAGGCCGAGAGAAGGAGAGAAAGGGGGTTGTGGTCAATAAGCAGCATCCCCCTCCGGCGATCAATGACCATCGGGCATGGACGTCCACATGAAAGGAGCCAAGGTGACGGTGGTGGTTTGTGGTAGCGGCGCCAGGCGCTGAGCGACAATTGTTGGTAAGGCAACCCGACAACAATGATTGGCGTACAACTGAGTTCGGAGGTGTCTAGCAATGGTTACATGAGTGCCAGGCGGGGTGAATCGAGGAAACAACTTTGATACTCGGGTTGGATCGTGAGCAGTTTAGGACGAGCTACGGGTTCGTTAGATACACTTTGAAAAGAGTTAACGTTTTGATGTAAGTTTATTTAACTATATATAATTTAACTACAAAACATTATTTATTAAACTTCTAAACATTTCTCATATATTATTCCTAATATTTATCTTTATTCAACTAAACAATATCTTTTTATTCTTTTTTTGTTTCACTTATATTAATTCACAAAAAGGTATAGTGAGCCCTTAGTTACAGGAGACCACTTTGCTTTCCTTAAAGAATATGATAATAGGGTATAACTAGGAATGAGTTGGAATGATTTTTGAAATGATTTTCCTAAAAATTGAGATAGGGTTGGAGATGTGAAATGTGATAGGAATGCTTTAACAAGTAAAAGTCATTTACGTACATTTAAAAAAAAAACAAAGACTCAGACACCTGATAATTAAACTATACATGTTGTAAGATCATTCACAACTTTTGTTGAGATAAAAACACCATTTACATACACTTAAGACTATTTAGCATCCTCTTGCAATTAATGAACTTATTAAGTATTTGACATGAACGTATTTTCTTAAGTTTTTAGGGTGGTGGGGGCATCCACACCATACACAACACATTATATCACATACTTATTAATCATAATTTGTCACATCACATCACACCATGCCATGCCATATGTGGGGGGAGGAGAGCTCACACCCTGGGTGATGATGGCGTGAGGAAGAAACGCAGCCTTTAAAATGGGAAGAAAACATCCGCAATATCACAGGGTGGAGATGACGTGAAACGATCAAACGGCGCGGTGTGAGGAACCGGCGGCGGTGCTGGGGCATTGCGCCGTCCACCGCCGTGGGGTTACGGAGTAGGTGCCCCCTCCCCCACCTTAAGGGAAAGCTAGAGATCAAAAGCTGGAACTCATATAATGATGTACTACATGTGTATGATGTCTCAACTTGCTATCAATTGCTATCATTGAAACTATCATTGTTGCTTGTGCCATGCTCTTTAATAATTCGTTATTGAGTTACGTAAACTCTAAATAACTTAAAAGGTTATCCAAGAATATATAGCATGTAATTTTTAAATATCTTTTACTTATTACAAAATTTAACCATGTAAATAATGCTTTAACAATTTCCATAACATTATTTAATGAGAAAAAACAAACAAA
The DNA here is from genome assembly GCA_025506505.1 of Flaveria sonorensis. Taxonomy (NCBI): domain Eukaryota; kingdom Viridiplantae; phylum Streptophyta; class Magnoliopsida; order Asterales; family Asteraceae; genus Flaveria; species Flaveria sonorensis. The sequence goes on along the minus strand of CM046425.1, from coordinate 50,410,640 downwards.
AACATATCTATATATATATATATATATATATATATATATATATATATATATATATATATATATATATATTATAATTAAAATTAAAAGTTATAATAAAAAAATTTAAAATAATATTTTTAATACAGTTTGTTTTGAAAAAAATGTTTAACAAACAAAAATTTAGAAATTGATATCGTTATTTTATTACTTATAGTTATTACTCATATGTAATTTTAATCATATCTTATTTTAAATTATTATTTTATACTTCATAAAATTTTATTATATTTAATATTTTATTTTTTCAACCTGTATAATACACTGGTTTACTAAAGTTAGTATTAAATAAATAATAATCAACAATTAACATTTATAACCCGATCCAACCCGATTCAACACTATATCTCTATATTTGATTACAGGGTCAAAATAATTCAAAATTGATCTAATTATTGCACATAACTTTTCAATGTATATTATTCAAATCTTAATTTCTTCATACTAATATCCTCACAACCACTTAATATATAGCTCACGATTTGATCCGTCAAAAGTATTCTTTTTATGTCTAAAAGAAGACAGTTTTCTTTGACTGTATATTTCGTTATGACAATAAACAAAAGTTAAGGTCAATCTCTGTCAAGTGTCGGTTTATACTTGAAAGAGCCTATTTTTACGCATGATCAGCTTTGTGGCATCTTGTCACAAGTTAAGAGTAAAAATGGATTGAATCTTTTAGCTTTAGATAATAAGTGTAAACCTACTAATGTTACTACAAATGTAGTTTACAAGGATGTTTTTGCTCATTTGTGACCTTATAATCAAAAGTTGTTATATCTTATTTAATATACAACACACTTGATTTTATTTTTATTTTTATATTATTTAATAATTATCTCTTCATACTTTCGTATTACACGGGTAACTAAAGCTAGTATAATTAATAAAATAAACCACATCACTATCACTATCAACTTTATTTATACCAATCTTTACTTCAACCTAAAATATAAAAACCACAACACCACCATTTTAAAACATGTACACCACGCATCACAACTTGTACATCACCCTCACACACATCAATATATCTTAACTCCAACAAATTAACAAAAATAAAGGTTTATAAATAGATCATGACACTACACCTTATGATAGATATCTCATCAAACACTTCACCATGAAGCTTCAATATCTCCTCATATTCCTCTCACTTCACCTCCTTCAAACAACCTTAGCAAACAAAAGCTTAATTGAAACCACATGCAAAGCCACACCCTCATACAACCTATGCATGTCAACCCTCTTAACAAACCCCAAGAGCTCAAGTGGTGACATTAGTGACTTTGGGCTCATCATGGTTGGTGCAACCAAGGCTAAGGCGATTCGAGCCATGCAGCAGATCAAGACGATGTACCGGACCCGGCCGGACCTTAGGCGGTCACTGACCGAGTGTGCGCAACGCTATATCGCGGTGGTTCGGGCCGATGTGCCGTCGGCGGTGCAGGCGTTGGACGGTGGTCAGCCCAAGTTTGCGGAGGATGGGATGGCGGATGCTGCGGTTGAGGCTCAAGGTTGTGAAAGGACTTTTGGTGAAAGTGGTCACAAGTCACCGTTAACGAAGATGAATAAAGATATTGAGAATGTGGCTAACGTTGCTAGAGCTATTATTAGAATGTTATTATAAGTTTTATGTGTGTTTATATACCTTTTCTATCCGTCAAGGTTTTAAATTCTACGAGTAAAAGTAAAAAGTGACCCGTTAAGGTTTTAAATTCTACGAGTAAAAGTGACAGAGTAGATTAGGAGTCGTTATATATAAAAAATAAAATAACTGTTAGCGCTTTTAGTAATTATTAGTTAAGTTTGGGATGATTGCGAAGAAAATAGCTATTGAATAATTATAACGTACTATTATGTATCGTTTTTAATAAAGCATTTAGTTTAACCAATTATGAAAAATGTTACTCACATTTTATAGTATTATGTTGAGCTTGCATGATTTTTGTTTTGATGTGTTATTGAACAAATTTTGTTGGCTAGTATTTGATGAATTTATCCATATAATATATAGACAAAAACGATCCATTATATTCGTTTGTCCTGTGTGTCCCTTTTTCATTGATGATAAGAAAATGCTTTGATAAAAGATGCATCATGCATGCTTTCTTATGGTAGCTTCCACTATCTTCTTTTATCAACTTTTAATATTGAACATGTATGCGTTTAAATTCAATATCATTTGAATTATATATGCATATATATAATAATACTAATCACTCAGATTTCAGTGAGTTAGTTTGAGGCAAATAAGCTTATAGTAAAACAGAGTTATGTATATAAATGGTTACATCTTTAAACCATTTTAGCGAGAAATATATCATGTTTAGTGATATAAAATTATGTTAAATTGAATGTTTTATTTATAAAGTTTAAAATATAATATTTTAATTATTTCATGAAGAAAATATACTTATAATGCATACATCTTAGATTAGTCTTTTAAAAAAAAAGGTGTAGCTTTTCATATCTTATCTTATCATATGAAAAGTTGCGACTTCTTGAAATGTGCTTTTTTGCTATTATCTACGTACACTTTGGTGCTCTTTCTTTCGGAAAGGAAGATAAAGAAAGTTATTTTGCTTTGAAATGAGGAGGAAATTATTTTATTTTTATATGTATGTATGTTATTTTTATACTTCTAAAATATTAATAATTGTAGTTAGTAATGGTTGTCCACGTCCTCCATTTTGTTGGAGACAAGTGTTGGTTGTTCACACTCTCATCAACACACGCATATGCACCTTACGTTGCCCCCCTCTTCTTTTATTTCTTTTCGTTATTAATTTTCAAATTTTATTTTACGTTTTTATGCTTTAGAGTAACTAGTTTCTTAACCCGCCGCGCGTTGCCGCGACATTATACGCGGCATGATAATGTATAAATTACAATCGACCCGACTCGTTTCGGAACTACATTTTCGTCATACGTAGAGTGACTCGAATTTGTACCGTTGAATGAAAACGTATTATATTTGACCCGACTTTCTTCCAAACAAAACTTATGTCAAAACATTTATATTTGACTTGTGTTCGAATTAAATTTATGTCGAAAACGTAGGGTAAACGAAAATGTATTATCTATGATCCGACGTGTTTCCAAACAAAACTTACGTCGAAACGCTAATATTTGACTCAACTAATATTTGCATTGACGTCAAAACGTAGACGTTTATCGAAATGTAGAGCCGTAGACGTTCGTCGAAACGTAGAGTCGTAGACATTTCTAAAACGTATTGTTGGTCCTTCTGATCGATATAACAGTGCACTTGATTGATAAACTGTGAATCCTAGGATCGTTCAGGAATTATCAGAATTGATTTGAACAAGTATTGATCGCGGAATTATCAATACTTGGTATTTAATCTATTAATAATAATAAAATCAATCAATCAAACAAATAAAATAAGAATAATCAAATCGAGAGAACTCAAGAACGTTGATTGAATGCTTTCTTGTTGCTATTGATGTTGCTGATCTTGAATACAACGATTCAGATAATGATCACTAATGATTCTAATGATTCTCAGCTATTGTTATGTATATGATTTATTGATTACATCTGTTGATGATCTCGTATCTATTTATAGAGATATAATGTTGTTATATTGCTAGCTATTTTGTTGCTATAATTAAGCTAATCATCATTATCCGAATCTTCGCCGTATTTATCGGCTTAGGAATTCGTGATTTACAATGATTCTACTGATGATAAAATTTGTTGATGTGATGTGGAATATCCGCTTGAATAAAACGTCTTCAATCGTCACTAATGTTGTTGATGTTCTGCCACGTTGACTTGTTAACTTGATGTTGACTTCTGAGTTAATTGGTCTTCCGCAGGAATTTACTCTTCCGCAGGTAGTCTGTCATCCACAGCAACTGTTGTACTGTACTGGTTCTTGTGCTTCCGCAGGAGTTTTTGTCTTCCGCAGCAATCCCTCCAGTAGCTTGTTCTTTTCTTGTTCAGCTGAAGTTGTTCTTCCGCATGAGATCCACGGATGTACATTCTTCAGTTATGTTCCCGAGAACATCTACGGAAGAACACTTTATTCATCCGCAGTTGTTCCAACACTTAGTCAATTTTCCAAATTGACATAGTTTAATGTTTCCTGCATATTCACACATATATTCTGAAATATATTATATCATAGATGAATATATGAAATGCAAAATAAATGTTATTTAGTTCATAAACACAATTATAATCAAATATATTCATTATATATCATTAAGAATAATAATTACAATTATGATTACAAGAGTGATATATATCATTTAAACCTATACAAGAGATCTATCCCTAACAGTACTCCCTCTTAGGTTTAGACTCTAGTAATCATTGGTTTAACACTCTAAGTTCATTCACTCTTGCCAAAATTCTTGATTTAAAGTAATCTACAATCGTCTTCTGGTCTTCATACTGATACTTTATCTGTCGTCTGTTCATCCTCTTCAGTGTTTTGTATTTCATACCCAGGACATCCTCTTCAGTAGTGAGTGTTGCAACAACACTATTATTTGACACCACCTCTAATTCGTCCTGTTCTGAAATTCTTAGTTCTGTTATAGGTTTTATCTCTGACCCAATCAGCTGCCCAGCTTCAAACTTCCTCCTCTTGTGCGCCTTGGCATGCAATTTGTCAATGACTTGAATAAGGTGTACATAGAAGCACAAGTCATTTTGAGCAGTTGAATCTTGCAGCCTTGGAAAGTGTTTATCATGAAGATAAGAGGTATAGCTTGGGTGCAGCAAATTCAGTTCTACAGGGTCAAAAAGTCTTATGCTTGTTGACTTCTTAGCAGGATCATTCCTTAGCAGCACCAATTCTTTATTCCTTTCAACATACCCCCAGTCAGTAATGGGGCATGTGAACTGATTGCCATCTATTGTTTTGATTGATGCAGCAAATCTATCTTCAGCTCCAATCCTTTTCAAGAATTCATCATCAACCAGTTTGGACTTGGACTGAGACTTTGACTTTCTTCTAAAGTGCACAGCATCATTCATCATTGCTTCCCTGATCATATCCCCCTTGAACTTGTTCTTCAGACTGTTCACAATCCCAGAGAAATTTCTTCCCCTTGGACTTATGGGATAATTAATGATGGGAAGGCGTTGTAATGTATGAAGGTCTACATCTGGCAGTGACAGTAAGCTCTCTAGTCTTTGAAAATATTACACCATGCCAGATGCCCTCTTGATCATTGCACAATCCCAATCACCATCATACTTCCATGCAATAATATGATTGTCTTCAGCTGATCTTGGAGTTGTCATCTGATCAAAAAGTTGAATCAGACTTAGTCGTTCTTTGGTGATCTCCCTCACAGCTGTTCTAAGAGGCCATATCTTATTGGGAATTATATCTCTTGGCTCTCTGATCAATTGTTCTTTTCCTTTATGCATGTCTTTTGCTTGAACCACAGTAGGCTCAGCAGGGGTTTGTGATGATTGTTGTTGATAAGCAGGATTGGGGGCTCCGGATATGAACTTTACTCCTGTATCCAGCTCTACCTTCATAACATATTCCATCATCGCCCTTAATTCACCAATGGTTCTTCCTTTGAGTTCATGTTGGTCATGGTTGTGACTTTGCAACCAGCAAACAATGTTGTACTTTGTAAGCCCGGAGGTGTCACAATGACCTAACTCCTTCCTTATTCTCTCCATTGACTTGAACTTTGAGAAGGTGTCAAAGGTGCACACAGGAATCATCATACTCACAGCTTTAAATTCTTTTAGAGTTTGAATCATCTCCTCCATGTTCATCTATTCCACCAAGTCAAATGGAAATCCGTGATTGATTAATTGCATGAACATGGATGACTGTGGTCTTTCATCAAGGATGTCTGCAGTAGTCAGACGTACTTCTGTTTCTTATTTCTCAGTTTTGGGAGACTCTTCTTTAGTCAATTCCTCCCATTCTTCATCACTATCTTTCTTGACTTCTTCTATAGGGGCTGACAGTTCTGGTGAATCTGATTTTGCTCTTTTTGAGGATTCACCCAGAACATCAGCTGTCTTCCCTAAGTACTTCCTTTTTCTACTGTAGGTGATCATTGCTGTTTCACCTTTAATCTGTTCAGCCTCAGTCAATTTCTTCTTTAACTTTCAATCTCATTATCTTTTAGCTTCAGACTTGCAGCTTGCTCATCTACCAGATCATTTAAAGCATCTATGCTTCATTATTCATCACTGCATCTTCCTTCAGCCTTTTTACTTTGTTTTCCAAGCTTCTAATGGCTTCAACTTTCTCATTCAACTCCTTTTTCATCCTTCTCAGCTTTTCCATCCTCTTGTTACTCTTTAGTACAAGGTTGTTGTACTAGGCCACCAAGTAGCTTTTGCTTACATTTATTTCTTCTTCATTCAGGTCATTTTCATTGTAAGCAATGATATCAATGAAAGCACTCTCTTCTTGCTCAACTTCATCTTCTTTATCTTTCTCTTCTACATCAATACAGACTTCTTCTGTATCTTCATCATTAATGGCTTCATCAACATCCTCATCAAGGTAGAGTTCTTCTGTTGGTGTTGGGCTGTCAATGGGTTCAGTAGGAGTGGGTGAGATGGTTGGTTCAGTTGGTGGTAGAGGAGATATGGGCTCTGTGGCACCAGTATCAATTGATGTTATGGACGTTGGTGATTGTGGGAGTGGAGGTTGAGTCCCATCCTGACCAACTACTTCAGTAGAAGCAGAGTTGATTGATATTGGTGATTGGCCAGGAGAGATGGGTTCAGTATTCTCACTTGAAGATGTCAAGTGGATGGGTGATGGTGGTGGCTGTGATTCTTGTTGGGGTGATTTGGGTGAAGCATGTTGTGGTGTTTCAGGCTGGGAGTGTATGGCAGATGGTGTTGATGAGCTTTCAGTTTGTGGTTCCTCAACCCACATCAGCTCCTGAGGAATGTCCTCATTCTCATCTATTACATGAGCAAACAGTTGTACCTCCCCTCCTTGGTACATCCCAGATAGTTTGTTCAGAAGTGATCTGCTCAGATGGTTCGACAAACACGAATCTCCTACTCTCTCGACCTCCGGAAGGTGTTCATTTATGATCAGTTGTAGGAATCAAGGAAACATGAACATTTTTCCTTCCTTTTGCACTCGCACATGGTCGCAGAGGCAGTTCATTATATATCTTGCGTAGTTGTACTTTCTCCCTTCGAAAATGCCGATGATTCCGGAGGAAATGTGTCGCGAGAATTTGTCCAATCCGGACTTTCGGTTGGAAATGCATTTCAGGTATGTGTGGCACAGGAATCGATATGGCTTACATAGCCTTCCCTTCTTGATTTCACCGTGTTGATAGTCACCATCATACCCTATTAGGTCGAATACTTTCTGGATGTATTCGTGGTCGAATACATCCGGATGACCTTGTTCTTCGTCTCCTAATTCTAGAGCCCCGCGTATGATTCCTTCATTCACCTAGAAGGGTAGGTTCCCAATGGTTGCGCTTATCATGGCCCCTTCATCTCCTTCTTCAATAGCTGCGGTATTCCAGAAATCCATCATATGCGACAGATATATGACCGGATCGGCAGTTAGTGCGAAGTGTAATCACGATCTTCTTAAGTACTGTATGATGTTCTTTCACGAATCGGTTGGCCATGATGGCGACGTTGATTACGTGAGAGGTGTAACTATTTGAGATTAGGTTGAGATTTTGGTAAGGGCTTATGGTGTTCAGTTTGTATGCTGTTTGATTTGGGGGTTTTTTTGAAAGTGATAGAAAGGCCAACGGTCGAAGCCCCTATATATACCTTTTCAAACAGCATGTCAATTACACTTAGCCCCTTTGAGGTTTTACCTTTTGACCTTATCCTATTTTAGTGGGACCCAGTTTCACTTAATCTCTCCTCGGTTTTACACTTTACCCCTCAAAGTATTAACTATGCCTATTAATAACTATGGATTATTAATAACTATGCACTTAATGATTAAACAATTAATAAGGCAAAGAGCAATTAATATCCAAACAATTAATAAAGCAAAGCAAAGTATGGTTGTCTACGGAGATTACATCTACAAAAATTATAATGTCTTTCTTCCGCATTGCACCTGCGGAAGATGACATTCTGTCTTCCGTAGGAATTCTCCGGATAATTAAGTTCACCAAACTTTTGAAGACAAGTTATCAAGTTATCTTCCGAAAGAAAAATGTCTTACGAAGGAAAACTTGATGTTGTCTATGTTTTATCTTTGTATGAATTGACTCATGGTCAATTCATTTGATGTTTTGCTATTGGACCTTGTGACTTGCTTCATGTCAATTATGTACAAGTGGCAGCTTCCTGTTGCAGATATCCTTCAGCCTGCAGCCAAGTTAGTGCTCAAGTTCCAATTTTCTTCAACTCAGTATGTTTAACATAGGTTTTAATGAACTTATTACTCCCCTAAATTTGTGATGAATCATAAACTTAAGAATTTATCAAAATTTAATAAGAGAAGTTCATGTGAACTGTTACATTGACTAACAGAATAAACACATAAAAGAGAGAAGCATATGCACAGGCACTTGTTTGATAGACTGAAGGATCATACTATGACACTAACACACTCCTGCAGATTATTGTTAGGTTTGTTAACTACTTGATCTAGTGAAGATTGCAAATATTTATGATCCGCAGAAGTTCAAACAAGAGTGTATGTCGAGTATGTCATGCTTATTATCATGTTGTGGTTAGTTTAGTGATGAACAGAGATGAGTGATCATGCAAGATGTTGTGAAAGTGTGTCCGTTCCAGAAACTGCCCAATCCATCATGTTATCACACTTGACCCATGTTTCGTAAATTATAAGCTCTATCTTAAGATTTCTTTGAAATCTTATTAATGCTGATAGTTTATTCATGCTCTTTGTATATTTTTACTGTTGATCCGTTTTGGATTCTTTTGAGAGCAGCTCCTGTTTGGAGTTTTATGATTTGCATCAGGTCACCAGGTCTTTACTCACGTAAAACAGAGGTGACCCATGACTCAGGTCTTTGCTTACGCAAAACAGAGAGTCAAGATGCGCAAAGATAGAGGTTATAAGGTGTTACAACATAGTAAGTGTGCATGGGCAATGAATTTTGCACATCCGGATTAGACTTACTTAATATACACCTCACAATGACTTTGTCATAAGAAGTCATCTGAAATTTAAGTTGAGCATGTCATACCTGATTTTCCACTTAAGATGAACCTATTCACATATCCAACACATCGGATCAGTAGATAGTTGTTAATTTGAAAGCAGGATATATGTCAGTTATAGCATACTATCATGTCCTTAGTATATCTGTGCCTTACATAAGTGGTCTCATATGTTCACAGTTAGTACACACCTATGTCTATTGTTGATATGATGAACTTATTCTAAGTTGATCATGCCTAATGATTCTATTAAGAAGTTAAATCTGACAGAATCAAATGCCTTAGTGAATAAATCAGCAAGCTGATTTATTGTATCTACTTTGACCAACTTAATTAGACCTTTTTCTGAGCAGTCTCTTAGAAAATGATATCTAATTTCTATGTGCTTAGTTTTACTATGTTGTACCGGATTAGCAGTTATAAACATAGCAGCTGAGTTGTCAATATGTATAGGAGTTTGAAGAAAATTGTAACCATAATCAAGTAATTGGTTTTGCAACCAAAGAACCTGAGAGCAGCCAGCTGAAGCAGCTATGTACTCAGCCTCAGCTGTGGATACTGAGACATTTGTCTGCTTTTTGCACTGCCATGACACAAGTCTTGGTCCTATAAATTGACATCCACCAGTTGTGGATTTTCTGTTGTTGTTGCATCCTCCGTAGTCACTGTCTGAATAGGAGTAAAGCTTGAAGTCTCCTTCTTTGGGATACCATAGTCCAAGTGATGGTTTCCCTTTGAGGTATCTGAATATTCTCTTTACTGCATTCAAATGAGACTCTTTTGGATTTGCTTGATACCTAGCACACACACACAGCAAACATTATGTCAGGTCTACTAGCAGTTAAGTACATTAAGGATCCTATCATAGATCTATATAATCTTTGATCAATAGACTACCCTGTTGGATCTGGTACAATTTTATCTATAGTAGATGCTGGTGTTTTGCATGATGTACAGTCTGTAAGGTTATATTTCTTTAATGTTTGAAGGATATACTTTTCTTGATTTATAAAGATGCCATCTGTTTTCTGATGAACTTGTAATCCTAAGAAGAAAGTTAATTCTCCCATTGAACTCATCTGAAACTCAGATTGCATTAAGGCTTCAAACTCTTCACAAAGTCTCTTGTTTGTTGATCCAAATATGATGTCATCAACATATAATTGAACAACTAAGAGGTCTTGGTGTTCATGTTTGAGGAAGAGTGTCTAGTCAATTGTTCCTCTCTTGTATCCATGTTTTAGAAGAAACTTGGACAGTGTTTCATACCATTTTCTTGATGCTTAATGAAGTCCATATAAAGCTTTGTCAAGCTTATATACTCTATGAGGATAGTCAGGATCCTCAAAGCCTGGTGGTTGAGATACATAGACCTCTTCATCAATCTTACCATATAAGAAGGCACACTTTACATCCATTTGATAAACTGTGAACTTCTTATATGATGCATATGCCAAGAACACTCTAATTGCCTCAATTCTTGCAACTGGTGCAAAGACTTCATCATAGTCTTTGCCTTCCTCTTGTGTGTAGCCTTGAGCAATTAGTCTTGCTTTGTTTCTGATTATTATTCCCCTATCATCTAGCTTGTTTTTGAATAACCACTTTGTGCCAATAGGATATTGGCCTTCAGGGAGATCAACTAGGTTCCACACCTTCTGTTTCCTGAACTGCTGCAGTTCTTCTTGCATTGCTTCAATCCAGCTGTTATCTTTTAAGGCTTCTGTGATGTTGGGTGGAACTACTTGAGATAGAAAACAGGAGAATAGACAAGTGTTTGCAGCTCCCCCTTGTCTTCTGGTAGTTCTGCTGTTGTGAGGTCACCTATCATGTTATCAATTGGGTGATACTTATGTGTTCTAACTGTTGGTACATCATTAACTTGGATGGATGAATCCAGGTTTGTGATGTTGGTTGTTGGAGATGAGGGTAGTTGTGATGGGGAGTCAACAAAATAGTTCATCTCATTTTCTGGTGCAGCTGACTGAGCTTCGCAGGAACATGTATGTCATCCGGGGTAGTGGACATGTCTTCCGTAGCAGGTACTTGATATGGTCTCTGTCCAAGGCATATCTGTGTATCTGTGTGTGACAATGGTGTGGGATGATTTTCTGATATGGTTTGATTTTTGGGGGTCTCCGTTCAACATCTGCAGTAGGGATATCTACGGAAGTAGAGACATCTACGGAAGTAGAGGGTATTGCTGCTGATGTGCATGGAGTAAAAACATCTGAACCATCTTTGTGTTTTTGTGCTGATGTACTAGGATCATTATCACTTTGGTTTTCTGGAGTAATGACTCTTGGTGGATCAGCTGTCAATGGTACACCCATATTTGGAGGAACATAGGGATAACATGTATCCGCAGCACCTGTCACATTAAGATAACCAGAGTTAAATGAGTTAGTTAATGCATCTATATCAAATAGCCAAGATGATCCTTTCACAGACTGTGGGAATAAGGATTCATCAAAGGATACATTAGGAGTTTCTTCCACTATGTTATCATGTGGAATGTAGACTCTATATGATTTAGATGTTGATGAGTAACCAACAAAGAAACCATCATAGGCTTTTTCAGCAAATTTTCCTAACTGTTCTTTTGTGTTTAATACAGATACATGACACCCAAAAGCTTTAAGATATCCTATAAAAGGTTTTCTTTTAAACAGAAGTTCATAGGGTGTTTTGTTATGTTCTTTGACAATCAAAGTTCTGTTTTGAACAGTGCAGGCTGTGTTCACAGCTTCTGCCCAAAATGTTATTGGCAGATGTGAGTCAGCTAGCATTGTTCTTGCTGCTTCAATTAGAGTTCTGTTTCTTCTTTCAGCAACTCCATTCTGTTGAGGAGTTCTTGGAGCACTAAATTGCCTAGCTATGCCTTTATCCCTGCAAAATGAGTCTAAGACATAATTAACAAATTCAGTTCCATTATCACTTCTCAGTATCTTGATTCTTAGATCAAGTTGATTTTCTATCTTAGTGATGAACTCCATTAAAATTTCTGATGTTTCACTTTTATGTTTTAAGAAAAATACCCAAGTAAATCTAGTGAAATCATCAACAATCACCAAACAGTACTGCCTTTTGCCAATGCTTAACACATTGGTGGGACCAAAAAGATCCATGTGCAGTAACTTTAGTGGTGTTGTGTTTGTGTTAATTGTTTTTATTTAATGGGAAACTTTATGTTGTTTTCCTTTATAACATGATAAACAGTGGTTGGAACAATAAAATTCTTCTTAGGAATACTAATAACTAGGTCATTTTTCACCAGTTTATTCATGTTTTTCATGTTGGAATGAGCTAGCCTTCTATGCCACAGTTGTGACTCATCTTCTGATGATTTAGATATCAGGCAAGTCTCCTTGCTTGTTAATGATGTGTTGTTCATGTCCAACATATATGTATTACCTTTTCTTGGTGCTTTAAGAAGGATCTAGTGTTCTGGAATTTTAAAACCAGTTTTAAGGATGTAACAGTCAGAGTTATCAAAGAATGTTGTATAATTTTGATCACAAATTTTAGAAACACTTAATAAGTTAAATTGCAAATTTTCACAAAAATTGACTTTCTCAAATTTTAATACTCCATTAGTTACTATCCCTTCCCCAGTGATTTTACCTCCTTTTTTATCCCCACCAAATGCTACATATGAAGCATTTTTGTGTTTGAAGTCCTGTAGAAGGGTACAGTTTCTTGTCATGTGTCTGGAACAGCCACTGTCAACATACCACTTGTTGTCAGCCTTCTTGGATGTTCCTGCAAAACAAAATGAGATCAGTTAGACTTAGGAGCCCAAGCCTTAATGGTCTTGGGCTTGCCATTGTTATCTAAAATAGTAACTTTCTCATGTATGAGTCTTGAAGTTTCTAAGTTAGTTTTGTTATCTGATGGTTCATTATGTTTTGTTTTGTGTTTGCTTGTGGTTGGGGATGAAGTTGAGGTTGTTTCATCTTTGTTTGTGCTAACTTCATCAGTGATTTTGTTCTTTGCAGAATCCTTCTTTGATGTAGATGAAGTAGAGAATGTTTCTACATCCCTTGATTTTGACTGTGGCACATGTTTGCCTTTGTCAAAGTGATCAAAGAAGTCATCCTCTCCTTCAAGTTCCACCTTCTTGTGTGGAGTCCTTCTTTGCACTTTTGTTTTTCTGTCCTTTTGTTTGTCTGTTCCTTTTTGTTGAACCTTTTTGTTTACTTTGTTGTTTTTGATGTTTAGCAGGACTGTTGACTTCTTCTGAAGATTGAGAATCTGAGTCAGAGGATTCAGATTTCTTCTTCTTCAAGATCTTTGTTTTATTCTTCTTGTTGAAAAAACAATCCTGTGTAGAGTGATTATTTTTGTTGCAAATAGCACAATACTTATTGAAATAACACTCAGTGGTCATATGGTTGTTCATATTGCATATTGAGCAATAGCTGCTAAAGTAGCAGTCCTCTGTACTGTGGTTGTGCATATCACACCATTTACAGTACATGTCTTCAGAGTCACTCTCGGAGACAGCTTTAGCCTTAGCCTTTTTCTGCAAGTTCGCCTTTTACTTGATGGTAGCTTTGTGTAGCTTATGCTCTTTCTCTATTTTTGCTACTGAAGAATCCTTACCTCTGCCTTTTTGATTGTTCTTCATGGCTTTTGTGAATTTGACAGACCTCCTCCGTAGATGATCCATTGAAGTCACAGCCTTTTCTTCAGAGGTTCTTTTTGCTGGTTTTTCTTTTGTTTGTTTATTGGTTGCTTGTAAACCTTCACTTAATTGTTCAATTCTTTTGTGAATTGTTTTCAGTAGGTTTCTTTGTTTTGGTGGATAGGGTAGTTTAGGTTCATTTAACACTTTTGGAATTGTGTGTTCTTTCACATGAATTTTTCCCTTAACAACATGGTTAGATTCACTATTATCATCTATATCATAACAATTGTCATGATCAAATTCTGATGTGCTTTGATTTGAATGTTCTAATTATGATGAATCAGTTTCAGTGTCATTAGTTAGATTGTCATCAGTTTTATCTTCAGAATCAGACAAGGTACTAGACACAAAATGATTTGAAAGACTGTTTGTCATAGATTCTGGTAGAGAAGTATAGTTATCATTTACTGGTGGTGGAACTGCATGAAATCCCAACCCTGTTTTGTGCTTATTCTCAATCTTTGAATTTAGCAATTTTTCATACTGGTGTGCTGACAGTTGGAATTTCTGCAGTTTCACCTCAGTAGATGCATGATCTGACATAGATTTTGTTAATGATGCAGTTAAATGCTCAACTTGTGCCTTTAAGTTGTAATTTTCAGAAACAAGTTTATCTAAGTCTGTTTGTAAAGAATTTATTTTGACTTGCTAAAGTTTATGTTTTCTTACATATGATTCATTTAAAAGCAGTGTTTCTTTTACTTTATCTGATAGCTGTTGAGCATGTGATCTATATCTTTCTACCTCATCTATGCAAATAGGAGAACATAACCTTTCTCTTACCTCAGTAGCCATTGGAGGAACTTTGTTTTCCATGTTGGCCATTAGTGCTTGATTTTTAGCAAGAACTTCTTTCTCATAGATGCTCTAGTTTCAAGTACCATCCTGCAAAATGATTAAACCAGTTTCTTTAGCATTGGATTTACTAGTGTTATTGTTAGTTATTGGTGGGGATGTATTGGTTAATTGGGGTTGTGAGAAACTCCTCTGAGCAGGTTGTCTTTGGTCGGTTGCCTGCTGTTGGTTGTTGCATTCCCTGGAGAAGTGTCCGTACAGATTGCATTTAAAGCATCTAACTTTGGACTTGTCCACACCAATCTTGGTTGATCTTCCTCCTACTGATAGCCCTTTATTTCTCTTCATATACATTTTGGCTCTGTAGGCAATCATAGCCATTTGCCATTGCAAGTCCATCTCCTCCACTTCATCAGGATGAAGTTCTTCTAAGTCTTGTTGGCAAAAGTGAGCCGGTGTCAGGGTGCTTCCTAAGTAAGCTTGAAAACTGGAACTGAAGGCTGCAAAGGCTGCCTTCTGTTCTTTAGAATCCAGAACCACAGTAATTGGTTCTGTCTGCTTGTTGTTTTTCTTGTTCTTTGATTCATCAGCCTTTGATTTGGACTTTCTGTGCTAATTACCTTGGGAACTTGAGCTAGAAGACTTTGCAGCATAAAAGCTAGTCTCCTCTTCCTGATCACTTTCTTCACAGGATGAGTCTTCAGCTTCATTGGTGATAAAAGCACTTCCTGAGTTCTTCAGTTCCTTGAATTGATATGGAGCGATTGGTGCTTTCACACTCTTGTTCCTTGTCTTTTCGTCCAGCTCCAGTGCTTCTACCTTTGCCACTAAGGTGTCTAAGCTTATTGCCTTTAGATCAATAGTGTTCTTAAACATGGACACAGTTTGTGTCCAGCTCTCTGGCAATGAGTGCAGCATCTTTTTGTTCAGTTCTTCATTGCTATACTCAAGTTCCAAGATATTCATCTCAATGACAAGCTGCATTAATCTGTGCAGTTGTTGAGGAACAGACTCACCAGGAATATGATGAAAGGTTTCATATTGAGCCAGGAGAGTGTCCTTTTTGATACTCCTAATCTCATCACTACCTTCACACAGAGTGTGGAGGATTTTCCATAATGAGTTAGCAGTCTTGTATGATTCGCACCTGATCAGCAGCTCTTCAGGCAAAGCCATAGTAAGCATACTATAGGCTTTGATGTCAATCTTGACTCTCTTGGCATCATCAGGTGATAGATTCTTTAAACTAATGGGCTGATTATTATCCTTATAATCCGCTCCTAAGGCAGGTGGAATATAAGGTCCTTCGGTAATCGAAGCCCATAAGTCAGAATCTGTATAATTAACATGATTCCTGAACCGGATTTTCCAGGTTTTAAAATCAGATTTGTTTTCCAGTTTAGGAGGTTGATAAGCACCAACAACTGAGTTACTCATGATAGTTAATTTAAAAAAAAAGAGGTTTTGTTTAAAACAGAATTTGATTAAACTTAATCAAAGCTGATAGATCAATTGATATAAATCAATGAGCACCAAGCTCTGATACCACCTGTGAATCCTAGGATCGTTCAGGAATTATCAGAATGATTTAACAAGTATTGATCGCGGAATTATCAACACTTGGTGTTTAATCTATTAATAATAATAAAATCAATCAATCAAACAAATAAATAAGAATAAAAACCGAGAGAACTCAAGAACGTTGATTGAATGCTTTCTTGTTGCTATTGATGTTGCTGATCTTGAATATAACGATTCAGATAATGATTAATGATTCTAGCTATTGTTATGTATATGATTTATTGATTACATCTGTTGATGATCTCGTATCTATTTATAGAGATCTAATGCTGTTATATTGCTAGCTATTTTGTTGCTATAATTAAGCTAATCATCATTATCCGAATCTTCGCCATGTTTATCGGCTTAGGAATTCGTGATTTACAATGATTCTACTGATGATAAAATTTGTTGATGTGATGTGGAATATCCGCTTGAATAAAACGTCTTCAATCGTCATTAATGTTGTTGATGTTCTGCCACGTTGACTTGTTAACTTGATGTTGACTTCTGAGTTAATTGGTCTTCAGCAGGTTTTTACTCTTCCGCAGGTAGTCTCTCATCCGCAGCAACTGTTGTACTGTACTGGTTCTTGTGCTTCCGCAGGAGTTCTTGTCTTCCGCAGCAATCCCTCCAGTAGCTTGTTCTTTTCTTGTTCAGCTGAAGTTGTTCTTCCGCATGAGATCCACGGATGTACATTCTTCAGTTATGTTCCTGAGAACATCTACGGAAGAACACTTTATTCATCCGCAGTTGTTCCAACACTTAGTCACTTTTCCAAATTGACACAGTTTAATGTTTCCTGCATATTCACACATATATTCTGAAATATATTATATCATAGATGAATATATGAAGTGCAAAATAAATATTATTTAGTTCATAAACACAATTATAATCTAGTATATTCATTATATATCATTAAGAACAATAATTACAATTATGATTACAAGAGTGATATATATCATCTAAACCTATACAAGAGATCTATCCCTAACATAAACACAAACAAATCCCACTGATAACACATATATCAATTATATTTGTGTAAAATATAGATCAAACACTATAAAATATGGATGAACAATGATGAACACCTCAAGAACATTCAATAAAACCCTTGTTTGATCTGAATTGATTGTTGAAGATATTACAAAGTGAAAGTCCCTCGATCATTGGCTCATTCAAGCTCCCTAAACCTAATTGTCACTAATCTATATATAGTGATAATATTCACTAATGACATATTAAGCCCCTAGACTTAAACAATTAGTGAAATTACATATAAAACATAAAAATGACTTAAACATAAATAAATATATTTTGTTGACACAAAATATATTTATTAACAATAAACTCCTAGTCAATTATCTTCAACATCTTGTCTTGGTTCTTCATCTTGAACGCGTCTATTTGCCTTTTCCGATGACTTTGACAGTGACGTTGACCTTTGTTGACTTTGACTGTGTTGATAATATAGACTATCCTTATCAGGCCCAACAATACTCCCCCTTAGTCTATCATTATCAACGTTTTGTATCGAGATCAGCACATATAAGTCAACCATATAATGATCTTCAATCTTCCCCTAGATTGATGATCTAGTATTGAAGATTTTTCATCTTCAGGCTCCCTCTTTTTGTATGCTCCACCTCTTCGTGTACATTCTTTGTGAATGATCAGGAACAGCTTTTTCAACTCTCTATTGTTAAGTGCTTCAGAAAATGTAGGAGGAGGAATCCTAGCTAGGTATCATAGCTGATGATCGGCCATCATATGAAGCAAAAATCTGCAACACAATCACAACCACAATCTCGCAACTTCCTGTCAGATCATTTCAGTTAACAAATAAACCTGTGTTTATCTGTGTGTGCAATTTCCTGTGAAATGCATGTGTAAATAATAACATTTTAATAGCATAATGTGGAAGACTTGAAATAATTTTTTTTAAAAAAAACCCTTTTTTATATATATATTTTTAATCACCTTGCACCAAGAACTAATTCGATCATGAGATCACATCCTCAAGATATACTTAAGCACAATGATGTATTTAGACATCGACAGGTTAGTGAGATCACACTAAAGTAAAGTCTGATCACAATTTTAAAATTTTTGAAAGCTAAAACAGTTCAAAAATGATTGTTGGTATATTTGTCCAATTTAAACCCATGTCTTATTCTTTTCAACGAGTGACCTGCAACTAATATTATCATGTTTTAGATTCAATTAGAAAAGCTCAGGTGATTTGGTTCCCATTCAAGTAATCAAGGCAGAAGTCAGATACTCTCAACCCATTTTTGACGAGACTTGTAACTTTGTACAGGCCTAAATGTCAGGAGAATAATCCTTTTCACCGAGTTCTAAAGCTTTAGTTAGGCTACAGAATCACTGTTTACTTTGTTTTCAGGCTGAGCCTACCACGCATATCATATAATCAAACTGTCTTTTTTAGATTTTAGAATTTTAAGTGATACAGACATCTACATCAGTTACTATCACTTCTCACAAAGTACAAGTCATGCAAATAAGCATACCAAGAAGACATACTATCATTTCTCAGTCATCCCAAATCAAGTTCTTAGTTCGCATTTCAATTATACTAGCAAGGAAAGTCTTCCAAATTATACTAGCGAAAAGATGAGAAATGAAGTACCAAGAAAAATGTAGTGATTGTGAAGTGTGAACTATAATAGTGCAGATAAGTATCCAAAATATGGATGAGATACCAAAACCATAACCTGTTTGTTCCGCTTCAAATTTGACTGAGGAACATTCTCTGTCGGTAAAACGGATTACTAACAGTCCTCCTGAACTGTTCCTACACTCATAAACAGATCAGTTAGAGAGGGGGACCCAGACCATCATGGTCCTAGGAGTTCCTTTTTCATCAGTGTACATAGCCTGCTTTAGCACACACCCTTTTGAAAAATCATTTATTTCTTTAACCTTTTGTTTTATTTTCTAAATTTGTTTCTGTTCAATTACTTTAGATTTGAAAGAATTGAATTTGGAAATCATTTTCTTTTTAAGACCCCGTATTTGAAACATTGGTCCTTTTCATTTTTGAATCATGTGAAACCGGCTTCACACGAGAAGGTTTGGATAGATTGTTCTTTATCCAACCATTCAAAGATATGTGCTTTTTACCTTTTGAACCCGAGAAGCAACCTGTGTTATCTTTACCTCTTGAAGCTTGCCTTTGAACCTGAGGACACTTCTTTAGCACATGACCTTCTTTTCCACATCTAAAGCAAGCCTTGAAAGGCTTTTGGTTCTTTGTAGTCCCGTGGAGAGCAGAAGAGGGTGGAGCCTGCTTGGAGGTTGTTGCTACTTGTCGACAACCTTGAAGCTTCTTCTTTCGGATATCAAAAGATTGAACTTTTTGAGGCTTTATCAATGTGGATTTCAAACTGGGCTGTGATTTGATGTGTGATGTTCCAGGAGATGAGATCTGAACATTCTTCTGAGTACACTTTTGTATGACTGGTGAATTGGTAGACTTAGAAGCAGATTTGTGAAGATCATGATGGATAGCAGATGAAGATGATGAGTGCTTCTACTGAGCGTTGGAGGAACTGCTGATTTGCTTAGCAGTTGGAGATGAGATCCGTATAGGTCTTGATTCGACTTTTGAAAGCATTTGACACTTGATAACTTCAGGTGACTTGATGAGCTCTGATTCATCATCAGATATTGTCCAGTCTTCTATACACAAGTCGGCTTCCAATGGATGTTGGTTGATAACTCTTGTTGTGTTGGTTTGTGTTGTTGAGTTCTGATTACTTGATGATTCCACAGCTGTTCTTTCTTGAACGCGTCTGTTTGCCTTTTCCGATGACTTTGACAGTGACGTTGACCTTTGTTGACTTTGACTGTGTTGATAATATAGACTATCCTTATAAGGCCCAACAAACATATTTAACTCTTGGTTAAGCATGTCCTTCCTGCTTTCCTGCATGTCTTTGTTTCCCAGTATCTGCTCTTCGATAGCATCCCACAAATCTTTCGCCTTCCTGAAGTCTTTGAATTTCTGGGCTATCTCAGTGGTAAGTGCCATTGTGATGGTAGCATACGCTTTGTCATCAAGCTCCATCTTTTTCATGTCTTCCTCATCCCATAAATGCTCAGGATTTGGCACTAGGTCTCCCTTGTCATTAGTATAGATTGGGATGTATGGACCTTGTTTGATAGATCTCATCATCTTGGGTTCCGTGTAAATGACATGATTCTCAGAGCGATAGACCCAATCCGGATAGTCTTCCTCGCTGAGAAGTCGGAGAGGCTTTGTGCTAGTTCTGATCTCATTGTCGAGATTAAGTGTAGCAGTAATGTGCTTTAGATTTGCCATCTTTCACAACTTGAAATCAACTTCCTCAAAATTCTTCAAACTTGAAGTTTTCGCGCGAATCGACAAGTTCTCGCGCTAAATCTCACAAGGCAAGTTTTGTAACCGAAATCTGCGAAAACTTCAGCTTCTCGCGCGAAATCCAACTTTTCGCACAGAATCACCAACTTTTCGCCTGTTTAGTTTGTGCAATTTCGAAGGTTTTCATCTTCACTTTTTCACCAAATTGATTAAAATTTGATTAACTAAGTGTTTAATTAGTGATTTAGGTTCAATTAAGATCCTAGTTGTCTCTAATTGATTCAATAAAGCTCAATTAAGGTAAAAAAAAACATCTTCAATTCTTCAAATGCCGAGATAATCAGTTTCATCATCTTCAAATATGAACAAAAGTTGCAGAAATCAAGTAGATCTTCAAGTATCAATCAACTCACGGTTCAAGAACACTCCAAAACACTCACTTCAATCTTCAATCAATCGATCAAGAGCAAACCTGGCTCTAATACCAAATGTAAAGTCCTCATCACCGTCGATTCCACAAATTGTTGCCATTGATAGTCAAATTAAGACGGATGTATGCTTGTGTGATATCAACGAACATTAAACAAACTCAATCTAATATTATTAATCAAATGATTACAATACCAGAGGAGCATACATCATTTGAGCTCGATCCACCCAAGGTGAGCTCCCCTCGGGCAGCCTATCACACAACTCTCTGCTCTTTCACCCTCAGAGCGCTTTTACAAAATGAACACACATTGTAAATAACTTCATTGTATTGCTCTCTGATTTTACACAAGTTACAGTAAGTATAAAAATCAGAAAATGAGACAAAGCTTACTAATTACATTACAAAACTTTTATTTATACTAATCTAGAAGTTCTCGCGCGAGTTACTGGTTCTCGCGCGACTTGATGTTGTCGCGCGAGAATCAGTTTTCGCCCGGCAACTTAGACTTCTCGCATAGCTTGATATTCTTCATCTTGATTTGATTTTCCGAACCTCTAGGTTTAACCCCTATAATTTTAATAATGATTTTGATTCCTGATATTAACTCTGTTAGTTTTGAAGTTAAGTCTAGGGTTATTTTGGTACTTTGGCATCTAAAAGTAAACCCATCTGTTTAATTAACTTAAAACTTAAAAAGAGATATATTTAAAACTAACCCTACCCCTCACCCATTAAACACTACCACCTCCTTTATCTGCCAATAGCACTGCCGCCTCCTACCAACAACTACCTCTTTTTGTCGTCATGTGACCTCTACCAAACACCAACACCACGTCGCCGCAGCCCATCTTCCCCTCGTTCATGGGACCACCATTACCGACTCAAAATTAACCACATGAATTCGCCCGGCCGATAATCACCGTCTACAACCCTCCCTTTGTCTGGTCAACAACCACCACCGTAAAACTAACCAAATGAACTCGTCGGAAATTGAGATGTAGAGAGACAGATCTAGCGATGGTGGTTGGCGAAAAAAGAGAAGGATAAAAAAAGATCTAGCAATGGTGGTAGTTGGAAATCAAGAGGGAGAGTGTCAGATCTAACGATGGTGGCTGTCTAGAAATAGAAATGGATAGAGACACATCCGGCGATGGTGGTCTCGAAGATCAAGAGGGGAGAATCAGATGAGGAAGATGACGACGGTGACGGTGGTTATCCGGTGATGGTGTAGAGGGTTCATCGACGAGGAAGAAGACAAGTCTATTACTTAATATTTTTATTATTTTATGTATATTATAAAAACACCCTTAAGATTATTTTAATTTACAAAAATAGTCTTTGTACGTAAATTAACTAAAATATCCTTACATTTAATTGTAAAAAACTAACAGAGTTAGTATATTAGAACTGTTTCAAAATTGAAATCACAAAACATGATACGATAAAAGATTTTTTTTAACCTAAAATGATTAAAATAATCAAACCTATTTAAAAAATCTTACACCGATGAGAGAAGAAAGAGATGTCAAAGAGAATTAATGTCTATAAAACATGCTCTGATATCCCATCCCCCAACTCAATTTTTACAACTAACATTTTAAGTCTTTTAAAATTAAAGTCTTTCAAAATTAAAAAGTCTTTTAAATTTACTAAGCCTAAACCCCTACTCTTCTAGTGACACCGTAGTGTAATGATACCTATTCTTATCCATTGTCAATACCATTCATGTTAACTTTAACACGTTTCTAAATGTTATTCAACCAGAATGAATTACTATCTTGTCACTTTTAACAGTTATGTTTGAATAAATGAATATCCTTAACTTCATATTATTGCTAATGTTTCTTATTAGACTTATTTTTTTCTCAAACGTCTGTAATTTTTACATACCACATTAATTTTTTTAAGAAATTATATCATAAAACCGAGTAATATTTTATCTTTTAAAATGCATATAATGTTGATATAAAAAATAAACTTTTGTCATATTTCTTAGCTCATTGTGTAATTTCATCAGATCATAGTGTAATCTTCTGATTTGACGAGTATTACACAATTATCTAATGAGTATTACACAATGAACTAGAAACACAAAATTTTATATTTTTCAACATTGTGTTATTCGAAAATCAACATTTTAGAAAAACACAATGCATAACACAAATAGTTAATATTGGATACAATGATAATGGATAACTCAATGACCACGCTAGACTCGGTAATCAACATTAGACACAATGAGCTACTTGACGAGGATTACAAGATACTTGATCCGGATTACACAATGAACTGAAAAATATACAAAAGTTTACATATTCAACACTGTGTTATTTAAATATTATTATTTGAGAAAAACACAATAGAAAACATAATGATAAGCATTAGACACAATGCTCTGACCAATATTATACAATAACATGATATTACACAATGATCTGACGAATATTACACAATGAGCTAAAATAACGTGAAAAAAAGTTGTTTTTCATATATCAACATTATACAAAAATGATTGTTTTTATGGTGTAATTTCAAAAATAAAAATAGTATTATATGTAAAAGTTATAAGTACTTAAAAAGAATTAAGGAATTTGAAATGTGACTAAGACTAAAATATCATTAGTATATCATTTAAAATTTTAATTATTTTTTAATATACTAAAAAATTTTCTAAGCCACTGTAACTAATATACTATGGTTAATAATTATTCTCTCTCTTCTTCTTATTTTTTTCTTTTTACTTCATCCTTTCTTATTTAGGTTGATTTTGTTTTGTTTGCCTTGTTTTTATTTAGGAAAAATCTCATGGGATTTATAGTTATAGTTATTTACATACAATGATATGCATAATTATATGTTCTACTGACCTAAAGTAACTCGATCAATTTTTGAAAATATCATGGCCTTTCAAAATCTTCAACCTTCTATATTAACCATATAAAGTATAAAAAAAGCTTCTAGATAGGGCGATTAGCAGCGATTTCACTTTCTCTTTCCTACGTGTTGGCTCGATTCCTCCTATATTTCCTCTCAATGTTGTCGATACAACCTACACAAAATCAAAATAGCCTTCTCTCTCTAATGAACTATCCAGAATGGTATTTCAAGAACGTTCATTGCTTAAATATGACGATGACTATGGAAGAAGATGTGGAACATGGTTTCTTAATCAAACCTGGTATGATATTTAATTAATGTTTTAAAAACTTATTTTCCTTTGTTGTGACAGATGATTTCGCCTGACGGTCCTCCGGGAATAACTCTACATACCGACTTCCCGATACCCAATTCTTCATAATTGAACAGGCTTCATATGCTTGTTATTTATGGAAATTGTTAAAAGGTCCATAATTATATAGAATATTTGATAATATTACGTTGACCTTGCATTATGCTTCAATCTAACTTTGATACATGAGGTATAATCGCCTATAAGGGTACCAAAGGCACACCATTATAACTTCTCATTTTTTGCATGCTCAAGTAACACATGACCACTTATACTATTTGATTTGATAAGAAATGTATGTTTCTAACACTAAAAGTTAATGTATCTTATTTTATGAATGGCCGAAACCTAAGAATTCTTTTCTTATATTTGGTTAAAATCAATGACGTCATCAAATTATATTGTAAGAGTATTCCTAGTAAGGCTTTATTTTAACAACCTCAAATTCACTATCGCATCTCTCCTCCTACTCATAACTTCACCCCTCTCTCTTTTTTTCTCCTTCATCTTTTATTTAAACGTTGAACAAATATTATTCTTTAAAATCTATTCTTAATATTCATCTATCGTCTAGTTTATTGGACTCGAATCAACACCAATTTGGTGGGAATAAATGTAGT
The DNA here is from genome assembly GCA_025506505.1 of Flaveria sonorensis. Lineage (NCBI taxonomy): Eukaryota > Viridiplantae > Streptophyta > Magnoliopsida > Asterales > Asteraceae > Flaveria > Flaveria sonorensis. The sequence goes on along the minus strand of CM046425.1, from coordinate 50,385,761 downwards.
CTTTGTATTCATGTATGTTTGGATATCTCTCTAAATCATGTTACACTCTTTCAGGTTAATTTTTCATTGGTACACATGAAATTTCAATCGATATGAAAAAGTGATATCTTCAGGAACAAGCATGATGCTTCTGTTACGATAACTTGTACCTGAATTCACAGATAATTTCAATGATTCAAAATTACTAGATGAATCTAGAATTCATAGATGAATTCTAGTACATATGTCGATTGAATCATTATAATTATTAGCTATTAGGTTTATTATTATGAGTTTACGAGTCTATTAGATATTTAGAGTTTGCACTTTAAACTCTAACTAATAACAGTTTCACTAGTAGGAACTCTTTGTTGGATTAAGGGGCTTCATCTTTTAGAACTATGAGTTTCCCATATCATTCACATGTTAGTTTTTATCTTTAACATTATAATTTAGCTAAATATTACATATATCCATATAATTTGTATATTTTTTAAAATCCCTCACTTCCCATTCCTTATATTTAACTCCATAAAATTACATTATACTTATTTATTATTTCTTTCTCTTTCTTCTATTCACGAAACACATATGAAATAAATATAAGAAATCAATAGTAGTTGCTAAATACAAAAAATAAGAATTTAGTTTATATAATTATTCCATATCAAAAGAAATGAAATGGTGTGCTAAATTGCACAAATACCATATATTATTCCTTATATGGATTTTGTTGTTTTAGGGATTAAGATGTGAATATGTTTGAAATCATAACGTTTTCAAACAAATGTAGATTCTATATTTCTCAAACTTGTTTAATTATGATTTCTCATCTCGTCACTAAGTAAATTGATCCGCCTCTCTGTCCTTCATCTCAACCACCCTCTCTTCTTCATGTAAAATTTATTTGTTTTTACAAACTTAAATGTTTTTTTCACTTTACTGGCTAGAATCCAACAAATTTCATTTTATTTTTTTTTAAACAACCTAAATTTGTAATTATTGCCATCTTCTCATCTTCTCATCTTCTTCATGCACCATGCATATAAACCCCATCTTCTCCGGTTTTGATACACATGATCTTACAGTAATTTCTACAAGAAAAACTAATATCGATCATGGGTTTGATTTTATCCTCAATCAACATCTTGTATCTTCTTATAATTCATCTAACTTATCTTGCTGGTATATAATAAATTCTTAATTAATTTGACGTTTAAAAATTTTCATACTTTTATAACTTTAAACCACTTGTTGATCTTCTGTTTCATCTTTTCAGATGGTTCTGGCGTCGGATTGAACTACGGATTAGTCGGAAACAACCTCCCGCCTCCACCTCGAGTCATATCCCTCCTAAAATCAAGAAACGTTAAACGAATTCGTCTCTTCGAGCCCAATCATGATGTTCTTAACGCCTTACAAAACTCAGGAATTGAATTGATCGTCGGAACAGTCAATGCTGATATCCCCAATATAGCGAACGATATGAGTTTCGCTAAAAATTGGGTGCAAGCCAACGTTGTTCCGTACGCATCAACGGTTAAATTCCGTTGTATCTCCCTTGGTAATGAGGTAAACCCCGGTGAGCTGTCGTCTTCTGTGCCTCAAGCGATCAAGAATCTTGACGCTGCAGTAAAAGCCGCCGGGCATAAAATCCCGGTGACGACAACCATCGGGGTTTACTTGTTAGGAAGCTCATTTCCACCTTCAAGTGGAGATTTTTCAAAAGCCTCCAAATCTGCCATGCAGCAGATTGCAGGCTTCTTGAAGGGTAATGGTTACCCTCTCATGGTCACAGCGTACCCATATTTCGCGTACGCTAGTGACCCTGGTAACGCAAAGTTACCGTACGCCTTACTAAACTCATCTGAAGTTGTAGTAAGGGACGGAAACCTCGGGTACACAAATCTTTTTGATGCCATGGTTGATGGGATCTACTCGGCGTTGGAGAAGGTCGGTGGTGGCTCGGTGGAGGTGGTGGTCTGTGAGAGCGGGTGGCCGTCGAATGGGAATGGTGATATTACGACGATCGGTTTGGCGCAAACCTACAATCAGCATCTTATAAAGCATGCTTTGAGTTCGGGTACACCTAAAAAACCTGGGAAGAAAGTAGAGACTTATGTGTTTGCTATTTTTAATGAGAATCTGAAGTCTCCAGGTGTTGAGCAAAACTTTGGGTTGTATTATCCTGATATGAGTGAAGTGTATCATGTTGATTTTAATTAGTGGTTCATCAAGAATGTAATTGAAGTTTATGTTTAATGAAGTCTTGATAGTTTGGTTGGTTCTTGTGTTCATGTTAATTTTTTGGTTCTTTAATAAAAATTTCATTGTATGGTTCTACAAATATTGAAGCAAAATTTTCAAAAATTACTAGCTACAAAAGAAAAAGGTGTCACGAACGGTAAGAAATGCATCGGAAATGAGGGCGTGAGCAATTTGCTTGGAGAAAATAAGTTGTGTTCAAGAGTTTACTAAATGAAAGAAAAAAACGAAATATAAAATTTAGAAGAGAAATGAAATAGAGGGAAAGAGAAAGATATAAATTCATATTTTGTGTTTTAGAGTTTGTTAAAAGAGAAAAGAATAGAATGATGTTACGTGTTTCAAAATTTAAGAAAAATAAAAGAAAGTTATAATTTTATTATTATATGTTTTTAATATTTTATTTTAGAGTAAATTACTAATTGTATTTCTGAAATTTGTTTATTTTAACTGTTTGCATCCCTGCAGTTTCAAAGTCTCGATTTACATACATGACGTTTATAGTTTTAACCGTTTGCATCACTAATATTTTTATTATGTAACCATTTGAATTAAAATGACTAACGGTGTTAGTCAAGTCTGTTAACAGGTCTCATATTATTTGTCTTTTGTAAGAATATTTTTGTTATTTTCTTTTAATTCTATTTTTATATTATTTTTATAATTCCATCGATTTTCAACTTATCTACAAACCCTGCTCAGATCAGACCCTCTGGTCAACCATATGCACCACCATCTACCCCTTCACCTTCGACCCACTAACCACCACCGTCATCTTCGCCTTCTCCTCCGTTCACCGTGAGCTAATACGTTTTTGTTCAGTTGTTCTGCGCACCACCGGAGATCGTGTGATAACACGTCGCCGGCGGTGGCGTACGTCGGAATACTCTGAATCGCATTGTCAATATAATAATCTTCGAGCTTTGGTTCTAGACGGTGACGACAGTTCACCGCCATTCGAAACGTCTTCGTTTTCGAATTTGGGAACTTTCTTGCAAGTGTCACCGCCCTCCACAACAACGCACAGAGCGACTGAAACGACGAAATCTCCGGCGACGGCGACGGTGGCAGTGATGGTGGTTTTGTCTTTGGAACGACGGCGTTTCGGATCCAATTTCCGACTAGTGACGTGACGGTGTCGTCGGAGAGTTTGATAGGATCGTTGTTCTGTTTCCCCAAAACTTCACCGGAGATGCATTTCAATCGACTCCGATTGTTGGTGGTTTCTTTCAATTTGAGGATTTGATTCTTTACTGAAGTTTGGAGACCAATTTGGCGCCTCTATAGACCTCTGCAAACACATTGATGAAGTTCCACAACGACGTCCCATCAACCACGACGGAGACGGATTTGTTGTTTGGATGTTTCTCCTTGCACTGCTTCCGGAAATCCTCCCTGTAACGACTACAATTCTCACCGATCAGCAACAACAACAATCAATTCATAATCTCAGATCTCATCACCACAAAAACGAACAAAAACTTACAGATTAACACAACCGAAGGCGTAACGCAATGTACATAAAGACGAAGAACGCACTCGCAGGCCGTTTCGGTTTGTTTGGATCCTTCGCCTTCTTCGCCGGCGCTTTCTTTGCCGCCGGAGCTTCTCTCTTCTTCACCGAGAGCCTAAACAAACAAATCACAGATAAGGAGGGGAAGGTTGGGGGATGGTTTTAATAAAATGGGATTCAAAAGTATTTTTATCAATTTATAAAAAACTAACGGTTAAATCTAACGGCGTCAGGGTTAAGACTCAAATGAATACAAAAATGAAACGTCAGGGGGTAAACTGAGACTTTGAACTGCAGGAATGCAAACGGTTAAAATAAACAAACGTCAGATATGCAAATTGTAATTTACTTTTTATTTTAATTAAACTAGACCTAAAAATTTAGGTCTCTAACTCTCTAATTGAAAAACAATTTAACACGTGTGAAATAGAATCAAACCTCCTAGAGTTTTCTATTCTTTAAGTTAAGCATTCATGTCATCTCCTCTATGTGTATAGATATGAAGAATGTGGGTTGCTTTTACAAATAAGATATAGATTAAAAAATTAATAATTTTTAGTTTAACTATAAATATGAGGATGAGAAACATACTTTAAATGCTCTTACAAAGCAAAACTTAAACCTTTAATGACAAACTCTTTCTTTCGACAACAACCCAAACAATAAAAGATATCAATTATAACAATAATTATGAACTAAACTTTTCATGATTTGAGTGTCATCAGGGTCATTATAGTATAACTGGATTTGCTTATGACCAAATGAAAATTACATTACACATTAATTTCATATACAAGGAACCTTAGTCTCGGTTGTCAATGAGGAGCAAAGCCCTTAGATAATGAGGGTAGTCTGGGTAAGAAACTTTGAGCATCAGTAGCGACACTGACATTAATAGTAATCTTGGTTTTAATAATTACCGATGATCACTAAAAATTTTGACAGCGATAGCAACTTTAGCTTTGTTATCAATTACTTATAAGTAGTAACTTAGTAAGTCGGTAACGAATAGGTTGTTTAGTAGTAATTGATAGACGTTTAATCAAGTTGGAACCATTCACACACACCGACATCAACCCCCCCCCCACCCCCCACCTTGGCTTCTGCCTTTCCGCATGAAGGAAATAAGAAAGCTTATCTCTTTCGTTCTTCAATTATTTAAGGTATAAATTATCACACAGGGTTCTTGGTTTTCGCTTGTGAGCTTGCAGGTCATGTTGATGCTAACTAGGTTTACGAAGGTTTCTAACTTTCCTATGGTTTGTTTTCAATTTCAATTTTCTCGCAACCGGACTCCTGGGGGATGTTCTCGCTATGTACATACATACCTATATGTATGCATAATATTTATTATTTCCGCATGAAGGAAATAATAAAGTTTGTTCGATAGTTAAATATACCCGATGTGCTCTAAATTATATATAGAAAACAAATCAAAAGCGCACCAATTATTCCTTAATCTCTTACTAAAAATGATGAAAGTTGAACTTAAAAGTGTTAAATTATGTTTTCAGACTTTCAAAAGACCAAGATGAACAAAAAGAGCATAATTAACAAAAAATTTAAGAAAACTGAGCTTCGAAGTCCAAGCATAGGATCGTGCCTCGATAAGCACACCATCATGCCCAGCCTGAAACACACCCCGTGCTAAAATTTGCACACCCTCGTGTTCGGCAATCTAACAAAACAAAAGTATTGTCCCCTAAAAAGTAAGCACAGGGGTGTGCCCATGGAGCACGGGTCGTGCACCATCAAGCATGGGACCGTGCCCGACCATCTCTGCATGTACCGGCCGACCAATTTTCGTATGCATTGTACTAGCATAGGGTCGTACCTTTTAGGCATGGGGCTGTGCTTAAACACTCTATAAAGCCTATAAATAAAGGTTCATTTGCAACATTTTTAGGAAGCTTGTGGAAAAGGAAAACTCAACTAAATTGTCTAGGAAATCAACACTTGAAGACCCTTGGGAGGCTTAGGAGGTTCATACAAACTTAGAAGAAGCTTGAGATTTTCTAAGCATCATCAATTGTGCATCACTGGTTTGATTGTTTTATTTAACCGATGATTTTATATCTATCTTCTATTTTAGTTGTTGTCATGTTCAAGCTTATTATGAGCTAAACTCTTATTATCATCCTAATTGGATGAGACTTATGAAATTTATAATGAACTAATGGCGTGTTTTGTTATGTTAATGTTGTGGTAATCTAAACTAAACTTTAGATGGGTAGCATCTACATTTGAAGGAAAAGTTATAAATTTATGATTTGTAATTATGAATATCATACAAGATTGAAAAATATATGAACTAATTTTTATTAGCGAAAGCGGTCTTAATAATAAATCCATGACTAATGACCTAGAAATGGTTATTATAAATCATATCACCTTAACTTTCTGATCATTTACAGGTTTCTTTTTATTAGTCTGAGAAATCTAAAGTAAGTGTTAAGATTTTTTAAAATTCATGGTATGTTAAAAAAGAACTTGATCAACTTTGTTTCTAACATTAAGTTATATTTTTCAGAAAGCATATGTTGAAAGGGTGTACAAGTATTACATACATCACTAATGGCTTGGAGGTTAGCGTTGTAAGTGACTTGATGCGGCTTTCCTTGTCACTACGGAGCCGATCTACCATAAATCCGCGCTGGCTCACGATTATAAACGTTTAAATAACTATTTTAACTTATATCTTTTATTACTTCATGCGATTCATCATAGTTACATAAGTGTAATCTAATCAGGATGATAGCCTTAATTCTCTGTTTTAAACCCAAAAGTCTCAAATCTTTACTTTTTAATTTACTTTAAATTATTATTTTAAAAATCTAAGAATTTGGTTACATCAATAATGCAACTCATCATTTTCTCAAAATAAAACTCATTCTGATAGTTAATTATAAAGGTTGTTGAGTAGGCTCGATGTGTCTATGGATTGATACTCAGTTCTTACCAATATTGTATTACCGCACGATGGGCACATTTGTCTTTTGTGGGTGTTGTTTAGTATAAGTGACAACCATTTAAAATTGAATCTATGCGAAAAAATCCTATAAAAATATATATATACCATTTGAACACATCAATACCGTTAGATTGTTAATATGATCTAGCCGTCTTTTGAAAATTAAAACCCTTACCTCTAAAACACACGGGTTTAAGTAATAAGATGGCATACGCTTTTGTTTCGATTTGTCTTTTGCTTTCTTTTAACATGAAGTTCAATCGTGGAACGACAAAGAAAGAGAGCCACTTAGATGTTGTCACATGACAGCCTCTAAAGATGCAAATTAACATTTTTTTACGCTATCCAAATTAATAGAATTTGTTATAGGTTAAATGTTTGGTGTTACGTATAACATATTTGGATATCATCAAATTAACAAAACATCATGAGTTTGAATCTCATAACACATATAAATATGTTACAAGGGTATTTACGTCACCACCTGCCCTTTAAAAAAATTAAAATTCTTGATTACTTTTAACAAACATAAATGTGTTTGACTTTATACATCTAATTTCTTTTAAATTTATTCTAACGCCAAATAAATTTGTAATTAATGCAATATCTTCTTATTCTTCATGCACCATGCATATAAACTCCATCCTCCGATTCTGAAATATCCAGTGATATAACATCATCTTCTACAACAAAAGCAAGTTCCCATCATGGGTTTGATTCTACCCTCAATCACCATCTTTTGTCTACTTACAATTCATATAAGTTTTCCAATTAATCTTCATTTTACTATACTTTAATCTTCATGTTCATTTAGTATTAATTTTCTTCAACTCTCAGACGCTGGTGAAATCGGATTAAACTACGGATTACTCGGAGACAACCTCCCATCACCTTCACAAGTCATATCCCTCATCAAATCCCGAAACATAGCTCGAATTCGTCTCTTCGAACCCAATCACGACGTTCTTAAAGCGCTAAAATACTCAGGAATCGAATTGATCCTCGGGACACTCAATGCCGATATTCCAAACTTCGCAAACGATATTATTTTCGCGAAAAATTGGGTGCAAACCAACGTCGTCCCATACGCACCAACGGTCAAATTCAGTTGTATATCCGTTGGTAATGAAGTAAACATCGGTGATCTGACATCTTACATGCTTCCGGCGATGGAGAATCTTGACGCCGCCATAAAGGCCACCGGTTATGTAATCCAGGTGTCGACAACCATCGGGGTTTACTTGCTATCAAGTTCGTATCCTCCTTCAACCGGAGATTTTTCAGAAGCTTCGAAATCTACAATGCAGCAGATTTCAAGGTTCCAAGGTTCCTGGAGGGAAACAGTTTCCGTCTTCTGGTCACAGCGTACCCATATTTTGCGTACGCTGGTGACCCAACTAACATACCAATATCATACGCGTTATTAAACTCGACAGAAGTTGTAGTGAGGGATGGGGATTTAGGGTACACTAATATGTTTGATGCCATGGTTGATGCGGTTTACTCGGCGTTGGAGAAGGTCGGTTCTGGTTCGGTGAAGGTGGTTACTAGCGAGACGGGGTGGCCGTCTAACGGGAATGGCAGTTTTACGAGTGTCGAATTGGCTCGAACGTACAATCAACACCTTGTAACGCATGTGTTGAGTTCGGGTACACCCAAGAGACCTGGGTATAATGTGGAGACTTATGTGTTTGCTATTTTTAATGAGGATCTCAAGTCTCCAGGGGTTGAACAAAACTTTGGGTTGTATTATCCTGATATGACTGAAGTGTATCATGTTGATTTTAGTTAGTTAGTCATGATTGATCAAGAATATAACTGCATTTTATGTAAAAACCTAATGTCCTCGAGACATTCTGGTGCAAGATGGTATACTCTTCAATTATATTGTTGTAGGTTCGAATTTTACAGATTCGAAATATGTTGATTTCTTTGTTGTGAAAGAAAAACTAGTTGACTTCACTGTGCGATACAACAGAAAAATATAATAAGTTTATTTACAACAGTATTAAGATAGGCTACACAAAATGTGCACCTATGTAATCAAAATTAAACACATAACATGATGATTAAAAAGAAATCATAAATTTACACAAAATAGTAGCGTAGGAAATTAAATGAAACCATTATATCCCATACTAATGTAATATAATTACATGAATCTTGGTGATTTAATACCAAAATTTAAAACAAAAGTTGATTTATAGAAAAGACAATAAGGTTGATTTGAAAATAATAATGTAAGATATAAATTTTGTTGATGTATGGTAACTTTAAACACTTCCAACAAAATGGTTTCATTTATAAAATTGATGTAAAATTCCAAAATAATCCCATTTATTGTAGCAAGTAAGTTAGTTTTAATATAAGATATAATATAATGTAAAAACTTAATTGGAGTAAGCATATGTATGACAACTAAATATTAGGTGGATTTTGGACTTTTGGTAGCCCTCTGCCATAAAAAGATTTAAAAATAAGATACTTAAGTTCATTAATTAATAAATGGAAAAAATCCTTGTAAGTTCTAAAAATAATAAAACAAGGGTTATAAAAAGTATATACCTTTATGTCAAAATATATACACGTTTACAGTCATGACTTATGCGAAAAATGTCACGTGTCCATGTTTGCTCGCATAAACGACTTTAGAATACATTGTAATGTTGTATTTATGCCCTACTTGAAGAAGAAAGTCATACGCGTAACTACATTTGTGTACCACCTAAAGCTTTGTAACACTTTGGAATTCTATTTAAACCTACATAATAACATAATAAGAAACTAATAACAATGATCCTTAGCACAAGTGGTTAATATAAGGTACTCAAGACAACTTAAAATGTGAAGGTCGTGGATTTAAGTTTTACTCTGAGCAAAAATGCATAAGGTTGAATTAGGGGGTTTGTCGGTAGTGAGTATCCTCCTGAAGGGGTTGTGGGTGTGGTCCGGCTGGAAAACAGATAGGCGAGTCCAATTAAAATAACATCTGTCATCCGAAGCAGTATCGTACATTTGTTATTAATAAAAAAACATAATAAGAAACTAATAAATAATGATGTAGTATTAATGATAACCAAAAAAATATGAGATAAATATAAAGTTAATTGATTAATTCCAAGAAATGTCTTAATGACTTTAATAAATTCATAGTAAATTTATTTCTGCGAATAAAATTATCATAATGGTGAAGTTCTAAATAATCTTTACAAGATTTAAAATTCTTGATTAAAGTTTGTTAATGTTTAAATTAGATAAAGATGTATTTGATAAGTTCCATTGATCCATGATGATTCTGCATGTTAAAAAAAAGATGCAACCAATATATAAATTTCACTAAAATTCCCCATTGAGGGATGTGATCAAAACTAAACGCGAAAATAAACTAGTAACTTAAATCACAAGTAAAATGAAAATTTAAAGGGAACTGAAGAACAAAGCCTTAGAGGTGAGCATGAGTTGGTTTTGATGCGAAATCATAATCATAACCAAGATCTCGGTTAACCGGACAATGATTGGTTTTGGTTAAGTCGGTTTTACATTTTAGATTCATCGGTTATCGATCGGTTAAACGTGAGCTAGATTTGGTTTTGTAATGTTTGGACCGACTAAAATGGCCCAACATAATGGATATGTGCCTGAATGATTCGACTTAAAATCTTTTAAGCATTTAAGACAGATTTCAAATAAAAGTATTTCTTAGTTTCTTAATTCTTACTACACATTTGAGCTTGACTAATTTGAGCTTTATTATTTAACAATTGTATATTATATATAATATATTAGTTTAATAACAAATATTCAAATAAAACAATATCATATAATCCAACAATGAAATACAAGTTAATGGGATGACAAACGTTCAATCAAAAACATCAAATGTTAAAAAAAGATGACAAGTTCATTATAATGTAATCCGACAATGAAACAGGTTATGAGAGGTTTAATCCCAATCTTCATCTTCAATATATAAGAGTCTTAACTTTTATTTCCGGAGGAAATTTAAAAACCAAGAAAGACATATATTAATATTTAAGTAAAAAACTACTCTAATAAAACAAAATAAGTTTTACCAATGTCGGCTTCTTACATCACTTTTGTCACATGTCACTATCTAAGCAAATCAACCATTAATATGACATAAATGCTAATGATATAACTTATATACTTTTTAAATTATAAAATAGATTTTTTGATAAATTAAAAACATATTTCTTTTCATTAAAAGATATAAAAAATTTTAAAACAAAATTTTATGAAATATGAAGTTTCATAAACAAATAACTTAAGAAAATATACATTCTTTAGAAATAGTATTTTTTTGGAAAACAAAAGCAAATGTTTTTTTTAATGATGAAAGTTTGAGAAAAATATTATTATTGTTTTATTACCTAATATAGTTAACTATACATAGTTTCAAACATATTTTATTTCATATTATTATTTTGTATTTTTCAAATATAAACAAACCAAACCATGTGATACACGTGTTTCTAAACTAATAAATCATATAGTAAAAACTAATAGCATTATTACCTTCTTTTATTTTCCTCAATTAATCAATCCAGTCTTTTAATTGTACTCTCTATAGGTTAAAATCTTGTAAATCCTTGACGTAAACAATAACCAATCTGGTAAACCAATCAATTAACGGCTTGGTGATTTTTAACATAAGAGAGCTTCTATATTTATCTATAACTCTACCATCTGATAATAATAGCAGACTCTAATGTAAAGGTTGTGATTGATATCTACGAAACATGTCTGGCAAATAAAGAAAGTATATGAACTTTTATTGAATATTATATTCCACCAACCTAAGACATTAAACGATCATGTTATGAACAATATGGATCTAAACCCAACTGTGCCATCATCACAACAAGGAACCTAATTAGGCAGTTTAATTCAAGAGTTAATTAATGCTTATTATATTATGAAACAATCCTCTTCTTCTTTGGTTATAATAAAATCTGTGTCGACTAGTTATTGACTCACCTTCTGTTACATTACTAAACATCTGTTCACTTCATATCATCTCTCTTGATCTTTTTCTAAAATCCATCACACAAATAATTAAATATTATGCTCTAACATTTTTCCTTCAGATATTTCAGAAACAATCCTCTAAATAAAGAAACTTTTCATCATCAACCAATGTATCCTTTAAATAAACAAACTCCTCACCATCAACCAAAGTTGAAGAAGATAATGTACTTTTTTCTCTTAATCGGTTTATTCATCTTTCTCACAATTATTAAACAACTTTATTAATGTATTTTTTAACTTGATCATTGATTTGCCTCGATTTCCTTAGACTCTTCAACATAAATCAAACCTATATAATAACAAAGGTAAACGATTTTATTTTGAGCGTCTAAAACAAATGTCATATACAACAGTAAATTTACCGAGATTATCCCAATATTTATCAAAATTTATTTAATTTCATCGACTCTGCCATCTTTTTCTTATTAACATCATTGCATTTGATAAAGCTCACCAAACAAAAAATGAGCCATCACATACTTAGACCCATAAAGTCTTCTTAATCACACTAAAAAATATTCTCCACTACTTCACTAATATCTTATCAAACAACATCACTATTGACTTCAATATTAATAAAAATAAATTAACATACGTACCTTGCATTCTCTCATATAATTAAAAATTTTGAATAGACGTTCATGTGTCTAAACCGTTTGATCTGTTAAATATATTTTATTTTTGTCTCTCTTCTTTAAATATTGACAAAAAATCTCTAACAATTCCCCGTCTAGATGGAAACTTAAACATCGGGCTTAATTCTCATACCAAGTCTCCAAGTCTCTCATCCTCTACAACATTAAAGGGTCAATTAATTATCTTTTACGCACATTCGAGCATGAAATTTTTTATATTTTTCTTGATTGAACGTCTGAACGTGTGAGAGGACAAGCTACTAATACTTTCATCCTAATTTTTAAACGTAAAACTTGACATGGATTGTTTCTTCTTGTCTACTTGATTGCAAACATGCTTTAAATGATACCCGGAAGAACTCGTACCATTGTTTTTGGAAGCGGCAAACAATAAAGATTTAAAACATGTTATTGTAATTAAGCTTGACTCATGATAACTTTTAGATAGTTTAATTTATACGTGTGAAATATCACTCAGAATATGACATCAAAGCTCGAACAAGAAGGGACTTTCATTCAATCATAGAACTCGGTCGAGGATCAATTGTAAAAAAAAAAATTGAAAAGAGTGTGCCATGTGGTCTCATTTTAATTTGTTCGAGTTAAACGAGAAAAGGGCACACAATATTTTACAAGAAATAGTTGGAGTAACTTGAAAATCTATCTATTTTTATACTAATAAAAGAAGGTTTTGTATGTCACTTGTTATAATTTTAGAGCTTCTAAATTTTATTTTTCATTTTTTTCTCCTAATAAATATCACATTAAATACAAATAATATTATTTAATTTTTTTATATTAAAAATATTTTTATTAAATTAATAAAAGAGATCTTTATACAAATGCAATTTGTAAAAAATAATATTTTATAATATAAGAAATATATCAAACTTTTAAAAAACACAATATATTTTAAAACCGTAGTTTTTAAAAAATAAAATTATGAAACAAAAATAATTAAATTTTAAAGTTATAATAAAGAAATTATTAAAAACGATATTTTTTAAGAACGGTTTGTTTTGAAACAATTTGTTTAAAAACCAACTTTTTTTTGAAAAAAACAAAAAAAATTAAACAAAAGTTTAAAAAATGGTATCGTCCTTTTGTCACTCGTACGTAATGTCAATCATATTTTATATTAAATGATCGTTTTATAATTCTTTAATTTTTTATTAATAACTATTTAATATTTTATTTATTCAACACGTATAATACACGGGATACTAACCTAGTATTTATAATAAAAAAACGGATATGATAATTTGATGGATACCTGTGGGCACATGAGGAATATTCATGGCATGTTCCTTATGTATCCCCCTTTAACTATCGTCTAATGTCATCATAAGAAATGGGACCTTAACAAGAAAGTTGTAAACAAAATAATATTGGCAGATTTATATGTCTATGCAAATTTGAATACTTTTTTATAACTTTAATATTCTGGAGATGTAAGTAAAATAACACAAATGACATTTGGCATGTTTTTATTGTAAGCACATTGAACATTTTAAAAATTAACAAGAGTTACATATAGTCGTAACAATATAAAAGGATGACTCACGCGACAAGAGTTGGGTGATGCCCCAATTAGTAGCGTTGAATGTCTAAATTATGGATTCAAGTACAAAATTCAATGTTTTTCCTTGTATGGAGCGATGTGAAATATTATATCTACTTAGTGACAGCGATTGATAATAGACTTGACATGGTACGCGTTGAGGATGTTGTCCTCTAAATACACCTCGATAACAATTGAACACGATCGAATGTCATATTTACCCCATATGGAGCTAAAGAGAGTTCTAATCTTTGATTGAAGATAAAAAAATCATGTTAACGATCACCAAGAAGAGATAAGAAGAAGTTTGGTTATGATTCATGTACAAACATTGGTTTTAAAAGACGTGAGTGCTCCAAGGCACTTAGCTACCAAAAGCCAATTGCAAGCACTAGTGCACTAACATAACACACTATCTTATAATCTCTGAACGTTAAAATTAAAAATGATAAAATGACAGCACTTTTCCTACAACCTAAAAGGTGTTACATACAATATAAAAGCTTTATGTACAACGTACCTAAAAATGGTTATATAGATAATCTTATGAATATTAAAAAGTAATTACATATTTACTTTTTTAGTAATAATTAGGAGACTTATGTTATAAAATTTGTTGTATTAGGGATAACGTCTGGCACTTTTAACGTGCATGATATGTCCAATGAGTCAGGCATGTGAGAAAACTAGTGTCAATTTTTTAAATAACGTTTCAGTTAACATATAAAACTTCAATTTTCCTCTATGCTTATTTATCTTTTAGACCAGCCTAAGATAAACCCAATATATAAATTTATTAAAGATTAAGAGCCAGATTTTAAGAGCCCCAAACACTCGTTTTACCCACTTAAATCTTGACCCATCGGGTCGCCCGTGATGGCGTTTCACCTATTCTACTCCGAAGAGTACATGTTCTATATATTTTGAGACGTATTAATTGATTCTTACAATATTTGTTATGCTTATGGGGATGGATTATATATATGCTCATACTCTATTACACATCAACATTAGAAAGCTACTTGTGTTCCATTCGTTTGCGTCATTTTCCGACCTCAATTAGTATTTCTATAACATGACATGTTTTTGAAGTCTACCATGTATCACTATTATTGTACTTATCACATTTCTTTCATTATTGTTATCCTCCAGCTACAACATAAATCCACATCTCCGATATATATTTAATATTTCATCCCTTTCAAAACATTTACTAAATAGTTTATGTTGGTACATTTTTCAAAAGAAAACTTTATACGATAGTAAACAAGTTTTACAAGTATTTTACTAAAGTCACTTAAAGTTTTTATGTTTGTTTAAAGTCACTCAAATTTCACTATGTCTTCCTGCATAATATTTTTATAACTGTTTATCTGTTTTAAATTAATTTAGGGAAATGAAATAGATATACATTTTGGTTACCAATAAGTGAAATTTGTTTTTCAATGTATTTGAGTTAGGTTGTGATAGTGAAGATGACTTAATACAAAAGTTCTAAAATTGTTATGTTCAAGTTAAATTAAATATAAATAATCACTAAATAGCAACCAAAACTTATATATGTTTTAATTGTCTAACTTATTTTAAAATTTTTAAATTTTATAAAAAAAATTAACATAGGATTGAAATATGTAGTGAAAGTTGAGTAACTCTAAAAAAAAATAAATAAAAAACTTCATGTGACTTTAACGAAATACTTGATAAAATTACTTGCTATTATGTAAAATTACATTTTTTCAAAAAAAAAAAAAAAAAACTTGACTGTTCGCCGTTAATCACTCTGATTAAGTTGTAGTGGTGCACTACACATTATCTTATAAATATTTTTACATACTTTACAACTCTTTCAACATATAGTAATAATTTATTTATAGTCCTCATAAAATAACTAATTTAAAGCTGAAACCAAACGCATGTTGATTGTATCATAAAAACCAAAACATGTATCGGTGGCTCACTCATTGGAAAATACTGTCGGTATTTTAAGTGTCACGTGGAACATCATGGCTCACTTGTCCACTTCAACCTCGGTTTCATCGATTATATTTTAATAAGTGACCTTGGTTATATTTTTTCAACATTGTTACCAAGGGTTTGTGTAATTTGAGCCTTAATTTCAAATATTAACTATTATTTAATATGGTTTAAATTTAAAATACCCATTAATTGGTTTGTTTTACTGAAAGATCGTTGAATATCCTTTAGTTGAAATGTAAAGTATTATATTTTTGAATTAGATGTAGTTCTTGTCTAAATTGTGGATTTAGTTCAATTTCAAAATTATTTATTATTTATATCTCTACTCTTACTGTCTATTTGTAGTTTTATTTATGAGATTAGAAAGATGCTTGGAAAAAGTAAAAAATATTAAAGAACCTTAAGAATTTACAAGTCTTTTATCTTGTGATTACGAGTTTTGTTTGTGAGTTTATTTCATAGATTAGGTTTAAAGGGTTCGACTGTCATTATATTGGTGTTGATTTCATATTACGCATACTTTTAAAAATTTAATTTAAAAGTTAAGAAAAAACAAAATATTATGCACTATGTATTGATACACACATTAATCATCTAGGCATTGACTTAGTAGTTATCATCTTAAAATATTCAATTGTGACTATATACTATTCTGAAATCAGCTCAATTTGAAACTTGATAAAATTTTGTGTGTTTTTTGAGTTAGATAATCCACTTGAAACCTAGATAATTTTCTTTTTTCAAATCCCAATTTTGCAATCCACTTAGAAATTAACCTTTGCAATAAATTCCATATTTTAATATAGATGTAAATCATTTTAGTTATAATCTAAAGGATATACCAAATATCCTAAAGGGTAATCTGAGAGTTATGTTTTGGATTTTATAAGCTTATAACTTATAGATGCATATTGTTTTTTTTATGTTTGTTTTATTACTTGTATATACTTAATAAATAATAGTAATAATAACAACATATTATATAATGTATGAATATAAAAAGGTAATATTATTAAGTGCAAATGTAAGATGCTAAAGAAAAATAAGATAAATTTCTATAAAAAGTAATTACAGAAGTCAAAGCCGTAAATTTAATTGAGGTTTGAGAATTAGAAAAACATATCATCATCCATTTATGATATAATCAAAGTTTAGATCATAAGTAAACCAGCAAATATAAATTAAATTAAAAGCCAACGATAACCTCATTTCTTTTTCACACTTGCTTTTCAAAAAGGTTGTGCCGGAAACATTACTCCAACACATTTAATGCCATTTTCAATTATTTAAATATGAAAGAAAACAAAAAGAGGAATATAAAACACGTTAGTAGCTATAGAATATTAAAATGGGAAGCATTGTCATTTGCTTGTGTTTTAATTCTTTTTCTTTTATAGTTTATACAGCGCAAAAGAAATATTAATTATAAATAGATGCACATGTTAAATTACGTAAAAGAAATATTTAATAACCAAAATAATAAATTATTGATACACGCAAAAGAAAACAATTATTTAATTTTAAATACTAAAATAACTAATTCTCAACATAAATAACATAATTATATGTTTACGCTCTATAGCAAAGATCTTAGGTTTCAATATTGTGTTTATCAGTATATTACGATCGCCTATGAAGGCCATTTACATGACTATCAAGGTGTTCTCTTTGGTTGATAAGGTATCGATTGGTCCATGAGTTTATGATATATAGTCTTAATAAAACAAATGTTACCAGACTACTGACCTGCAGCTTCCCCACCCCCAAAACGTCGTAAAAAGCAACCGACACACGACTCTAAACTACTTGTGCAGGAAAAGTTCAAACTACTATCTCTATCACACAATCACGCTACACTCAGACCTTGACTTAGCACTCCTCAATCATCGCTTTAGGTTAGTCACCCGAAATATATACCCGATAAAAATTAAACCCGAATATCTACCGAAAAACCCAAACATACTACCACCAGACGATGTTAAGATTGAATACGGTCCCTAATGGTATAAAGTATAAAGGGGGAGAGATGCTCTTGAAAGCTAATACAGGAAGAAGGCTATTTCTTCTCCTCCTCCAATTTCTTTCCTTCAAGTAACCACAAAAGGTTTTATAGCCATCTTTATTATTCTTCCCTAATTTCAAACTTAAAATCTTTTGCTTTTGCAACAGGAAAACATAAAAACAACTCAACACAATGGAACATGAACAGCTTCAAACTTCATCTTCTTCACCTTCAATGACATCAAATAATAACAACAGCAATGGGGAAATCAAACAATCAACACAATCGAAGTTTCCCCTAACGTTTCTTGAAATGGCGGGTGCTTCCGGCGTCGTTCTGTTCTTCGCCGTCGGTCTCGCCGGAGTTTACCTAACCTTGCCGGAATCCGATTACAGTTTTCTTAAGCTTCCAAGAACTATTGAAGATATTCATATCCTCCGGTATGCGATTTCCCACATACCCTTTTGTTAATTTACTCTTAAAACCTCGATCTATTGTGTTTTAGATAATGGGATGTAATCAAAATCTGATCTTTTGTTGGTTTCTTGTGATCTTGTATGCTTGATTTTAGGGTTCTAATGTTCCATCAGCAATTGAATTGATTTAACATTTGTTTATGAGTTATGATTCTTCATCATCTTCAATATCCCCAATTTGAATCACATGTATAATTGTATAAATCATTCTTACATTGATCTGTATCATAAGTCTTTTAGATTTAGTGTAAATGAAAGTAATTAAGTAATTAACTATCTTAATTAGTGTTGTTAAGGTTTATCCTAAATCATTATCTCACTTCATTATGTTTATTGATTTCAAAGGGGGTGTTTGGATGTGTGTGTTGACATGAAATCAGTTACAGATAATCTGACTGTTGTGAACTTGTGATTTAACTTCAGAGAGCATCTCGAGAACTACACGAGTGACTACACGATGCAGGTTCTCGTAGGTTACTGCACGGTTTACATCTTTATGCAAACGTTTATGATCCCAGGAACCGTGTTCATGTCATTGCTCGCGGGATCTTTGTTTGGGGTGTTCAAAGGTGTAGCTTTGGTGGTCTTTGCAGCCACTGCAGGTGCATCTTCGTGCTACTTTTTATCGAAGTTAATAGGGCGGCCCCTTATCTTGTCTCTTTGGCCCGATAAGCTTGTTTTCTTCCAAGATCAGGTAAGTGGTGCAGCAATATGATCAACTAACTAGCATGTTGATCAATTAGGCTGATAAACTTGACCTGATTAGCATGTGGTTTAAAGTTATTTTGTTGATTTTCTTAGGTGGCAAAAAGGCGAGGCGGGCTGCTGAATTACATGCTGTTCCTAAGGTTGACACCAACATTGCCAAATACGTTTATTAACGTTGCATCACCAATCGTTAATGTGCCATATCATATTTTCTTCTTAGCAACTTCCATCGGGCTCATTCCAGCAGCTTATTTAACCGTCAGGGTATTCTTTTTGCCTAAACTTTTTCACCTCTATATGTCTTGTAAAAGTATGTTTATAGATCATATTATTTGACAGGCTGGAATAGCGCTTGGTGAGCTACGGTCAATTGGGGACTTATATGACATACGCTCGATAGGCACCTTGTTTCTCATAGGGCTCGTGTCCATTACACCTACATTGATGACCAACAAGAACAGACCATAGTGTAATGTATAGCTGTACAGATCTGGCATCATGTTTGGATCAAACTCGGGTTAGGGTTATGTTAGCCTCAGGGCTGTTACAGAACCTGTTAAATGTTTATGACTTATGTTCTTTTGTAATGAAGTTATATTTTTTGTCATGATGCAGATTAGTTTCTATGTGAATGACCTCTTTAGATTTAAGGTGTCAGTATCTTTTTAATTGCATATGCTTAACGTTACGCTAATTTGCATTCGTAGTATCATTGCTGTTTTGCAATATCTTTTATGAATGGGTCGATTTCAAATGACAAACCAAACCGGCCATGATCCTATGAACATAAGGTTTAACTTGTTTAGTTTTCTTGATCATAAGCAGTGATGGATCAAAGATTTTTCTTCAGCAGACACCAAAACAGTTTAAATGGGTCAAGTCAAAAAGAATTTATTAAATCATACAGATAAGCATGCATTCGTGTAAAAATGACAATATGTAAGAATGACAATAAGCAATAAACCAATCTGAATATAGTTCACAAAGTTTGCTTGCTGTAACATAGTAGCATATCCCAATAAACAAACCTATCTAAATCTTCTAGGTTTCTTGCTTCGACTATTACTCAATGGCGTACGGTTTTCAGGCTTTCGTTTCATAGCTCCACTGCTTCCGCCATCACCGCCAGTTCTGGATGCGTTTGCTGCTGCCTTTCTAGCAGCAACCGCTGGCCTTTTTTGTGAACACACTTTTCGCTTCACTGCATTTTCATTTCCTGATACAGAACTGCCAGATTTAGCTATTCTTGTGGCAAACTTCTTCTGGCTGCCAGATTTGGTGGCCCGAATCCCCTGGTAAGAGGTGGGGCAGCCCACAGCTGCCTTCTTAGAAGAATTGTAGGTGTCGGGGGTTGATGGTTCCTTCCTTTTAGATGGAGTGATGTTAGAGTTTGTTTTCATGGCATGAGATAACCTCAATTCCCTGTCTCGAATCTTCAGTTTATGTTTTCTAACAACTGTATTTGCTGCTTCCTACAAAATACACAAAGCATTACAACACTTGTAATTGTAATTGGACTTTATCAATGAGTTAATAACAATTGTGACATCTCATGAAGAAACTGTTTCTAATTTCATTGCACAGAAAAGTAAAGGTTCCAAATAACTGGTTGTAGATCCTTTGTTCCATGAATAAATGTTGTTTTATATGGTATAGATGAAAAGACTCGGTACTCGATTAGAAATATAAAGGAGTATATGCATACCCTTGTCGTAAACAAGACATAACCAATGCCCTTTCCCATGCTTGTACCAGGATCTCTAACAACTCGAATTGCCTCAATACAGTCTTTCAGATTATTAAAACCAGTAAACAACTGATAAAGTTCTTCGTCCTGAAAATACAGAAAAATGTATCAAAATTAGTAAATTAAAGGTAGCACTTATGAAAGGGTCAATTTGGGTTACATTTATCTCTAACGGGTCAAATAAGTAAAAGCCAAACAATTAGTCGAGGGAACGACTAAAGGGGAGAGTCAAAAGTATCCCCTAAGTCTATCTTTAATAGATATAAACTTCTAACTAGCTATACTCAGAATATTAATTAGTTTGTTATGACGAAAATTTGTAGTGATATTTAACAAACCATTCATTTCCAATTAATTTTGAACAAAAAGTGGTCTGAGGCTTTGAGCCAACCCAATCCGTTACAACTACACAAATAACACATTTTGACATGAAAGATGAACCCATTTTGACTTGTTACCCTACCCATTCATTTTGCAACATAAGTAATAATTGAAATAGATGCAAAAGAAATGTACCTTCACATCAAATGGAAGATTGCCAATAAAAACAGTCCTTTTGATGTCATAGGTAGGAGCATTTTCTCCCTTCAATTTCTTGCGAGGTGGACACGCTCTGTCTACATGAATATGATTTCCGCCCACCTCGATAACAAGACCCAACATTAAAATTATTAATTTGATCAGAATTTAGTAGCATTTTAATATTTTATGTGCTTTTAAGCCAAACTATATATGAGATTCATGAAATATGATGTTTTTAGTATCACACCAAAACCATGCATTAGACACAACTCACAAGTCTTAACCCAACATGAACATTCTCGAATTTCATCTTATCTTTGGTTACTAAATTATAAGTCGTTTTATGCAAGAATAGATAGCTAACTAAAAATTCATAAATTTAGTTATAAATTGTCACAAACTGAAATCCTATAAACAAGAAACTATATCCATAATCATAATAATATCCCATAATCTTTAAGGATTGCCCAACTTTCTATGTAAAAACAACTTCCTAAAACAGAATAAACATTAAACTTTCAAGAAAGCAACTTACAACTGCCATGTTATGCGACAAAGAAGCTTGGGCAGAATCCTCCATCTTAAAAACTATGTATGCATTAACCCTGCATTCAACCACATTAACATTTATTAACAAAAAACCACTGGTTAAGCAATTTTCACCCCCAAAATCACCCCTCCACCATTGCACATGGCATACAATTCCACTTTTAAGAGTTAAAAGAAGCTCAAATATCATCATAATATGTGCATTCAGCTTGAATAACATATGATCATGGCTGTTAAACTGATTTAGCAAACCATAATGAGCACAAATCAATTAGAAGAAATCTGTTCTATTTAATTATATAACCTGTCAACAGCATCATTGATTTGCTTCTTGATGATAGCACCCTTCCTTGGAGTCTTGTCCTGTAAAAAATACAAATCAAATTAAATGAAACATCCAATTATAAACTAAATTGATGTAATTTCAAGCACATTCAAGATAACCCACATCTAATAACGGAACAGATCGAATCCTAATCGATTCTATTTCCCCGAATCGACTAAATTCCCTCAACAACGTCTTCTTCTTCACCTTCAACGGCAAATTACCAACAAACACAGTTCTTAACTTCTCTTCATCATCAAAACCTTCTTTTGGAACAAGCTCCCCTTTATCCAACTCCTTCCTCTTCTCCCCAATCTTTCCTTTAACCCCCAAATCAAAACCATATCTTCTTTCCTCGTACTCTGCCTCAACCTCAGCCCTCTTCCTTTTCTTCTTCTTCTTCTTGTTGGCATCCTCATCGATCACCAACCTTTTTAAGCTTTCTGAAACAACCCCATTTTCCAATTTCGATTTCTTGACGTCTAATTCGATATCCGAATCATCTTTATCGTCACTGTTGGGTAATTTCTCCTTTCTTTTCCTCTTGCTCAACAGCTTATTGGACGAATCGGGGATGTGGGTGTCTTTATTTTGTGGGCTATCGACGTCTAATCGAAGAACTTGTTGGAGTTTGTGAGACTCATCGGTGAGTTTGCTTCGAAAGGGGTTGGAATCTGAGAAGATTGAAACAGAGGTTGGATCATTGGAGTCTTGGGGGTTACTACCGAAAAGGGATTTGAAGATGTTGTCTGATGAAGATGAAGAATTGGGGATTTCAGCTTTGATTTCATCGGGTTTGTTCCCCATTTGCGAAAGTGGTGGATTGATTTGAGGGTCGAATTAAACCCTAAATCTGTAGGGTGGTGAGCTAGGTATGTGTTACCGTTACGTGACTTGTTCACTTGACTTGCGTTAAGAAATATTCAAAGTAGGGACAGAATAATACTTTATATCTTTATCAATTACCATAATATAATTTGGGTGGGATTATTGTAATTAAAAAAAATTAAAAAAGATGAGAATTACTATAATATAATTTGGGTGGGATTATTGTAAAAACAAAAAAGAAAAAACTAAAAATAGTAAAAAATATTATTATCCATTGAGTCTTAGATCTAATGACTAAAAAATCCGATGGCATAATAATAAGTAATTAAAACTTTAAATGGTAGGGTAATAGTATTTTAGTCTTAACCACATTTTCAAGTTTTATTTGTTTTTTTAAACGTTCGTAACTTTTACAACAACATTATTTTGAATGGTATATGTGTAAATTTCCATAAATGGTAGGGCAATTGTATTTTTGTCTTAACCATAAAAAATAAAGTTTTTTTTCACGTTATTTCAGTTCATTGTGTAATATTCGTCAGCTCATTGTGTAATATTCGTCAACTAATTGTGTAATATCAGGTTATTATGTAATATTCATCAGATCATTGTCGCTTGTGTTGACTGTTTTGTTATGCATTGTGTTTTTAAAAATAATGTTTTTCAAATAACACAATGGAAAAAATATAATTTTTTTATGTTTTCCAGTTCATTGTTTAATCCTGATCAGATCATTGTGTAATCCTTATAAATCAGCTCATTGTGTCTACTTCTAATCATCGAGTCTAGTGTTAGTCATTGTGCTAACCATTGTGTCTAATGTTTACCATTATGTTTTTTAAAATGGTGATTTCCAAATAACACAATGCTAAAAATGTAAATTTTTTACGTTTTTTCCAGTTATTGTGTAATCCTGATCAAGTGATTATGTAATCCTCGTCAAACAGTTCACTATATCTTTTCAAGTTATTGAATCTAGTGTTGGTCATTGTGGTACACATTGTGTCTAATGTTAACTATTATGTTATGCATTGTGTTTTTTAAAATGATGTTTCCAAATAACACAATGCTAAAAATGTATTTTTTTACGTTTTTCAGTTCATTATGTAATCCTGATCATGTTATTATTTAATCCTCGTCAAAGCAGTTCATTATGTGTATTGCTAATCCTTGAGTCTAACGTTGATGTTGACCATTATGTTATGCATTGTGTTTTTTAAAATGATGATTTTCGAATAACATAATAATAAGAAATGTAAACCTTTTATGTTTCAAGTTTATTGTGTATTACTCATCAGATAAATGTGTAATCCTTATTAATTTAGAAGATTACATAGTGACCTGGTGAAATACACAATGAGTTAAAAAAATTGTTTTTTATACCTACACTATACGGGTTGTAAAGATTAAAAATGCTCATTTTTATGGTGTAATTTTTATAAAAAAAATAATGTCGTATGTAGAGTTATGAATGTTTTAAACAAAGGTGAAATTTGAGAAAGGGCAACATTATCAATTTTGCCCCCAACTTACTTTTAATCAAAAGGACACGTGTCAATATTTTAATATTTCTTACACTTTTAATTTTAAAATATTTTGTATTTGAACCTTTCCCATATAACTTTATGAAATATTACTAATTTACTATTATTTTTAAGAGTTAATCACATAAATGGTTTTTATGGTTTATAAAAAATAACATATTTAAATACTAAGGGTTTTTTTTAACAAGTTAGGATGTTGTGTTTTTAAATTTGTAACAAAAATGGTAACTAAGAATAACAGACGTTAAGTTATCTATTAAATTTAAATGAAATTATTAAAATACCATTTGTGGGACTAAATTGGTAATTTTGTATCTTTCTTTTATCCAGGGACCAATTTTATAATTACCTATAATTTAAAAAAATCAACCCCCACCCACCCACCTCTCTTTCAACAAATTAGACCACCACTGTTATTACTCACCATAGTTGCCGCCCACCACCACTGTTAATAGTATTTTTAGACATTATTTATCATTATTTTAACATATGTTTTTATTACATATCATGCATTTAGTACACGTATTTTTGTTTATTTGTGTAACATTCGTTTTGGTAGAATATAGTCTACTATGAATGGATTTTGTTATTTGTAGGTGAAAGGCGGTTTCATAAGTCAAAAACGAAGATTAAACTAAGATCGGGAAGTATATTGATTATTGAATACAAAGGGTGGTTTATGAAAATTTAAAAAAAAAAGAAAGATTTAAATTTAAATTTATAAAGTTATCTTCTAAAAAATATGAGATTGGAGCAAAGATATTGGATCTTGGCACCCCTTTTGGGATTTGAGGCGAGGAGCCCCAAGAAGAAACAAAAGCAAAGCTTTTTTTCATGTAAAGGATATTTTATTAGTTCATCTCTTTTTGTAAGCTTTTAAAATTTATGTTTCATTATTTATTTAGCTTGATTGATTTAGTCAACATGTCCGGCTAGAACAATTTTAGATTTTAATACTTGTGTTTGTTTCTTGATTTTGATTTATACCTTATATGAAACGTTTATGTGATTGTTTATTTGAATAATTTGTTTGCATGATTCTTGATCTTAAGCCTAGATTTACTCCGGTATATATTAGATTGTTAATAAACTAGATCAACTTATTAACGAATTGCGTTTGGTTAGACATTAGATGGAGGGGATGTCCAAATAGCGTGATGTCTAGTATCGATACAAATCGTTTAAATAAATGATCATTGCACCATAATCGTTAATGATCGTAAGCCGGATAAAGTCAAGAAATAACTTTTGTGTTAAAACTATTTTATAAAATTTGATTTTTCTTCACATGTTATTAGTTTCAATAAAAAAACAACTTTATTTTTCTTGACAGAACTTTAACACGACTGTGCAGGGTTTTCTTTGTAGTTTTAAGACGGCCGTGTTAGCGTTTTTTAGCTTTTATAAAGTTTTCGTAGTTTTAATTTCGAACTAAAACCCCCCATTTTCTTTAATCACAACAAATAAAAGTAATTGTACTAAAACGTTTTTGGCATTAAAATAGTTAGAGGATGATGTGAGCCTTTTTTTAACTCAGAAGGTTTAAGCGGTCTTGTCTGGCTTATAAAGCAATCGTCACGCAGCTTTTTCACAATTCTATTTTTTTTTTCATTTCTGACGCTGCCTTTTTATTTTAATGAAGAGTTTTCGATACGGCCGTTTCACAACTCTACAAAACCAGCCCATAGTCATCACAAACACTACATATAGGCCCATCTTCATACACAAAAACCTGTGCCTCTTCACAAGTGTACTCAAAAGCATAAGCATCATTTGTTAGGTGACCCAAACAATGCATGTTCATTGTTCTCAACAGTTTGATTACATAAGACATAGTTTTAGACTTTTAGTCTGAATAACAACGGATATATGTTCAAATTTACATTTCAATTAAATGAATATTAATTCCCATGAAACAATCAAATCAACAAATGAAACAAGAAACTGAAACTATCTCTATCCAATTTAACATCTAATTAGTCAAATTCACCCCACAATAATCTTCACCACCACCTTGATCATGAATATTATTTTCTTCATCTTGGCTAACATACGCCGAGAGGTTAATATACCTCTCTTGTTCAGCTTTATCTCTCCACCTTGCTCTACATATCACACAACTTGTTGATCTCCTCCTACTACTCCTCTTCCATGCCAACAAACAATCCTCATGAATAGGATTCTTACACGTGGCGCACGCCAGCAGTTTCCTGTCCCCACTCCCCATCTCCTCCAGACAGACCGGGCATGTGGTCCCAGGCTCCGCCTGTACAGGCGGGGCCTTTCCATCTGGGCGGGTAGCCGCCCGGTGGAGGTACATCTCCTGGAAGCGTTGTCTGATGGTCACACCAGCAACCGCTTCCAGGGAGACTGGAGCTGAGAGGAGATGGGTGAGCTGGTTGGGGTGCAGGGTGGTGCGCCACAGACAAGGGTCGTCTAGGGAGACCGAGAGGACCCGGATG
Source organism: Flaveria sonorensis (assembly GCA_025506505.1). Classification (NCBI taxonomy): domain Eukaryota; kingdom Viridiplantae; phylum Streptophyta; class Magnoliopsida; order Asterales; family Asteraceae; genus Flaveria; species Flaveria sonorensis. The sequence continues at coordinate 50,358,648 of CM046425.1, read as the reverse complement.
TAGACGAAGAGGATGTGCTTGCATGGGGTGGTGCGGTCGGGGCATGTGCATGAGGGCGCGGCCGAGAGGGTGACGGTGTAGACGTTTCCGGTGGCGCCGAGGACAAAGAAGTCGGAGCTGGAGCGGTGGAGGAGGCGGAGGCGGTGTTCGAGTGCTCGGAGAACTCGTTCAGTGAGAGGCTCAGGCGGGTATTGGGGGTAGTTGATCGGCGGTGGCGGCGGCGGCGGTGGTGAGTTGGAAGCGGAGGGGTTTGATGGGTTCATGGTTTGAGTTACGGTGGGGAAATGGTGTAGGGAGAATGGTTAATAATATTGTAGGTGATGGAGATTCTTGAAGGAGACGTGAACGAAATGTGTAGGAATATGTTAACGGTATAAGTTAGCGGTTGCCCTGTTAATTTTTGTGTTGGTTGTCCGCAAGGCAAGTTAGCTTGTAATAAGAAGTTGCATGTTTGGAAATTTTGTGACATATTTGGGATCAAATAATCTAAAACTGTTGATCAAGGTTATACATGATGGTAAATTTTGAAGATTCATACAAATAAAAAATGTTAGCACGTTTTTATGTTGAAAAATTAGTTGGTTTATGATATTTATTTTTATTTAACACAGATAATAGATGTATTTTAAGTTATGTTTAAATTTAAATTAATATGAATATGATATCCATGTTTTTTATATTAACTAGCGGGTAATTACTGCACGTTGCGATGGGTAAATTTTAAATATAGTTATATGGACGGATAAAATAAACGCGTGACAATGTATGTTTGAAATTAAGCACATGTTAATAAACCAATAAAAATTCAACAATTATGTTGTTAATTTACCGATGAGAAAGACGGCATGTGGCATATCATTCATAGACAAATATGATATATTTTTTTTGACATACAGTATATTATTTATAAAAATCATAATTGTTTGAATTAAAAACAATTAACTCAATTAAATCAAAACATAAATACGTAAAATAATCTTATTATTTTATGACCAAAAAGTTAAAAACTAATATAAAACTATAGTATGTTTCTAAAAAATTAGTTTATACGAAATCAAATTTAATTCTCGTACCTTATTTATATCATTCTTTGCACATGGTATCGTTATACTTGTTGTCTTTATGTACAGAAGTGGTTAAGTACTTGATTGATACAAACGTGCAAATACAAGGATTACATCTGTACAATGATCAAGTCAAGGGACCTGTTTTGTACTTTACTCGATTAAAAAAAAAACACCTCCGCTTCATCCACTGTTCATCTTCAAACTTTTCAAAACCCCAAACGCAAATTCACAACATTTCTCCCATAGATCTCTTCAATAACAACACCAAATCGATTCTAGGGTTTCAAATTCAATCAATGAATATCCAAAACCCTAGTTAAACACCCGCATTCATAATATTCATTGCAATGGAACCTGATAAGAGTAATAATGTCACTGTTGCCTCAGCAGACGGTGGTGGTGCTGCCGCTGCTCCGCCTCCCGCCGCCCCTGATCCGGCTCCGATTCCGACCACCGCGAACGCTCCTCCGCCGTTCCTAGTGAAGACATACGATATGGTGGATGATCCTTCCACCGATGCGATTGTTTCGTGGAGTGCTGCTAACAGCAGCTTCATCGTGAGGGATCCACCGGAGTTTGCCAGACACCTCTTGCCGAAATACTTCAAACATAGTAACTTCTCCAGCTTCGTTCGGCAGCTTAATACTTACGTATTATTCTGTATTCTTTGATCTTTTGATTTTAATTGAGTATTTTTATGGTGTGCTTCATTGATTGTCATTCCTTTGGGATGCTTGTTTTCCTTCAGGTTTAGGTTACATACTTGTTGATTTGATTAAGTATTTTGTAATATCTGTGTTTTTCGTGATATTATGGATGTTTTCAATATCAATTTCTAATCGATGATCATACTTAGGGTTTGAAAGTTTAGGTTTTCCTTAATTGGGAATCATTAATCCATAACTTCATTCATAATGGAAGTAGTAGCCATTGATATGTGATAGTGTTTGTTGGCAAAAGCTGATTTTACACTTATTGTTAGAACTGTAATTGATATTTATGTAATTTTGTGTATCTATCATGTTTAGGTCACACAGTTGTATAAGTTTGATCTATAAAGCTAGTTACAGTATTTAACTCTTAGTAAATGAGGATTATGGCATTTGACTGAATCTTTTTTTAACTATATGGTGGGAATGGCAGGGCTTTAGGAAAATTGATCCTGATCGTTGGGAATTTGCAAATGAGGGATTCTTGCGAGGTCAAAAACACCTCCTTAAAACTATAGTTCGACGGAAACCTGCCTCGGGACACAACCACCAGCCACAAGTGCCACATGGACATTCATCTTCTGTGGGCGCATGTGTTGAAGTTGGGAAATTTGGACTCGAAGAAGAAGTTGAGAGGCTAAAACGAGACAAAAACGTGCTGATGCAGGAGCTCGTGAGGCTTAGACAGCAACAACAAGCAACTGATAATCAAATGCAATCACTGGCGCAACGACTTCAAGGAATGGAACAAAGGCAACAGCATTTTATGTCATTTTTAGCAAAAGCAGTGAATAGCCCGGGATTCTTGGCCCACTTTGTACAACAAAATGAGAACACCAAACTCATGACGGAAGGCAACAAAAAACGCAGACTTAAACAAGATGGAGTTGTTTCATATGACAATAATGAGTCAGCTGATGGACAGATTGTTAAATACCAACCATTTATTAATGATTCACCAAATGCAATGTTGAGACAGTTTGTAAAACTTGAAGAGGTCCGGCCATCAACATCTAACCAATGTTGTTTACCAGAAGTCACAGGAGTACCATCTGCACCATTTGAAGCAAATTCTAGCGTGGTTGCAACGAGCCCACTAGCTGATGGTCCGGAATTGGCTCATGTCACTGACCTATTGGATGGTGTGCCCATTGATCCAAACATGGTTCCATTGGACATTGGTAGTTTTCCACCTGGTGGAGACATGGAATGGAATAATGATTTGTTGGTTGATATGGATTTTGTACCTGGATATGACCCGTCATGGGTTCTTGAACCCAACCCGGAAGTTGAATTAGCCCAAGAAATGGTCTCGGCTTCAGTAGATGATTACTTGATGCAGGGAAGTGAAGCTAAACCATTGGAAAATACAAGTACCACAGGTCGGGCTGAGCCTCAGGCTCAGCTGCAGCAACTAACACAGCAAATGGGGCTCCTTTCCTCAGAGACTAAAGAAGCTTAATTATATTTGAACAATATGTACAAATCTGTTTGATTTCATCCAAGGTAAAACTCTTTCTTAATATATAACAGCCTTCTAGTCAGCGGTTGTCATCTTCTACGATTTTGCCCTTAGAGGAAAGCTTACACTGCAATCTCGGATCTGTGTCAAATCTTTCCTGGAAAACGAAAAACAGTTTTAGAAGCTAAAAAGTTCTTTGTAGTTCATTTAACAACATTTTGGTGGTACTATACTGGCAAAGAATATGAAATTAATCGGTACAAGTTGCCTGCTATAATGATTGATGACGTTATGCAGTTAACATGAAACCTGGTGAACATATTCTTTTGGCAATTTATGGTTATTTTTTTGTAACAGGATTTATTTGTGGTAGCGTGTTGTAAGTTGTTATTGAACAAAACGTCTGTTGTAGATTATGTTTTTATACTAGTACTAGTACTTGAAGGTGGATAGTTTTTACTCCTGTCATCTAGTAAACATTTGGCTAGACATGATTGTTTTGATTTTTACCTTTTTTAGCGGTTTGTAAACCATCTCAATCAGCCTGAACATGTCTAAGCTCCAGTTTAAGGGAGCTTAAATTCGAATCTGTTGCCTAAAAGAGCTCAAATTTGAGTTTGGCTTATTTTGTGCCATGTGTTTGACATCGATTTGTGAGTTACGAGCTTGAGCTTAACTTATCTAATGAATATATACTTTTAATTATATATAAAGTTATTTTTGTTTATATATAGTTATAATCATAATTATAAATACCGTAAAGTTTTATTTATTAACTTATAGTACATAAATACTATAAGATTATTATAAGAAATTGGGAGGCTAATCATAGTTTATGATGGTTGAACTTGAATTTATGAAGCATATGAGCTTTGATGTAGGTTTGCCCTCGAGTTCAAGTAAGATCAATTTAATATGAGCTTTCAATGAATTGAATTTAAGTAGTTAATGAACTGATTTCAAGTTGTTAATGAGTAATTTCATTAGTTTATATATAGTTATAATCATAATTATAAATATATACTTTTAATTATATATAAAGTTATTTTTGTTTATATATAGTTATAATCATAATTATAAATAACGTAAAATTTTATTTATTAACTTATAATACATAAATACTATAAGATTAATACAAGAAATTGGGAGGCTAATCACAGTATATGATGGTTGAACTTGAATTTATGAAGCATATGAGCTTTGATGTAGGTTTGCCTTCGAGTTCAAGTAAGATCAATTTAATATGAACTTTCAATGAACTGAATTCAAGTAGTTAATAAACTAATTTCAAGTTGTTAATGAGTAATTTCATCCGTTTATATATAGTTATAATCATAATTATAAATATATACTTTTAATTATATATAAAGTTATTTTTGTTTATATATAGTTATAATCATAATTATAAATAATGTAAAGTTTTATTTATTAACTTATAGTACATAAATACTATAAGATTAATACAAGAAATTGGGAAGCTAATCACAGTATATGATGGTTGAACTTGAATTTATGAAGCATATGAGCTTTGATGTAGATTTACCCTCGAGTTCAAGTAAGATCAATTTAATATGAGCTTTCAATGAACTGAATTCAAGTAGTTAATGAAAAGATTTCAAGTTGTTAATGAGTAATTTCATCCGTTTATATATAGTTATAATCATAATTATAAATATATACTTTTAATTATATATAAAGTTATTTTTGTTTATATATAGTTATAATCGTAATTATAAATAAGGTAAAGTTTTATTTATTAACTTATAGTACATAAATACTATAAGATTAATACAAGAAATTGGGAGGTTAATCATAGTATATGATGGTTAAACTTGAATTTATGAAGCATATGAGCTTTGATGTAGGTTTGCCCTCAAGTTCAAGTAAGACCAATTTAATATGAGCTTTCAATAAACTAAATTCAAGTAGTTAATGAGCTGATTTTAAGTTGTTAATGAGTAATTTCATCCGTTTATCATAGTTCTAAGTAGGCCACCTTAAATACTTTTAATAATTAAGGTTCATGGTTTTACAAAAGAAATCCTTAAATGAGTATAAATTAACTTTATGTTTTTAACTTTATGATCAATTTAAAAACACAAATGCAACACCAGTTTAAACACTTAAAACACTATGTTTTCGAGTATACTTAAAGAGAGAAGAGAAATGATGCATTTATGTTCTTTTCATTTCTAATAATTTTTGTTTTTTTTTTCTCTTTTTTCTACTTCTTTCAAGTTGAAATGATTGATTTTAGCCTTTATTTTCATTTCTCTTCTAAGTGAACTCGGATACACAACTTTATGATTTTTCTTTCATTAAAAACAACTCTGAAAGATAATTGATTTTTTTCCTTCCACTTCCCTTCTGTATTCTTTATAAATAAACTCATGAACACAATATAAAACCACTTCTTGGTGCCATACCATTTATATTTATATATTACTAATTACCGATAACTTTATGCATAAAGATGTTATACATATGCATAAATGTGTTGTACGTGCGCTTTTGTTTAATATATTTGCAATCTTTCTAATTTGCATGTGATATTTTTTCTTTCTTATGTTATTTTGTACACATACGGTCTTTTTAATTTGTATGTTTATTCATGCTTTTTACAATGGAGTGGTAGTCACTTATATCACTGGGTTTACGACTTAGTGAGGGCATTGCAACATGTTTTTTATTTGCATTTTTATATTCGAGATTATGTCACCTCGACGGCCTGGGTTTGAGGTTGTGCCCAGCACATAATTTTATGTTATTTTTATTCCTTTTGTTTTGGGCCTGCTCGAGTGTGCACTCGTTGTTGTGACCTGAGTTTTGCAATCAGTTTCTTAACGTCTTAAGGTTTTTCGTTGGAATGACCGTCCTTGCAACGCATTTTTGTATTAACATTTCGGTATTTGGGATTGTGGCCAAATACCCGACGCAACGCGCGCAGAAGGAAAACCTAGTTATACCAATGTTTAAAAGTTAAAATTTGAAAAGTTTTGTGGATGGTATTGTAATATTCACAAGTTGAGGCCCAAGAATAAAAACATCCGCAATATACAGAGGGTTCCGATGAAAACGTTCCCCGTTGTTTCAATCACTTCGTTTGAAATCGATATCGGAGACGATGAGCAACAGTTCACTAACGTCGTCACCGGCGAGATCGTCGATATCCACGACGGCGATTGTAGGAGCCAACGGAATCTCTTCATCTCTTGCCGTCGATGAGGTCCACTTTTCATCCGATCTCATTACTTTTCAAGATCGTAAAGATGAGGCACTTCGAGGTTCAAAATCTATCATTTTATCACTTAATTGTCTTCATAGATGCTGTTAGTTGATTTTTATGGAACTCATTTATCTCTGTAACTATGTTCTTTGCATACTTGTACTTTGGGAGGGAGGGGAGATTTGAATTTTGATTTTAGAGGTCAAAATTTTGGTTTTTAAATTCAAAATCGATGGATTTTACTAATTTTAGGGTTTCTATGAAGTTTTATGTTGAGTAATTGACGATGAAGGTTTGACGTTCATATTTTGTAGAATTCCATTTGAATCCTTAAAACTGTACTTCCTCCTGCTTTGAGTTTTAATGTGAAAGAACTGTTTCTAATAGAAAATGAAATATGTTCTTGCTCATAGAAAAGAAGATCAGTAAGTTTGTAGAAAGAATGAAATATGCCATTGATCATCTTGCATACGAATCGTATGGATACAAGTTAAGTTAGTGTTTGCAATGCAGCTTTGAAATCGGATTTGATGGCTACACTGAACAAGGAAGTTAGAAAGTTGGATGAAGATAGTTGGATGTTTGAAGGACCTCGTTCTCGAATTCACCTTATTTCGCGACCAGGTAAACCTTAATTTTCACGACTCATATTCACCTTGTATCTTTTCACTTTGGGGGCGTTCAGGACTGCTTAATAAAACCGTTTATCTGCCTGCTTATTACGTTTTGAAATAAGCAAATTGGAATAGGTACCAGCAAATAATCAGATAAACGGTCTAGATAAGTAATCGAACACCCCTTTTGGTATTAAGTAGGCATGCTTCTTCTAAGTTTCTTGTGAATTAAAATTTTAGGGTTCGTAAACTTTCAGGGGGTCTTCTAAGCAAACATGCAGAAACAATGAAGCTTAAACTGGCCTCACAGAAAAGGAATCAAAATGCTTCAACCAAGTAGAAAACCTTGTGGTCAGGAAGTTTATCAGGAGCTTTTGTGATCTAGCATTCTTGGCAGTGACAGAATTTGCTGAAAATGTTCCAAGTATTTTAGAACTGTTTAAATTCAAATGATGTTAGTGAATCTTGATTGGTTTTCAAGCATGTGCTTAACGAGTTAACGTTACACGTTTACATGCGAGTTTGTGCAAAAAAGACATAACAGGTTCTCAATAAAACCTAAATAACCATAACTTGACCACAAGTCCGTTTACAAGGTAACAATCTTATTATCAAAGCACTAAATCCCTATCGTTTTGCCATATTGAGGCACTCGTTCAGAAGAAGATCTATACAAACGGCCAAACGGGTTAAATTACGCTTATAACCTTCCGCAACTATGAAACCCTAACACAATGTATACCCACCCTGATCACAAAATGCAAATCTGTATCACCAGCAAGAACACGGTCTGCACTTGCCTAAACAAGTAAAGCACCCGCATCTTAAACACGAAGGACATTTAAGTAACTTCACATCTGGGCATTTCAGTTTTGGCCACCAGCAACAATAGTTCCAGTTAAAGCAACAGCATTTGAATACCAAGCGATCCGGGCACTTTGGCCTGCTAAAACACTTCAGGCACCGAGGTTTTGGACACTCCGGGCAGCTTGGTTGCCCAACTTTTATACAACAACAATAACAGCCAGCAGTTGACTTCTCGGGGTTTGACTTTCTTGATAACCTGAGCCTTTGTTTGATCTTTGTAAGTCGGGTTTTGGTGGTCATGGTTTCCATATCATAGATGAACTTGTAAAGATGACGAATGTAATCGGGATAGAGTTCTAGGTTACAGTGGCCACCGCCTTTGATCCATAAAGGTTCATACGGGTCCTTAGCCAACTTCCATAGTCTGTTGCCGTGTAACCAATCTACAACATCGTCCTCTGTACCCTGTCATTTTTACATGAAGGAATCAGGTCATCACAAACTTCAAGAACATATTACATAGAAACAGGCAGAACTTACGTGTATCACAAGTGTCGGGCATTTCACTTTTCGAATTTTGTTAACATTCTGCAAATATCAAAATCGTTAAAGGATTGATCAGACAGTAATAGTAAACTGAAAACATTAGATGGACTGTTCTATTTACCTTGTAAATATCAAAGCAAAATCTACAGTTGACATGACAAACGACACGAAGGCCAGAAAGAATTGCACTGTGTAAAACAACACCTCTTAACCTTGGTAACTTAGAAGCCAGATGTAGTGTGGGCCCACTTCCAACCGACTGTCCGTAGAGAATTAAGTCTTCCTGGCTGACTCCATATTCGGTTTGGAGACACTCATATACAGCCTCTATGTCTGCATATGTATTAAGCTCGGTTGGCTGAAAATTACAACAAATATCAGAAATTTTTGAAAATCAACAAACTAACAAGACAAGACATGGGGGCCGAATTTGTTCCTTTTGTATGATTTGGTAATACAAATGCATGACTTTACAAATTATGAAGTCTATTGTGGTTGTAAACTTGTAATTATTGCAATGATTCTCTTGTTCTTGGTTAATACATAACTACTAAATAAGGACAATGAAGTTGACCCGTTTAGTCGTTTACCTTGCCAGTTGACGCTCCGTAGCCCGAATAATCATATCTGTTAAAGAAAACCACGACCAAAAAAGGAACATTATCAATCATATCAAACATTGAGCCCGAAAAGAAACTTTATCGTATTCAAATACCCCTAAAATTCAGCCAGCATAATACCATTAATGTCCAAAACAATCAAACCCAAAAGTTATGAAAATGCCATGTATTCCCGAAGTAAATCTGAGAACTGTATAGATAAAAAAGATGACTGACAAAATTCCAAATACTTAACCACAAAAGTAGAACCCTAATTGGCAGATGTAGTAAACAGCACAAGCATCACAATCTCTATCAAGATTCAACAGCAAATTAGATGTTTTTTTACCCTTTTCTCAGGTAATTGATCAGTGAAAAATGTACACTTTTTAGCCAGAGAACCAGGGAAAATAAAGGTGCAAACTCATAATAAAGCTAAGAACTTTCACTTTTCACCTTTTCTTTTCAGTTTCCATTTTTTACCTTCACAAGATACAATTAACCTAGCCATAAAGTTCAAGAAAGAGCACATAATCGAATATGATTTACGGACCACATAACATAATGATAATCACACACAAAGCTTGAAAACAAAGTCAAATAGTTTCAAGGAAGCACTCGTGTTTACGAGTCATTTTACAACAGAAATCTTGTAAAGATTCTTCACATTTTAAATGCAAATTTTCAAATCTTGACATCAATGTCTAGAAAGAAAAACAAATATAAGCACAAGAACAAAACCCATCACATCAAAGAGATTAAAAGAAGATCAAATCAACATCATGATCCAAAAATGTAAATCACTCACACTGGTCTATCATCCAATGGAAATGCATCACTTTTAGGTTCAAAAGTTAACAAATTTAGTTCATTTTTGGTAACAGAATCTACACCAAAGAGTACTTGGAAAGAATATTGTTCAGATATAAGCAACATACAGCTATTACAAAATCTTTAAACAAAGATTCATCATTCAAAGGTAATATCTGTAACATCTGTAATATGTGAATCAAGATCAAAACTTTCTCTAAAACAAAATCAAAGAAAGTAAAATCCCTCAAATTAGGGATTGCAGAAAGCTGATAAGATGAACAGTTGCAAAGAATGAAGAAACAATACAAACATTTCTTGCAAAAAGAACAAAAAGCACATCCAATTAACAAATTCATAAGCTAATGTTGATATTTGGGGAACATTGATTTAACCAAAAGTTAGGTAAGAAGCAAAGAGGAGAAAACGGACCCCATGAGATTGACTCTAAGATTTGCTTTGAGTTGAACAAACAGGTCAAACAGTTGACCCAAATCAGCAGCATTGCCATGAGAATACAATACAGTGAGTCTTGCACAAGGGTTCCTAAGATAAAAAGCTACAATCTTGTTGCCTCTTTTGGTGCGTAACGACAACACATCGACGGAGCAACCACCTCCACCATCGTCAACGCCGGCGGCGGCTGACGTCACCGGCAAAGACGTTGATGTGTAGATAGCATTCAGCTTACCGTCATCTCGTTTCTTGATCTGATAGGTGGGTGGCGACGGTGGAAAAAAGGCGAATTTAGCACTGAGATTTGATATTACACAACCCATTCGCCACCGTTACAACATTCCGGTGAAGACCCGACTCATAAAAATGTAAATTTACACGATCTGTGATATCTGTGATCAATTTAGGCTTAAAAATTTGTGGGTTTTTCAAGATTCATGTAAAAATGGTGGAATATTGTTGGGTTTTGAAAAGGGTGAAATGGGTATCTTGCCGCCGGAGTTTGGGTGGCTCACGGCGGAGAGAGAGAGATTCACGGCGGAGAGAGGTGGTGGAAGAAGTGAGGCAAGTGTTCAAAGAAGGGAACTTGATGAGTTCATTGCCCACAAGGTTTGACAGTGTGGGACCCTTGTTACCCTAAACGACAAATGTGTGTTCGACAGTACTGTGCATTGGATACTTGTACGGGGGTGAGTGTGTAGAGATCTTGATGTACAACTCATCTTGCGTCTTCAGCTTTGGGAATCATGTCGAGTGGAACAGTGGATCTTGAGGGTGGGTTTTGAGTTGGATGGGACTTGTCATTTGTCTCATTTGTGTGACACTAATATAATTCCTTTTTTGAGTTAAGAACTATAGAAAAGAAGGTAAAATGTGCTGTTATTATTTGTGAGCCTAGCAATCACAGTATGTGTTTTCACTTATGGATCGAATGTAATTGTGTTGTCATCTAAGACCTTCTCTAATTGGGCCTTATGAGGGCCTTCTTCACATTAAAGTTGTACAGTTTATCTGTTTTAATTTTATTTTAGTTTTTAGCTTGTGATAGATGTTTTTCTTCATCTCTATTTCCCCTTTCATAATCCTCACGACTGGCGGCATGATGGGAGTGACATTTTCTTACATAGATTTATTAACAAAACATGGAGTTAAATAAATTCGGGTTTAGACATGTGTTGTGTTATAAACAGGTTGATACGTTTGTATCTCGATTAAAATTGTGTCTTAGCAAGTGTTAACCCATTTAACCTGTTTATGACACGATTAAAAGTATTGATAATCTTTAGTTTTTTAATATAATCATATGTTTTTTATTTAAAGCTTCCATTGATATTAGTTTTGAATAGTTTTAATTGTTTTTTGAAGGATATTATTATCATGGATTGTAATATTTGGTGACCCTTATATTATCTTGTTATTTGTTAATCGTGTTAAAGGGGTTGATTTTGGTCGTGTTGTATTACCGAATATTAAACGGATCGTGTCATGTAACATGTTTATAAACGGGTTTGTGTTTAAAGATGTCACTTTTGTGTGTCAGTATATGTGTTAATCGTAGTGTTTCGTGTCTTGTCTGTTTAAACTTGTTTTGTCAGCCCATTGATGCCCTAGTGGATTCATGCACCCCCTCTCTCTACTACTCTCCTCACATTGAATGTTACATCCTACACATCAGCATATGGACGCCTACTGATACCCGAGTTGGAGATGCTCTAATAAAGATAGCAAAGGTAGCAAAATGAACATGTATTTAGTTTGAATAACTAATAAAATATATGCTTTTTATACATGTAAAAATTGTCCCATACGACTTTATTTTTACACTTTTGAATTATGTCAATACTAATAACTTGGTGAATTTTTTCTTTCATACACTAGTTAACGAATGAGCGTACTCCTTATTCAGGATACTTAACTCGTTAGCCATATATGTGCATGAGTCAATATGGACAACACCTAGTATCAGTTTAGAACTACCAGGACCATTGCAATCAAATAGAGGTCGTATAATTAATAATTGTGTAACAAAGATTCACCCGTCAATCAAAATAAGATAGACATAATATATTGTTCAAATGATTTGTCCTTTACTATTCTATAATATAGACAAGCACATATTCTAGCGAAAATAATATTGCTATACCAAATTTAAAAGTCCTATCTAACATATATCTTGAGACACATGTTCGACAAACCTAAACCGAAAATCTTCTTATTCAATAATAAGTACAAGACACGTGTAAGACCGATCTTGTTTTCCTTGATAGTCATCATTCTAAAACACAAAAGTAGCTTGAATGGATACCATCCACACGACTTGAATCCTTGTGTTTGTTCGTGATTCACCATCAAATCTTCTACTCAACCTTGAGATGAGTTTTGTGGATTAAAGTTGAGATAAGAATTGAATGGATATCATTATATTCCTTCAATCAATGTATCCAACTTCATATAAGCAATTAGAATGTTTGCTATTTATACGTATTTGAATTGTACTATTTGATCATTTACATAGGCCAAATGGTTCATTCTGATCGAACATAAAATGTATTTTATTTTTTTAATCGGTTTAACTCAAGAAGACAAGAACCATATAAATCGAATAACAATTAGCCCAGTCTATTTTTATTAATTATAAGTAATCATATTACATGGTCCAAATTTATCATATAGTTTTACCCTGATTTAATTGTCGTCAAGGGCGGAGGATAGTTGGGGCCGGGGGGGCCGCCGCACCCTATCTTTTTTTCGTCGGTAGTGTTAACTTTTAGTCCGGTAGTGTAAATTTTTGGTCTGGTAGTATAAATTTTTATATAAATATGAAGTTTGCCCCCCCTAAAAAAATTAATTCCGCCCCCGTCCCCCCTACGAGAGTGTTCAAGCTCCGCCACCGTTTGTCGTGAACAAAACTACTTACAATTTCAAGATTTTAAAGCTACAAAATTTGATTGTTGATTACCTAACTTAAAGAAAGAGAAAGCATACATCCTTTGCATCCACCACAATTTAGTCAAACACGATTATTTCTTATTTTTCACGTTTTGATTTATGAAAGGATTCATATACAAATACATACATCAGTGAAATCGATTAGTTTCCACACGTTTCTTTAATAAAAAGGTAAAACAAATATTTAAATGATTACGGTTTTCTGTTAGTATATAATTCGACGTAATCGTATATATTATGGTATCTTTCATAAGCAAATCAACAAGGCCTATTAGCTTAGCTGGTTAGAGCGTTGTGCTAATAACGCGAAGGTCGCAGGTTTGAGACCTGCATGGGCCAGTTTGTGTAAGTATTTTAACTTCTATTTCATGGTTTTCTTTAATTTAAGAGTAAACATTTTTTTGTCATTTCAGTAGTTTACCAATTGTTGACATTTTTATCCACTCCACTAAATTCGTTAAAATCTCCGTTAAATAGGAGGGTATTTTAGTCTTTTTCAACACCCTAATTATCCAACTAAAACAAATTAGTCACTTAATATTCAACTAAAACTTAAAGAAAAATATGAAGCGACTAGTGAGATCGGGGCGCTTCAATTTAAAAGCTTTGATTAACGCTAATTCATGTTGTTCGATTTAAGTCTGCTATGGGATTTTAATGGATCTTCAAGTTTTCTTCGAACGTGCATCGTTGTTCGATTGAGATATACTATTGTCACATTTTGTTTCATTGAGATCAGTTGTTGTTATGTTCGACAAACGTGACAATAGCAGATTTCAATCAAACAAAACGTGACAACAGTAGGCATCAATCACGCAGCATACCTCAATCGGATAAAAGTACACGTCAAAACAAAATGTGAAGGTTAATTGAAATCTCACGGCAGACTTCAATCGAACAATATAAGTTGGAGTTAATCGAAGCTTTTAAATTGAAGTGTCCGGTCTCACTAGTTGCTTCATATTTTTTTAGTTTTAATTGAATATTAATTGATTAATTTGTTTTAATTGGATAATTAGGGTGTTGAAAAAGACTAAAATACCCTCATATTTAACGGAGTTAGTGAAGTGGATGAAAATGATAACATTTGGTAAACTACAGGGACTGAAATGACAAAAAAAAAAAAAAAATTGGATTGAAATGACAAATTCAAAAAAATGTCGGGACGAAAATAACATTTTACTCATAATTTAATGATATCTATTTGTGCACATTCATTTTTTTCAACTTTCATAAACAAAAACAAATGTGTGTTTTTTAAGACAGATTCATATACTGAGCATTATATTTAGATATATAAGTTCATGATGTCATAGTTAGCATATGAAAACGGTGAAGAAGTTACAAATTTACAATGAATACTCGTATAATGTAGTAGTTACATATCAAGTGCAATTTTAATTTGAGCTCATTGACGACTTGATTTCAATTCAATATGACTAAGAGAAACCCACTCCTAGCTTAACCGGTAACTGAGTTTCATTTTTGTTAGATTTTCAAATATCCATTATCTTGATTAATGTATTTCATAGGTTTCAATACATAATAAAATACAATGTCTTGCGAAAACATAAATGCAAAATACAAGATTTATAGTGGTTTCAAAATTAAAAGTTAACTAACCCACCTTACAAAAAGTATATTTTTACTAAGAACTTATCGAAATTAAGATATTGATTACCTTACAAGCTTATTTTCACTAATAAGATATTGATCATCTCTTCTTGCCTCACTGAGATAATAGTAGTAGTTAATCTTGCCTCTTTGATATTTGGTAGTGATCAACAACGTAGCTTCCCTAGAACACCCTTTACAAGTTCATAATATAGATGTATGATTGTTCAAATAGCTTATGACATGAAGTTTGCTTAAAACCAGTGTGGGAAAAGCTTAGGAAAAAGCTCGTTGGATATCAGACTAAGTTTTAAACAACCGAAGTCAATCTAACTCGTTTAAAGTTCAAGTCATTCTAAGCTTACTTAGCTTGGCTTGAGAGCAACCGTGTACAAGTGTGGATAATCACTCACACTTTACAACCCAAGGTTGAAAATAATACTTCATGAAAAACCTTTAATGTAATCATGATCTCTTTTGATATGCAATGTGTTTGTAAAGATAGAGTTCAGTTAGAATTTCTAAAGTTCTTGAGTTTAAGAGTGCAAGAGGGTGGTTTCAATTCTCAAAAGAGAAAACAAAGCTTACTGAAGAGCTGTCAATCGACTGCTGCTGATCAGCACTGAACTTCATGAGTTGCTGATCAATTGTTACACAAGACAAGGTTGTTTGTACCGACGGCTGTTGTGTTCTGCCTTTTGAAGACAACATAGTACTGAAGCTGCCTAACTCTGATGTGCCGATTGTCTGTCTTGCTGTACATTACGAACATAGAATAGTTTATTCTTATTGTTTAGATCTCATAGTATAAGTCCTCATATTTGTATAGTAGAGGCAAGCTTTTTAAACCACTTGGTTTTATCTGCCAATTGTATCATCTGTACTCAAACGATTAATCAAGTGAATACTTTGAAAAAACAACTTGTGTATTTACCTTTGCTCAAAGTATTTGTGTTTTGTTAGTAAGTAGTTAACTTAGATTCCGCATTCGTTAGCCACTAATCGAAGGAGAAGTTCTTGTTAATCTAACACCATCTGATCCAACACTATATATGACGAGTTTTAATATTTTTCGATTTTTAAATGTCTATTAACTTTGATTATAGATTTATTGGGTTTTGGGTCCGATCATGTAACAAAAATACAATATCTTTGAGATAACACAAGTACAAGATTCATAATGGTTTTAATGTGTTAGTAGCTTCTTAATAATAAAACTATCTTTCAAGCTTTCTAATAAAAAGATACTAATTATCTCTTCTCATCTCATTGAGATAATAGTGATAAAAAATCTCGCCTCACGAATATTTAGCAGTGATCACACCCTAGCTTCCTCTAGTCCATGTATATATCACTTTTTTCAAGTTTCACAAATACAAATGTACGGTTGTTCAAATAGCCTGTGATATGAAGTTTGCTCAAAACTTGTTGAAGAAAACTTTGAGAAAAACTCGTTTGATATCAGTTTATTTTTAAACAAGTCAAACCGGTCCAACTCGTTTGAAACTTGTGCCAAGATCGAGCCGATGTGAGCTCACTCGGTTTGGCTTACAAGCAACTATACAAGTATGGACAATCACACACAACCTAAGTGTAAAGAAAGAATATTTTATGAAGATCATTTAATATTTGTTTTCTTATTAATAATGTTTTCTTTTGGCATGGAACTAGAAACTAAGTTTGAATGCAACCTATTTACGTATTTCGTTACACTTGTTGTAACTGTAACATTAACGTGGTTAAGTAAAATAAAAGAAATCAAATTACTAAAAAATTAACGGGTTAGAAATATATAGTACATAAGGTCAAGTTGAAACTTTATGAATTCGAGAGTCTAGTTTGCAACTTTAATTGGTGGAAATAAACTGACATGAAGGGAAAATGTTTATAAAAGCGACAATAAAAACAATTAAAAAATAGAAAATAATATGAAAACATAAGAATAAATTCAACAAATAATTTTGTATACAACAAAAAGTAGCTTTAGAAGTTAAAACAAAACATTTATATGTACATTTCAAATAATAAAAACATCTAAGTATGTGTTTTAATTAACAAAAAAAAAGAAAAATCCAACAAATAGCTCTCTAAGTATTAAAGAAAAAAAGAAAGAGAAAAAGAAGAAAAAAAAGAGAGGCAACTCCAATAAATATTACCTGGGTTGATTGACTGAGAAAGTGAATTGCATCCCTACAACAGATTACCTATTGTTGTTTGGTATTGACTTATTTGTATTTATTGAAGAGGAAAATGAGTTAAAAAGTGTACTAAATGTGTTTTTGAAGAAGAGGTCACTCAGAATTTCTAAAGTTCCTAAGTTAAATGAGTGAAAAAAAAAAAGATTTCAAAAAAGAAAAGAAAACTTTTTTTTTGAACGACAAGCAAACACTATATTAAACAATAAACAGAAACATCATGGTGTAGCTGGAAAGTATAAAAGTGTCAAGAAACAAAACATAACTCATGCCTAAAACCAAACATGAACAAAACAAATACATCATAAAAGTAGAGACCCAAAGACAAGATCGTAGGAAAGATGTGTCGGCAAATCTAGCAAACGTATGATGGATGAAGGCCTTGAAACTCAGTACGTAATAGATAAACATGATAAATTTTTGAGCTCCATGAAGCGAAAGAAAAGACACCAAGTCTCACGCGAACATGGAGCCGAAGCTGTAATAAGTACAAAATTCCTCCAAAAGTTTCAATTTCAAATTGTGAGCCATGCGTGTGGATACTCAAGCAACCTATTCCTTCTTAGCAAATAGCAACACTCTAAAAAACCACAACCACCTGGAATCTTTCTCACATCCATATGCCAAACTCAAATTGGGTGTACCATCATGGACATATCAACATAACCAATATATCTAATCACTCATTATGAGAACAACAGAGGATATGTTGAGGATTTCTTAGGTAATGAGTTCTACCAAGCATTGACCTGTGGAAGTAAGCATTCAGAAAACCAAAACACCATTCTTGCACCCAAAGAAGGAAAACACACATCGAGAATGAATTACAAAAGTACACTGATACCACCAACACGCTTTCACCCGATTTAACTATTACACGATTACAAACTCACACCAAACGCACACATGTCCCCCATGTGGTATAAGTACTACTGAAATTCACACACCCAAAGGTGGTGAACCCCAAATGCCCCCTCGTCCCAAATAAGAAATCCGAGTACCTTGGACCTCATGCTTGATTTGTCACTCTTGTATCGCCACCACCATGTCGCTAGAAGGGCTTTGTTCATCGCATTTAGACACCCCCAACCCGAGTCCACCGTTTTCTTTAGGAGCCATGATTTGTTTCCAAGCAACCCAACAAATCTTTTGTTTCGAGCCATCATTCTCCCACAAGATATTTCCTCCTTATGTGTTCCATTTCTTCTACAACACGAATTGGTGCCTTATAAAGTGAAAGATAATACAATGCTAGGCTACTAAGAACCGATTTAGTGAGATTCTAACGCCCAACAAAAGATAGTACCTTGGCTTTCCACGAGGATAACTTTGATTGGAGCTTTTGAAGGGTGGCGTTCCAATTTGATATTATATTCATGTTAGCTCCAACTGGGAGACCCAGATAAATAGAAGGAAGTGTCGATGCTTGACATTTTAAAACTCGCGCCATGAATTTGATGTATTGTTGTTCTATTCCAATACCATACAATTTACTCTTGAAAAAATTAACCTTGAGCCTGGAGACGAGGTTAAAACATTGGGATACCAACGTTCCATTACTAGGAGTTTTAACCTATGAAGGATCCCCAAGTCGCATGCTTGACCCAAGGCAACGTGTAATGCTTTCATAATGATGATGAACAAGAAATGTGATAAGGGGTCGCCTTGCCTGACCCCACGACCAACTTGAATTCTTTTGTAGGAGACTCGTTTACAAGAATTGAAGTTCTGTTTGAGCTTAGGCAACTATGAATCCACTTCATTCAAAAAAAATACGCCTTAACGACCAATGGCTCATGATAGCTTTGATGGGCGGGTTCGCTAGAATAGGTAATAATGAAATCATTGTTTTAATAAATGATGCAGAGAAAAATAGTGACATTGATCCACACGAAGCTCAGCCAACTCTTGAAATAACGGAAACTGCTTTGAGAAAAACTAAAGGAAAGAGACAAACGATTGAGGCAAATCTAGTGGAAAACCTATTTGTTGTTGAATTGAGTCAATAAAACCCCAGCTAACCGTGTCAAAAACGTTCTGAAAGTCTATTTAAAAACTCACTTATATAGTGTAACTTCAATTGATGTTAGAAAACAACTTTATTTTAAACACGACTACTAAAGAACTTGTTAAATAAATTATATTCAACCCCGAGTAGACTCGACAAATTAGATGGTGTAACTTCCACCCTAGTAGACTCAACAACTAATAAATTTTAAAAAGTTTAGCAAACAAGTGCTAGAAAATAAAAAAATAATATAATTATATTGTGTATGGAATGAGATCATGATGGAATTATTATTAAATAAGTTATATTTTAATAAATAAACATGATCAACATGGCATTATATTAAAATTTAAATATGACGCATATCTAAAAGTGGGAAATTAATAAAAAATAGTTAAAAACTTAAAATGGTTTCAAACAATACTAAATTAGTTTTAAAGAAATATTTAAAGATATGTAAGATGTATATAAGGGGACAACATCGTTCCCATTTGGCATGTGGTAAAACCTATGACCAATCCTTAACTCTAAACGCCCCCTTAAGCTTTAAAAATGTGGTTCCTTTTTAGTAATTAGAAGTTCAAATTAAACACCACTCGTCATTTTGATCGAAACATCTTATATGCATAACGATGTGTAGGCTCGATGATAGACTTGAGAAATTAGAGTTTGACTTATTTAATATTGATTCACTTCTTGAGGTCTATCATGATAAAAACGTGCGTTGACTGTGATGTTTTTGTTGCTCTGTCCATCAATTTTCATTAAGCTCTTGATACGGTCAATCCGTGCTCTAATCATCTGTCGACCATGAATTTTATAATCTCAAGTTCTTCAACATAACCACACCATACCTGACATAGACATTGCACGACTCGAGCGTAACATCAACCCTGATGATGTTGATCTTATGCTATTTGAAAAATTATATACTAGATCATTTTAATTTATAGGTTATACCTATATAGCATATACATGATAAATTAAAAAAAGAGAAATCCCACTAGATCCTAAGCTCATCTATATAATGGGGTGTGACAATGCAATAAAACTGTATATAATATTTAACATAACTTTTTATAGTTTCAAAGGGAAGTGACAAAAAAAAGTTAATTAAGAACCCAAAATAGTTTGAACAGAGTTTGAATACACATGAGACCATGAAATGATGATGACAAACAAGTGCGATGGATATATAATTAAAGACACCGTTGCAGACGCCGCACCGATCAACCACATATACAAACAATAACAAGAATAAAATAAAGTATAACCTAAAAATAACAAACATCAAAAGATCTAACATACCTATACACTTAACAACTAAAACACTAAAAAACAAGATCATACAAACGTCATAAAAAAATAACATAATTACCTTATACACATTCAGTTTATCATCAAATCACTATTAAACATTTTATGTTAGCATCAACTGACACGTCCAACACAACATCAAAATTAAAACACCAACCAAATCAAAAACACCTAAAATCAAAAACCCTTAATTAAAAACTCTAAAATGATTCCAAATAATTATAAAAATAATATTAAAAGATATGCTATATTGATCCAAGGGGACACAATATCTGTCGTTCCTATTTGACCTGTGAATGTGATCAAACTTATCTCTAACCCTAAACCCCCATCCCATGTGATAACGTCGTCTCTTATCTCCCCTTCATTCAATCCCTCACCCCCTTTCTTCGAATCTTGCCGACCTATTTTCCTTTCTTTTTCCCCAAGCAAATAACTTTCAACCGATTCACACCCACATATAATAATCATATTATTCTCTATGAGCACCTTCAAAGTCATCGCTTCTACATCGTCGCCGTCTCTCCGTTTACTTTGCCCTAATTGATGCAAATCTTTCTGTTTCAGAGACGGCGACTTCATCAAGAACCGATCTACCCATCGATTGATTCGTTTTGTGCATCAAAACCCATCTTGATTTGGTGATTTTGAGTTGGGATTTGTTGTTGAATCTATCTTTTTATACAAGGGTAAGTTATATAATCGCTTGATTTTGGGGATCGGGGTGTTTGGTTAGCAGATCGGTGTTGGGTTTGGTTATTTACTTGTGTTTGATCGGGTTTGTTGGGTTATGGGTTGATGAATTGAAAAAGTTGCTAGGGTTTTGTCTGGGTTGATGAGCCCTTGATTTTTAGGTTAGAAATTGAGAGGTAATTGTGGTTGAAGTATGCAGATCACTTGTTTTTGAGTCTTATCAAACCATATGTTGTAGGGTTTAGTGAATTTTGAATCTTTTTTGGTGATTTTTGGTCAGCAAACATATTTTTTTGGGGGTTGTTTGATTTCTTGTTTTACATACACAGTCAACTATGTGCAAGTGTATGAAACGTTACACAGTCAAATATGTGCAAGTGTATGAAACGTTTGAAGTTTTTGTTTTTCAAAATCTTTGCTTTTGTAAGTTGTTTAGATATCACTTATGTCTTGAGGTGCATGGATTTACAAATTTCATAAATAGTGTTTTGATAATAAGTAATTTTAGTTCAAGTGTTGCAGTGTAATTGTCATGGAACTTTGAAACGCCTGTTTAGATGCTTTTGTGTTCATCTTGTGAATAATTTTCTGCGAATGGTTAAGTTGTAGATGTGTTGTTGACTAAGAAGCAAGTAAAGTATGAAAATTAGTAAAGATATGGACTTAAAACTGTAAGGACTGCATGAGATGAATAAAATTGTTTCTTTTTTTTTTTTTTCTGATTACTGATAATAACTAAGAAGTAAGAACTTACTTGTTTTTTACCGTTTGAATATGTGACTATTCAACTTTTGTCACTTATTCGCGAGAAAGTACAGGAAGTTTGTTAATTCGCTGGTTTTGAGTTCTTAAGAACCTAATATATCGTTTTAAATGGTTGTATACAACAGATAAAATATCCTTTTTTGTGATTTTGGAAAACAATATTTTCTGTTCTTTTTATTTGAAGCTTTCACTAGTTTATGTTCCTCTGATAAAAACGGTATGCTTATGATTTTAAGGATTCAAATGTAGTTTTGAAAATTTAATTCGACATCCATATTTTTGGTATTTTGCTTTTCAAAAGATTTCCAGCTTAATTAGACGAACACGTATATGGTTGTATGTGTCTGCTCTTAATGTGACAAAATGAAAACGTTTCTTGTTGGATTCAATATACAACATTTACGAATGTCTCTCAAATGATATATATTGACTTTCTTGACCAGAGATCATACAAGAATGTGTGACGTAAATCTTTTTGAAAAAGAAAATGTTCTATGTGCCTACTCTTTTTATTTACGAAATCTGATGAAACATTTTTGTTTTTAGTGTCATCTTCGTTAGAGCTGTAATTACTTTATGATGGTATTAGAAATTTGTCGACCTAAAGCTATGACAGGGATATGGTCGCATAGTGATGAAGTGAAGCTGATCTCTAAACATGGTATGCTCTCAATATTTGTGGCGATTCTTGATTTTGTATGATTTTTTACCCATATTTTGTGTTTGTGGACTGTGCAGGATATGACATTTTTTCAGCACTTAGTTTTAATAAAATGTACAAAACACCAAGTAACTTTTAGGCTAGTGTAAATAGCGTTAACCGTGTAGATAAGATGTCATCAAGGATCGTGAAGGTGTCGGCAAATGGTCGTAGAATTATTGTTGATCCAAAGAGGAAAATAGTTACCCAATGCAAGGCTCAAGTAGTAGGTCCCAATAAGTCTCTAAGTGTGAAACCATCATTGAACAAGCTTGGAAAGAGAAAAAGAGCAAATGAATTCAAAGACGGTTGTTCTTCATGGTCAAGGAAAAGTTTACTGAAAAACTACTCTAATTTTATGAGGAGTGGCCTTCCACAGCGGTTGTTGTTCTCGCAAGATGGTCAATGGGTTGACTTTTCACAAGAAGTCGTTGATCTGATCAAAGAAGATTTTCGTTCAAAGAGGGCGGCAATTGAAGTGAAGTGTAATGGGTGTCACTTCATGCTGGACATTCTATATATGATTCAGGTTGATTTGAAAACTGGCGCTCAAAAGCCGATTGCTTGGATTGATGACACGGGCAAGTGCATTTTTCCTGAAATATATTCCAGCTGTCATGGTAATCATGAAGATTTTGATATTGGCGAATCTGCTGCGACCCCTGAAATTAATTTGCATTTGGAAATTGAGCTTGATGGATTAATGAATAATAAAGTTGAGGAATGTGTTGGAGAGTCAAATGTCAAGCGCCTCAAAGTTGACCAGGAAGGCCCAAATAACAGTCGTGCTCTTCTTGTCGAGGAAAAGCAAAAGAGTGATGAATATGCATCTCCTCTTTGCGGAACTAGTTTTGGAACCGTAGACGTAGAAACTGCTAGACATATGTTTATCTCAGGTCTAGGTCTTGATTTGAAAGCTGACCTTCTTGAAGTCAAGAAATATTCTAGTAGCTTTATGGAAGCACAGTTGGAACTCTTCCAGAAACAGGCTGAATTTACACAAAAGCTTCGTGGAAAAGCCAATGTGCAATACGGTTGGTTGGCTGCTGCGGGAGGTGCACCGTCTGGGATTATGTTTTATGGGCACAATGGACCAAAGCTCGGGAAGTATGGCTATGGTGTTCACCTTGCAGCGGTTCATTCTGCTCATAGCAGGTATGAGTAGTAAGTTATATGTTTCTTGATTTTTATTTGCATTTGGTTAACGGGTCAATATGAGTACTTTTGATGTGGGTCAGTTTTGACCGAGTCAGGTTGTCCCACAAGCACTTCTTGAGTGACTTTCCACTCGTTGACCATTACTTTTATTGGCTATAATTTTTTTATATACCCATTTGTGATATTATAGTATTGGGAGAACCTGTGGCTGGATTGAATCATATGCCCTCAAGTTCTTCAAGTCTATATTCATGGATATCGAACCATTTATAAAATTTTATTTTTCACTTGCTATGCAGTGCTATGAACTGTGATGTTGACGAAAAAGGAATAAGGCATATGGTGTTATGTCGCGTGATACTGGGAAATGCAGAAGTTGTTCATGAGGGTTCCAAGCAGTTTTATCCAAGTGATCAATGCTTTGATAATGGAGTTGATGATCTCCAAAATCCTAATAATTATGTAATTTGGAATGTTAATATGAATACACACATTTTTCCTGAATGTGTAGTCAGTTTCAAGATGTCTCCAAAAATCGAAGGTTGTAATTTCTTTATGCTCTTGACAGTTCTTGAAGCCATGGAGCGAAATATTTATATAAATTTAGTTACTATAACTATAACATTGAAAAAATTTTCATTATGTGATTGCAGGTAATCCAGTTGGTGAAGAAAGCAAACCTGATATATCAAGAGTCACTACAACTAATGATCCACATGGACCCTCAAACCAAGATTCCTTTTCGAATAAAATGGTACGTATTTAAACTTTTATAATTTTTCAGAAATCTTGAAATAAACATTTGTCTCTTGAGTTCTTTTTTTCCAGGATAAAAATAGCAGCCCACAATTAGAGAAGGTTCCAAGTGTTGGTTCGAGCACACCCAAGGAGCCTAAATCGCCTTGGATGCCTTTCTCTACGTTATTTGAAGCCGTTTCTGCTAAAGTTGATCCAATGATATGCAATTACTGCATCATTTCTACAAATCTTTTAGGGTATGTAAAGTTATGAGCTTTTGATTTTCTGTAAGCACATGAAATACTCATATTTCAGTTCCCTGTTTTATTAGGCCAAGAAAATGAATCGAGAAGAGTTTATTAGGCGATTGAGATCAGTAGTTGGGGATCAGATACTGAGGTCTACAATATCAGTCCTTCAAAACAAGGTTCAATTCAGTTTTCACTTGATTCTTTGTGGGTAAACACATTGGGTTACCATTCTAACTTCTTTTGTGTCATCTGCAGAAGAATCCTAATTCTGTTAGCACGCCAGAAGCTAAGGAGGCGCAACAAGGTTGAAATCGCCGTGAAGGCTTTTAGTGTTTGTTTTTCTAGGATTTTGACGTAATTGTTGGATGGTGCAAGTAAGAATTTGGTGTTTTTGGTTCTTGTCGGCTTATGTTTTCATAAAGTAATGGATGGTATGGATACTCTGAAATGTTGTTTTGGTTGTAAGGCTCACAGTATGTGAAAAAGAATCAAAATGGGTGAGCGCATTTTGCGTCTAATTTGTTTTTAATCGTTTAATACTAGATCATACTGGTGTTCAAGTATGCTTCCAGGCCATAGTTTGTCGTGTGACGGATATGAATGGTTGATTTTTAGGGTATCGCCAATATATGATGGAATTGCTGCAGTAATATTTTGCAAGTGCATGAGGAGAAATATGCTCTTTGTTCATCAATGCGAGTTTAAGGTTTCAAATCAATGAATCATACTTGTGACTTGGCCTGACAAAACATAAGCGTTAGATCAAGTAATTGGTCATAACAAATTCAGGCCGTAAATGGTCACAACAGATTCCGGCCAATATGGTTCTGATCACAATGAGTTGATTTAAAATGTATGTCAAGAGGGGTTGGATCGTCAGTCACCCTTTTCTTGTATCATAAACTTCTGTGCCCTTGTATTATTAACATCAAAATCCAATCTTCTATAATTATACTGCAGGAGCTTATAATGTAAGTTCTCACCACCAAGGGTACATCTGATGCTTTATAAGCTGGCAATGTTTGTGCTCTAGCTGTAGTGTCACATGTAGGATTCATGGCCCATGAGATCCATCCATAAGCAGTGGACGGAGGCACGAGGAAGCCGATGGAGAGTGTGTATTTTGAAGTGTTAAGGGACC
Source organism: Flaveria sonorensis (assembly GCA_025506505.1). Lineage (NCBI taxonomy): Eukaryota > Viridiplantae > Streptophyta > Magnoliopsida > Asterales > Asteraceae > Flaveria > Flaveria sonorensis. Next base: position 50,332,822 of record CM046425.1, on the reverse strand, counting down.
AGTGAAGGTAAGAATTGAGGTGAGGTAAAGTTGTTGCAATGGTTGCATAGTTTGTTGGTGAATTTTTGTGTGATGCAGAGTTAAATATGATATAATTAATCTTTTTGTGTACAGTTCATTTTGATTATTATCTTTTTTAACACATGTTTTTTGAGGTTGTACTTGATGCTTTCATTCGTTTTACTCGGGCGTACGCAAAATTTTCAATTTTAGATGTTTTGTGAACACAAGAGATAATCATCATTTCCACTTTTTTGTTAACTTGGCCAAGATAATGACCCCGAAAGAGTTCATTAAGATTACTGAGGTCTATAACATCCGTCATCCAGAACAAGGTTCCATTTAGCTAGCTCTTGATCCTTGGTGGGTCAACGGGTTGGATTACCATTCTAACTCCTTTCGTGCCTATTGTGGAAAACTACTAATTCTGCAAGCATGCTGGAAGATGCAATTGTTGGGATTTTGATGTAATTGTTGGAAGATGCAAGTAAGGATGTTTTTGGTTCTGATAAAGCTTATGTTTCATAAATGGCTGATGTGGATACTCTGAAATGTAGTTTTTGTTGGAAGGCTGGATCCCGTGGATGTATGCGAAAACAATCAAATTAGCTAAGCACCGTGTTATGGCTAGTTTGTTTCTTATCTCGGAGGACATTCTAATCATCGTTCTGATCACACTGTTGTGTAAGTACACATGGCTAAAGTAAAAAAAATACAAATTATAAGTATAGTTTTCAGTTAGCTTCTTTTCATTGTTGTGTAGTTAGATCTGTTGGAAATAATAATTAGCTCAAAACACACTTGGTCTTTTGTTAGAATTCCAAGTAAACCCGCATTCAAGTGTGTAAGAAAAGCAAGTAGATATACAAACCAAGTGAATTCTCATCCATATCAAAAAAAACTATTGATATAGTCTGGAAAGGGTCAGATGGTTGCAAACACTTGCTCTATCCTAAACGATTGATAGGCTACCCTCACTGAGACCCTCGGTTCCAAAAGCTTTTCTTGACATGTAAAGTTTAGAATCCAAATAACATGATAACACAAAACATCAAGTGTGGTACACGAAACAACAAAACGATAAGTACTAGTAATGACATCAGTGAGCCACTCATAGCAAAAATGATAAGAGAATCATAGTAGTGACAGGTAAGAATTAAGAAAACAAAGATATACGAATAAGGTTGTACAAATCCTTATGGAAGTACCTATATGAGTATGCGCTTGCCGTAACAAATCTATACACTACGACCGCACAAATGCAAAAAAGTGGCAACCAAAGGTTTAGGACAAGCTAAGTCCCCAAGGAAAAACCGAGAACTCCATTTTACTCTCCTAACCACTCCGTAACTTTTATATGATGTTTCAAAGAACTTCTATCTATGATCATATTCTCCAGAGGTGCAAGAATTATATTGAATTTGCATCATTTTCTTAAATATATTTTCTTTATAATAAAAATTCATTGTGCAAGAATTATATTGAATTTGCATCATTTTCTTAAATATATTTTCTTTATAATAAAATTCATTTAATGAACGAAAACTACAAAAGAACAATGAAGATTGAAGGGAAATATAAGCTCAGATATGCATAAGTTCAAGCCCCAAAAAAAAAAAAAAAAAAAAAAACAAACAAAATGGCTTGTTAACTGAGCCACTTTACACCAGTCAATCGTAACAATCGGTTTTGAGTTTCCAATAATAAAAATATTGAGGGAAAATTAAACCATGAACACCCCTAAACCGAACTAAAAACATATAAATAAATGGATTGTAGAGGTTTGCTAGTGATATTTAAAATCTCATGTGTATCATGAACAATGTTTAATGTGTCTAATGGACAATGTTCTATCTATACGACTAGAACATTAACAAAATGCTTCTAATTCATCGTCAACATATGATTTGAACTCATTGCAAGCAACAACTTCAGTAAAAATGAATTGATGATACATAACAAAACCTATAGATAGTGCTAACAATAACAATAATAACAACACTACCTGTGTTATTTCTTTGATCCTTTCTTTTTACGAGCAACAGCATGGCTATCATCATCATCATCATCAGACTCCTCATCATCATCATCATCGTCATCAACATCCGATGAAGGCGAAGGATCAAGACGAGCTGCATCAATAGCCCAATCGATTATCTTCTTCACCTCATCTTCTTCATCTTCCTCTTCGACATCACCCCTCTCACAACCTTCATCTCTCCACTCACAGAACCCGAAGCAGCTGTCGCACTTGGGGCCTTAAGAGCAGCGAATCGAGCGAACAGATCATCGACATCTTCATGGGCAGAATTGGGTTTCGATTCAGGGTTGTGTTTGGATCTGAGAGCTTGAAATCGACGGTCGAGATCTGGATCGATTGCGTTGGAGTGTGAGGGTTCAGGGGCGAAATTGAATGTGGATTTGGGTTTTGATTTGATGTGGGAATTGAGGGATAGTTTGAGGAGGAGGTCATCTTGTGTTAGTTTTAAAAGCTCTTCGACTTCATCAATGGCGTCGGGCTCCGGTTGTTTCTTTTTTCCGGCACCGGTGGTCTTCTTCATCGCGACTGTTTCGCCCCTTTCCCACGGTGGCTCTAAATAGATACACAACGTTACTAGAGTCCAAGTATAATATGAACCGGTATATACCCGTCGCATCCGTGCGCGACGTGATAAAGTGTAAGCTACGATGTTCTAACTCGTATCCGAATTAATTTTATGTCGACACATAAAGTTAGCGAATTTATATCATCATAACTCTATGAATTTAGACCGGCATGCACATAAGAATAAAAATGTAAGAAATTAGTTTTTTTTAAAGTAAAAACGTACAAAAGGTAAATTTGCGTGCGGAGGCGGTGTGTTAATATTTGTAAAGCTTGGTTTTAACGACTATTACATTAGTACCCACCTCACGTAGAAAAGAATCTAGAATTTTTAGAATCATATTTTAAAGATTGGGAAATGAAAACAAAGAAATACATAAAAAATGAAACTTTGAAGTAATTTTGATGGATTGTACGTTTGTGTTTTGATGACTTGTACATTATCATGCAACTTTTGAGATTGACTGAATTAGAGCAATGGATTAATGAAGACGGAAGTGAGAAAGAGATGAATTAGGGTTTTGAAATTGAAATTGTGGGTTTAGGACGAATAAACGATGTAGAGAGACATGAAGATGTCGATAGAGTAGTCGGGATGATAAGTACAGAATGCTTATTTAAAGGTAGATCAACACGATTCTACAAGATTTTCTTTAAAGGTACAAAATAGATCTTTACATGTAAGTTTATGTAATCTAAGACTCTTAAGTGGTGAGTTCCATTACACTTTCACATTAGTAGTTAAAAGAGTGCAAGATACTACACAAATTAAACACACAAAATCTATAATTTAGATAATCTAATAAAGCAGAATCCCTATGTGCCATATGGTTAATGTTTAGCATGTCCACGTTATCGCCATCTAAACGCCATCTAGGATTGTCCATATGTTATCACCATAGTAAATTACAATTTTGGTAAAAATCTTGATTTCAAATAAATTTTCTTAATAACTCTCATTTAATACCATACTAATGAAGATAATTTCTTTCTATTATTAAAAATACTTTAATGAGAATTAACTTTGTTAAAATATAGTTTAATTTGTAGTTAAAAATTGTTAAAACTAAAATACTTCAAAAAGGTATATAAAAAGGTTTATCTATATTTATTAATAATAAAATCTTTTTTTAATACTATTGTTTATAACTTAAATATGCTTATTATATATAACAATTTCATTGATTTGTTATCTATAACATATATTAGATTATATATATATATATATATATATATATATATATATATATATATATATATATATATATATATATATATATATATATATATATATATATATATATATATATATATATAAAATTTATTATACGATTTTTTATTTTAAAACGTGTAACGTACGGGTATCTAATCTATTAAGGTAATATAATGCAAGATACTACTAAAATCAAACTCAATTATTATACGAACCCAACACAATTATTAAATGCATCCACAAGTCAATTCCTCTTACCCAATGTTCACAACATTGTCTTCACCGTCCTTAACTTCAATAATGAACTCATGCTTAGGTTGGGCAATGAATATGTGGTTTGAGTACATCCAAAAATATTGTAATCACTATATATTCCTCGTATATAGTCACCTTTTTCATCAAAATATTAAAAGCCTTGTAATACTCTGTTTTTGTACTTGTTTGCACAAGTGCTCCCATCACGTCCTCTAACATCATGCTTGCAAATCATGCTAAAATTGAATGTTATCAGTCCATAGTAACTCCCTGATTAATACTCCCATGGTTCGTGTATACGAATTATGCCACTGCAAATGATGTGATCGATACTAGACTTGTTCAAACGTTATCACTTCATTGCAGCTTGTGCATATTCTTAAAAACTTAAAAAGAGGTGATCGATACTAAACTTATTTAATTTGGTCATGGCTCAACGCTTTAAATTTAACTTGTATAATTCCAAGTTAAACCAAATTCACTTTAATTATTTGGTTGACCCAACAAGCGAACTCATTAATTGGACATGGCTTAAAAAACAGATTATTAAAAGCCCAGCCCACACATTAAAAACATTTAAAAGCCCACAAAATTAAAATTTACAAGCAATTATTAAACAGAAGGTAGGATTACTGATTACACAAATGTCATCGTTTCTTCTTCTTCTTCTTCTTAAATGTTACATTCAATGAATCTTCTTAAAATAAAATCTTCTTTAAATTGTTAGCTCGTGCCACAAGTGAGCTCAGGTTGTAAATAAATCGAGTTATGAGTTCAAATTCTCAACTCGATGGAGGAATTTTAATTAATTAGGATTCGAGCTCGGCTTATAAACAACTCTAATGGTTAAAAAAAATCTATAACAATCATATCTTGTGAACAACTTTATCTTCTATCGCAAATCACTTTTTTTCCGTCATTTACCCTTTTTAGTTGTTAAATTGGTCGAGGGAAATACAATTATTGGTTTTCATACCCGGTTTAAAGCTACATAAAAATATAACATAAACAAAGACTCCTTAAAATTGTACATAAAAATCTATAAGATATTCAAAACATTCCTTTAAAGAAATATACTCATTTAAATGTGTCGGTTGGTTACCCTACAACATGCCACGTGGTGACTTCCTATTGGTTCAAATTATTTATTATTTTTATTTTTTTGCTTTTATTGAGTATTTTAACATGTTAAACGACTTTTTTATAACATAATCTTAAGGGGTTAGTTGGTGGAGCTGGTTAGGGTATTACACTTTGAGGCCTGGCACGTCTCTCCGAAACCCACAACTTGTATATTTTCATTTGGAGGTATTTTTGCTTTTTTTAAATCCTTTATATTTTATATTTTTTATTTAAATTACTTTTTTATTTTTATTTACTTTCCTTTTATCTTTTTTGGAAAGAACATTAGGTCACAATGTACGAATTATGATATTTTTTTTAGTTATATTCATTATTCAAAAACAACACCCACCAACTTCATACATTTACGTTGTTTACTTAATTATGTTAGTGTCAGCGGAGTTTGCAGACACTCCACAACACACCATTGCCCACGACGCATTGTATGTATTGAAAAACACAAACGCATCACCACACTAGATCACGCTGCAACACAGCGACAACTTCCCTTGTTGTTATAAAATTATAATGTAACAATCATAAGCATTATTTGATTCACTCTCACAATGTTTCAACTATTTGTGGGGCCATATTTGTCCATCTTTTCTTCTATGAGGAACAAACGTCATGTCAACTTTTTTTTTTCTTTAAGAAATAAATTAAAAGTAAAATTTAAAGGGGTGATTTAAGATAACCAGTGGGTCATGTTCATGTCTATGCGCTGTGAGTTTGTGATGATTGATTTGAGTAAATTTCATATCGAAATGCGAGGGAATTTAATAATGTTGCAACGATATGTAAAAAACTTTAACAGACATTATATGCCTAGAGTTATAAAAGAAAATTAAATTTTGACCTAACTAGATTATAGGTAAGTTTTATATTCAATCATAATGTAGCTAGTTATACAAATAGGTCATTTGGTTTAGTAGGAATAACATGATTAAGTAATAACTTTTTAATAACACCTTTTGGGCTTTTGATTTCAGTTTTACAATGAAATTTGGGTCTAAGATTAACTTTTAAAAATTAGAGTGAAATGATTAATATACCCTTTTGTAACTAAAAGAACCTTTCATGCAATTAACTCTATTAGTCTAAATTAAAATTAAAACCGAACCTCACCGGCCTATTTCCCTCACACAACTTCGACCAAAATGGTTCTTCGACGAAGAATCGATTAAGGATAGGTAGTGATGGTGGCGGGCTTGGAGGTTGAAAGTGAGCTCAAAAGATGAAAACGTTGGTTTTGACAATGCTCTTGGGTTCGATTAGTGTTTTGGGGCAAAAATCAAAATAGATCTGTGGCGACTATGATCTATGGTAATAGTAATCTCAAAGAATAATTTTTTATTTTATAAAATTTTGTTTTTTAGAAATAATATAAGGATTTTTTCTTGATTTATTAAAATACTATTTTTAATCTAAATAAAAATTAAATAATATTATTAGTAATTAATATAATTATTTAGTAAGACCAAGAATTGAAAAAATTTTAATGAGAAGAGATATGATGCTGTCACGTGTTTTTTTTGTTACTATTTTATGAGAGTAGGTGGAGGATATAGATGTGTCAAATAAGTATAGTAATTTTTATAAAACTAAAGAAGTGGCAGTATTTCTTTGTCCATGCGAACATTAACCACTCATTCCTTTGTGTGCTTAATCTATATTATTAATTATTCTTACGATAAATTGTTAATATTGTTGAACCTATAGAAGACAATGAAATCAAGTTTAAGAATAAAAATCATGATTTAGCATATCACAGAGACATATGTAAAGTTCAAAGGATGCTATTTAACCAAAAGGGCAAATCTGTCACTAGAGTTGATGCAATGATCTTTCCTCACTTGTTCCCAAAGATTTGTAGGGAACTAAACAGTGAAGTATTCCTTCACCAAAGTCTTTGAAAAAAGATCCAATATGTTCCCAACTTTCTTTCATCCCATCAAGTCTTTGAAAAGGATACCATATATGCTCCATTTCAACGGTTTATAAAGGGAAAGCTAAAGATACCTCACTTGCACATATCTATTCAAGTGATGCTATGTTAGTTTGAATGGTGAAAGTAAAGGATTGAGTTCTAGTTGTGGTATCTGTTCAAGTTTCTTAGAACCATTTGTGCATTTTTGGCATGCTAACTTTAAGTATGTATAGCATTCACAATCAACAAGGGAATTACTATGGTTTGAATCATATACCTAATTTTGCTTTGGAATTAATTCCTACTTTAGTTTTGTGTTTATTATGGAACAATACTATATGGGCCATTGTTTTAGCATTTTCAAGGGGTGCTGAAAGTTCATGTTTTCTAAATTAAATTTATTCACATAAAAGGTATGTGATGTTTCATGAAATGGGATTCTAGGTTTATGTACTATCATGAACTTAATAAGAGTTTACTTGATCAAAACGTCTTGGAGTCGCAAAAAGTCGACTTAAGTGACGCCTTAAAGTAATAGAGGTAGTAAATAGGTAAACCACCTAGCATCCATTTGGCCTAAGTGATCCAACCTATCTTTGTTATACAAAATAATTTTACAATTATAATTCTTTAACATGTTTGTTCACAGAGTAAACCCATACTTATATTATCTTATTATATTATGAAAAATATTCTCAATACCTAAACTCTTGAACTTAATTGGTTTGGTATTTATAAGGGAACCAATCTTCGTAAACAGTAACCTAACCAACTAGGAATCATTACTAAATTGCAATTCTACATAATTAATACATAACATGACAAACTTATTTAGAGGTCAAGAAAATAAACTCTAATACCACATTCGATCGTTACCCACCTAGGCATTTGGGTCAGGCCACCGATTTGGGCCCATAATAAGGAATTAACCAACAATCATTCTGTAATTTCAAGTTGGAGTTAGGGAGGTCTTTGACCTGGTCAAAGACCTCATCTCTTGGAACTTCATCATTGATAGTGGTTTAGTTCATAGGTCCGCCATTCACTCATTCCTGGATAAATATTCAACTTTAATTTGCTTGTTCTCAATGCATTCTCAGATAAAATGAGATTAGGTGTGTATGTGCTTACTCCTTCCTTAAAACATGGGTTCTTTGTCAATGCTAACGTTGATTTGCCGTCAACCCAGATCCTCACTTTTTCTTCTTTCCATCCCGTCACCTCATTCAATCATTGTTGAAGCCAAATTGCTTGACATGAACTTGCTATGTCCCCTATGAACTCAACTTCTTATGATGATAAATTCATTGAACCTATTGTTAAATTACCATCTTTCTTAAAAAAATTCTTTTTGTCATCATCTAGATTCAATCACTATTCTCTTGGGTATTTCATATTTGATTTTAAGAATTTTTTTTTAAAATTGGGTATTTTCCCGAGAAATAATTGACAAGAGGGGAAAATCTTGTCGGTGTTGCACTTCAGGGGAACCCGCCCCTGCCATGGGCGGGTTCTGTGCATGCATGGGTCAACAAGCAATGGTGCAGTGTGCAATGTGTGTGCATGTGAGTGTGCTGTGTGCATGTGAGTGTGTTGTGTGTGTCAAGTCACATCCGAGGAAGAACTCGCCCTTGCCAAGGGCGGGTTCTCCTCCCCACTTTTACACCACAAATTTCACCTACCATATTCACCCACGATAAATATTTAAACCAACGAAACCATATGCTTTTCGATCCATCTTCTCACACAATTTCAATATAATTTTCTCTGTAATTTCATAGTTCATTTCAAAAAAAAAATGAGCTGGAGAATTACATTAGGTCCACTAAATAACGATTTGTTATTTTTAAATGGTCAACATAGAGCTGATTATTATTTTCGAGATCCAGAAAGTGATGAAGGAATTTTACGTGTTAGACGAGGTGATAAAACTTTTGGGATTACATTAGTAAAGAACCTATCCCTGATAATATTATGAGGTATATAAGGTTGGCTGGTTTGCGGGTGTGATCGAGTGTGGTTATCGTAAACTTGACTGTGCTCTTATCTCGTCTTTGGTGGAGATATGGAGGCCGGAGACACACATTTCATTTACCGGTTGGAGAAACTACGATAACTCTTCAAGATGTATAAGTTTTATGGGGTTTGCCGGTTGAAGGTGATGCTGTTTCTGGCACTGATTATGCTATGAGTGCATCTGAAATTATAATAAGGTTTGAGTATTTAACCAGCTGTACACTCGCTACAAGCACTGTAAGTGGTTATAAGTTAAACCTAAGGTTTATTTTAGATGAAATAATAAAACCATTCCCTAATAATGCCACAGATTTTCAGTGCATCCAACAAGCTAGATTAATTATATTTTTTATAAATGGTGCCACTTTATTTCCTGATACTTCTAGCAACTGGGTGCACATAAATTATTTGAGTCATATTGAAAACTTAAATAACTGTGGTAGACTTAGTTGGGGAAGTGCAGTTTTAGCATCTTTGTATAGACAATTATGTAAGGCAACGAGTGTCACAAATCGAAAGGTTAGTGGGCCTTTATTCTTGTTGCAATTATAGGCATGGGAAAGATTACCTTCTATATGTCCCCAGAAAACTCGATCGGTTGATTTCAGATTACAATATGGTGCACGATATGTTAAAAAAACTTATAAATTGACTATTTTTCCAGTAATCTTATATTTTTCTAGTTAACCGGGTATATTTGAAAACTTTATTACAGATGGACGGGTGAACTTAGTTATGTAAACACCACTCCGCACTGTTTGAGTGCGTATCGATCTCAGCTGCATTCATTAAGCGAGGCCACAATATTAATATTAATCTAGTATTATTTTGTATAAATTAACATTGTGAAAACATATTAATTCATATTTTTTTATATCAGTTTAATTGGAGGCCTTATGATAATATCATCCACCGTGTACCTGATATCTGCACAAGTGGATATCAAAGCTGGAGAAGTGACACATACCTTATATGTTGGGAAGTTGTTGAGCCTCACATTCCAAGTAGGGTTTTAAGACAGTTTGAAATGTTTCAACCAATCCCTACAAGTATGTTACTAACCCGGGAGCAACACACAAATCTACATTCGATTGCTCGTAAAGGTGGTAGAAATAAAAACTGGATACAACATCATAATATCTTTGTACAAGCATGGGCGTCTAGATAAGTCAATTGTGAATGAGGCATACACTAATTCACCAATTGCTTCTGAAGCATACACGAGGTGGTATTTAGAGCGCACTGTTATGTATACAACAAACCCAACTCATCAAGCCACGAACCCTCATGGCTTCCAAAATGATGGACAAAGATTGAGAATGATGGTATTATTATTATTAATTATTTGTTATAATGATTATTATTAATTATTATTATTATTATTATTATTATTATTATTATTATTATTATTATTTTTTAAAATTAAACTTTCATAATGTTATTTATAGATGGATGGGATGAGTCAATTTTATCAAAGACTAGGGGATGAAACGGGAAGGAATACGACGAGCCGTTATATGGAATTTGCACATGCAAACCATATAAGTTATCTACCAACGCATGTGACGCAGAATGTTGATGATACTCAACTTCCTCCTGTCACACAACGTTTACGCAGAAGGGGTAGAGGACGAGGGCGGGTTAGTCGACAAGTTGTTGATGATAATATGGAGCAACAGAATATGACAGAACAAAGGGTTTCCACGGAACAACAGTTCAACTCCCCCTTTTTAAGCCAAATGGGTAACCAAGATTTTTTTTACGGTGGTACCTCAACTACTCAGTTTCCATAATTTATTCAAATGGGTACCCAGAATTTTGAAGAAGGGGGTTCGTCAAATCCTTATCAAAGCCCTAATACTACTTATGAACAATCGTTTCATCATTCTTCCCCGCTACCTTATTACTCTTAATTTCAAGAGATAGCTCAATCAGTTGACCGGTTTTTTAATGCATTTCCTCCTTGCTCATTCGACTTAAATGATGAAGTAACAAACGATAATGATGACACTCATTAGATGTTATTTCATTTATATTTTTAGCGATGTATTTTTACCTTTTAATCATGTAATTTTTTATACTTTTATCTATTAGTTATAGAATGCAATTTTATTATAAAATACAAACATAAAATACAATATTATTAAAATAAACATCCAAAAACTAACATAAAATACTGAACCATTCAGGGTAATACAACAAAGAAGGTCACTTGTGGGTCTTGCGTTTGACTATCTTTTCTGTGAACCATTCAGGGTGACTATATGTATAACGATACTGATAAAACTCTTTTGCCATATAGCGTCGATATCTTGCACACGTGTCTTTAAAATTTCCCTCCATACTTAAGGTTTTTCCTTGAACTAGCTTTTGCATTAACATACAAACAAAAACCCCTGAATCACCACCAAGGTCACCCCCGTCTTTGGGCAAGTACTCCTCAGTAGTTGTGAAAGGCATGTCATCCCTTTTTTCAGGATGAATAAATGGTCCAGTATAATTTTTTTTCCAGTAACCAATCTGTTCCATCAGACAGCAAAAATTACATGGAATAAAATCTAAAATAGGGAGAACTAACTCATGATATAGTTCATGCTATAAGTTATTTGACCAATACTGAAGGATCTCCATTGTATACAAGTTGATTCGGATAAGTAACCAATCTTCTACTGCTTTTATAAGTATTGGAATATAAACATATTGCACTTCCCAAAATGGAGGGTACAACTCATTAGTTCTGTTGGCATATTTAATAGGTTTGACATCTTCCCACACACATAATTCATCCCGAAACTGAGGTGGTAAAATTGTCCGATTCAACCCCGATAGTCCAAATTTAGCAAGCTTTTCACGTCTCATCTGCATCATCCGTTTTACCCAACCTTCTATATGCTGTGATATAAAGTATTAACATCTAATAAATATTATATAAAACTAATTTATTTAACTAAAAAATATATAAGATTTTTACCAATGGAGAAAGACGACCATCGCGTTCATAGCCTAATAAAGCACCCCAAAAAACCTTCCCAAACAAGTTACCACCAAATAGAACTGAAACACAATATGACGCATCCCTGTTGTTGTAGAAGTCAATAGCATCTTTTGACCAATTCTTAGATTATTTTTCATCTGCAACTAAAAATGGTGTATGCACCGGGTTGTTTTCGGATGAAGATGATTCATGTTGCTTCTTAGGCCGCCTCAACCTTTGTAGAATTGAACTCGTCGATCGGAGTTCATGAACTGGTTTTTTACCGGGTTGGTGTGCCATTTTTATGGGTTATTTGGTGTTTTTTGGAAGGAAAATTGTGAAATGTGGTGTTTTTTGGAAGGGAAATTGTGAAATGGTGTGCTATTATGAGAAGGGTGGTGGTATTTATAGGAGTTTTTTGGAATAAAATAATTATTTTTTATTAAACAACATAATAAAATTAAAACAATAATAACCAGTAAACATCAAATAAAATTAATATACAATAATCTCCCCATGAATATGAGTTTGGACAAGTGTTCATGTTATGACCTGTTTGTCTACATATTGAGCATCTACGTATAACTGGTGCATCTGGATGATGAGCATCCATCTCGTTGTGTATCCTTCTCGTGCGTCTCCTACCTCGTGACGTGGTGATGAATCGCCTCTTATCCTTCAACCCGGGTTCGTCCAATAATCAGGGTGATGAAGCGGGTAAAAATGACCGTTATACTGTTCTTGATAAACAACAGTACTATAGACCTGATGAACAATGTTATGAGGTGATTCACCTCTATGGCGGCAAACTGCAATTGAGCACGGAAATCTTTGCATCTGCCATTTACCACACGTGCAAGTTCTGTTTTTGTATTCCACGGTATAATCATTTCCACCAACTTTATTTGTTTGGATCTTTGACAGAACTCTATACCTCGCCTCTCTGTAATCAAACTCTATTCTGATATGTTCTTGCGAGTTAATATCACGTGCATTGAACAAACGCCATATGCGATGGGGTAACGCTGTGTTACAGTTGGCTGTGATTTCAGTATGCTTTCTGAACTGTTTGACTGTTTTCTCAAACGTACAATTAATAATAGCTTTTATTGGCATACGCCTGACACCTCGCAACGTATTGTTAAAGCTTTCTGAAATGTTCGTTGTCAGGTTACCCCACCGACGATGATTTTTATCGTGTAGAAGCGTCCATTTACTCTCTTTAATAGTTTTTAAATATTCCTACGCTTCTGGATTGACGTTTGTCATTTGACTTACACAATAGTTATACTTATTTTGTTGGGTGGTGCTTCCGATAGACCACATAGCCTTTTTAAGCTAGAAACCTTGAACTTTTGCATAAGGTTACTTCGAACATGTCGGAGACAAAATCGATGCACATCATTATTTTTCCACTCTTCAAGAGTATTCACTGCACGAATAATTCCTTTGTGCCTATCGAAAATAACACACAACTTTTTTCCCGAACCAATAGAATTATGGTGAACTGCAATGTGTGACCAAAATTGCTCGAAAAACCAACTCCAACTTTCTACCGTCTCTTCATCTACAGTTGCATAAGCTACCGGCATTACGTACTTGTTTGCATTTTTTACAACTGCAATTAACATTTTACCACGGTAGGAACCTTTCAAAAAAGTGCCGTCAACAGATATCACCGGCTGACAATAACTAAATGCTTTAATTATTGGACCGAATGCCCAAAACACATATTTGAATGTATACTAAGCAGATGTACCGGTCGGATGATGTGACCATTCCATGATAACATGGTTTTTCTCTTGTAATGCGTTGATGTATGTAGGTAATTGCTCAAAGTTACTCTCTCAGCTACCGTAAATACTCTCAATAGCAGCTTTTCTAGCTCGCCAGGCTTTATTATATGAAACATCAACATTCAACGTGTCTTTTAAATGTGCTTGAATTTGCTTGATAGGAAAAGCGATATCCTGACGAATAAAATGGATGATGCGGGTAACAATATCTCTGCATTTGAAACTTCTATTGTTATTACCAACAACAGTACCAAAGCAGTTGTGTGCATTCACCCATCTTGAAATTCTCCACATGTGATGATCGTGGTTCTTGGATGCATACACATACCAGGTACACGGAGGACCATTACAAAGATTATTATTGTAATTAGGGCTAGTACTGTAGCATTTTACTCTCCATCTTGTACGTTTACTTTCAACTACTACAACCTCTCTGTTACATGCAAAATTCCATAACCGCACTGCATGCATTACTTCATCTTTCGATTTAAAGTACATCCTAACACGGATTTCTTTTGACTCTTCATTCCATATATCCATATGGTCTTTATCATCAAAATCAGCAGCTTCATAATCTCTTAACTCTTGAGGATCTTCAGAATAGTTTATCTTCCCGTAAGATCCTGGATTAACATCAGAATTATAATAGTCTGAAACTCCATAGCTGTTGTTGTCATCATTACTAGATTCTTATTGTGACGGGATGAGTTCAGTATCTTCACTACTGTCTGAAATACCATCATCTGACTTATCAAAACCTCCGTTATCATCATCGACTTGATGATGAGAATTGGTTGACGGACCGACTTGATAATCATGTGATCTTACATTGCCTTGATGATGAGAATTACTTAACGGACCGGGTGCTTTTGATACGGAGAAACCGCCTAGATGATCCATATAATTGGATTGTTGTACAGACATCTTCGGCTCAATGATAACGTAAACATTTCCCTGGAAATTTTCAACATTTTCTCCCAAATAATACAAGACTTCTAGACTTGAGTCATTAAAAATTTCAGAGTTTTGAGAGAAACCACCATATGAGTAATATAATTTTATTTTCAAATTATAATACTCTTTTTGAACTTGAAGATGAATATAAATTAAATCAACAAATTCTTCATATAACACTCTATTATGAAGAATAATTGTTGAACTTCTAGTAGAACCATCACATATGATATTTCCATTTTCGAATGAAATATCACCACCCCAAAATAATTATAAAAAATAAGGTCGAGCCATGTTGGGATTGAATACATAAATTTTGTGTATCAAAAATAAAATTCGATATTGAATGTATCAAAAATAAAATTCGATGCTTTATATACAAAAATTTTGGATGGAACGGTGTGCGGTTGGAATTTAGGTTGAGGAGAACCCACTCCTGCCAAGGGCTAGTTCTGTCCTCGATGTGACAGGTGAGGAGAACCCACCCCTGCCAAGGGCGAGTTCTTCCTTGGATGTGACTTGACACACATAACACACTCACATGCACACAGCACACTCACATGCACACACACTGCACACTTCACACACATTGCACCACTGCTCATTGACCCATGCATGCACAAAACCCGCCCATGGCAGGGGCGGGTTCCTCTGAAGTGCAACACCGACAAGAGTTTCCCCTCTTGTCAATTATCTCTAGGGAAAATACCCAAAAAATCTGATTTTAAAGATGGATTGGAGAACATATGAAGGTTCAGTTCTTCATTTAACCTGATTGATCAAACCAAATTTTGGACCAGTAACTGTCATGTATACTCTATAACACACTGTTATGTCGCGATACGTATCGCGAATAATAAGACTTTTTAATTATATCTATATGAATTATAAAAATTGATGAATAGATCACGTTTTGTGTTAAGAATTTGGGCCACCAATTCTTTTTGGTGTTTGGTTCTACCACTTAGGATGTGAACCTTAGTATCCCACAAGCTCGCTGCTTTGCCTTTTAATCTTAATCTGTTGTTGGTTTTTAAGAGAGAGAGAGAGAGACAGAGAGAGAGAGAAAGAGAGAGACACTTGAGAGAAAAAGAGAGAGTGATCGAAAGGAGCCGTTTTCAATGACAAACATTGATGCATAGTACACTTTTGGTCTTTAGCATTTTGGCCACCAAATATTTTTGGTGTTTGGTTTCTACCAGTTAGGATATGGTGTCACATCCCTGTTAAAATGAAAGCACGTGAATGCAACGGAATCATATATCGAGAACACATTACTTTCAAGATAAAATAAATTTGCATTTCTTTTCAAAGTACAAGGCGTACATAATGCATTATCTAAATACCATAACCGGAGATTCACAAAATATAGCTTAAAATGTGAAAAGACAATATGCAAAATCTCCATCAGTACTAATGTGGCTATATCTTTTTAAATCACTTAATTGTTACTTGAACAACATGCTAAAACATGCCGACTAAAATTTGATGAGTTCACAAGTTTGACACTCAATCAAATAACTCAACAAAGGTGTTTACTAGACAAGAAACATATAATAAATTCAATATATGTGAGTCCACAACTAAGCGTACAGACATTTTTAATTGCAGTGTGGTAATCAGTTATGTTTGGAATAATCATTCACTTGACAATATAATTACGCTTGGTGCGACCAAGGCATGAACAAGGGTTTGTCACTCCTTGATAGTAATATACATACATATATATATATATACATATATATATATATACATATATATATATACATATACATATATATATATATATACATATACATATATATATACATATACATATACATATATATATATATACATATACATATACATATATATATATACATATACATATACATATATATATACATATACATATATATATATACATATACATATATATATATACATATACATATATATATATATATATATATATATATATATATATATATATATATATATATATCAATTTATCAGCTCAAATCCATGAGTTATATGGTTGTGTGAGGGATACCAGAGCCTTAAGTGTGATAAATCTTGTCTCGTGTAGTATAAACTATATAATATAAATAATGTATAAAGTACATATGTTCTTATATCAAGTATAGAGTTTAAGTATTATAAGCATGCTTCTCCTAAACATGTAAATGGAAAAAAAAGCCATTAATATTCATTTGATGTAGATGATGATATGGCTAATGTAAATTCAAGAGTATGAAGGTAAAGCTGGTTTAGATCTACACGTGCCCTACAATAGTGAGGACTCTAATAAGGTTCATGGACTAACTCCAACTTGAATGTTAGATCTAGAAATCAAGTCACTGAAGTAGTTACTTTTAAGCTTACATGGGAGGTGATAAATAATATAAAAGGAAAAAAAAGTCTGATTGAAAATATAATTTTGATAGTTTAAATAGATTATTATATATAGAAAATATAATTTGATAGTTTAAAATGATAATTATATATATTAAAATTTTAATATTTCATTAAATCTATCAAGGTTACTTAATTACATTACATTATATGAAAAAGGAAGGGGAGGAATAGGATTTTATTGGGGAGGGGGGTGCCGGGGGTTTAAACATTGGCCATATTTTTTTTTAAAGATTTATGTTTGGTCCCTATGTGATCCACTGGTGATCTACGTTTGGTGTTGAGACAGACATATCTATGAGAGAGACGAGATCTACGTTTGGTGTTGCCAGTGACAGTGGCGGTGGTGGCCGCTCCGGCTTGGCTACCACCTGCATGCCTTCCGTGCAGCCGTTTGTTGGTTCATCGATGTTCGGTGCTGCATGAGACGACGGAGGCGGTCTTCGCTTCGGCTTGGCTGCCGTCTCCTATGGTTGACGGTTCCGATTATAGAGAGTAAATCAGTGGATGCTATTGTTTGTGGTGTCGGCGACGGCGGCGGCAGTGGCCACTCGGCTTGGCCACCGTCTCTTCACCTCTCGTGTCGTCTGCGTTAGGGTTTGATCAGTGGTTGCATGTCAGTTGTTTGGTGCTCTGGTTTGGTTGTCTTGTCACCCCATTGGCAATGCCCTTCTGCTCCTCTGTTTGGTACTTTGTTTAGACACACGATGTTTGCGCGTAGTTTACTATGGCCATCTCCGCTTTTAGATTAAACTGTCTACAACTTGAAATGATGGAGATTTAGTGTCGGTGGTGATGATGAGAAAATGCTCATCTGAGTCTTCTCCGGTGGTGTCATGTTACTATTTCCGGTTTACTTTGGTTTATTAATTAGTTTTTTTTGATGCTGTCGATGAAGACTAGCTTTTGCTCATCTGAGACTATTATTGTTTTTAAATTAGGGCCGTGATGATATTGGTGTAGGGGTATCGGTTTCTTTAACGATGCTACCATTGACGGTCAGTAGCCGTAATTGAACACCTCTTCTGAGCCCAACAGTTATCTTACGTGCGCAACGCGCGTGAATGTATAAACTAGTTTATAAAAGATACTAGAAGGAACTTAAATTAAAATTCTCTTATAAAATTAGTAAATTTATCTAGTTAAAAAACTGACTATAATATATAAACTTGGGACACAAATTTTACTTGTCTTTTCTACTATAAATATAAGATTAAAAAAATATCAACCATTATAAAGTACTATCATTGTAGATTTCATAGTATTATCCAACTAGCTAGTATTTCCTTTTTAATTCTTTTTGTTTTTCATTTCTTCCTTTCTTACCCTCACATCCACAGAATAAGAAAGCTCTCTAAGTTCCCTCTCCTTCTCTCCAAGTGTCACTTTCTCATATATATTTCACAAGACAGATGCAATCCTTCAATTCATACCTTGTCAAGAATCACCATTGATGGCAACAGTATCCAATCTAAACAAATCTTGAACTCAACATCATTAATCCTCCCTCATCATACTCCATATCATCACTCATCCACTACTAGCTCATGATCTTCTGTAAAACAATCAAGAATCAACAACAAAAAGATAGTGTGTGTGAGAGAGAGAGAAAGATTTGAAAGTGTAATGGAGCTTTTTCCAGCACAACCAGACTTATCTCTCCAAATCAGCCCACCAAACACCAAACCCACTTCACAAACATGGACAACAACAACAACAATTGATCAAGATCACCATGATTTGGATTTAAAGAACTTCTGGAAGACAGCTTTCAACTCACAACACCATCATACATCAACAACAATGCCTCATGTAGCACCATCTATTGGGCTCAACTCACTCCACCCAACACATTCCAACAATCCAAACCTAACCCAAAACAGCCATCTAGGGTTCAGATCAGAGCTAGGGTTCTTGAGACCCATAAAAGGGGTTCCTGTTTATTACCATAATAATATCAATCCTCATGATCAACATCAGTCTTTACTACTAGATGCTTCTTGTACTCTTTCTCCCACTCACAGTAGTTCATCCTCTTCTCTAACTCATGCCAGTAACATTACTCAATCAAGATTCATGTCAACGAGGTTTTCGGCTAAGCGAAACATGAGAACTCCGAGGATGCGGTGGACAACGACCCTTCATGCTCGGTTTGTTCATGCTGTTAAGCTCTTAGGCGGCCATGAAAGTATGTTTAAACATTTCCATAACCTATGTTAATTTAAATATTTTTAATTCCTTGTTATGCATTTTATCCATTGGTGATGATTAATGTTGTTGTAATGAGTTTAGGAGCAACACCCAAGTCAGTTCTTGAGCTAATGGATGTGAAAGATATCACTTTAGCACATGTTAAATCTCACTTGCAGGTAAACCCACCTTCTCATTTCTCCAATTATTTCAATATAATAAATTTTACTTGTATTATAATTAAAAATGATCAAAGTTGTTTTAGATAGGTTTGAATGTTTAGTTTAATGAAGAATCTTGTATTCTTCAAAGTTTATCAGAATTCATTACTTGTGCAGTGTATAATATATATGTGCAGATAAAGATGCAACCTGAGCTATCTTATATAATATTTTTTTACCTGAAACAATGAGAAGAAGTATTCTGTCTCATTAGAAAAAATTATAGCTTTGTTATTTAATTAGGTTAAAATTTTACAAATTCCGATGCTTGTTAGTTTACCTGCAGACAGGTATTTCTAATTCTTGGCACCTGTTTTTCTCCTGCTATTGCTGTAGACCTGACGCTTCTCCAAAGCTATAAATTGTCAATCAAACTTTTCCAAAAAAGTTAGCTAGCTATAATTGTTTATTAAGTTGTGTTAAACGTACCTCATATTTATGATTTTACTCCACGTATCCTCATGTACGAGCCTTTACAAAAGTTGAACACATGTATGTATGCGGCTTCAAACATGTGTATATGAGCTTATAAGGTCTGAGGTTTATTATCGTAACGGATATTTTATCATATATAATATTTTTATCTAACTAAAGAAAATTTTACCGAAACATAAAACCCATGTTCGTTTTGAAAATATAAATTATATAATTTCTTAATAGTCAATTGGTTTGATAGTTTAGTGATTAGAGTTAAAAGACTTTTTAAAAACTACTCACGTTTAATTTGATTACAAGTAGTTTGAGAGGCTTAATTCAATACTTTGATATTGTTGTCAAGCTTAATATTTGTTTTTATTAGGCAACCACTAAATGTTTTTTTAGTAACATAAATACCAAGGTAATAGTTCCATATTTTTCTACATATGGTTCAAAAGCTCTTTCTTGATTATGTTTAAATATATATATCTTTTAATATTTGGTTACTAAATTATAACTTATTTATTTGAAATATATAATCAAACACTTCAATTAATATGAAATCAAAATAATAATAGTATCTTTTATCTACAAGACAACAAAAACCAAGAAATCAAAACCCGGACACATAGCCCAAGTTAAGACAAGATTACACACAATCCATGACTCCATGGAGAGGTCTTTTGTGTTTTGTTTAATATATTTTTTGGTAACAAATGACATATATATATATTATAATATATATTCTCCTTTTCTGATCAGAACTTGAGATTTGAAAGGTACAGAAAACATCATCATTATTCAATGATATGTGTAGATGCATGCGTATGTATGTCTAACATAAATAGACAATAGCGGTTCATAACCGTAGTTAAACATGGTTGAGTCAGTTAACCCGACTATCACCTGCATGGGCATGCACCATAAATATATGCAGTTTCTGTTCATGGTCACGTACATATGTGGTCATTACCTCATGGTTGTACGTGTGAAATGCTTATGCATATGTTAACATTCTGACATGGTTCAAATTCTTACATAGATAAAAAAATTGATCTAGTTTAATAGTAGAAATATATGGGTGTGTGAGTCGTAGTTTAAAAAAAATATTAAAATTAAAGTTAATTTCATTTTGCTCCCTAAGGTTTAACAAAAGTAATTATGTCTCTCTAAAGATTAAAACTATCAATTTATCTTCGAAAGTTTCATAAGTTATTTCAATTTCAGTTCAAAAGTTTTATTATTTAGGATTCATGTTGAAACATTGATAAAACTTTTGAACTAAATTGAAACAACTTATGAAACTTTTGAAAGTAAATTGATATTTTTAATCTTTTGGAAAAAATAGTTATTTTTGTTAAAACACAGAGAGTAAAACCGAACTTAACTCTTAAAATTATTTCCATCTTTCCTTTATTTCTTTGACTTTCTCGCCCCTCTATTCATTTTTTTTTTCAAATTATAAAATGCAAATATGTAATAATATATATATATATATATATATATATATATATATATATATATATATATATATATACACACACACACACACATATACATATACATGCACTTATTCAAAAAAGCATACATATAGCATTTTTAAAATTATATCTTAAAAATATTAAAATTAGAAACGGTTGATTTATATAATAGTGAGTAAAAGAACTAAAGTGGTTATTAATATGTCTTAATATATTTTTGGTTCTTACTAAAATGCACTATGTGTGTGTCAGTGTGTGAATAGTGTTGAAGGAGTTACATATTGCAATATTTTCTAGCAATTATTATTTATACAACATACGGTCTCATAATTTCTTCATAAGATGATGAGAAGAAAAGACAGAAACTGTACAAATGGAAGTGTTCTAAGAGATTAACTCCTTTTGTTTTTCAGATGTACAGAACCATTAAAGCAACTGATAGAGCAACAGCTTCTTCAGGTTATAAATCACTTCCTTTGACTTTCGTTTTCAATTTCCCTGAAGTGTACGACCATTGCATTTATTACATTCAAAAGAATGGTGTCTAACCTATAATTAACTTGGGCAATTATCAGATGTTCATGGAAATGGAGCATCACGGGAAATCTGTGACGATGTATTGCTCGACATTCGAAATGTAAAAAGGACCGACTCATCCGCGGAACATGAAGGAAGTCTTAAGGTTCGTCTTGGAAAGGATCATGAGTATGGACTTTGGAGTAATTCTTCAAGGTTAGCCCAATATTTTCATTTCACTTGCACAAAAGGAACTTTTTGTCAAAACACTAAGAAAAATACATTACTGAATTGAACACTTATTGCTTATTAGAGCTTTATACTCATATTTCTTGGCAAAAATCAATTTTAATGCTAACAATGTTCATAGTTGTTTGATATATGGTACATATTCAAGAATGATATTATTAGTATCATTTTATTTTTAGTTAGGTTTGTATTATGTAGATGTGTCATACTTAGTGATTTTACAACTAATTTAGAATCAGTAGTAGTAATAGTAGCACTAGCAGTATCAACAATAGAAGCAATTAGTAGTACTCTCTTTCAATACATATTGTACACTGGAAATTTAGATTACTTGCAATTATTTCAACAATACTAAATATAGAAAGAAAATGTTAACAACCATCTTTAACAAACTAAGCCAAAGATGAGCATATCTCTTTCCCATAGATTTTTTTGGGTTCACAAGGTCATTTTATGTGGGATCCACTACTTGTTAAACTTGTTGTTAAAGCTAAGATCTTTAGGGTGAAGACCCTTCACGTGAGTAATTTTTGGGTGCTAAATTTGCTCTATTTGAAACTTCAGTCTACTTTCTATCTGTTTATATCTATGTATCCATTTTTATCCCTCTTTCATCTTGTATGTCATGGGTAAAATATGGCATTGCACATGGGATGATTTTAACTTTACCTTAAGACAGTGAGATATGTTTTCTTTATACTAGTTTGCTTTTTCTCTCCTTTCCTTCCTTCTGCATGGGCTTCCCACTGATTGGCAATATTCCTCTCAATGTACTGGTCTTTGTAGCAGTGAAGCTTGGTTGCATGGCAAACATAAAGATTCTCAAGTAAATGTACCATCTCTAAAGGTAGATCTTATATATATATATTGTGCTCTTTTTGTTTTATAGTTGAATGTATTTTATATTTTCTAAGTGTAGAAGAATTTCCTTTCACCACTTTTGATAGAATTCTATTATGCTCTAGCTTTATTTAACAAGAATATTATCTCATGTGAGATAAAGGAGTAGAAAAGATGAAAGCTTTAGTCAAGACATCCAAGTATATTAAGGCTTAAAATTGCTTTTTCTAAGCTAAGGGAATTAAGGCTAAAGCATATCATAGAGCACACTTTAAAGGGTGGAACATCTCCGAACCCTAAAAGCGACCACTACAATGATCGTGGAATATATATATGTATATACACTGATATTACACACATAAAGACTAGAATAGGAACATGAGCTTGACCCTTAATGGAATGCCTTGAAGAGACTACATTGAGAATTTTTAAATTGCAAACCAGTTAAAAGTGTGTCAAGTATGTTGCGTTTCATTGCCTAATGGAGTGAGAATTTCTACTGTCTTTGTTCATGAAAAGAAACACATTCTGGATATTTGGATATACTATATGTTAAGGGCCGGTGGATGCCACTTGATTCTAGGTTATAAGCTAGAGATAGTAATTCATATATAACCTTTAGTACTACCTCTAGCTTGGCTTCATTTTTAACTCTTATCATGAGAATTGAATTTCCTGTTATTTTCAACATGCATAAATACATTCTAATGAGACATTGATGAGAAAAAACATGCTTTTTTCCTATTTTAATTGATATATAGTCTTGATACATTGATGTTATAATTTTCTTTCAGAAAGAGACCAATCCAAAGGGCATGAACTTTGAGAGATTACAAGACATGATCTCACCAAACCATTTCCCCATGAATCTAGAGTTCACTTTGGGAAGGCCACAATGACATGATGCATGTTGGTTTTTGTGATAATGATGATGACTATGATGATGATATTTAACATATAGATTGTACTTTTCATTTCAGTATTTATGTTTTTGAATGGTAATTGCTGGTGAAAAAGATCCAGGTCCCCACTATGAAATCAGAAAAGAAAAAGCAAAGGGAAAGAGAGAAGTAAAGACAGAAGGCAACAAAAGGGAAGAGGTTTTGAAAAGCATGCATGTCCTTCCCATTTAAATTTTGATCACCATTAATTTATATATTTAATACATGGAAGAAAAATGAAATCTCAATCTTTATTGGTTTTTGCATGAGAGAGGGGCCTTTAGCTTTGTTAAAAGGACAATGAAGTGATCTTTGGTAATTGTAGTGGAACACTTTACATAGAGCAGGAAAAGGAAGAGTATATTTTTTAAAAAGGTGTAAGAGAGAGCTCCCTCTTCTTTCCTTGGGAGGGTCATATGCTTACTGCTTACACTTGCTAAAACAAGAAAAGTAAAGAAAATGATAACATCTACCTAAAAAGAGAATTAAAGTATGTTTATATGCCATTGATTTTATATATTCTAAGAGTTATAATATATACTAAAATGCAAGCTGAGTGCTACAGTAATGTTTTTTTTCCAGAGGTAATTGTCAAATAGATATTATGAACCCTAAGAACTTTTGGTGTTGAGGGTTGTGATGACTTCAACTTTATTTTGCCTAAGATTAGCATTGGTTGCGCATGAGTTTAAAGTTTTGGATGAATCTGTTTTGTCATTCGAAACCCTAATGGTTTTTGTGTTAAGGGTTGTGATGGCGAGTATGTACTCATCCGAGTCTCAATTTCATTTGGAATCTGAAAACATTGTTTGTATATGGGTATGAGATTCAATGAGTTTTATTTTGTTGTTAGATGTTCATGCTAAACCTTAATGTTCTGAGGTGCTCAGAGCTATGATGATAAGCATTTACTCATCTAAGCCTAAGTTATATTTTAAATCTTATATTATTTGCCTAAGAGGTTCCATTTTGAAAACTTAAGTTTCATTTAAAAACTTAAATTGTTGTCTAACCATAGATGTTCCATTTGAATCCTGATATTGTACACATAAACACGAAAGATTGAACGTGCCTTCATCAAATACTTTCATTTTGATTAAAAATATTTCAAAAATAAAGTATTCTCTTTTGTTGTTTATTCATATATAATTAATAATTAATAATTCATAAAATCTCTGTCATTACACTAAGAAGACATCTATAATGTCATCTAGCTTTCAAAAAACCATCATACATATCTTCAAAATAATTAAAAGCTCTTACCCATTGTAGATGCATATATATGATATACACATTTTGCATAAATTTAATATGTTATAACAAATGTATATTTGCCTATTTTATACAAAATATTCATAGTACAACACACATTCCTAAAAGTAAACATATTACACCAGGAAACATACACAATAAAACATGCAAATATATCGTAAAAGAAGTTGAAGCACATAAACATAGTGGTAGGTGCACTTGCGTGTTGTTGCAACGTTTAGTGCAAACGGAAGGTAGAGACTGGTGATCAGAGACTTCAAAAACTTATGTAAATGTGCCAATGTGGTGTGACACGTTCATGTATTTCTTGAAACACTCACTGATAAAATTATAGAATTTGAAGTAAGATTTTACATGAATTAATATATGCAAATTGGATTTTAATAATCCAAATTAAGACCTATTGGCAGATTATTCATACTATCAAATTAGCCGATAATAATCTCAACTTTCAGCTTTGTTACAAATCATAACCTTAGTAGCATATTTTTTATTGATTTACACTTGATTTTCACTCGTTTTTCATTTCATTTAATTATGTGTCTTCTTATTTTACTCACAATCACTATTATGAGTAAAATCAAATGAAAATAAAGTGTAAACAAATAAATAATTATGTTATTAGGATTGTTCTTGACAACAAAACTAAAAGTTGAGATTATTATCTGTCAATTTGATAATATGAATTATTAACAGCCAATAAGTAATAATTTGAATTTTAAAGATCCAATTTGTCATTAATATAATAGCAACAGTAAATAATTCTTTGAGAAAGTCCATTATTAAAATACCCAAAATATTAAAAAGAAATCTAAGAAAATAAAGTAAAAGAGTAAATGTGCTTTTCCTTTGGCAACGGTTGCATAAAAACAACTGGAAAAATAATATTTTGGTAAAGACTAGCTTTTGTCACCTTTTCTTCTCTCCATAAATTGCCTCACTTTTCTCTTTATATTACTCATATTTGCATACGTTGATATGCTTTTAATGTACAAAACAAGAAGTTATAGAAATTCATAATTAATTTCTTTTTTTAGGTAATATCCTTTGTTTCATAATTTTGACAATTACGATAGTCATCAATGAACATCCTAATGCTAAAGCAATATGTACTTCCAACCACATAGTTATGTGTCTAAATCTTGTAAAATGTTGGTGAGATGATATTAGAAGTAAAACGGTTAAGAGGTCTCTGAGCCCTAAATCATTTGGTTTGGGAGGAATTATCCCATGGCTTTTCACAAGTGAAAGTTATGAATTCGAGTCTCACTTGATTTAATATGCCTCAAGTGAGCCAGAGATTTTATCACAATAGGTTTTTAGATGGTGGGTTTCTTTTGAAATGATGGGCTGATCGAGTCATCTGAGTTGTCTGTGTTCGAATGTGTGAGTGAACTTATAGTATTTGTTGGTTGTTGAGAGAGAAAAAACAGAGGAAAAGAGAGATAGACAGATCGTCCGTTAAAAACCCAGTTGGGTTCAACATTTATGACATGTGTATCATCTATACTAATAAATGATTACATGTGGTAACACATGTCATCATCAGATTTCACCACACAAAAACTTTTTCCGTCTATACTCCTTTTAACAAATTTTCCACAAATCATGCTATATTTTTTATTTGAAGTTTTATTTTATTTTCATTTTTTAACTACAAGTGTAAAGTTTTTATATTTTTTAACTACCTCAATCACCACCAACCATTTCTAGGAATTTTGAATCGATAATATCAACCATCTTAAACCGTATTTAACCCGTTAAACCTTATGATAAACGATAGAGTTTAAATATATTTGTTTACATATTTGAATTATATATTTATAAATTTTAACCCGTGTAATACACAGGCTAATAACCTAGTTACTATATATGGGGCTATAATTATAGACACGTTATTGGTTTAACTAAAGGGCCATGGATTGTTTGAATGTAAAAACAAAAATTAATCCTGGTACAACATGCTCTTATACGTGAATGACTAGCTTTAATAAAAACTTGTATTATTCGTTTTGAATAAATAGTATATTAAATATGATAAAAGGTTATTAATTACAAAATGATATTTTAAGATAAGATATAAGTGTAATCTTTATTATTATAAATAGAATACAATTTTTGTTTCACAACAAACGTTTTTAAAAAATGTCATTTTAAAAACCTTTTTATTATAACTCCTAAGTTTAATTATATTTGTTTATAAAAAATTTACTTTTTAAAAGCATTAATTTTAAAATATTTCATATTTTTAATATAGTTTAATGTTTTCTAAAAAAATTATTTTATAAAAATTGTTTTCTTTAGAGTTATATTAACAAAAAGATCTCTTTCTTAATAAAAAAATAATAATTTTAATCTAAAAAAATAAATAATATTATAAGTAATTAATATAATAATTTAATAGGAGAGAGAAAAAGAAAAAAATTTGATGGGGAAGAATATAACGTTGTACCGTGTCCCCTATAATTACCTTTTTATCAGAGTAGGAAGATTTGTGAGGTTTGTGCTACTATGAGACAGAAGTACGCATCTTTACCATGAAAGTTTTTTTTATTTTTTTTTATACTTTAATCACTAAATTAACAACTCAAATGCCATTCTATTATATTATGTAATTATATATATCTTAAAAGTGTATTATTATTGTCATCTCTTTAGTCTTTACCACTTAAATTTCCCAAGTTCAATCCAAGCCCACACCACCGGCTTCCGATTCACTTGTATTTTCTATTTATTATTTTTGAATTTTTAATTTTTTTATGTATACTTTTTCATCTTCTTTTTTAGCTTGTTTCTATTTAAATAAAAAACTAGTATTTTCTATTAATAGCATACATTTACTGTAATACAATCTCAGATTCACTTGCATTTTCTATTTATTATTTTTGAATTTTAATTTTTTTATGTATACTTTTTCGTCTTCTTTTTTAGCTTGTTTCTATTTAAATAAAAAACTAGTATTTTCTTTTAATAGCATACATTTACTGTAATACAATCTCAGATTCACTTGCATTTTCTATTTATTATTTTTGAATTTTTAATTTTTTTATGCATACTTTTTCCATCTTCTTTCTTAGCTTGTTTCTATTTAAATTAAAAAATAGACTTTTCTTTTAATAGCATACATTTACTATATTACAATTACTAATGTCGGATGTCATATGCTACTAACCACCATTTTATTTTTAATACAAAATATAAATATTATTATCATATTTGTTTTCGTTTCATAGTTTTGCTTTTACATTAAATATTTTATTTTCCTTTTAATAAATAAAAGGAATTGACAATTATACAACACTTATTGATTAGCATAATGTATCGTCTACCTCGCGGCTTGGGATTGATATCGAGGAACCCTAAGACTTGCTTCGTGTCACTTAACGTTTATTTTCACAACAACGTTACTACATGCGTATTAATGAGTTATAATATATTTAGTTAAAACTAAGCCGCAGCAAAACGGATTTATTTTATTGTATAAAGTCGTAGCACATGAATTTACGTTAATGTTTTGGATTTTACTTTAAAGTTAAATATTATCAACGTATTTAAGTTTCCAATGTTAATATGTTTAATAGTTTTAAATATTAATGTCGTAGTTATAACACGCGAGTCTAATAATAATAATAATTATAATAATAATAATAATAATAGTTTGTCAATTACCATGATACGAGAGTAATAGTTAGAGCTTGTAATCTTTTAGGTCTCAGAGTTAAAACCTGACACAAGGGGTATTCCTATAGTGATAGGTTTCCTTTTTGATGGTGTTATTGGGTGAGTCAGGTCTGAATCATCAAAATCAATATAGACGGTTAACATCCCGTCTCAGTAAGGCTCACTCGAGTATCAGGATAATTCCAAACGTCGCTGAAAAAATTAGTTTGTCAATTAACAGCCAACGGAGCAAAATTGCTATTTTAAAAGGGGTAAAAATGTCTTTACAGGATGTTGAAGACTACATGGTACAACTGTAGTAGACCATCTCCAATAGAACATTTATCAAGTTTTTTTTTGTCATTGTATGTTTTTAAGACACAAGTTCTTCCCTCATAAACTACCAAAAATGAGTTGGTGTGGGACTCTATGTGTATTATATACATAAAATATTAAAGAAAGAAAAAATGAGTGGTTAAAAATAAAAAAAGATGACGGTGATATGGCAATATATTTAAGTTTTTGTTATTGTAAGGATTTTTCAAAATTTTAAAAATTTGATGTTTTTTAATATATTAGCTGAATAGACATTTTTTTGGTTTTTAATGCTTTATATTGGTGATGGTATAAACAATGATGTACAACTTCAACTTCTGGTCAGAAAGTCAAATTATTTAGAGTTAATTACATGAAAGGTCCTTGTGGTTAGGTCTGTTTTCACTTTCGGTCCTCAGGTTTGAAAAACTACAAGGTCGGTTCACAAGTTTGACAAAACGTAACACATTCGGTCCCCAACTTGGATGTCTGTTATCTTTTTTCGTTAAATGTCTGTAAATGACCAAAATACCCCTAGCAAGACCATCGTCACCGCCACCGCAAACCATCGTCGTCTCCCTTAGGCGGCTGCCTCACCACCATCGCCCCAACACCGCCATCAGCCACTAGACCACCTCACAATCTCCACCAGCGCATTTCATCATCACCACTAGACCACCTCATCGAACCATCGGACCACCTAAAACAGGCTGATTTAGTCGATTCGTTTCTCATAGATTCTTACAGATTTGTTGCTCATCTTAAGTTCATCACCAATGGCGATTCAATTGATGGTGGGGGACGTCGATTTAGTCGATGGTGGTGTGGGAAATTCAATCGAAGGTAGGGGAGATCAATTCAGTTGATGGTCATGGTTGATTTAACTGAAGGTGGTATCATTAATCGATTTTTACAGAAGGAAGAAGAAGGATGAGGGTGGCGGAGACTAGTGGCTTTCCAGTTGAGGAGGGTGGCGGTGGGGCGATGGTGGTGGTCGGGGAATAGTTGTGTCGAGGAAAGGGGGGGGGTGGGTCATGGATGGAGATGGTGGGTATATGATATTTTTATAATATTAAATGTTATTTTATATTTATGTTTTGTTTTTTATAAGGGTAGTTTGAGTATTTTTAAAAATTAACTGAAAAGTTAACGGCCCATCCAAGTTGGGACCGAATGTGTTATGTTTTATTAAACTTGTGAACCGACCTTGTAGTTTTTAATCTGGATATCAAAAGTGAAAACAGATTAAACACAAGGACCTTTAATGTAATTAACTCAATATTAAGAATGATTACACAATCCAACATTGGTCCATGGTCTTCTTTGTCACACGTGTCATCATCCCAGTGCTCCGATTTGGACAAATGAACGCCACTGCAGCCGTCAGATATGTTCCCACCAAAACTGACCCTTTTCTTTTGCAGCTCAGCAAAATTGAAGGTGTTTAAGGAATTATATAAATTCAAAAAATATTTTTAAAAACATAAAGAAGGAGATAAACTAGTATTTGTACCTGTCGCGCGTTACGACGCTATCGTACGCGACATGATAAAATATAGACCACAATCGACTCGACTTGTTTTCAAACTAAATTTACGTCAATACATGAGTTATTTTCAATTACGTCCAAACGTCGATTTACCTTATTTTATATCGACACGTATAAAATATGAATGCAAGAAATTTTCTTAAAGTGACATTTTATATAGTTTTTAAAAGGTTGTAGGAGTGAAAGTGAAAAGATCGAAAATAAGACGTATATAAAATAAGCACATGGGCATTTTATATTTGATCGTGTCAATTAGGCTTTGAATATAAAAATAAGAAACTAAAAATATAAAAAATAAGTGGTTGTAAGTAACACGTATATCGCACACAAAATAAACATAAAAAATTATTTTCTTAGGTATACTTGTAAAGGGGTAAACCGGAATTTGAGAAACTTAAGTAGGTGAAAATGATATATTACATACAAAGTTGACTCAGGGGGCTTTCACCACTTCGACTGATACGGAAGCGGTTCTCTCGTTGTGTAAAAAGAACTTTGTAGTGTGGGTCAAACCCATGACCTCTAACACCAAACAAACAAATCTAACCATTGCGCCAAACAAACATTTGGTGTAATCTCGGAAAAGCGTTTATATATAACGTAGCAAATGCGGAGAAACCAAAGAAAAAAATTCAGGTGGTCCAATGGTTATATAAATAATGTTTTTAACTTGCAACAATTAATGCGTTTTTCACCCGTCATTTTTAATTAAATTTAGGTTGATGATATGGGAAATTTTATCTTTAGTTTAAGAATAAAACTAGTTTATAAAATTATTTAATTGGTGTGACTGTTTAATTTTGTTACGACAATATTTTAGTTGCAATTCTAATTAACGTTTCCATAATCGGATTAAATATCAAACAAATAGTTTTAGTGTTTTGCAGATCGAGCAGGTTTCTAAACACAGATGAGTTGTTTTGGGGTGGAAAGATATTCACGCCCCATACATATATAAACGCAGTTGCTATCAACAATTATGGTTTTGTAGCAAATAGTTACATAAATAAAACCAATGAAGATATCCATAATTCAATTGTTTCGTCTAGAATTGTTTCGTTTAGGATTTCATTGTACTTCTTTAAATTGAAAGAATTATTTAATGTACACTTCTAGTCTTTTAGACATGTCACATGACATGAAGATAGCAAGTTGATGGTACATTTTATATTTTTGGTTAACTATGTTATGTAAATATCAATATTACCATTGTTAGAAGGAATAATTGAGCTTGTAAACTTATGATCTATATACCAATTCAAATCTAAAATTAAACAAACTAAGTTCGTTCATGACTGACTACTTCATTAAAAAGTGATCTACAAATATGTTTTTAAAATAAACCTTTAACCCAAAATTTACAACTAATGTTTTTAAATCATTTCAAATTAAAAGTACTTCGTAAACTAAATGGGCCTAATGTCCTAGCTCTTTTTCTAATAAGTAAAGGGATAGCTGGAGGTAGAGGTGTACAAACCGCGTTTTTTTAAAACTGGTTTGGGATCCAAACCGGAACCGGTTTGGTCAACCGTGGTCAAAACCGGTTTGGCCTCAAACCGGTTCGGGTTCTAAACCGGTTTGAAAGTAAAAAAACCCAAACCTATAAAACCGGTTTGGGTCGGTTTAAAAACCGGTTCGTTTTTTTTAAGGGTTATAAATTAAATAAACAATTAAATGTAAAAATTAAATAAACTATAAATGTAAAATTGTATAAATTAAATAAACTTATAAGATACATTTACATATTAATTGAATAAATTAAATAAACTTATAAGATGCAATTACATATTAATTGTAAATTAAATTAAATAACATTTATAAGATGCATTTACATATTAATTGTATAAATTAAATAAACCTATAAGATTAGAAACATTACATAATTGTTTTTAAAAACAAAGTACACAATTTTAAATTAAGTACATAATTTAAAATCAAAGTAAAATATATAATATATAAAATATATAAACAATTAAAACGACATAAAATTTTAAATAAATGTTTTTAAAAACTAAACATTTAGCCTTGTCGTTCTCCGTTCGTTCGTTGCATATTTGGATACTCTATTCTTCGCCACCAGAACCCGAGCTATTACGAAGGTACTCATCATATGCTGGTTCATCAACGGTCATTTCGGGTGTCAATCCACTCTCTACCTCGTCCTCGTATAATTCTGCTTCATATTCCAATTCTCCTTCAAGTGAGCATTTTTCTTGTACTCTTTCCGCAGCATCTAAATAATCCTTCAAGTAAATTGACATTTCAACCGCTTGGGGAGTCAGTCCACCATACCTCCCGAGTTCACTACTCGAAGTGTTACCACGTTGACGTTTATTACATTCATCTCTTAAAGTATTATATAAGATAAATATTGGATCATTTGAACTTTCGGCATGTGACGCATGCCTCAATGACTCATGGATGTTTGATGTTTCATCATATTTTACTAAATAAACATCAAACATTTTTTATAAATGTTTGTTAAAACTAGCTTTTAAAATTTGACCACAAAAAAAGTTTTCTTCTTCTAAATCCAAATTAAAGATAATTTTATCAAGTAAAGTTTCAACCCCCGACATTTTAAGTAAGGGTTTAATGCAGTGGCACATGTAATAACCGGATGCATTTCTTTAAAATACTTTTAAAGTTTTTCTTTCATTGGGGGTATCATATCCAGATAAGGTCTACCTCTAAACGACATCTCATTTAATTTTGAAGTCATTAAATATATTTGGTAAAGTACTAATGGACTCGTTGGATAATAAACTCTAGAAAGACAAGTAGTTGCATTTTTAAAAATTTGAAGCATTTTGCTTATTTCTTCAATAACAGCCCAACCCGATGGATGTTAAGTATTTGCCTTTTCACGACTTACCAAACTATTATGAAAGGCTATTAAACTTTATTTTTGTTCAATAGCCTTTTCAAACATGTTACAAGTGAAATTCCATCTTGTAGGTACGTCCCAGTTCGGATCTAAACATTTGAAATTTGCGTCTTTACAAAACTTGCGATACCTACTATATCTTTGATATTGCTAAAAATGTCACGTTACATTGTTTTAAAACCATCTTTTGTTGGTTTAATGATTCTTAAACCGTCTTGAACGGCTAAGTTTATGATATGCATAACACATCGTCTATGAAAAAAATACACCGTCACAAATTGATTTATATTTTAATTTTAAATGATCTATCGCAAGCGTGTTATTTGACGCATTATCAAAAGATATAGAAAATTTTTGTTTTCTAATTTATACGTTTTAATAACATTGTCAATAAGATAAAAAAATATTTTGACCGGTGTTAGGATAATCAAACAATTCAAACGCAATCGTACGTTTCATCATTTGCCACGAATCAACTTAATGGGCGGTGACACAAATGTACGAGTCCGGTGAACCGTGAGGAGTCGACCAAACATCACTAGTTAAGTTAACATCAGTATGTAAATTTTCAAAATAAGATATCAATTCATTTTTAGTTTTTTTCCACATTTTTAAACAATCTATTCGAATAATAGCACGACTTACATTGGTGTAACGTGGTTGGAGAGTTCGTTGAATGAGTCGAGTCAATCGTTCGTTGTCGATATATTTGAATGGCAAGCTTTCTTGAATTACAAAATGCGGCATTTGCTCCCGAACCGCATCAACGTTATAAGCCCAAACATTTCCTTCGTTTGTCATTGAAGCTTGACCATGAGACGGTTCATCTTTTAACGCCTTACAATATTTATACGCAGTGTGGTTTTTCAAGGTTGTGTTTGCATCTTTTTTGAAAAACTTATGGCAAAACTTGCAACGACCTTTGTTCGGACCGCTAGCCATTTGACATAAATCGTAATTACACCATTTTTCGGGGTTCATATTCATAGAAAGGATTGCTACCACCATATTGCTTGAAAACACATCACAACCAACGGATGATTGAGCACTTGATGAAGCCATTTGAGAGTTTTTTTTAAGAGCATGAAAGTATTGAGCAATTTTGATATTTTTAAGAGTAGAGAGCGTTTTAAGTTGTTGTTCAATCAAAACATTCAATACATATATATACTAACCTAATGGGGATATAATGGTAAAAAAAAACCAAAAAAAGGGTCAAAAAACCCCTCCAAAGACCAAAAAACGGCTATATAGCCGTTAGTTTTTGAAACCGGTTTGGAAACCGGTATGGGGTATCGGTTTGAGAACTGGTTTGGGAACCGGTTTCTAAACCAGTTTGAAACCGGACCGAGTTTGAACCAGTTTGAACATTGGAACCCCATAAACCGATTTAAAACCGTCTGACCGGGCCGGTTTTGGCCAAACTGGTTTCGGTTTTTTTGCTCGAACCGGTTGCCAAACCGGTTTTTTTGCCACCTCTAGCTAGAGGTGGGCATAAAAACCGGGTTCAGATCTGACCCTGACCCGGACCCCGGGTACGGGTAATATCCGATGGGAGGTGTACCCGGGTTGGACCCGTTTAAACTCGTAGGGTTGGAACCAATTTTAGATTTTGAGTTCTTAGCGAACCCGACCCGAAATCAAACCGGACCGGACCCGGTATTGAACCGGTATTGGATACACACACAAGAAAAGAAAAGAAAAGAAACACAAAAAAAAACTTTTGATGATGGTGAACCCAACCTGGGTTCGTACCCAATTTCAACAATACCCGGGTATAAAAAAACCCGATTGGACCCAACCAGGTTTGTACCCGGTTTTGGGTACGACCCAATACCCGGTTTGTGCACCTCTAGGGCTAGCCCAACAAATGTATGTGTATAAACATACATAATTGCTGCAATTAATTGTAAATATTCCATATTCAGTATTGCCAAAATTCTTTAACAGTAACACTGCATGCAGGAATATTGCATACGGATGTAGAAGATTGTATAAGAACATTGTATACGGACTGAGGACATAGAAGTAAGAAGATCATTATTATAGCTTTACGGTTTAGTGGATTTAATTTAGCTGAGTTCATCCAGGGGTGGCCCAGTGGGCTTTTTAAGTAAAACAAGGTCTTATGGCTCTCAAAATCTTAGAACCCTATTTATTTATTTATTATTTACTTTTTAAACGCATATGTAATGTATTTACTTTTGTTAAAAATATTGGGCTGGTCTATATTGATTAATAGGATGTGTGACACTTTTTTATTGAAGCGGTGTTGTGGTAATTTGGATTTTGGACTTCCCTAAACCTAAATATGTTTATCCACTGATCCAGACCAAAAGTATACAAGAATACAAAAAAAATTAAACTTTGAAGATTATACATGTTTTAGTTTATTATTGTCGGTATTAATCCTTATAAAAAAGACAGGAATTAGTTCGTTTGGGGCCCTCAAATCAGTTGAACTGTCACAGAGCTTATCACCCGAGTTCGTCGTGAATAACATGAACTCATTAGAAGATCATTAATGACTCAAAATGATAGCACTACTAGCTCCCTACCTTCTGTTGTAACACCAATCTGTATACCCATTGATACATCAAGGAAACCAGTCATATGTGTCTCTAAAAGCAGACTATTTATCTTATGCGATAAAAGTAAGGTTTGCCCCTACTTCATGTGTGAGATTTTACATAACTGAACTTGAATTGAAATATTAGTAAAGGTTGTTTCTTTACGAGTTTCATACTGAAAGAAGGTATATGGATCTCAGGTTGTGGAAGATAAATCTTATACTCATCTAATTAAAGTTATAAATCAAATCTATATTGAGTGTAAAGGTTTTAATGTGATTTAATCCTTATATATGGTGAGTAAACTAGGTATTTTTGATAATCATGTTACATATAACTGAGTTGTTAAGTTCAAAGACTTTTGAACTGTGTTGATAACGTTTTGAAAAGCTAACCGTAAATGTATAACTGAGTTGTTAAGTTTGCAAGAAACTTACTACATGTTGTAACTGTTGTCATTATGGCTATAACGAACAGAGCATTCAACGAACGTTCGTGAACCGTTCGACAGGAAGTTCGTTTAAGTTCATTCGTTTAACTAATAAACGAACACGAACAAAAAAATTATGTTCGTTTTGTTAAATGAACGAACATGAACGGATGTTGCGTTCGTTCATTTATGTTCGTGAACGTTCGATAATGTGTTCATTAACGTTCGTCTGTGTTCGTTCATTTAAAAGTTATGTTTGTGATAATTATGTTAAGTACTTATTTATATTTGGTGGATATTACAAATATTTGTGATTTTAATTATAAAGTCAATATGAGATAATTATGTTAAGTACTCATTTAAAAGTTGTATTTGTTTGTTTTAGTAAATCTTATTTGTGTTTATTAATGTTTTGAATATTTGTGTGTGTTGTCTTGCCTTCGTTTATTTCGTGAACAGTTCATGAACATATTTATTTCCTTAATAAACGAACACAAACAAGAAAATTTGTTCGGTAAGCGTTTGTGAACAGTAAATAAACAAGTTATTTTCTTAATGAATAAACACGAACAAAACACCATTCATATTCGTTCATTTCGTTTACAGTCCTATTTGTAATCAACAAAAATATTGGTTTCATTGGCTATTATTAAGCCATTTATCTGTTAACATTAAAAATGTAAAGCTATTTTCTTATATGACGCCTATAAATTGAATTTGTTGATTAACTTTGCGAGAGAAAATCATAGAGACATGATACACGAGAGACATCGGTCTAGAATATAAAAGAGTAATACTCTTCAAATGGTACTCCATGGTAAGAGATATCAAACTAGTAAAGGGTGTGCAAGAAACCGAAATAACTTAACCATAACGAAAATAACCGAAGCAACCAAACCGAAAAACCAAAACCAATAAAAAACCGACAGTTTGGTTTGATGGTTTTTGAAAACCAATTTTGTCGGTTTGATTTTTGCTTGTAACAAAAACCGAAACCATATAACCGAACTTTTAAATTTGATGGTGCATTCATACACTAATAAACATGATTAGCTAATTAGTTACTTATTTAATCTATACTATCTAAAAAGATTATATCTTTAAATTTTTTTGTTTGAATTGATAGATCAAATTGTTATATTGAATTTTTTATTTTTTGTATTTTATAGATTGCAATTAAATTTAATATCAAGTAATATATAAGAATATATAAATTACTTTTAAATATCAACAAAGTGATGTAAGCCCAAATTTTCTAGCTCAAATTCATTATTTTGAGCAAATTATTTTTTAAAAACTTGAAAAACCAAAAAATCCTAAAACCGAACCATAACCAAAGTGAAAACGAAAATCAAAACAAAAAAAAAACAAAACCGAGCGGTTTTAAAAACCTAGAAATTGAAATATCGTTTTTGGTTTTGGTTTTAAGCTAAGACTAAACTAAACCGACCCATGCGCACCAGGAAACTACTACTCGTTTATCTTCTTTTCCCGGCATACAATAGAACATAGAAAACTTGGTGTTACTGATTAGACTTTTTTTTGCTCTTAACAAGATTGTCACCACATTTTTTAAGTTCATATATTCATCATTATTAGGGGATGAGATGGACATCGTACGATGCTCTACAAGAACCTTGTTGCTCAACAAGAACCTTCCTATGTGTGTGGTTATGTCACTAATTTAGTAGTTAAGATTAAGAGGATGAAAACATTGTAAATGTTAGAAAGTTAAACTTATAAATGAAGAATAAATTAGACTGAAATGTGGACTTTTTCTAAAATCTAATTCTATCAAATTTCTAAAACTTTTTAACTTTTTACATACTTCACTAATGAAAAAAAACTATACTTCGAAATCATATTTTTTATATTTAGTTTTAGTATTGTTATAATTTTTTTTAAATGTTGATACGTTATTGATTATAATGGTACGTTTAAACTAGTTATATACAAGGTTTTTATACTAGTTATAAGAGTACTTTCAAACAGTGACGGACACACCAAGAACCTGTATAATTTTTTTTTAATATATTCAGTAGCAGTTGTTAATTGACCATTCGACCTCATGATTTTTTGAAGTTGCTATAGTAACGACCCCTAAACTCAAGTAAGTTTATTAAAAGCCTGTAATCCACTAAAAATGAAATTAAGAGCTCATTTAAAAAAAAGATTTACACCAAAGATATAATCACCAATTAGGTTTATTTTGTATTAAATCTATTAAACTTGTTATTTCAATTAAAAGCTCACTTTTTTGACATTAGCTCATTACTATTCAGGCATTCACAATTCAGTGCTTACCTTTAAAACTTCACCTAAATATTTACCCTCAATTTCCCAAACCTAAAAGGATTATCTTCAACAAATCAGCAGTATGTTGCTAACAAAATGACCAGTCATCATTTGTGGCTCATCTAAATAACTACCACTCGTCAATATTTATTTCTGACATTTACACAGTGGTTCCTCGTTAACGAGCCTAGCTTTTAACGCCCCTTAACCCATGAGGATGGTCTTACTATACTTTTACAGTTTTCCACTCGTTAACACATGCCACGTCACCCCTAAGCCACCCATTAGCCTATTAATGAACTATGTTAATGATTACGTGGTGATTCCTTCCTTAGTTATGTCCATCAATTGATAATACAAACTAAATCTCCCACATGAATTGCATCCAGGAACCAACTTATGACGTTGTACCCTATAAAATCAATGTTCACTTTTGTAACATTTTCATAAAATACAAACTCTTATTTCTTAGTCATCATTTAAGATTTTGTAGTTTCAAACACTTCAGGTTGTCGATATTTCTCCAGCCGACTTCATTTGATTCTTTTGCTGCTCCTCGATAATGCATCAAACGTAACTGTTTTCTTGTTTTATGCAGTAGTGTGATCATCAAAAATACTGTTTATTGCAATCAGATTTGACGTCTGTCATACGTTGTTCTATAATTACTACTCTATAGATAATATAAAAAAGAAATAAATAAATAAATAAATAATAGAAATGATTATAACAAATAAACAAATTAAGGTTCTTGGAACGAGGGGTCTCGGAAGTAACCTTTATATCCCTCAAGATGAGGTAAGGCTAGTGACGGACCTAAGAACTTTTTTATAGGGATCTGAAAATTTTTAAGATTATTTTGATATCTCTATATAAAATATATTCTGATCCCGTTCAAATCGAATAGGGTCGAGTCATAATTCAACAATCACATACTTATATTAGTTTGATCAACGATCAATTAATAACACAATTAAGAAAAAATGTTAAAAACTTTATAATTCTACCCAACATTAAATGCGGCGAATTTTTTTAAGATAACTAGTGCTAAATTTTCATGTTTTGTGACAGAAAGAAATAATACTATATTTTTCTCACGTGATACGGTTTTGTTTTTATGCTGCTCATGGACTTGAAATCATCGTTCATTAATGTCGTTTTGTTATATATATTTTCCAAAACAAACTATACGCCAAAAATCCCAATCCTATATTAAAAACTTTGATTTTGCATTTCTTCTCTCTAGTACATCGCCCTATACTGAAGCCCGATCGTATGGATTTGATCACTACGAAAACCGATGCAACTCTACGAAGGCGTAACTCTTTTAGCACGGTGAGTGATGCATCAAGTTCGGTTGTGAAAAGACGACGTAGATGTCCGTCGATGCTAGCACTGAATAACCACAAGGGTACTGATGACGAAAACCAGCTTCAGACATCAACACCATCGCTTGGTGATCAATCTAGTAATGTTGTCACGGCCACCACTCCCACTACCCCGACAACAGTGAAAAGGAGCTCGAGGTTTAGAGGTGTTAGTAGGTAAGGGTGGTTTACAAATGTTTTATGAAACAAAACATGTGTCTTGTACTTTTCTAAGTAGATTTATAACAATAATGAACATCTAACGTTTGTTTTTGGATTGACAGACATCGATGGACAGGAAGGTACGAGGCTCACTTGTGGGACAAAGGGTCGTGGAACGTGACACAAAAGAAGAAAGGAAAACAAGGTCAGCAAAAGATGGTTCATCCATCCACCACAAAAAGTATACTCTAGCACATAGTTTGTTAATTCAATTTCTTTATTTCATGTATGGCGCATTGGATGAAACTATCGGATGAAGCAGTTTATCTTGGTAAGACACAAATCTACATCTAAACAATGTTGCCATCTTTTGGTATTATAAACAACTTCAAGAATGTTATCGCCTTTGCTTTTAGGGGCATACGATGAAGAAGAATCTGCTGCAAGAGCATATGACTTGGCCGCGATCAAGTATTGGGGAACGTCTACTTTCACAAATTTCCCGGTATTGTAATCGTTATGGTTAACCCGCTTGTTATAAACTTTTAGAAAGTCAAATGTTGACTTTGACCTGGTGCGGTCAAACTTATTTTTCTGGGTTTCAGGTGAGTGAATATGAGAAAGAACTGGAGATTATGGTGAATACAACCAAGGAGGAGTATCTAGCCACCTTAAGAAGGTAGTATTTATTATTTAGCAGTAACAAAAGGTTAATGACTAAACTGCCCTTCATTCACAGGAGAAGCAGTGGTTTCTCAAGAGGCGTATCAAAGTATAGAGGGGTAGCAAGGTCAATTCAATGCTATGTTTTTCCTTTCCTTTTTAGTATGTTTTGAACCTAATCATGAAATTAAACTTCCTTTAATTGCAGGCATCATCACAATGGTAGATGGGAAGCAAGGATAGGAAGGGTGTTTGGCAACAAGTATCTCTACCTAGGCACTTACAGTGAGTTCCATATTTTTAATTTTAGTCTAGAGATGACAATGGGTCGGGTAAAGAACACGTTCTGAAATCTCAGTCTCATGCCTTATTACAAAACTATGTCTCATATCCTTCAAGTACCTGTTTATTCATTACCCATCAGGTTCACATATACTACAAGTATCACCTAACACTATACCCTACGGAAACTCACAAGTCACAACTGAATACTCATCTCCCAAATGTTTTGGGTTTTCTTTTGTTGTCCCTAAATTTTACCCTTCATTTTTTAGGGCCCAATGAAATGACAAATATTAAAATAAAAATAAATTAACAATCAGACATGACCATCTTCAGGTACTCAAGAGGAGGCTGCTCATGCTTATGATATTGCAGCAATAGAATACAGAGGAATCAATGCAGTAACAAATTTCGACTTGAGCACATACATCAGATGGCTAAGAACGGGTTCCAATTCCGCTGGTGGCATCCCCTCTCAACCCCAAGATCAACCACCACCACCCACCGGCACCTGCCACATTAATCCACTCATTGAGGAGCCACGGTTTCCCTTTAGTTCCTACCCATTGATCACTTCCCGAAACCAAGAACTCATTGACACAAAGATGCTGGCTAATTCTGATTCTAATTCCATTTCCAACTCCAACTCCAACTCCAACTCCAATCACATTGACTCGTCACCTGCTCCTAGTGCTCTAAGCCTACTCCTTAGATCAACCATGTTTAAGGAGCTTGTGGAAAAGAATTTGGTCCCAAGCAATGAAGAAGAACACACCACAAAGGAGGTGATGAAAACCGAAGGGAATGAATTCCGAGGGATGTTTTTCAACGGATTGTGTCCTTCCAAGGTCGGAATCAGGATGGAATTGGATGAGGATGATGACGAAGAAGAGGATGAGAAAGATGAATTGCCATTATTTAGGTCTTCAAACCAGTCGTTATGGAACGGTTCATTGAACATGAA
Source organism: Flaveria sonorensis (assembly GCA_025506505.1). Taxonomy (NCBI): domain Eukaryota; kingdom Viridiplantae; phylum Streptophyta; class Magnoliopsida; order Asterales; family Asteraceae; genus Flaveria; species Flaveria sonorensis. The sequence goes on along the minus strand of CM046425.1, from coordinate 50,290,292 downwards.
CAAGCCTTCTAGGCACTAACTATTTCTTAAAACGCTCTCATGTGTATCTTTTTTGGTAACAGTACAGAAACATATATCGTTTTTGGCTCGGAATAATTGTTTTTTACTCGTGTTAACGAGAATGTACACATTATGAATAAAACTTTCAAGAACCAACTTGGTTCTTGATCAATCTGCTACGAATCTTCAAAAGGACTAGGGGCACTAAAGATAAAATCCTACTAATGTAAGCCTGTACAAAACTACAAATAAATAATAAACGTTACCATTAAGAAGCTCAAGAGGTGTTCCAAAAACTCTGTTAAAGTCCACAGCTTTCAAACATTGACCTTGACCGTATTTCTCCTGTTCCACACCAAATATTATGATGATTTCTTTTTAGAAAAGAGATAGATTGACAAAATAGATGATTGAAAGTATGTGTTTATCACTCATTCACTTGGTACCTGGTCAGCATTCTCGATTGAGTTTTTGATCCGGGTGTAAAAATTTCTGGAACACTGTTTGCTGGCAAGTTGTTAACATCCACTGGATCCAAAATGTCAGGAATTTCTGAAGTTCAATGGTATCAGATCGCAAGAAAAGAAACTGTGAATTGTGGAAATCCCTTTACCACGACACTTTATTAATTGATAGAAAAAAGTACACCAAAAAGAAAAACCTATTCTCCTATTTATAGCAGATTGCTTTTCCCTTCAAGCTTATCTACTCCTATTTAATAGACCGACTTCTTCCTGCCTTATTTGACTCAAATTCGAACTCATAAAACAAGATAAAGCATAAACTTTAATATAAAGACTAAATGACCCTTTAACTATCAAAAGTTGTCAAGATTAGTCCAACAATAACCCCTCTAATCTTGACCTTGAATCTTCTATCTTCTTTACTCCCAAGGCTTCTCTCATTTCTATGAATTATATTCGTGGCAGTGCTTTGGTGAGGATGTCAGCCCGTTGTTGATCCCCGCTGATGTGTTCGACTTTAATTTGTTCATTCTCTACACATTCTCTTATAAAATGATACCGCGTGTTTATGTGCTTACTCCTTCCATGAAAAACTGGATTTTTCATTAATGCGATAGCTGAACTATTATCTACTTTGATCACAACCTGCTCCTCTTTTCTTCCTGTAATCTCAGCAAGCAGCCCTCTTAACCAGATTGCCTGACATGCTGCACACGTTGCAGCCATGAATTCAGCCTCGCATGAGGACAAGGCGACCGTTCCTTGTTTTTGTGAATTCCAGGCAATTGGTCCATCATCAAAGTAGAAAACCAGCCCTGTTGTTCCCTTTCCATCATCCATATCGACAGAATGACTGCTGTCACTAAAACCAAGTAAACTATCACTTCCGTCCCTTCGATAGTGAATTCCCAGATCTGTAGTCCCTTTAACATACCTGAGTATTTGTTTAACAGCTTGTTGATGGACTGTTGTAGAAGCCTGCATGTATCTGCTCGCATAACCAACTGAATATGAAAGGTCTGGTCTTGTATGGGTCAAATAACGAAGACATCCGATTGTCTTCCTGTACTCTGTTGCGTCTACACAATCATCACCATCATGTTTTGACAATTTCAGCCCTGGTTCCATAGGGAATTTAGTGGGGTTGCATTCCCACATACCAGCTTGTTGTAGCACTTTCTTTGCATATCCGGTTTGTCTTAATTTAATTCCATCTTGGTCTTGAATTACTTCAATACCAAGGTAGTATGAGAGTGGACCTAAGTCGGTCATTTCGAATTTGTCTTCCATTTGCTTCTTGAACATGGTTATTGTCTCTTTTTTATTTCCGGTTACTATTAGATCATCCACATATATTCCCACAATAATGGAGCCTTCTTTTGCCTTTTTCGTGTAAACCGCCTGTTCAAGTTTGCATCTTTGAAGTCCGTATTCCTTTAAAACACCATCAAGTTTTGTATTCCATGCTCTAGGCGCTTGTCTTAATCCATAGAGTGCCTTTGACACCTTGTAAACCTTCTGTTCTTGTCCCTTCTTTATGAACCCTTCTGGTTGGGTCACAAACACTGTTTCTTTGAGTTCACCATGAAGAAACGCGGATTTTATGTTTAAATGATGAACCTCCCAACCCCTTTGTGCAGCTAGTGCCATGATCAACCTAACTGTTTCAAGTCTCGCCACTGGAGCAAATACCTCGTCAAAATCCACTCCATGTTGTTGGATGTAGCCTTTTGCAACCAATCTTGCTTCGTGTTTCGTAATTGCCCCTTTTGCATCCCGTTTAATCTTATATAGCCATTTTAAGCCTATAGGTCGATGTCCGGATGGTAGATCAGTTAGCTCCCAGGTTTTGTTCCTTTCAATAGATGCTATCTCATTCATCATTGCTTGTTCCCATTCCTTATGACCCTTTGCTTCTTTATAAGTAGATGGTTCTCCTTCCATAAGAAGTAAGTTGTGATGATCAACAAACTGACGTGGAGCATTGTTGTATACTTCATGGAGTTGTTTTCTTCCTTGGACCAGTATATCATCGTATGTTTCATGTTCAGCCACTGTAGGATCTGATGGGCCAACCATATCTGAGGGTATTCGGGACAGAGCAGGCCCTCGGCCTTTCACCATTGACTCGGGACTTTCAAATTCAGATTGTGGAGAGTTTTCTTCACCGGATGTAACTCCAATACCTGCTGGATTATACTTGTGCAATGGACTGTTATTTTCAGTGGAGATGCCTTCTGGTGGACTGTTTACAACTGGGCTTAATGGGCTGTCCAGTTCAGCTGATTTATTACTGTTTTCTTGGGCTTCAAAGGCTGGTCCAGTTGGTTTTAGATGTACTGAAAACTTAGTCCATTCAGGGGTGTTATCTCCAACATCCTTCAGGTACTTTTGCCAATCCCGCTTCCGATTTTCTTCGAATTTTACATCACGGCTTACTACCACTTTCCCCCTTTCAACATCGTACATTCGATAAGCCTTTGTACCAGGTTCTATACCCAAGTGAACCATAGGCACGCTCCTGTCATCAAGCTTCTTCAAATGGTTTGGTGGAAGTTTGACATGACCTACACACCCAAAGATTCTTAAATGGTCCAATCTTGGTTTTGTTCCCTTCAAAGCCTCATAAGGAGTTTGATTAGTCAAAGCCTTAGTGGGAAGTCGGTTTAGGACATAAACTGAATGCCTAACACCTTCTGCCCAGAAACTTTGAGGTAACCCCATGGCATTTAAAATACTCCTTGTTGTGCTTATTACCGTACGATTCCTTCGCTCCACTATTCCATTCTTTTGGGGCGTGTACGGAGCTGTTAGTTGCCTGGTAATTCACTCCTGTTCACAGTATGAGTTAAACTATTGGGAAGTAAATTCAGTCCCTCGATCAGTTCGTAATACTTTGATCTTTACACCAAGTTCATTCTCCACAATAGCCTTGAACCTTTTAAAGTACTCAAAAGCTTGATTTTTAGTCTTCAACATGTATGCCCACATGTACCTGCTGTGGTCATCGACAAAGAGCAAAACGTACCTGTTTCCAGCCTGAGTTGTAGGTGTAATGGGCCCACAGAGGTCTGCATAGACCTGCTGCAATGGTCTGGATGCTCTAAAACTTGAGTGATCAGGGAAGGGTTGCTTTGAATGCTTCCCGGCTAGGCATGCTTCGCACATCTGAGTAGGATGGTTGATGTGGGGAACCCCGTAAGCTAGCTCTTTTGTCACAACTTGTTTTAGAGCCTCAAAGTTCACGTCTTAACCGGGCATGCCAAATCCAAGCTAGGTCATCAATCTTGGCATGTAAACACACAGGTGTTCCAATCCTAAGTTGTATTTTGTACAACCGGTTGAGAGATCTTTTTACTTTCAACAGCAACCTGCCATCAGGCTCATACATCCAGAGATGTTCTTGTCCCATCAGTACCTCACATCCGGCTTCAGTAGCTTGCCCAAGGCTAATTATGTTGCTCTTTAAGTAGGGGATGAAGTATACGTCTGTTAAGAGACGTTGCTCTCCATTCCTACATTCGAGCAAGATGGAGCCTCTTCCTTTGATTTCAACGCATGACCCGTCTCCAAATCGGACTTTTCCTCCAACATTCGTGTCTAGTTTTGAAAAAAGGTTTCCATTACCTGTCATGTGATTTGATGCTCCATTGTCAAGATACCACAAAAGTTCTTCACTGGTACTTGATGCAAACTTGGAAGGGATTACTTTTTCTTCATTCAGTATACCAGCTCCTTTTAATCTTCAATTGCAATGGTCATCAACAGTCCAGGCTCATCAGCATTAGCCTGTGTCAAGTTGACTTTTACCTCCTGTTTTCTTGTTGGACAATCTGCAGAAAAGTGTCCAAATGCATCACACCTGAAACGTTGGAGTTTAGAACGATCCTTCTTTTGGCTTGCCCAAGCTTGGTTCCCATCTTGTGATCTTTGGCCTCGACCAAGGCCTCCGTCTCGACCACCTGATCTGCCACGGCCGCGACCACGGCCCCGAGTGTCTTGACCATTACCTCGGCCACGGCCTACACCCCTAGCGTTCCTTTTTTTATTTTTCCATTCTTCATATGAAAGGAGTAGTTGCTCAGGTTTAGACCCTTGCGAGTTGCTTCCCGGTTTAACCCTCTCTTCGAATGCCTTAAGCCTTTCAATTGCTTCCTGTAATGACATGGTTTTCAAGTCTGCGAACTGCTCTATAGAGGGGACTACGGGTAAAAACCTGTCAGGCATTGATCTAAGGAATTTCCTGACTAGTTTTACCTCTTCAAACACAGCCCCGACACTGTTTGCCTTTGAGACCAACCCAGTTAGCCGTCCTGCAAAGTCTTCAATTGATTCTCCATCCTTCATCTTCATTGTTTCAAAATCAGCCTGCAAGGATTGAAGTCGAGCTTCCCGGACTCGCTCGACGCCAACAAATCGGTCTTTCAACGCGTCCCAAATCTTCTTGGCCGTGTCGAGTTGCGCGACCTGTAGGACCAGCTCTTCCGGGATTGCTTGGTATAGTAATGCTACAGCCATATCATCTTTCTTTGAATCAACAGTTCCCCCTTTTGGTTCTATTGCTTCCAATATCCCATGGACTTTAGATACAACCTTGATTTTGATTGCCCAGATATTGTAATTGGAACTGCTTAGAATCGGGCATTGAAGAGAAGTTGTATTACCTTCCTTGGCAGTGACAATCGCCCTGTTTTCAGTTTGATCACCCATCTCGCCTTGCTTTGATCTTCTTTTGTATGTTCTCCCTGTTCTTGGATCTGGTGACTGATCCAGCCCTTCAGATCAATTGCTAAGTCGTCCCCTCCTTTGAACACGGCTCTGATACCAATTGAAGTTCAATGGTATCAGATCGCAAGAACAGAAACTGTGAATTGTGGAAATCCCTTTACCACGACACTTTATTAATTGATAGAAAAAAGCACACCAAAAAGAAAAACCTATTCTCCTATTTATAACAGATTGCTTTTCCCTTCAAGCTTATCTACTCCTATTTAATAGACCGACTTCTTCCTGCCTTATTTGACTCACATTCAAACTCATAAAACAAGATAAAGCATAAAATTTAATATAAAGACTAAATGACCCTTTAACTATCAAAAGTTATCAAGATTAGTCCAACAATTTCCTTGGCGCCCTGTGAATTTAAAACCATATGAAAAAAAAAACATTTTTGTACTTGAGCGTTCAGCATTATGCACCCATAAGATCATATGCATCAGAAATTTGGGCTTATGAAGTAGCAACAAGAAAAAGTATTACAATACCACAATGATGTTTTTGAAAGCTAAAGTCAAATGAAGTATGTCCCTTGAGCATTTTATTCTTTGAGCTAGACTACATATCTTTTCATTTTAATTATAAAAAAAAGATATTAGGAGTCGGACTGACCTCAAGAGCTATTGTTCCTCCAAATGAGATATGACCACCAAATGACTTGCCAGCAAGCTTAAATCGATCCTATGTCCAATTATAGCACGGAACTAACATCAAATATTTTAAAATACTGATAGGTATTCTATCAAGAAACATAAGTTCAATTGTATGTATGAAGAGTTTTATATAACATTAAGATACAGAAATCAAAATGTGACTGAGGTACATGCTAACAGGTTCTAGAGGTGCAACCTGCGTCTTGCCAGAGATCATATTTCCTTCAAACTTGTTGCATAGATACTGCACTCCACGCCTAGCAAATTCCTGTTCGAACAAAATGATCACAAGCACATCCTCAAAGAAAAAAAAAATCAATATAGTGATAAATAATGTTTTCGTTCTAGATCATGTAATATATGGTAGTTGACTCGCCTGTTTATCTTCTAAATTCATTATCTTTCCATCCTGCATGCCAATAAATAAATTACAAAACATTAAATCCGAAAAACATGTGTTAAAAAACCATCAAGAAACTTTAAACTTGCCATGCCAGCAACCATCTCTTTCAGTGAATCCAAGTTGGGAAATATTATCATGAACATCAGTCACCTGATTAACAAGTTCACCGAATTTGTTATATCTCTTTGGCCCGAGTTTATGCCAAGAAATGGCAGAATTAAAATCTAAGCCCATCACGCAATAATATTGCCTAACAAATGTACCTCTTTTTTAATTGATTTTGATGTCTCCACTTGGTCATCCAGTTTCCCGTCCAAGTTCTCAATCCTCTGAGTTAAATGCCTCTTTGCTGCCTGATTAAATGAAACAACAAAAAGAAAAGGTTTAAAAAATTGAACATTAAATGTGAAGTAAAAATTAAAATAAAAATTGAATACAAACTTACAGCGATAGCATCTGAAACTTGCTATAGATTACTTTTCAAGTTTGAAACAGCGTTGTTGATGTTATTCTTTGTCACATAAATGAGGTCTGAAAATGAAAGACCCTAAAAGACCATTTGTGTGAGAGAAATCCAGCATTTAAAAGCTTACTCAACAAAAAAATTAAAACGAGTTATACCTTCCACCGCATGTATCCATAGCCCAGAGTGCCCATTGCAGCAGCTGGTACCACTACAGATGTTGCATCAACTGCATCAATGAAAGATTGAGAGAAGACAAAACTGATGAGATATGAAATTCAACTAAAAACCATCTTATAATGTGAATCATAAACGAAGCCACTTGAATAAGTTAGAAAATCACACAAAAGTTCAGATGCTATACCACCAGAACCTCCATTCAGAACAGTAATCTGGCGTGCCGATGCCAGCTGGCGAACTTCCATTGCCAACCGCCGGACCTGTTCTTTTGTTAGCATGAACATCAATTAATTAAACGAGCATGTGCAGAAAAAGAATAATAACAATGTTGGTAACACCAAAAACTGTACATAAACAACTTACAAACAAAGCAGTAGCTGGCCAGCAATGGCATCTGCATAATCACCATCACTTTCATCTCCTTTCACTAAAGCCTGACCAATTCAAACTAAAATCAAAACTAAACCCCAAGTAAAACTTCAAATTCTACTTAAATTTCAAACCTGCCAAACAATCAAAACCTCACTGCATCGAATGAAGATTAACTTTTTCACAATAAAAAAAGGGATAATCGATAGCATATTATACCTGAAGCTCTCCTATTAACTCAGAAAGCTTGCCATTGTTAAGCAGCAGTGTGCTAGTGTACCCTGCAACGAAACGTCATTGTTTTCATCGATTCAACATCTCTCTTGGAAACGAAAACAAACATCAAGCATGCACACATGTTAGTACTAGTACAATTGTATTAGACAATATTATTAGGTTTATTAGCATGAGTTCGCGAGTCCAGATCAGTTAGGTTTTAGGATTTGCAGTGTTTTACCATCTTACATTGTCCAATAAATTGAAGAAAATATAGGTGTATAGAAACGCATGTTAGGGCATGAAACGTACGTGTTATGATCAAATTGATAAACATATATGCAATTGAAGATCAAATGTAGGTATGAAGCAGAGGGAGTATAATTGTACGATAAGAATAAACCTGCTCCGACTAAGATGATGATCTTAGAAAAGCCCATTCCGGTTTGCATCGCCATGATCGCGGTTGATAACTGTGGGGAACGAAATCAAACCCTCGTAGGATGAAGAACACTAATGAGTAATGACGATTCTAAATTTACTGGCTCCGAGCCAAACGGCGACATATGACGTTTGTGGCGGTGACAGTTAGCTACTTAGCTTTATTATTTTTAGGATGAGTTATTTTATCAAATTATATTTTTGCTATAAAATAAAAATGATACAACGAGACTAAAAAAATAAAAAAAAAATTTATCTTACAATCTAAATCGAATTTCAAAAATGTACTTCGGAGTCTCTGTTCATCTCGTCATCATTTTTCAGAAAAAATAAAAAATAAAAAAAAAAATTTCATTGTGTCTTTTATGATACAATGACGTCATTGTATCTTTCATAATGACACAAAGACGTTATTGTGTCTTTCATAAATGACACAATAAAAAAAACGTTAATTTTTTTTATTTTTCGTATATTTTTTTTTCTTAGTGAGGACTGCTAGGGAAACAAAAGCTTGGAATTACTTTTTTGAAATTCGATTTAGATTGTGAGATATAATTTTTTTGTGACTTTTTTTAACTCATTCTTCTCACATTTTGTAACAAAAATACATTTTGTATTTGAACATTTTTTTATTATTATTATTTATTTTATTCGGCTATGCCCCCAGGGCCTAGACTATTTATTTTTTGTTTGGAAAGTATTTTGTTTGGGAAAAGTAGATATTTTATAAGCATATAACAAAAAAAGATTTACCCTCAAACATAATTTAAAATTATATAGTTATTGTAGTTGAGGTGCATTTTACATTGTAACGCTAATAAGATCATGATGTTTCGATTTAAGAAAGGATTGAGCTATTATGTTCATGTTTTTTTCTAAACACGATTTTATCGTACCCATTTGATTACCTAAATGTAATTTTTGACCTTATCTATATTATATACAAAACATATGACAATAAAGCATATGATAAGGGTATTTTAAAATACCATAAAATTAACAACAATTATTTTACTCAATACATAATATACAATCACTTTTGAGGGTAAAATAATATTTTTAATATTACTTACAAATTACACCTTAGAATTAATTACATAATAACCTTACATTTTACTGTAACTTACATAAAATTTTACATTATTTACCCATAAATTAGCGTAATTTGTTTTAAGATTTCAGTTATATCTTTTTAATCTATCATGTTTAAAAACTTTTTAAGACTACAATTGTAACCTATTTATTTTCTAAATGTTTTGGTGTAAATTTTTTGCTGAACCGATCTGTACAAGTTAATGCGTAAACATACAAGTCGTTATACAAAACCCATTTATTTAGTGTTTTAAATTTTAGCTTAGAAAAAATATAATAAACTTTTATAAAATTACTATAAAAATAACAAAAATTAGAAACACGTGTTTGATGTAAAATGTCGCTCCCCGCATTGTGCGGGCACCCTTCTAGTAAAGGTTATAAGAATCCAAATTGATTTGATAATGAAAAGAGATACAATATATATAATAGAAGCCTCTAGATAATCTCTAACTAATACAATAAACTGGTATAAACACCACAATATCAGCTACAATCTAGTATGATAAGCATTGACTGTACCTTTGGTTAGGAGTGTTCATCGAATCGAATCGGGTGAATTCAAGTTAATTGAATCGAATGAGTCGAATTTGGAAATTTCCAAACATCAAATTTGAAAATTATAAGTCGAATTAGAATCGAATCGAATCCGAAACTTTCAGACAGGATTCAAATTCGATTCGTATTTGAAAAAACTTTTGAATTCAAAATTGAATTTATTCGATTCGTATTTAGTAAAACATTAATTAATCGAACAATAATTTCAAAATTTATTCGAAAGATCTAATTTCAAATGCTTAAAATAAACAAACAAGCATAACATACAAAATATTCAAACTTTCAAATAAGTTAAAGTGTACCAATTAGAATTTAATATTTTATATTATATATGTTTTAACTTTTAATCATTAATTTCTATATACATATTTGTAAATTAATATATAAAATAAATAAGTGTAAGTGTGTGTATTTCTAGTTCGAATTTCGAATCGAATTGAATTGAAAATCACAAATTCGCAATTCGATTCGAATTCGATAATTAGACGTCGAATCGAATCGAATTCAAATGTGAAATTTCGAATCAGTGATTTTCGAATCGAATCGAATAGAGTTTCAAGTTTTCGAATCCGATTCGAATATTAAACATCCCTACCTTTGGTTTGTTGTGATCGATAGCATCAGTGTTATTATATAAAGGCCCAAGGAGATCCAATGTTTTTAGATCTCCTAAGCCCAAATTTTATTCACAACCAGAAATTGCGTCTCTCGTGTGTTTTGCATATCAACATTTTTCTCAAGTAAACCTTTTATAGTTGTTTCATCTCTTTGGTTGTTTTACATACCATCCCCTTACACACCCCAATTTGCTTAGGTGTTGAGTTCGACCCTAACCCCGATCTCAACTAAGGAAACTAATTAATTTAATTTTCTTATTTACATGTTTATCTATTATAAATAGATGGGTATGTCTTTGTGATTCTTTGAGCAGAAAAAGTTAATAAACCCTAGTTGCAGCACAGTGGACGTAGTCACATAGGGTGGTACACCGACCGAACCACTTTAATCTTGTGTTTTGTTTTCTCCGTTTGTGTGAGTGTGTTTGGTTGAGATTTGCAATCCATAGATACCTAACATATTTTAACCTCGAAGCACACGATGCTCCGCATCAAACCACCGAGGCCTTTTCCAGCTCGCGTGGCACATAATGTGTCTTTTAAAACCAATTGACACATGGTAATGATATCGTTCAACTATTATGTAAATATTCCATCCACCAAAGATAAAGTCGAATGTAGATCATCCAAAAAGTTTGGATATTTTTGGACAGAATATTAATTTGTCACCAGTGAAGGAGTCTCTCAACCCAACCCTCTGCAAGAAGTTGTGGCCAACATATATTGCAGATTTATATGTGTAATCTCAGGTCAGGCTCGTGTTAAGGTTTCTATACCCGGGGAAATTAAGAATAAAATCGTGGCTTCTTATCACATACCTTGATAAGGATCCCCTCATATCACGGGGGAATGGTGGATTTTTTGTTCTTGCCAAGGAAGGATCTCATTTTTCCTAATGTCATAGTTATATTGCAATGAAAAGCGAAGTATGATGGTTCAAAAAGTTGAATCGTTTGTTAATTTGGATGATCAAATAATATAGACATGTATTTCAACTAGAGGATTTGGTATGTGTTTGTAACCAAGCATCATGCGCTTTTCATAACGCCTGTAAATATAATTACCATGAATCGTGGTTTAGATGGACCAACACTTGAGTTATCCTTTTCCATATATACTTCTAAAGCTCTCAAGCCCTTCACTTGGAGTTATAAATATGGATCAAGCTCAGTGTCATCATTATTAGTAATTTATGCACTAAATATGATAACAAAATCCATATCCTAACCTACCTATTTCTTTTATTTTCTTTTTAACTAAGTTTGAACAAAAGTCATGGCTACATTGTGAGCATGAATTCTTTCCCTTGTGTGCAACTTCCTTGGCTACTTTTTGTGCAACATTGCCATGAACTTGTCAAGCTCTTCTAGAGGTATGCAGTCACACGTATGCTTACCCATTTTACCATCACGTGTAGATTATACGTGTATTTTTGTTAGTAAGAGAATTGGAAAATGCCAACACGAAAGTTGAAGCAGAGACAACAAAGTATTAGAAATTAGGAAGAGCAACTAGGCAAACATTCTAATTTGTATGGAAATTATGAATATGAATTATCAATTGGGGACAAATAACTAAAGATTAAGAATAGAGAAACTCATGCAATCCTCATTCCTCAGTACATGATGCAGGAGCGGTCAGTGTGAGGATTGAACGTTCGAAACCTGGTCTGATGGCGAATGCAATTGAACCCTAGTTATTGTTTGACACTTTGACCTATACCCTAAATTGTTAGAACATCGTCATCTTTATCTGGCCGATGGTCATGTCACGCGTAGTAAAAGAATGGTTTAATTTATGTGGCATGTCTACCATTATTGTGTGATTTATGCGTTTTTTTTATGTATGTGTGTATTCTTTGAGGTTTTATCATGTAAACTTCGATCAAGAATAATATATTTCACTATTTAGTAACAGGGGCGGCTCAACGTTTAGGGATCAATATTTGGAGGCCTAAAACGAAACTGAAATTGGAGACCTTTTTAAACATTATCATAAAACAAAACCCTCCTCCTTTATCCGGGCTTGGGACCGGCAGTAATAAACTTCATTATGCAGAAGCGCCGGTCACAAGAATAGTTAAAATAATTCTATATGCAATAAATGTATTTGGAAAAGAATTAAAAATATTTAATATAAGTTAATATCTTTAAAAGTGTATCACATTTTATATTTATAAATTCTCTTAAAAATTCTGGTTCTTGAAATAGATCTAAGCCATTGTAAGGTAATATCAGAAGATTATAAGACTGATGCAACCAAAGAAGCCAAAACAACCAAAATTCTTCCTGCATGCATGCACTGGACGTACAAAGGTAGAAGTGCTTCGAAAGTTTTACACACTACATCAGAAAATACTCTAAGTGTAAAATCTTCCAAAGCCAAAGTCTAAATCTTTCTAAGTGTAAAATCTTCCGAAGCCAAAGTCCAAATCTTTCGAAGCCAAAGATGAAGTCTTTCGAAGCTTCAGAGACAAAGTCTTCCGAAGCACTTTTGCTGTGAAGACTAATTTTTTGAAGACAGAGAAAGACATGCTTTCTCTGATCTACTTTACATAAAGCTGACACACTTTTCGCTGCAACTCTGAAGACTCACCAACTTATATGAGTTGGTGAAAAGTCTATGCTTTTGTAAACTGTAGATTAAGGTCTTTGTCTGTAACTTCCTACTTTTGTACCTGTAAACCTTTTTGTAATAGAAAAGGATGTGAGCTATGACATGTCATAGTCACTAGTCAAAAGGCAATCTGCCTTTTGACTTTAGATTGATCTTGTTGTCTAGTTTAGTCAATTCCAACTGTCCTTCTAAGTATTGACGGTTGTAGGATGTAGTATAAAGAGTCTCAGGTTCTTATAATTTAGATATGCTTCTTAACACTTGTAATAGAACTTGAGAGCAATATACAACACTCCTTGAAAATCATATTTCTATGTTATTGTTGCTTGTTCTGTCTTATTACTTGTGTTCGTAGTATCCTCATAATCAAACCCGGTTCCCAATTTGAACTGTTAAGTGTTCCAAGTCTCTCCTCATTGTGAAACTGATTCTGTTAGGCACCCTTACCCGGTCCTGCAATTGGTATCAAAGCGTTTCATGCTCTTGATTGTAAGATCTCACCATCTTTAATCCTCTCAGTTTCACAGTTCACTTAACATCTCAAATGGTAGCTATCACAAAGGTTGACATGGAAACCGGTACAATGACAAAGTCCCTACTGATCACTCCTGAAGACTTTGATACTTGGTGTCAAAGAATGGAAGGCTTTATCAAGTCTCAAGACTTCAGGATATGGGGTTCTGTTGCCGATAGACCTCATGTACCATCCACCTCTTCAGCTGGTGGTGGTGGTGGTATGATACCAAAGGAAGTGGCTGACTATTCTGATGAAGACCGGAAGAAGATTGATATTGATCAAAAAGCCATGATAGCCCTCCAAACTGCTCTTCCAAACTCTATCTACATAGGCTTCAAGAAGTGCAAGACTGCCAAGCATTTCTGGGATGCACTAAAGCTGATGTATGAGGGGCCTGATGATGCAAATGAAAACAAGAAAGACCTCTTGAAGCAACAGTTTGAGAACTTCACCTTCAAGACAGGTGAAACCATGACTCAACAATACTTTAGGTATGTTGAGATTGTGGATACTCTGTCAGATGTTAGAGTAACTCTTGAGAACAGGGACGTTGTGAGGAAGTTCATGTCCTCTCTTCTCAGACAATGGACATACTATTATGTGGTGATCAAAAGGACTGAAAACCTCAAGACCCTTACTCTCACAGAGTTGTATGGTATCCTCAGTGGCTACCAGATGGAGATGAACATGCAAAATCCATCTGGTAACTCCAACAACCAACAGAGTTCATCCCTTCATGTGGTTGAAAGGGATTGCAGAGAACCACAGCACCATCTCATCTGCTACCCGGAAAAATCACAAAATCGTCCTTTCATCACCTTTCCGGAGACACCAAGGGAAGGCTACATACCTGGAAGCCCATTCCAGGAGACAAGTTCTTCACAAGCTTTTGCGTCTTCTGATGAAAGTTCAAGCAACTTTCTCTTCACCCTTGAAGATCTGGACTGTATCCATCTAGATGATCTGGAGTATATGAAAATAGTCCAGTAGATGGCTCTTCTCACTTACAGAGCCAACAAGTTCTATAAGAGGACTGGAAGGAAGTTTCCTAGCAATGCAGCCAGTGGAAAGTTTAAGCTTGATAAAAGCAAAGTGAAATGTTACAACTGTAACCAAATGGGACACTTTGCCAGAGAGTGCAAGGCACCAAGGTCAAATGGTGGGCAAGCACAAACAAGGCCAAACTACACTGAAGGAGCTCACCAGAATAAGAAGTCAAGACAGCAAGCCGTAGTTGCTGTTGAAGAAGGAGGCTTTGACTGGAGCTTTCAGGTGGAAGATGCATCTCCAAACCAAGCATTTATGGCAGATCATGATGAAGCCAAGGTATTGGAACATCTCTGTACACCTGAATGTATTGCTAAAGTTAATAGATACAGGTCATATAACTTAGAGATGAGATCTGATCTTGGGTCCTTAAATATCTTAAAAGCTGATTTTAAAAGAGCTAAAAATGATTATAAACTTAAGATAGATGATCTAAGAAAACCATTTCAACTCTTAAGCATGAGCACACTAACTATAGGACTCAAATCAAAGATCTCATCTCAAAGTTAACTGAATGCCAGGCTGAGCTTGTGATCAGCAAAGCCAGGGCAGAAAAATGTGTTCTTGAAGAAGAGACCTTCAAGAACATAATATCCTCATCCCTACATGCAAAAGTTTGTTATCAGAATAAGCAGGGACTGGGATCTACTGAGATAGCTCCTCCACACACTCTATTGTCTGTAAGATCTCCAAGGTGTGAAACTTGAGAAGATGAGCTTCCCCTCATAGACCCCATTGTTGAAGAGGATAAAGAGGAGATAATGAAGGATGACTCTAAGAAGAGTGAAGAAGATCATCCTAAGAAGGGTCATTATTCTCCTGAGGAGAGGAAAGAGTCTGGAATGACCAAGTCAAAGAGAAAGAACTTGATCAGAAGAGCAAAAAGTAGATCAAAGAAGGCTCAAGAAATCAAGGCCACTTTTGACTCTAAGCAGAAACAAGTGTTTATTTCCACAGGGTTTGAAGTGGTAAAGGCTGAAGACTCAACTATGAACTCTAGTACCAGGAGTTTTAGTTTAGTTCCAAACCATTCCAGCAAAAAGAAGAAGATTGACCAGCTGTGTACCACTGCTACACAGCCTGAACCATCCAGCTCCAAGAGCAAGCCTCTCCCTAAGAAGCTTGTTGTATCATTTGTGAAGATGAAGATGGAGAAGGAAAGTGATTAAACCCAGTCCTGCTCTCAAAAGAAGACTTCCAGAAGGAAGCAAATGGACTGCATCATGTGTAGTAGTACTTCTCATCTGGCTAAGGATTGCATCTACAATCCCAAAAGCACTATCCACATGGTCAAAGAAAAAGCTTCTGGGAAGAAGAAGGAAAAGCAAGCTTCGGAAGGAAAATCTGTTTCCTTTGGAAGCTCCAAAGTGAAGAAGAAGACAAGTGAGAACTTGCCTTCGAAAGAAATTTTGGTCTAGGAAGAAAGAATGCTTCCGAATTACTAAAGCATGCTGCAGTGAAAGCAAGATCTTCCGAAGGTCCAGTATCCAAAACCTTAAAAGTTATTAAAACTTCTGAGGTGTTGAAGGTCAATTCCAATCTTTCAAAGATGGTGTGGAAGATGAAGAAAGACCTGGTGATTGAGAGTTCTTCATCAACAGCAACTAATGATCCTCAAAGCTTGAATATAGGATCTGTTACTATTACATTGTCTTCAGATCACTTTGAAAAGCCCAAGACCAATGAGGCTTGGGATTCCAAGTGTAACTAACCACTTCTTTTTGTGCAGGAACAGCTAAAGACTAAGGAAAATGTGTGGATCATTGATAGTGGCTGTTCCAGGCACATGACTGCCAATGGTTCTTTGCTTTACAATTTTGGGAAAATTGATGGAGGACCAGTTGCTTTTGGAGGAGATGCGGGTGGTTACATCACTGGAAGGGGTATGGTCATAAATGGTAAGCTCACTATTGAGAAGGTAAATTTTGTTAAGGAGCTTGGATACAATCTACTGAGTGTATCCCAATTTTATGATCAGAGACACAACATGCTCTTTACTGAGCATGAGTGCATTGTTCTCAAGCCCGGGGTGGTTATTCCTCAAGAGCATACCCTGCTCAGAGCCCCCAGGAAAAGGAACATGTACAAGATGGACTTGCAAAAAACATCTCCCTCGGGAGAAGTTTCTTGCTTTCTATCTAAAGCAAATAGTGATGAGTCTTTCCTATGGCATAAAAGAATGTGCCATGTAAACTTTAAGAACACGAATAAATTAATTAAGAATGATTTGGTAACTGGAATGCCAAAGAAAGAGTTTACAAGTGATGATCATTGTGTTGCATGCCTAAAAGGGAAGCAACACAAAGTGTCTCACAAGCCAAAGGAAAAGAACTCTATCACTACTCCCCTACACTTATTACACATGAATCTATTTGGCCCTACCAGTGTAATGAGTTTAGGAAGGACCTTATATTGTTTAGTGATCACAGATGATTTCACAAGATTCACTTGGGTCTTTTTCCTTAGAACTAAGGATGAGACTCCCGGGATCTTGAAGAACTTCATTCTGAAAATTAAGAATCAATCTGATCACAAGGTCAAGACCATAAGATGTGATCAAGGAACAAAATTTAAGAACCAAATCCTTGATACATTTTGTGATGAAAAGGGTATTACAAGACAATATAGTGCTCCTAGGACTCTTCAGCAAAATGGTGTTGCTGAGAGGAGAAATGACACTTATTGAAGCTGTAAGAACCATGTTGTCTGACTCTAAATTGCCCATCACCTTCTGGGCAGAGGCAGTTATCACAGCCTGCTATGTGTAGAACAGAGTTTTAGTGGTTAAGAATCATGGTAAGACTTCTTATGAGCTGTGGCACAAAAGGAGACCATTTATTGGTTTCCTCAGGTCATTTGGATGTCCTTGCACCATCTTGAATACCAAAGATCAAGTAGCCAAATTTGATGAGAAGTCAGATGATGGACACTTTATTGGATATTCTTCCCAAGCTAAGGCTTATAGAGTATACAATCTCAGAAATAGAGTAGTTGAGGAGTCGGCCAATATGACCTTCAATGAGCATAGTCCTAGTGTGAAAGATTCTGGTCCGGATTGGCTATTTGATCTTGACTTAGTTACCAACTGTTTTAACAAGTCTTGTGAGAATGTTTAAGGATCTACAGATAACATATCAACAGGAGATCCCGACCCAAGATTTGAGCTGAGAAGACCAAGCAAGATTACTACTTCAGCTCCTTTGGTGACTAACCCTGCAAATGAAGATCCTATTAGCACAAACATGACAAATTCAGCTGATACATCTGAGATGCCTTTAAATTCCAGGTCAGAGGTTCAAAACTCAGGTGAAGGAGCTTCAAATGTATGAGAAAATAGAGATGGTGATAGTGATCAAGAATTTCTTAATGCTGATAACCACTCCATAGAAGAAAACATAAATAATGTCACACACTCATTGGATCAAGTCTCACTTGATAAGTGTGCTGATGTGGTGGGTGACACTCCATTGCCAGATCTGAATTTTTCTAATCTAGATCTTTCAAATCAACTTGCTGTAATCCTTCAACTCAGGATCCACAAGTCATACCCCACCACAAACATCATTAGAAATGTTGATACAGGGGTAAGAACAAGAGGACAAACCTATAACAAAAATGTTTGTCTATATTCTTGCTTTTTGTCCCAAGTAGAGCCAAAGAAAGTTGATGAGGCTTTGAAAGATGGAAGTTGGGTTGAAGCAATGCAAGAGGAGCTGCTTTAATTCAAAAGACAAAAGGTTTGGAACCTATGTCCTCTTTCTCATGGGAAGACTATCATAGGAACCAAGTGGGTTTTTAGGAACAAGAAGGATGATAGAAGACTTGTCATCAAGAACAAGGCAAGATTAGTTGTTCAAGGGTACACACAAGAAGAGGGAATTGATTACACAGATGTTTTTGCTCCTATGGCAAGACTTGAAGCTGTAAGAATATTCCTGGCTTTTGCTGCATCCAAGGATTTCAAGGTCTACCAACTTGATGTCAAGTGTGCTTTTCTGTATGGGGTGATTGATGAAGAGGTGTATGTCAAACAACCACCTGGCTTTGCAGACCCAGATCATCCTGATTATGTCTGCAAGCTTGATAAAGCTCTTTATGGGCTGCACCAAGCTCCAAAGAAGTGGTATGGAACACTATCTCAGTATCTCTGTCAACATGGTTACAAGAAGGGTACTATAGATGGAACTCTCTTCATCAAAGGGACAGGGAATGACTTAATGCTGGTTCAAGTATATGTGGATTACATTGTCTTCAGGTCAACTAATCCAAAGCTCTGCAAAGACTTTGAGAGGCTGATGAAGAACAGATTTGAAATGAGTGCCATGGGGGAACTAAATTTCTTTCTGGGAATTCAAGTGAAGCAAGTTGATAATGGCATCTTCATAAGTTAGTCAAAGTATGTACAAGACATACTTACAAGATTCAACATGACTGAATGTAAGGTTGCTAAGACACCCATAGCCAGAAACCACTCCCTAGGACCTGATCTTAAGGGGGAGTGTGTGGATGAACATCTTTACAGGGCTATGATTGGGTCTCTTATGTACCTAACAGCCAGCAGGCCTGATATCATGTTTGCCACATGCATCTGTGCAAGATATCAAGCCAACCCCAAGATGTCACACCTGGTTGCTGTCAAGAGGATTCTTAGATATCTCAAAAGTGCTCCCAAGCTTGGCCTTTGGTATCCAAAGAGTTCTGGCTTCAATCTGTATGCTTATACAGATAGTGACTATGGTGGTTGCAACATGATTGCAAAGTCTACATCTAGGGGATGTCAATTCCTTAATGGAAGGATTGTCTCATGGCAATGCAAGAAACAATCATGTGTCTCTGCATCAACTGCTGAGGCTGAATACATTGCTGCTGCAAGTTGTTGTGCTCAAGTGCTTTGGATTCAGAATCAGATACTGGACTATGGATTCAACTTTAAAGAGACTCCTATCCACATAGACAACAACAGTGCTATCTCCATTACAGAGAATCCTGTGCAGTACTCAAGGACCAAACACATCAACATCAGGTATCATTTTATTAGATATAATTTTGAGAAGGGATTAATCAAAGTAGTCAAAGTTAACACAAAAGAAAAATATGCTGATCTGTTCACTAAAGCTTTTGATGAACAGAGATTCAAATATCTTGTATCAGCTATTGGGATGATTAACTTTGAGTAGATTTTCTTAAAAACTTAAATCAACTTTATTTCTAAAACATGTGTGTCCTAAGTTGTCTATTTTATCACCTTCATAAGGCCAGTTTATTTTGGAAGAAAATTTTTTTATGATATTCCTTAGATTTTTGAAAATTTTTCAAACATATTTTCCTTCGGAAGATTTCAAGTTGACTTCGGAAGAAATTTATGTCTTCAAATCAACTAACTACTTATAAAAAAAATTAACTTCAGAAGAAATTCTGAGAATATCTTCCGAAGCTTAAACATGCTTCTAAGTACTTACATGTATTTAAAGGATAAATATCTTTCGAAGCTTTTTCTTAAAAACTTCCGAAGCTAAATTACCTTCGGAAGATTTTTAATTCCAAAATAACTACCTTTTTGGGCACTTTTTCAGAGGTGGACCTACTTTTGGATTTCAAAGTTTATCCTTTTGCATTAACTTTGTTTCAAATCTATTTCATATATATTCTCAAATGGTTCCCCCTCTTCTCACTCTCCTCTTCATCTACATTGTTCTCTAACCTAATTTCACCTACAAACCGCCTTTGTTCTTATCTTTCTTTATCAAAAAGCTACTTCAAATGGCCAACCTTGACCGCAGAAATCAACATGATTTTTCCATGCATCTTCACAGGCAACATAATCAAGTTGCTCTGTTAGACTCTGAGAAAGATCCAGGTTTCTCAGAGGTTTGTCGTTACCTTTCTTTGACCAACTACTTCACCTCCCTCACCATTGATCCTCCTCTCTATGAGGATCATTTGTTGGAGCTCTGGCGGACCTACGAAGAGGTCACCATGGACGGGGAGAAGGCACTGTCTGCCACAGTGCAGGGGAGGACAATCTTCATCACTCCGGCCATCATAAACACACATCTTTAGATGGATGATGTAGAAGGTGACTTGTCCTTCCCCAAAGCTGCAGTCAACCACTCCTTTACGCAGATGGATTATGAGGGTGAATTCTCAGTCAAAACCTTCAGGAAGGGGAAGGTCTCATCCCAATGGAAGTACCTCCTTCATGTTGTCATACATAGCTTGTCAAACAAGCATGGAGGATGGGATCAGATTCCAGAAGACCTCTCCTTCATAGTCCATGGAATGGTTCAAGGGGTCAAGTTCAGGTATTCTTAATTTGTATATACCAATTTGCTTGTTAACTTGGACTCCCTAGAGTATTACATGTTCCCTAGATATGTCCAGCACATTCTCAACTCTGAACTGGGCACACAGTTGAGGGGAACAGGTAATATTCTTAAATTGGGACAAATGAAGCCCGGCATCTTCAAAATAATAAGAAAGCCAACTGTTGGCTTCTCTGGGGTAGAAACAGCCCTTGCCCCAAAAATGTTTGAGCTCATTGCTCAAGGTGGCAACCTAGCAGCACCAGCTAGTGTTGAACCCACACCTTCTATCTCTCAACCACACATACAGCCCACAATAACCATCACCTACCAGAGAAAAACCAAACGAACCCCTACACATGCTATTCAGCTTGTGCAGGCCCCCATATCACCAACCTTATAGAAGGAAGTGGACACTCGAGCTCCCACTTCCCCTGAGGATCAAACCACTCCTATCTCTCATATGATCAGTGATGAGGTTCCTCATGCTCAGCCTGATGAGCTCAATCCCAAAATAGCCTTAAGCCTTCACTCAAAGTCTCCACACTCTAGTGAACAACCTTCCGGGGAAAGTTACCATCCCCAGCTGCTAGATCTAAACCAACCAATTCCCAGCCTTGACTTCTATGATGATGAAGACATGGCATTCAGCGAGTTCCATGAGTCTTTTTTCTCCATACCTACTCAAGGATAGATGAGTACTCCTGTCTCACCCAGGTCTATCCCACATCATTCACCTATCACTAAGGTGGATCTCCTGACTTCAGGAGATCCATTAAGACTCTCTTCAACCATGGCAACCAGGCCTTTTGACAATTCTCTTGAAGCTGTCATAAGGCAGGGGAAATCCAGCAGCCAAGAACAATATGCTGGTGATGAGGAGGAGGATCTTGGTCCAGTTCTCTCATCCCCTCGTGATTCTTCTGATAAAGATTAGGGAGTCTGAAACTAAAGGTGCAAAAACTGAATCAAATATGTACCTATTTAGTCTCAAAGATAAGTCACCTGGAATCTCAGGTGACTGTCTTAGAAAGAAGGGTCAATGACCAGCAACTTGAGATCACCGATCTCAAGGGCCAGCTAGCTGAGAAACCACCAAGACGAACTCAACCAGGTACACAAGAACCTGTGAATGTGACAGACTCAACCCCCAGCTCACTTATGCAAGAAGGTGATGCTACCAAAAAGGGGGAGAAAGTCCAAACAGTCACAAAACCTGGGAGTTCCTCTCAGAGTATGGACATAGAGGATTCACCACCCTCTCTTCTAATAGTCCATACTCAGCAACCTCCTCAAGTCTACATGGATGTAGACTCTCTCATTTAAAGTCTATTTGAGGAGGGTATACCTAGAGCCATGTCTACCCCATCTCCCCACTTTGAGAACCCAATCATAGGATGGAGGTATGACACAGAAAAAAGAGCTCTCATCATCTCTAGAACTCAGGGTCAACAAGAAACTTTCAACTTTTTAAACCTGAGTTTCTATGAGTGCATAAATCTGGTTGATCTTCTACTTGTCAACCCAAGCCAAAACAGACAAGCTGGAAGACTAGCAGACTGGATACAAGAAAAGGTGCTAAAAGAGTTCAAGATGAGATCAAGATTATATAGATAGAGGATAGCAGGTGCGATCTTTGGTCAACTGGATGTTGAGGCGGACCCCAAGATTAGCTTCAAAAGGAAAACCTTAACTGAAGGCCTAAAGGTTGAGCCTGTGAACCTTGAGATAGGATCTCCTTCTGCACCCAGTACCTCAGTGCAGCACCAGCTGGTGATGGTGCTCTATAACCTCTCTCTGTCCAGAGCTTGACTGTTGAACCAAGCAATGAAGGCCAAAGCTCTCTCCACCCTGAGTCACCAAGGCCTGTGCGTGACAAAGGGAAGGGGAAAATGACATCCGAGGAGTTAGAGGAGGAGAAGAGAGAGAAGAAGAGGAAGCTAAGGGGAGAGAGTTTAGGAGGGTCCTCAGGCTTCATGCAAGCTGCTATCTGAGCTGCCCCTAGGCCAAACACTCAAGATGATGACTTGAGGGCAGCTAGGCTAAACTACCTGGGGACCAGGAACTATAATGTTGATGAAGTCATATCTCTCCCCTTAAAAGAGTTGAATGAGCTGGCTAACACTAAGCTGTCAAAGGAGAGGAGGGAGGCAGAGGATGCAGCATTGCTTCTCAAGATTAAGGAAGAAAGGAGATTGAAAAGGCTCTACAAACATGCTCCTGTCCTCTCCCCAGTTCAAGAAAGTCCTGAGACAGAGACTGCTGCAGATGCACAACCTCAGGTAGATAGGGAAGCTTAAAGAATGAATATGATCAACGACCTGAGTTCCACAGGACTCTATCAGGCAGCTACACTTCTTCCCTTATACTTTGAGTACATAGAGTTTGAATATCTCAAGCAGCTGGAGGAACAAGCCACAAAAGAAAGAAAAGCTGCTAAGAGAAAGTTAAGGGAAAAGCTGTAAGGTCAAGGGCCATCATCCATAAAAGCCAAAAGAAGTCTGAAGATAGACAAAGGATGATGAGCTTCTTGAAGCTGTACGGATTCTTTGGAAGGAGGCTTGGTCCTATGCCTCTATCCACCATGGATGAGCATATAAGAGTGATCAAGCAGAAGATTAAAAGGGGAGAGCTTGTAGATTTGCATTCTCCACCAAGTCCAGCTCAACCTGAAGTTGAGGTGAAGGTTAAACCCCCTGAGATAACACAACCTGATCCTAGAGCTGCATCTCAGCCAACTTCATCTTCTGATCCGCAGCAGGGTTCTCCTCTCTCTCCATCTGAACCTGTGAGAGAAGAGATCCCAACTGAGAGGGACATAACTGAATAATCTGGTGCTGAACACCAGTCATCTCAGTTGAAAACTTCAAAGAGGAGGAAAAGGATGGCCAGAAAAAGTGTTTAAAAGAAGAAGAAAACCAAGGCATCCACCTCCACACCTCAAGATGAGTCAGAGCATCCTGAGGAAGTGCATGAAGAGGCTACTCAACCAACTCCTATTCAAGTAGAGCCTCTTGCCATTGGAAGACCCATCTTTTCCTGGAGTTTTGCTGCCAATCCGAACAGATGGTATGTCATCAGAGATCAAGGAGGTCAAGATGTCTACTTCTGGCAAGACATGCTTGATCTTCCTCTACATGATCTCTATGATATGGGAAGATACTATGAAAGTCTGAAGGATCCTGACCAGATGATGAAAACAGGCTTGGTCTTGATCCTAATGAGGACTATCAACATCTGAAGTACTTCTCTATTTTGGTAGCATCAGCCTAGGGGGAGTTTGTAAGGTAATATCAGAAGATTATAAGACTCATGCAACCAAAGAAGCCAAAACAACCAAAGGTCTTCCTGCATGCATGCACTAGACGTACAAAGGTAGAAGTGCTTCGGAAGTTTTACACACTACATCAGAAAATACTCTAAGTGTAAAATCTTTCGAAGCCAAAGTCCAAATCTTCTGAAGCCAAAGATGAAGTCTTTCGAAGCTTCAGAGACAAAGTCTTCCGAAGCACTTTCGCTGTGAAGACTGATTTCTTTCGAAGACAGAGAAAGACATGCTTTCTCTGATCTACTTTACATAAAGCTGACACACTTTCTGCTGCAACTCTGAAGACTCACCAACTTGTATGAGTTGGTGAAAAGTCCATGCTTTTGTAAACTGTAGATTAAGGTCTTTGTTTGTAACTTCCTACTTTTGTACCTGTAAACCTTTTGTAATAGAAAAGGATGTGAGCTATGACATGTCATAGTCACTAGTCAAAAGGCAATCTGCCTTTTGACTTTAGATTGATCTTGTTGTCTAGATTAGTCAATTCCAACTGTCCTTCTAAGTATTGACGGTTGTAGGATGTAGTATAAAGAGTCTCAGGTTCTTGTAATTTAGATATGCTTCGTAACACTTGTAATAGAACTTAAGAGCAATATACAACACTCCTTGAAAACCATATTTCTGTGTTATTGTTGCTTGTTCTATCTCATTACTTACTTGTGTTCGTAGTATCCTCATAATCAAACCCAGTTCCCTATTTGAACTGTTAAGTATTTCAAGTCTCTCCTCATTGTGAAACTGATTGTGTTAGGCGCCCTTTTTCGGTCCTGCAACCATTAATTTCTACTTTATCATCATGCTTTAAAACATTTTCAAGATGGATACATTTTTCTTTTAAACTTTTTTCATTTATGGAATTTAACTTTTTTATACTAAATAGAAAATCAAAATTAGTTTCAAACTCTTTAAATTGATCAAATATAGTTTGAAGCGAAGAAGTAGCTTGGTCTACTATATATAAAAAATAATCAATTTTAAAATATTCAATAGGAGTTTTGATACTTTCATTATCAACATTTTCATCATATTTTCTATTTCAATAAATAATACATTTCTTACAAAATTTAGGTTTCATATTCATATCTATAGCTGTTTCTTTAGCAACAACCAAAGTCTTTTCAAATCTATCTTCTCTATATTTTATAGTAAAAGAAATAAGTTTATTAAGTTGATCTATAGCATCATCAACACACGTGTCTTTTAATTGTGAGTTCTTACTAACCAAATTAATAGGATACAAAATATCATACCAAATAACCATACCTAATAAGAATTCAAAATTTCCTAATTCATGTGTTGCTAAGGAATTAGCCTCGCTTTTAAGTTTAAAGTCTTTACAATCATCATGTGAGGCTAACAATGCATTTCTTAATTGTGGAGCTTGAAATCTAATTGCTTTAACACCTTCAACTTGACTTTCCCAACGCGTTTGTGATACTGATTTAAGAGTAAATGTGGGTATATGATCTTTTAGAATTTCCTATCATTTGGTGGATGATGAAAATAAACAATAAATACGTTGTATTAATCCAAAAAACTCACCAGTTTTCTTACAAAACCAGCCATATCACAAAGTACTAAATTTAAATTATGACAACCACATGGTGTATAAAATGCTTTAGGATTATCATCTAACAATCTTTTTAGTACACCTTGATATTGCATTTTTGAGTTCTTAAAACAACAAGATTGACATTTTGAGATTGAAAAGCAATGTTGTAGCATTTCTGTTTTCATGTCTGAAAACAGTTTTTCTTTGTCTTTTGTGTTTGATTTCCTTGTGTTTGAGCCATTGTTATAACCTTGTCCATTAATATTATTTACATCAAGTCCTAGTTTATTAATTTGTTAAATTATAGCATTAAACAGACCTTTACCCGTTATGTCATCTACTTTTAAAAATTCAAGGAAAAATTCTTTAATTTAAATTGAATTAGATGAAAGGTTTAAACAATGTAAGACAATAGACATTTGCTCTTCATGCCTTGTATCATGTGTACAATCAAGTATAATAGAAAATTATTTAGTTTCCTTAACTATTTTAAGAATTTTTAGTTCTAATTTCATTTGCTAGCATGGTAATGAGCTTATTTTACATATTATGTCCAAGGTAATGATTATGAATTTCTTTGTTTTATTCTTCGAATATGTTCTTGCACAACCGGATCAAATTCACTGATCATCTCAACTAAACCTAAGAAGTTACAATTGTTTTTTTCAAAAAGTTTTTCTGTTTTTCCACTAACTGCTTGTGTCTTTTTACCAAGACTCTTTACAATGGCAATTAGTCTTTTAACACATTTTCCCAATGTTCTTTATCTTTATTGATTCGACTTTGAGTTTGTTTATCAATGGTTTTATTTTTCTTCAATCTTGTTTTTAACTCAATTCACGCTCTCAAATTGATAATATGTCCATTACTTGCTTCATGTTTTTTAGGTTAGCATTAATATTGTTCCAATCATTAGTACCTATATTTGCTAAATTACTTTTACTAAAATTCACATTAAATAATTATATATATAGCAATTAGCAACTATGTCTACAGTGATTTACAAGTTAATTTGCACAGGGTACTACTCCTTTATATGTTGTATTTATTTTTAAGCATGAGGTAAAAGGTTGGTTACTAGAAAGTAAGATTCATTTTAGCGGTTGCCATTTGCTGGAAAGACCGTAATCAGCTCCGACAATGGTGATTCTGCTCATCATGCGTACCACCTCCGGGGCGGCATGAGCCGCTGCAACGACAGTAGCAGCAGCAGCGACGACAATGGCAGGATTGGTTGAATCATCGGTTTGATCAGATGATGGAGTGGCATATCACTTGGGCTGGTGAGCAATGGTCTAATCCGTCATAGAGATTGTGGTGAGGTTTGTCTCCATTGGATTTAAGAGACTCCAACGTTGTTTGGTTTGTTAATCGAAATCAGAGCCAGACGATGGTGTGTGGGTGGATTCAGGCGGTTTAAAGCCAAATGATGCTTTAAAGAATCGAGATGCCTACCCATTTCAAGGTTGGTTACCGGTGGTTGCTGAGCGTAGTTTTGGCGATTAGTTAGCTGGGTTAAACATTTTAAAGAAAAAGATGGTATGCGTATAGGCCTGTGGGGTTTTAAAAACTAGGAAGGGAATAAGGAAGACATACAACTTGACAACACATAAAGTACAAGCTATTAATGCATTTAAATCTACAAACTCAAGCTGCCACACACATAGGTTTTTTTATTAATTAATAATTTAAATATAATAATAATTATTAAAATTTTTGTTATAAATTTTAAATTTGAAAATTTTGTAAAAATTTGAATACATCATTACGGGGTAATTATAATTATTTACGTTTTAACATGAATTTTATTCAAACCAAGTATCACAAATTTTACAGTCGTAATGTGCATTTCTTTTTTTCGTTGGTACATGCTTATTTATTTCAACACTTCGACGTGAAATTTTTCGCATAGGTTTGTATCAGTTTTGTTTTTTTATATAGAGTAGCAATGTGTTGAGATTAGTTTTTTTCAAAGTTTTACACCCCCTTCAACATGCGCGTTTGCAGCAAATTTCAACGTTACTTTTTTTTTACTATTTACACCCCCGCAGCAACGCGGGGCTCTTAATGCTAGTTTACAACAAAAACAACAAACTTGATCCACATCTATAGAATAAATTAACCATTTTCCTTCATACTTTTCTCCGTTTAGTAGCTTTTGCATATAAGGAGAAGGATTAAAACTTCTTGAATGTTGATCTTTTGGAAAATTAAAATAAAAAACTTTAATTGGACCCTTTTCAACTAATTTATCTCGTAAATTGTAGAGATATTATCCCATTTACTAGGATCGTAAATATTTAGAAGTGTTTGTTCATCATTGGTGTGCTCATTGTGTTCATTATCATCTTGTTGTTCATTATTATTTTGTTCACGTTAATGTGTTTATTGTTAGGCTGTTCATTATGTATTTGTTCACCATTAGTGTTGTTAGGCTGTTCATTATATATTTGTTCATCATTAGTATATTCATTGTTTAGTTCATTACTTCTACATTATGTGTTTCTTTATCATTCATTGGTTGATTTTTGTTCATCGTTTGGTTGTTCGTTAGGACTATTTTGAGCATCATTAATTTTACCGTTATGTATTTTAACAACGACCCTTTTTGAGATTTAATTAAAGCTTCTTGTTCTCCTTTTTTTTTCCTCTTTGGTCCAACCTGATTCATGTTTCTAATTTGTTTTGACATGATCAATCAAATCTAGATGACTAGATGAACCAAAATATTAAAGCAACTCCTAAATCAAACTCAAAACCAGTTTACAAATTAAATAAAGTGAACAAAAGCAATTCCCAAATCAAATATCTCAAGCAAATCCTAAGTGATTCAATGATTCTAAATTCTAATCGAGTAGACAAGCCAAATGAAAGCAAAAAAGTAGAACACAACTTACCTTATTTGATAAATGGGAAAGTTTAGAGTATCAACAATCTGAGAAGAACTAAAGCAAGCAAGCAGCCTAGTAGTACTTGCACACACGGGTTAGAAATCGACGGTTGAAGGTGAAATCGAGCAGGCAAGCGGAGAAATCAAATAAAATAACACAACAGATGAAATTGAAGGTGAGTGATGAAAGATTCGTGAAATCAGTCGGTCACACCATAGATGAAATCGATTCGTCCAACTATTGGTGAGCTCATCGCGTGATCTTAATTCTCTGTTGTTGTGTGGTGAACTGAGATGCAGATGGTAGTCGACACTCAAAACCTATGTTTAAGTTTTTTTTATTTGTTTAGGCTTAAGTTTAAGAGTTAGGCTACACAATAATTTTTTTGGTGGCCTATTACCATAGGTGGGCCTAAAGCCTTAGCTTATTTTTGCAAGTTAATGGGTCACCCATGTTTAGTAAGAGCTTTCACAACCCATTTTTCATCTCTATGTAAGTGGTTGTCCTATATTATATGGGATGATTGTGAATGGTTGTGAGTAAAGATAATAGAAAATTTATGGGGTTTGTACCATGGTTGTGAGTGGATGAGAGGGAAAAAATAATGATAAATGTATGAAAAAATATTATTTAACTAAAAAGAAGAGAGAAAAAATAATAATTTATAGTGGAGTAAATTACTATTTTGGCCCCTAGGGTTAGGTCCATTTAACTCATAAGTCCAAAAAGGAATATTTTGACATATCAACCCCTAACATGTCGTTTCTTAACTGTTTTGGCCCTTGGTACTAACTCTGCTAATTTTTTCCGTTAAATATAAGGGTATTATGGTCATTTTACACCTTAAGGACTATTTATGTAAATTTAAAATTTCTAGAATCATTTATGTATATTAAAAAAATAACAATACAACCACCACCCACCACCTAACACAACCACCATCCACCACCAAAAACAACCACCACACCACCACCTAACACAACCACCACCATCACCACCTATGTTTATTGATGATAAATATACCATCACTAAAGATTGAGAATCAGTTATAGATTGAAAACGAGGTGGCGATTTGGATGAGGAGGAGGGCCAACGACACATCGAACTCAGGTGCCACCGACGCCACCCAATAGGAAAAGAGTGAACACATGAGTCCGGCGAGGGACTCCGATCCCATGCGCTTGAGGTGCTGAACAAAGTCCTATAACTTGGCGGCGTCGGGGTCGTCGTCATGGCCGTCGGAGAATGAGGCGATGGATAACCCGTGGTGGAATGGTAGTGATTTGAACCTGTGGAAGCTTCTGACGGTGGCAGTGAGGGTGACGCATGCACCAGTGCGTGTGAGGTTTAAGGTGAGTTGAATGCATTGGTTGAGGTGGCCTTATGGGTGTTGTGAGATGAGGAGGACATGACGGTGGTGGTGGTGGTTCATGGTGGCTTTGGTTGAGGATATGAGGTCAGCTCTCATGGCTATTAGTTTGCTAAGTAGGGTTATTAGATTTACACACCACTTGCGTTATGATTGATGCCATCTAGTTGTGGTTGTGTTAGGTGCCGGTGGGTGCTAGTGGTGGTGGGGGTGGGTGGGTGGGTGGTGGTGGTGGTTGTATAGGTAATTTTGAAAAAGTGCGTCCTCAAAGTGGAAAGTGACTAAATACCCTTACTCTTAACAGAAAAAATTAACAGAGTTCATATGTCAAAAGATTTATTTTTGGGTTGATAGTGTTAAATGGCCCTAACCCCAGGGGTCAAAATAGTAATTTACTTTTTATAATGTAATTATAAGGATGTGTATAAAGGATGGATCGTGAATGGTCTAAAATCATTTAAATATTTGGATATTTGGATATGTGGTTCTACATATTTGTAGGTGATTGTTGCTCATTCTTGAGATTTGTATGTATAGCATCATCGGTTGAAGTCGAATTTTAAATTGTGTTATAAATGTAACTCATATCATGACTTGGGTTTTCATAGGTTGATATGATACTCACTAGTTTAACCTAAACAAAAAAAAGAAAATTTTTATTTTATTTTGCATATTATTGGACTATAAGAGCATCTGGAGCTCCCGATCCCCTAGGGAAAAAAATTATATTATTTATATTTGCAGTACTTTAGGGTTTACACAGTAAAATCTAATCTATATTTACTTTTTAACTTAGTTTTGACACAAGGTACATAACTTCTTTAAAATGTGACAAAAGGAGATGCCTTTAGGAAAACCTATAGAATTAAACTAGTTAACCAATCAAATTCTTTAAACTAGTTAAGTGAGCTATTTGATAACCCATGTGTCAATGTGAAGCTAGCCTACTTGGTAGAGACTTTGTCTTTTAGAGTGGAGGTCTTATGTGTAAACCCATACATAGTGTAATTTGGTGTGATGTAAAGTAGGAGTAGAATAATTTGTTGTTAAAAAAAAAAAGATAACCCATGTAGGTAAACTTGTTCAAGTTGACAACCCGTGAAACCTGTCAAATTGATCACTAGTTAGATTGAATCAAAACCTATATACCCCTGTTAAGTTCTTATAATACTATCATATTACACTTCTATTAGAAATTCTTTTTTCCATAGTCATATATCATGGGTCTTGTTATCTTGTGTGTAATTTCAGCTTTTGAAAATCTAAAAATCTTGTAAAATTTTTATTATTTTAATTTTTGTATAATGTTAACCTGAATATGTATCTCACAATTTGAAAACATCATAAAAATCCATAACATTCGTCGAGAAATCACAAGATTTTAGATTATGTTATAGGTTATGAAATGATTTGTATTAAAAGGGAGGTACAAGCTTATAACCCTTTTCGTAATTATCCTTTAACAATCGACATCTTTGTTGATAGAAGTAGAATATTTAACATAAATCACTAATTCCATCATATATCAAAGATAGCTATGATAGTATGATTGAGTTTTTGGGTTTGGTAACGGCTATAATTAACATTTCAGTTGTGAAAACAAAATAATGGCAACTAAGTTTATTTAGCTTTCATAATCACCTTTAACATAATTTGGGTTTTTAACCACCAAACATAAAAAAACCAATATTAAAATAAGTACATCATTATTTTGTCAAATAATTAACCCTTTATGAAAAAGGTTACGCTATCTATCTAAATAATCTTTAATTAAATGTTTGTACCCAATAATATTGTTACTATATCACATTTGCAAAGGTCGGTGATGTCAACTTTTTGATACATATTACGTTTTGCAAAATAAAGTCATAAGTTTCTTTTTGGTCCACTGGTCTTTGGATCATTATTATGCACCCGAGACTTGGGTTCGACACTTGCTAGCGACATGATTGTTTTTTTTTTCTTTTTGTTTTTATTCCTAAGAAACACTCCTTAAGTTTCTTAAATTTACACTTTTTACCTTTAAACTTTTTCTTGGACTGAGAAAAATATCACTATAACCCTCTTGAGTTTCTAAAGCCTTAAGTTTACTTTTTGTACATTTTTACTTCACAAACATAATTTCTTACGTTTTTATTTTCATGTACTTGCTGGTCTAAATTCGAGTTGGTCTAAATTCGAGTTCGCTTATTTTTTGACATACAATTTGTTCGGATACGAGCTGGGTCAAATATAAAACGCTTTCATGCTAATTCTTATATACATTTTAAGTTGGTCTACTTTTCGACGTATATTTTATTTGAAAACGAGTGAGGTCAAATATAATATATTTTTGTTCAATGATATAAATTCAAGTAACTCTCCATTTCGACAAAAATTTAGTCCAGAACAAGTTGGGACGATTGTAGTATACGCCGCGTACGCTGCCGCCGCAACGCGCGGATATATTTACTAGTTATACAACAATTAGCAAATGAAATGAACATTATAATTGCATTCTTTATTAATTAACTATTAAACCTTTGTAGTTTAATGTTTGGTTACAAAGTTTTCTATAGATCTAAAATATATACCATACATTCCTCTCAATTTTAACTATAATCTACGATATACAGTTATGAACTTATATTTCAAAAGTTGATCAAAAAACTTTTGTACATTAAAGTTTGGCCCCTCAACTATAATTAAAATTTTAATATAACATAAATTTTTGAGTAAATTACACGGATAGTCCCTGGGTATACACGTATTGCAACTTTAGTTTTCACTTTCAATAAATTAAAGATGTGGGCCTAAACTATGCCAAGAGTGCATGATTACAGTCCCTAACACTAACAAGACTTAACTTGATCAGTTAAGTCTACGTAAAAAGACCAAAGTACCCTTACTTTTAAAATAAAATTACTTAAAATAACCTACACCATCATCTTCTACATCTTTTAACCTACCCACCACGCCCTTTCATCATCTTCTTCATCTTCTTCATATTCATCACTCACCCTACACCACCACCATCCTCCAACTCCACCAAGAGTTAATTGCAGAAGTAATTGGCTAATTGAAGAAACTATATGCAGAACATTCATCTGAAAGTGTGATTGATAACAATTACCTTATCGAATCTCTTATTCTCTAAAGAAGTAATACACGAAGCCCTAAAAGCTGTCAAGTGAACCTTCTCCGTCACCGCTAACCTTCCCAACGCCTCAACTGCAGCCTTCCTCGTCGCCCAATCGTCACTACTTAAAAATTCAATCAAGCACGGAACCAATTAATTCAACAAATTCCGATTAACACCAGTGGCACCAGCACCAGCAATGCTTCTAATAACCGACAACAATGCCGGCTTCGCTTTAAAACTATCCGATTTAATCAATTTCAAACCCCTAGGCAAAAGCTTCTGCAAATGCGCCGGTTCAGGATCCAGCGACGCCTCTATCGCCGCCGATAGACACAATGCTGATTCGATCTGAGAGTTATGATCCTGCTCCATCAACATAGCTTCCACCAACGGCTTCGATAACGAAGAGAACGACGGTGTGGTGATCTCCAACGCAATCGACGTCACATCTCCGACACACGCGAACCTAACGATGGAATCAGGGTCACGGGGGCATCGTACGATGAAGAAGATGATGGAGGGGAGTGGTGGGTTGAGAATGCAGGCGCCGACGACGGTGGTGGGTTGAGGGTAGAGGTGGTGGGGGTGGTGGGTTAAGGGTAGATGCGGTGGTGGGTTTTAAATGTAGAGAAGAAGATAAAAAGGGGTATTTTGGTCTTTTAAAAAAATAACAGAGAAACATAACTTTTGTTAGTGTCAGAGACCGTCAGCGTGCACTTCTTCATAGTTCAGGCCCTCATCTGTAATTTATTGAAAGAAGGGACTAAAGTTGCAATACGTGCATACCCCAGGGACTATTCATGTAATTTACTCTAAATTTTTAATCGATTTTATAACTACTTTTATCATATGTTTTGACGTTACTCGGAGCACAAACGTATGAGTTTTCAAAACTAATATATGGTTTCATTTTGTATATAAAGTAACGCGATTTATCCTTATTATTTCATTTGTTGTAAAGTTCTTCTTTTTGTGTACATCTCAACATAAATTTTATTTTAAAATGAGCGTTACATATTTCTCCTCATATCAACCCCTCTCCATAGTGATCATGCTTACATCTTCTAGTTATACCTATAACCTATACAACCTCACAATTGCCACCATTTAAACGCAGTAACATTTCGAGAGCAAAATCAACAAAAATAGCTAGAAAATTATAAAATGTCATAAATATGCTATTCCAATTTTGAGGCTTACATGTCCATCACAACAAAAAGGGTTGGATGTGTATTCTTCACATAACTGTTTTGATATTCAAACATTAAAAAAAATAATTGAACTCTAATCAAAGTTATCAATGTTCAGATAACGTTTTATTCACTTTAAAATAGTATTTAAATAATTAAAATATTTAAATATTTAAATAATTAAAATATTCTATGAACTTCTAATTCCATTTATTTATTTTTTTATGTAAAGTCTTAAAAATATAAAGAAGCATTTGTCAAAAGACATGATTCTTAGAGCATTCAGAGCCCGTACTCCATTCTTGTGTGAATGAATGTCTTATATTATAGGGGATGATTGTGAGTGGTTGTGAGTAATGGAGAAATAAAATTTATGGGGGTTGTACCGTGATTTTCCATATTTGAGGAATCACGGTATATGGGGAATCACGGTATAACCTTCATAAATTTTTTAATATTTCTAAAAGTGATTATGAGTGGATGATAAAAAAAATAATGATAAAAGTATGAAAAAATATTATTTAATTAAAAAAAATTAAATAATTTTAATATAATTATAAGGATGGAAATAAAGATGATGATATTATGAATACTTTTAGGATAGTTAGTATCAAACATTCAAAACCTCAAGGGGCCCTGTATAAAATACTGAACACCAATGGACCTACGGTAGGGCAAGGGCAAAACGGGGAATAAAAAAAGGCATAAAGCTTTAAAAAAACACTCGCTTAGCTTCTCTCACCAACACCATAGTAAACATGCACCGTCAATCCCTCGGCTCACCGGCGTTCAAGCTTCACAGCCACGGCGTCATCTTCGCCGGCGACGGAGCTATCAAAGCCGACATTGACAGTAACTCCATCTCCGACGACCTCCAGACCCACCGGAAAGACAAGTTACCATCGTCTTCCGCCGGAGCTCCCGACGACGAACAACGCAAGTCTCCGAAGCCCTATCAACAGAGGCATGTATTGGTATCTTCTTCCACAAGACTCGTTCACCTAATTCCGCTTCTCACCTTCTTATGCTTCTTAATCCTGTACTTATCCTCTCATGATCCTTCACGGAAAGGTAACTGTTCGTAATCGATTGATTCAACCGAATTGTAATCAATAGTTCATCCTAATGAGTTGATTTCCTGATTTTATCTGTTTTGCTTCAGATTTAGCTCAATTTAGCGGATTCACAACGATTTCGTCGAAGAAGACCTTCATAGGTACTGTACATCAAATGTTGATTGATTTCACAAGTGTCTACAGATTCGAGCTATTCGTCAATCGGAAAACGTTCTCTCAATGTTTGATTCAGTTATTGATAACGATATATGTTGATTGATTAATTGATTTACAGATTTGAACAATTCATAGGAAGTTTGATTTAATGAAATTGTTGTTTTCGTGTATCAATTCATAGATTCGATTGATTTGGATGATAATGCCGGAGGCGGATTTCTGAAGATTGATACGAACGATGCGTTAGCGATTCGAAGCACGAGGAACTTACAACAACAAGAACAACAGCAGCATCGTCTTCACCGGAAACTCGGTCAATAAAGTCAAACCACCGGTGCTCCGCCTGTTCCTCCGGCCGGTGAGAGCCTCACACGTGCGTAATTTCTGAATACCTTTTGTCTCCACCGCGTGTCACGTGTGTACCGTATAGCATAATATACATACATGATGCCATTGTCAATTGTCATTTCCTTTTGTGCATGTGAGTTTGGCATCTTCTGTAACTGCAAACATATCGATCCAATTTCTTCATTGATGAATGCAAGGTGTGCAGCTTAAGTCAGCTAAGTGTTTTGTTTTGGGGTGCGTAGGATAGCGAAACCGCGCATGATAGGGTAGGCGTACGTTAGAAAAGATGCGCTTTGCCCTCGTAAAAGAGAAAGTAGGGTTAATGTTAATGGAATACAGCTGGAAATTGGAAGTATAGGACCGTTGGTGTACCTTGGGGTTAGCGGTTGGTATTGTTGACAGCTAGCGAGAGAGGGCATTTTGGTAATTTTAGCCAATTAATATCACTGACGCAGATGCCATTAGAATTTATATCTTATTTTATGTCACCAGCTGGACCCTACTATTGTAGTTGAACAGTTCATGAGTATATAAATAATAATACACACACGTATATGGTTCTCTTAAATTACTATATTTCCTTTAATCTTTTACTAGGTCTTTCGTAGTAGTTAGCATTTTGTTTTTCCTTCTAAAGTACGTGATCAATGGATTTAGGTTATTTTCAAAAGGATCATTTTCGTAATGTATGAATCAACATTTTCAACTTATCAAAACGTGTGAGAGTACGACTTATAATGACATCTTACAAAAAAAAAGGTGGGTCCACGCCTAATTTAATGCATGTATGAAGTGGTTTGAATCCTACCGACTCGCAATCAGCTGTGGTTGAAAGTTCTCCCTAGATACACTTTGTCACTATTCATACATCCTCGTCTTTTACTAGATTAAAGGTCGTGAATTTCTTTCCTAAATAGTTTAAAGAACATTGTTAACAAGATAGTCTGTACACTGGTAGCCTATAATGCTTGATTGCAGTCTATAATTTTTATAGAGAGAAGCGTTAAGGGGGTAGTCTAGAAATAATTAGTTAAGTATGAGTTTAAGAAATTTACATAAGCACTTCTTATAGAGTTTGGTTAAGATTTTCCATAACACTTCTATCTTTACCGTTATTAAAAATAAGCTGAACTTTGGGTCCTATGTCTAGGGGCCTAATTTATATGAAAGAATATTTTTATTTTTTATTAAATCTCACTTGAACTTTAATATGTGATTATATGTCATATGGTGTAAAAAATATGTGTTATCATATTCTCACGTGTTAGAATAATAAGCAAAAATTATATATATATATTTTTTTATAAAAAGAGTCACGTTTTTATAACCAGCTTTGAACCCTAAAAAAAGTTAGGACATTCTAAACTTAATATAGTTTTAGAAGATGTTGAAGCATTGAATGTTATTAATTTGTGTTTAGAGAACTCGCTCCTCTTCATAGTTTGTTAGTTTTCGCATCCCAACATTATATCATACAAAATAAAAAAAAATATAGCCGCTATTTATATTTTATGAAAATATATAAACTATTGAATGTGTTTTTCTCTATTATTTATTAAGGGAAATGTGCAAATAAAGAGGTTCTTAAAATTAAAAAAATAAAATAAGTAATCTCAATCATCAATAACTTTAATCAATGGTTGAGATTAGTGAAAGTTTGTTAGATGAGTGTTTTAAGAATAACTACTTTTGTTGATTTTTTACAAGTTTTTTTTTAAGCGTTTATAACTTTTATGTACGATATTATTTTTTTAATAAAAATTACACCACAAAAAGAGTGTTTTTAAATCTTTAAATTTTTATACGTTTTTAAGCTCATATCGCGTTATTGTATCTTTATTGCAATTCAGTGTGTATTTTTGTTAGGTATTGTGTTTTTCTAAAAAAGATGAATTTTAAAAATATATATATAATGTTGGAGTAATATTATTATGTATCTCTAATATGTAAAACATAATAATGAAATTAACAACTACTTAATTTAATACATTAAAAACAATAACAAAATAACATAATATCTTATTGTGTTGTTTTGATCTTCATTATATTATTTTGAACACAATAAGTTTTAAAAAATACATTGGTAAAATAACATCATTGTGTACTTTTAATTGTAAAACACAATTATAAATAATAAGTTTATATAATCTATAGAAACAATGACAAAATCAACACAAAATTATTTAAAACGTAAAACACAAAGATAAATACATATAACAAATGATGTAAAATATATGACACAATAAACGTATAAGACACAATTAATTGTTGTATTTGACACAATGACCAAAATGTCATCCCCTTTAAACAATAAAAGGATATGTATCAAACCCATAATTCTTTTTTTACTATTTAGACTAAATATATTTTTTTTACTATAACCTTATCTATTTATTAAATATCTCAATAAATAGATGTATGTATTGAATATATGATTCAAGCGTGTTAATAAGGGGTTGGTTTCCATGAGTAGTGTAGGAATTGATTTTAGATCGCTGATTATACTAAATCAATGGTTAAAATTAAGTGGCGATAAGTTATACAATAAAATAAAGAATGTTATTATCTTTAATTTAAATATAAGTAGTATCAAGATCTTTAAGTTATGATGGGGGCGTAAAAATATGAAAAATGATAACATCGAACATTGCAGGAACCCATGCGTTGAAGGTAAGAAAACAAAACATGTGAAACTTTATATAGAAAGCTAAACTATCACAAATTGATGCACTACGGCGATGCCGCTAATAGCATTTTAAACTTAATATGAAAAAGAAACAGTAAAAAAGTTAACACCGAAACGTTGATAAAAATAGTCACGTCGCAAATGGAAAAACAAAATAGTTAAAAACATTAACTAATAGAAATAAGTACATATAAATTTGGATATTATAAAAATTATATGTTAAAAGTTGGAGGATAAAAATAAAGAACTATGAAAAATCGAAATCTTAAATCAATTTTCATGATTACGTGTCTATTATGACCTAGAATTTGATGATAAATAAATATTACAAAAAAAGTAGATCTTAAAGCTTATAAGACGACGAAAGATGTCCAATACAAAATATATTTTTGTTACAAAGTGTATTTTTGCTACAAAGTGTGAGAATACACAACGAGTCAAAAAATGCACAAAAAAATTATATCTCACAATCTAAATTGAATTTCAAAAACGTAATTCCGAGCTTTTGTTTCCCTAGCCGTCCTCATAAAAAAAATAAACGAAAAAAAATTAAAAAATTAACGTTTTTTTATTGTGTCATTAATGAAAGACATAATGACGTTATTGTGTTTTTATGAAAGACACAATAACGTCATTGTGTCATTATGAAAGACACAATGACGTCATTGTGTCATAGAAAGACACAAAGGAATTTTATTTATTTATTTTTTATTTTTTTCTGAAAGAGGGCGACGAGAGGAACGGAGACTCCGAAGTACTTTTTTGAAATTCGATTTAGATTGTGATATATAATTTTTTTATGATTTTTTTAGCCTCATTGTGTCTTCTCACATTTTATAGTAAAAATACACTTTGTAGAATAACCTCACTCTAAGACAAAAGCAAAAATAAACAAAAAATTATGAGTTTAAAAAAAAAAATAAGTATAAGGTGTTAATTATAACTAAAACTTTATGTAAACTTTGAGGGTCAATTTATGTAAATTAAGATTGCTGAAGCAAACGTACATTAAAGACTTGTCTAATTCATATAATCAATATTGTTATATTCTTTTTGAAAGAAAAAAAAGATTTTTAGATAATACATAATTGTATACGTATAAACATTATATATGGTACATAACTATTGGTGTGTGAATTTAAACATTTATATGAGTATGTGACTATGTATGCGTGGTACACAGTTACATACACCCAACACGTAATAATAAATAGATGTTTATGCCTCTCACTTGATGTACGTGTGTCACAGAAAATGCGACTTTACACACTTCGTAACGTTTTCCCATTTATAGAATAGCCGAATAGCCGCCATATCAAAGTAGATAGAAAAAACGTCACCATAGATATGAATTATTTTTTTAGACGTTACTGAAAAAGCATATGATGATTGATCACAAATATATGTCTACTATCATTACTTTCACTATAAACCCAAATAAATGGACACATTCAAATGTTCAAACTACACGTATCACTCTAAATTAAATATGAGAAGAATTATATTATTTTTTATATAGAAAAGGTTTAGTAGTTTTTTGATACACAAAAAGGTGCTGGGCTATAGTAATTGGTTGGTTATATGGATAAGATGTTGAAAGAATCTACACCGACATCAATGATTTTGATAGCTACAAAATAAACAACTATCTTTACATAATTTACATAATTAGGTTTAATATCAAAATGTTAATTTAACCATTTTTTTTTCATTTCGTTTTAGACTCCCTCTTGACATAAAACGTCCCTTCAATATAGGTGTCGAACGCGTCAAAAAACAGCTAATTTTGGTATGGAGGCGGTCAACCGTATAATAGAGTCGTATAATAGAGTCGGTTGTCTGTATAATTGAGGCGGCCAAAAAACACATAGAGGTACAATCATATAATCAAGACGGACGATCGTATAATAGAGCCGTCAAAATAAAAATAAAATAAAATAAATAAAGACGGATGGTCATGTAATAGAAACATACAGTAGAGAGAACATTAAATGACATTAATAACTTTAAAGAGACAAATGAGAAAGGTTGTTGATCAAATGGGGATTTTGCATAAAAGTGTAGTTTCATAAACTCATTGGACTATAATTTTACTATTTTGTGCCCTATTTCCGTTCGTATAAATAGTAATGCATAAATTATAAATATCTTAAAAATTAACACATAAATTAGGGTCAACTAATGCATGTTATCAAGTAATTTTAAATAACTAGATTTAGTTAATGACTAAGTGTGAAATCATAATCAAACATTAAAAAAATAGGAAGTATGGAATGTATATTTGTTTTAAGAATGTTATGATTTTAGAGATTAAGGAACCACCGGCCCATAGAGGTCCAGGTGCAACACCCTAGTAGCCGAGCACAAATGGTGACAACTACTGGTGGGGTTCAAGAGGCAAAGCCTCTAGTTGAGGTAAGCTACCAATTCAGCTTGTAAAAATTTAATTTTTACATATTTATACTGCATGAAAATCACTTTGAAATAGGAAAATAGTGGGAGGGTTACTTGGAAAACAATATCGATAGAAACTTAAGTTTAGCGGTAACTAAACCTTGGAAGTAACTTTCGTTATAAGTGTCAACTTTGGTTTCAATTGGCAGTGAATGAAAGTTCAATAGAAACTTTATGCTCTATAGAAAGTGAATTTCTATGAGAGTGGTTTCTATCGAAGATTATTTTGGTTAAGCAACTATGAAATGTTATAACTGGTAATCTGTTTAACCATCAATTAAACAAATACAATTGATCAGTTAATCAATGCAATGTTTCGACTCTTATATACAATATTCCTCTAGTCATTTATAAAATACATACGCTATATCCGATACAAATTCTCACAACAATTTCATATGTATTCTTGAAAGCATTCGTATTATTCGATCAAAGATTTGGAGTAATGCTGAAATTTTTTATATATAGAAGTATGATCATGATTCAAAAGGTTATCTAGCTCGGAAACTTCAAACAAAAGCAATTCCTACATTGTGTGAGTTGTGGCCGTTAGTTTTCTTTATGAGTGGACTCACGCCCGTGAATTGTGATTTAGCCATTGCTTTTGTGACCGTTGAAGGAATATGACCATTGCAATGGTCAAATGGATTTTAAAAACATTACTTAGTTCCATATACGATTGAAACGATCGCTAAGAGAATGTTTTGGATATTTTGGAAAAAGTAATGTTAAAGCTTTGAAGGACACCGGACATGTGAGTAACCCTTACAATGTGAATTGATATGGAAATGAAAGAATAAAAATAAGAGAGAATTGCATAAATTGTCCCGATTAGATTGTTTGTTTGGTCATTTGATTTTAAAAATTGCAAAGTTAATTCAAATCTTTGTATGGTAATTGCAAATTTGATCCTTAATTTTTTTAAAAAGTGCAAAGTTAATCCAAACTTTTATGTGGGCGTTGTACTTTTTGTCCCTACAATTAAATTTAAAAGTTAGTATAAATTTTATAAAATGCATAAAAAATGAATGAATTTATTGTAAGGACCAAACATGCAATGAGTACACAAAACTTTGGACTACCTTTGTAATTTTTAAAGTTCGGGGATCAAACATGCAATTTGACTAAACTACAGAACTATTTATGCAATTTTCTCTAAAAATAATGTACTCTGGATCTGTATAATTCCGTTAAGATTGAAATTGGTTGCTTCATTGGGGATGACCAGGAATCACAAAATTGTATCATTGGGGAACATAATGGCATATTATAAAACTATCATTTCAAGTTAAACCGAAGACATTTTAACGTACTATCCAAACCAGAAATTCGACCGAACTTTAACGTGTTATACGGGGCAAGAGTTTGATCAAACATCGACGCTGTTGTTTCTCATAGTTTCAGATAAATACATAATTTATCATGGCTTAAGAACAAATCCCAAAAAATGTCTAGACTATACTATGATTATAACTCCCATATTTGATTCATCTCAATATCCAAAATCATTTAAATGTATTACTAGTTGTTTATTTATTGTGTGACCCTAAAGAATCAACTTTATTAATAGTATTATTTATTGTCGTGCTATAAATGTTTTTACAAAACAATAAAAAGAGAGTTCCAGAGCAATATTAAGTTTTTTTAGTTTGTTTACAATATCATTTAGTTTTCCTTTTTCTTAAAAAGGTTTAAAATACAACGTCTTTAAAACTTTAAGCACATCGTTGTGATACATTTAGTTTATATATAACTTAATATAAATCTTATTACACATTCAGTGATTCAGATATACCCAAATGAAACATTTTGATGTGTTGTGATATCCACAAAATAAGATTGAATTTAGATAAATAAGAGAAAATCATAAAGTTAATCATCTTTTAAGATTTTTATAAATATCCCTGTGATAATGTCAAAGATTAATCATACTTATAGCTATAAGTTACGTGACACCATGATTGTCTACCAACTGTGGCTCGTGTATGCTTATGTACTCTATTAAACTTCAGCTAACATATTATGTCATACGCGAGAGGGCTCTTGCATATCACCTTTTCCTGGTATATCACCAACAACACATACATTTTCTGATGAATAAGATTCCTATATTATCGATAAAATCCGCGTATCTCCGTATCAATATTCATGTTTAATCAATGGAGTTTACACACATCTAAATATACAAACAGATCAATATGAATCAGTGATATTTGTTGATGATGTTGGTCCAAACATAATAGAGGTTTTTAAAATCACAAGTTTTATTGTTGTTTTTGGTTGATTTTGTAAGGTGAATAGTGTTGTGCAACGTTTTTAACTTATCAGAGTATGACTAATGTCACTTAATCATACCATGTTTTCATGACACTCGATAAAAAATAGTGGGGCATACGTCTAGTATTTTACTCGTTCAAAAATTTTATTGTTGTTTTTGGTTGATTTGTAAGAACAATCATAATCATCCTGGATGATTTTTTTTCTTTCCAACATGTTTTATATACAAATTCTCATTCAGTGGTGAATGGATTTAGGAGTCCATTGTTTTGAAAACCGGATCGGATCGGCCGGTTGGACCGGGAACCGGACTCCAATCTGGTCCGGTTTGGTAGTTAAAACCATTTTGGCATTGAACCGGTGGTCGGACCGGCAGTCGAACCGGAAACCGGGAACCGGACTGGTTGAACAGAGGGTCGAACCGGATGAACCGGGGGTTGGACCGGTTGAACCGGTTTTTCATATATATATATATTTTATTTTTTAGTATTTCTTACATATATATTTATAATATAATTATAATTTTATCCGATTCTTATATCCGGTCCGACCGGTTGAACCGGTCCGACCGGTTGAACCGGTCCGACCGGTTGAACCTGTTCTGAAAACATTGCTTAGGACTGTTGTTTGTTTCATGTTTCCGTGTTCACAATATAATTTTTATTTTGCCAACAAAATAAACTTTATGTTGGAAACATGTAATAAATAAATATTTTACTTTTAAAAACTAATGTTTTTGGCATGCTAAGTTTGATGGTTGTAAAAACCAAAACTTTGTTCCATCTGTCTATATGATATATAAAAAAAGATGAAATTTATGGATTATGTAAAACTCATTGGACCAGTTGTGTTCTAGGGAAGGTGGGGATTGTACATGTGTATTAATCTTTTTATGGACTTATATATTAACTAGTGTAGTTTATCGAGGGTTGACTTTGTAATTAAAACCAATAATATTATTCCACTTAAATCATTTTAGCTTCCACGTTACGTTGCCTTTGGGCCCAAAGTTTAT
Organism: Flaveria sonorensis; assembly: GCA_025506505.1. Taxonomy (NCBI): domain Eukaryota; kingdom Viridiplantae; phylum Streptophyta; class Magnoliopsida; order Asterales; family Asteraceae; genus Flaveria; species Flaveria sonorensis. The sequence continues at coordinate 50,246,115 of CM046425.1, read as the reverse complement.
ATTAATGAAGTATGTAAATTGTTTACGTTTAGATTCGATAACTACTAAAAAAGTTTTTAATTGAAGCGGTAACTATGGTTTTGGAAAACGATAAACTATACTAGTCGGGCTACCATAGGGTTGGTGGCTCATTGGTAGTGATAAAGCTTTTAGGAGTAGTGTCGGAGCTTGAATCACGCCTTAAGGGGGCGGGGGCGAAATAAATTATTTTATGGGGGCTAACTCTATATTTATTAAAAACTTTCCACTACCGGACCGGAAATTTACACCGCCAAACCGAAAATTAGCACTACTGATGGAAAAAAGAGAGGGGGCGTCCCCCCCCCCCCCCCCCCCGGCCCTAAGAAGCTTCGCCAGCGTTTGGGAGCAGGATCAGAGCTTTGTGACGAGGGTTTGAAACTGGTACTCATGTCTCCATCCACCCAGTGACATAGCTTAAAGTTTGGATAGGGTTCGAGCAGTCATGGATGAAAAAAATTTAATATAAGTCGGGCTAGGCTAGGTTAGTTGGCTATATAGTAGCTAGATATGTTGATCTTAATGTTTGAAATAAGTTATTTAAATCATTAGTTTGAAAAAAAGCAAAATTCTGGTTTGATAATTGGACGGGTTCAGGAGCGCTAAAAGAAAATTTTCCGGAGTTGTTTGCTTTGGAATCAAAGAAGTTATGTTAGTGGCAGATAGAGTATGGGGTAATCAAACCGATCGAGTTCTAAAATGGGAATGGAAATCACATATTACAAACCCTTCATTGGTGAATAAAAATATCATTATACTATTCATGTACGTAGTCATGTTTTTGTTGAATTTATGTACATGAGTTTGATTATATTGTTTAGGTAGTATATAATATAAACCTTACTAAAGAAACTAAAACATTGAGTTGGTTAGGGTTACCCGCTTATTAACGTATGTTTATTTATATAATTTTTAGTTATTTTAAAACAAAAAACTCACACGCCCTTAAATCCTACTTTTATATCATGAATTTAAACATCCAACCTGTAAGGTTATATTAGAAGGCTGATGCAACCAAAAAGCCAAAACAACCAAGGAGCTTCCTGCATACATGCACTCATATACAAGGTAGAAGTTACTTCGGAAGTTTTACACTCATCACAAAAATTATTCTAAGTGTAAAATCTTCCGAAGCCAAAGACCAAATCTTCCGAAGCCAAAGATGAAGTCTTCCGAAGCCAATGAAGTGAAGACTGATTTCTTTCAAAGACAGAGAGGACATGGTTTCTCTGATCTACTTTTCCATAAAATTGACTTACTTTCCGCTGCAACTCTGATGATTCACCAACTTATACAAGTTGGTGAAAAGGTTCATGCTTTAGTAAACTGTAGATTATGGTCTTGAGTCTATAACTTCCTATTTTGTACCTTTTATCCTTTTTTATAATATATTAGGATGTGAGCTATGGCATGTCATAGTCACTAGTCAAAAGACAATCTGCCTTTTGACTTTACATTGATCTTGTTATCTAGATTAGTGTTTCCAGCTGGCCTTCAAAATATGGCCGACTGTAGGATGTAGTATAAAGTATCTCAGGTCCTTGTATTTCTTTTATGCTTTGTAACACTTGTAAAAGAACTTGAGAGCAATATACAACATCCTTGAAAATTATATTAGTCTGTTCTTGTTCTTAGTTCTGTCTTATTTACTTGTGTTCTTAGCATCCTTTACATAAACCCGGTTCTCCATTTTATCTGTTAAGTGTTCTAAGACTCTTCTCATTATGAGACTGATTGTATTGACCATCCCTTAACCGGTTCTGCGATTGGTATCAGAGCTTTTCCAGGCTCTTGATTGTAAGATCTCACCATCTTAAATCCCTTCAGTTTCACAAAACACTTAACATCTTAAATGGCAGCTATCACAAAGGCTGATATGAAAACTGGTACTATGTCAAAGTCTCCACTGATCACTCCTGATGACTTTGATACTTGGTGCCAAAGAATAGAAGGCTTCATCAAGTCTCAAGACTCCAGGATGTGGGGATCTGTTGTCTATGGATCTCATGTACCATCCACCTCTTCAGCTGCTGCTGGTGGTGGTATGATACCAAAGGGAGTGGCTGACTATTCTGAAGAAGACTGGAAGAAGATATACATAGATCAGAAGGCCATGACCACCCTCCAAACTGCTCTTCCAAACTCTATCTATAGAGGCTTCAAGAAGTGCAAGACTGCCAAGCAGCTATGGGATGCACTGAAGCTTATGTATGAGGGGTCAAATGAAGCAAAAGAGAACAAGAAGGACCTCTTAAAGCAGCAGTTTGAGAACTTCACCTTCAAGACAGGTGAAACCATAACTCAACAAACTTCAGGTATGTTGAGATTGTGGATACTCTAATGGATGTTGGAGTAACTCTTGAGAACATGGACATTGTGAGGAATTTCATGTCCTCACTTCCCATATAATGGACACACTACTGTGTGGTCATTAAGAAGAATGAGAACCTCAAGACCCTTACTCTCACTGAGTTGTATGGTATCCTCAGTGGCTACCAGATGGAGATGAACATGCAAAATCCATCTGGTAACTCCAACAATCAACAGAGTTCAGCCCTTCATGTAGTTAAAAAGGATTGCAGAGAACCATAACATCATCTCATCTGCTACCCTAACAACTCACAAAAGGATCCTTTCATCACCTTCCCGGAGAAACCACGAGAGAGTTACATCCAAGAAAGCCCATTCCATGAGACAAGCTCTTCACAAGCCTTTGTGTCTACTGATGAAAGCACGGGCAACTTTCTCTTTACCCTTGAAGACCTGGACTGTATCCATCCAGATGATCTGGAGTACATAAAAATAGTCTAGCAGATGGCTTTTCTCACTCACAGAGCCAAGAAGTTTTACAAGAGGACAGGAAGGAAGTTTCCTAGCAAGGCAACCAGTTGAAAGTTTAGGCTGGACAAAAGCAAAGTGAAGTGTTACAACTGTAACCAAATGAGACACTTTGCTAGAGAGTGCAAGGCACTAAGAACAAGTGGTGGCCAAGCACAAACCAGACCAAACTACACTGATGGAGCTCCCCAGAATAAGAAGCCCAAGCAGCAAGCTGCAGTTGATGTTGAAGAAGAAGGCTTTGACTAGAGCTTTCAGGTTGAGGATGCATCTCCAAACCAAGCACTGAAGGCAGATCATGAAGAAACCAAGGTATTGGAACATTTTTGTACACCAGAATGTATTGCTAAAGTTAATAGATATAGGTCCTATAACTTAGAGATGAGAACTGATCTTGAGTCCTTAAACATTTTAAAAGCTGATTTCAAAAGAGCTGAAAATGATTACAAACTTAAAATAAAAGATTTAGAGAAAACCATTTCAACTTTTAAGCATGAACATACCAACTACAGGACTCAAATAAAAGATCTCTTCACTAAGTTAACTGAATGCCAGGTTGAGCTTGTGATCAGCAAAGCCAGGGCAGAAAACTATGTTCTTGAAGAAGAGACCTTCAAGAACATGATATCCTCATTCTTGCATGCAAAAGTTTGTTATCAGAATAAGCAGGGACTGGGATCTACTGATATAGCTCCTCCACACACTCTATTGTCTGTAAGATCTCCAAGGTATGGAACTTGTGAAGATGAGCTTCCCCTTATAGACCCTATTGATGAAGAGGATGAAGAGAAGATAGTGAAGGATGATTCTGAGAGGAGCGAAGAAGATCATCATAAGAATGGTCACTATTCTTATGAGGAGAGAAAAGAATCTGGGATGACCAAGTCTAAGAGGAAGAACTTGATCAGAAAAGCCAAGAGGAAATCAAAGAAGGCTCAAGGGATCAAGGCCACTTTCAACTCTAAGCAGAAACAAGTGTTCATCTCTGAAGGATTTGAAGTGGTAAAGGCTGAAGACTCAACTATGAACTCTAGTACCAGGAGTTATAGTTCAAGTCCAACTCATTCCAGCAAAGAGAAGAAGGCTGATCAGTTGTGTACCACTGCTACACAGCCTGAACCATCTAGTTCTAAGAGCAAGCCTCACCCTAAAAAGCTTGCTGCATCATCTGTGAAGATGAAGATGGAGGTGGAAATTGATCAAGTTCAGTCTTTCTCTCAAAATAAGACTCTCAGAAGGAAGCAAATGGATTGCATCATGTGTGGTAGTACTTCTCATCTTGCTAAAGATTGTATCTACAATCCTAAAAGTACTGTCCACATGATCAAAAGGAAAACTTCTGAGAAGAAGAAAGAAAAACTAGCTTCGAAAGGAAAATCCTTTCCTTTCGAAAGCTCCAAGGTGAAAAAGAAGACAAGTGAAAACTTGCCTTCGAAAGAAAAATTGGTCTCGGAAGAAAGGAATGCTTCCGAAGTACTGAAGCCTGCTGCAGGGAAAGCAAGATCTTCCGAGGGTCTAGTCTCCAAAACTTCCTAAGTTGTTAAAACTTCCGAGGTGTTGAAGGTCATGTCTAATCTTTCAAGGATGGTGTGGAAGATGAAGGAAGACCAAGTGACTGAAAGTTCTTCATCAACAACAACTAATGATCCTCAAAGCTTGAACATAAGATCACTTACTGTTACATTGTCTTCAAATCACTTTGATAAGCCCAAGACTAATGAGGCTTGGGTTTCGAAATTAGACAGATGAAGCCCGACATCTTCAAGACTATGAGGAAGCCAACTGTTGGCTTCTCAGGGGTAGAAACAACCCTTGTCCCAAAAATGTTAGAGTTCATTACTCAAGGTGACAATCTAGCAGCACCAGCTAGTATTAAACCCACACCTTCTACTTCCCAACCACCAATACAGCCAAAAATAACCATCATCTACCAAAGAAGATCCAAACGAACCCCTACACATGCTACTTAATTTATGCAGGCCCCTATATCATCATCCATACAGGAGGAAGTGGACAATGGAGCTCCTACTTCTCCTGAGGAGTAAACCACTCCCATCTCACCAATGATTAGTGTTGAGGTTCCTCATGCTCAGCCTAATGAGCTCACAACCCCCACAGCCTTAAGCCTTTACTCAGAGTCTCAAAACTCTAGTGAACAACCTTCAGGGGATAGTTACCATCCCCAGCTTCTTGATCTAAACCAACCAATCCCAAACCTTGAATTCTATGATGATGAAGACATGGGCTTTATTATTTATCATGAGTCTCTCTACTCCATCCCTACTCAATGAGAGATGAGCACTCTTGTTTCTCCTATGTCTAACCCATATTATCCACCTACTACTGAGGTGGATCTCCCTAAACCTGTTCAGGAGGTCCATATGGAAAAAGCTCTCACTTCAGCAAGTGATTACATCATTCAGACCTCAACCATGGCAACTCAGCCTCTTGACACTTCACTTGAAGTTGTCATGATGCAGGGGAAATCCAGCAGCCAAGAACAAAGTGCCGGTGATGAGGAAGAAGACCTTATCCTATTCTCTCATTCCCCCATGATTCTTTTGATGAAGATGAGGGGAGTCTGAAACTAAAGGTGCAAAAACTGACAAAAACATGCACCTATTTAGTCTCAAAGATAAGTCACCTGGAATCTCAGGTAACTGTCTTACAAAGGAGGGTCAATGACCAGCAACTTGAGATCACCGATCTCAAGGGAAAGTTAGCTAAGAGACCACTTAGGAGAACTCAACCAGGTCCACACGAACCTATGGATGTGACAGACCCAACCCCAAGCTCACTTATGCAAGAAGGTGATGCTACCAAAAAGGGGGAGAAAGTCTAAACAATCACAGAACCTGGGAGTTCTTCACAGAGTATGGACTTTGAGGATTCACCACCTTCACTTGCAATGGTCCATACTTAGCAACCTCCTCAAGTCTACATGGATGTGGACTCACTCATACAAAGTTTGTTTGAGGAGGGTATTCCCAGAGCTATGCCTACCCCATCTCCTCACTCTGAGAATCCAATCATGGGATGGAGGTATGGCACTGATAGAAGAGCTCTAGTCATCTCTAGATCTCTGGGTCAATAGGAAATTTTCAACTTTTTCAACCTGAGCTTCTATGAGAGCATCCATCTGATTGATCTTTCACTTGTCAACCCAAGTCAAAACATACAAGCTGCAAGATTAGCAGATAGGATTCAAGAAAGGGTGTTTGAAGAATACAAGCTGAGGTCAAGATTATATAGATAGAGGCTAGCAGGTAAGACTTTTGGTCAACTGGATGTTAAGGTGGACCCTAAGATTAGATTCGAAGGGGAAGCTTTAACCGAAGGCCCAGAAGTTGAACCTTTGAACCTTAAGACAGGAACTTCTTTGGCACCCATTACCTCAATGAGGCACCAGCTGGTGATGGTGTTTCACAACCTCTCTCTGGCCAGAGCTTGACTGCTGAATTAAGCAATGAATGCCAAAGCTCTCTCCACCCTGAGTCACCAAGGCCTGTAAGTAAGAAAGGGAAAAGGAAACTGACTTCTGAGGAGATTGAGGAGGAGAAAAGAGAGAGGAAGAGGAAGCTAAGGGGAGAAAGTTCAAGAGAGTCTCCAGGCTTCATGGAAGCTGCCATCATAGCTGCCCCCAGGCCAAATACTCAGGATATGAGTTGAGGGCAGCCAGGATAAACTACTTGGGGACCAGAAACTACAATGTGGATGAACTACTCTCTCTCCCCTTAGATGAACTGAATGACCTGGCTGACAAGGAATGGTCCAAGGAGAGAAAGGGGGTAGAGGATGCAGCATTGCTCCTTAAGAACAAAGAAGAAATGAGACAGAAAAGGCTCTACAAGCATGCTCCTACCCTCTCACCAGTTCAGGAAAGTCTTGAGAAAGAGGTTGTGGCAACTGAACAACCTCAGGTAGACAAGGAAGCTGATAGATAAAACATGATTAGCTACCTGAGTGCCACAGGTCTCTATCAGGCATCTGCACTTCTTCCCTTATCATATGAATATGTTGAATTCGAGTATCTTAAGCAGCTGGAGCAACAAGTTACCAAAGAATGAAAGGCTGCTAAGAGAAAAATGAGGGAAGAAGCTGCAAAGTCAAGAGACATCATCCAAAAGAGCCAAAAGAAGTCTGCTGACAGACAAATGATGATGAGCTTCTTGAAGATGTATGGATTCTCCGGAAGGAGGCTTGGTCTAATGTCTCTATCCACTATGGATGAGCACATCAGGGTCATCAAGCAAAAGATTAAGAAGGGAGAGCTTGTTGACTTGCATTCTCCTCCAAGTCCAGCTCAACCTGAAATTAAGGTCAAGGTTGAAACCCCTGAGACAAGACAACCTGGACTTAGAGCTGAATCTCAGCCAACTTTATCTTCTAATCCACAGTAGGGTCCTCTTCCCTCTCCTTCTGAACCTGTGAGAGAAGAGAACCCAACTGAGAGAGACACATTAAAACAACCTGGTGCTAAAAACCAATCCTCTCAGTTAAAGACTTCAAAGAGGAGGAAAAGGATGGTGATGAAGAGTGTTCCCAAGAAGAAGTCCAAGGCATCCACCTCTACACTTCAGGATGAGTCAGAGCATCCTGAGGTAGTGCAAGAAGAGGCTGCTCAACCAACTCCAGCTCAAATAAAGCCTCTTGCAACTGGAAGACCCATCTTGTCTTGGACTTTTGCTGCTAATCCAGACAGGTGGTATGTCATCAGAGTTCAAGGAGGTCAAGATGTCTATTTTTGGTAAGACATGCTTGATCTTCCTCTACATGATCTCCATGACATGAGAAGATATTATGAGAGTCCGGGGGATCCTGACCAGATGATGAAAAAAGGTATGGTCTTGATCCTAATGAGGTATGTCAACATGTGAATAACTTCTCTGTTTTGGTAGCATCAGCCTAGGAGGAGTTTGTAAGGTTATATTAGAAGGCTGATGCAACCAAAGAAGCCAAAACAACCAAGGAGCTTCCTACATGCATGCACTGATGTACAAGGTAGAAGTTACATCAGAAGTTTTACACTCATCACAGAAATTATTCTAAGTGTAAAATCTTCCGAAGCCAAAGACCAAATCTTCCGAAGCCAAAGATGAAGTCTTCCGAAGCTTCAAAGACAAAGTCTTCCGAAGCCAATGAAGTGAAGACGGATTTTTTTTGAAGACAAGAGGACATGCTTTCTCTGATCTACTTTTCCATAAAGCTGACTTACTTTCCGCTGCAACTCTGATGACTCACAAACTTATACAAGTTGGTGAAAAGGTCCATGCTTTAGTAAACTGTAGATTATGGTCTTGAGTCTGTAACTTCTTAGTTTGTAACTTTTATATTTTTTATAATATATTAGGATGTGAGCTATGGCATGTCATAGTCACTAGTCAAAAAGCAATCTGTCTTTTGACTTTACATTGATCTTGTTGTTTAGATTAGTGTTTCCAGCTGGCCTTCAAAGTATGACCGGCTGTAGGATGTAGTATAAAGTATCTCAGGTCCTTGCATTTCTTTTTATACTTTGTAACACTTATAAAAGAACTTGAGGGCAATATACAGCATTTTTGAAAACCATATTAGTCTGTTCTTGTTCTTAGTTTTGTCTCATTTACTTGTGTTCTTAGTATCATTTACATAAACCCGGTTCTCCATTGATCTGTTAATTGTTCTAACACTCTCCTCATTGTGAGACTGATTGTATTGACCATCCCTTAACCGGTCCTGCACAACCTCTTGAAGATTAACATTTTTTCATAAACTTTGGTACCACAAGGTAAAGACTCTTTGGCATAATTGTTTATTAATTTTTGGAGCATCTACAAATCACAAAAATTGTAATGTTTCTATAAAACCAAGTAATTAAAATTAAGTTTGTAAGAAGATAATTACTTGATAAACAACCAGGTTGACCCAAAAATGTTGTATTTCGCTACATGTGTTTCCAGTTCGACCCAAAATTCATTTGAACTTGTTTAAATAAGTTTCTAACTAGTAAAACCTAATAAAACACATTGTCAATATTATCCCTTAAAACACCTTACCTTTAATGGTGGGTGGGCTGCATTGAGAGAGGAACCGTGCAATTTTAGATATGACTTTCAAGTAAGAGTGGTCCTTGTATAATTCACGAGTGGAGCCATTAGGGAACATGGGGGTCATAAAGATATCACTCAAAAGTCTTAGAATCAAATGGTTGTACCCGTGATCATTATCCTCGATATATCTATGGTTGCAACTTTGTTCAAATCTTTAAATTAGATTTTTAGTTATAACTTTTCACTCAGTCGTACCGGTGTTGGTTTTTAACAATCAACTGTTACATTTTCTATCAATTTTTAATGACTCACTACTTTACTCTTCTTTTTAAAATACATAAAACTCTGATTAACCACATAACCCGCTAGTTTCTTCAACTTCTTCATCCATCTTTCTCCTCTCATCTTCTTCGTACCGTTGTCACCTCTTCCACTTGCCCGCCACCTTGCTCACCTACAAATCTCACTAGAATCAATGGGGGATGTATTTCGATTTCAAAACGATATAGGCAACGACAAAATTATGTTTGAAAATAAACATGTTTACTTGTCATGTTTTCTGTTTTACACACCATTTAAACCAAAATAAAAAAAAAATATAATTTATGCTGGAATAATAATTTTAAAAGATGATGCCGACAAATATATAATGCATGGTCATAAAGATCAGCGTGAATAAGGACGGATTAAAAATTCCTCAATGATTGAACTCATACGCAATACACTTATTTTATTTGGTTTCATCAATTTCCTTTTAAAATACCAACCGACAATATCTTTTGTAATATCCTAAGGTAACGTATACTATATTATAAATATGTTTGTTAGATTAAATAAACATTTAGGTGGTGTACCAATGAGATAGTTAGAGTGAAAAAATGTTTTATCTTTATACTAAAGGTTAAAGATTAAATCTTTCAAGTGTCAGCTAGTTGAGTAAAAAAACATTAACACTTAGGTTGCTAAATTTTGTGTTATTTAGTTCACCTATTTGTTTAGTTTATATATATATTTATTGCGCAGTTATTTTCAAAGTTTTATTTTGCAAATGTTTAAACTAATAATATGTATGCAGAATAATTTTTAAAAGCCAATCATCTACATAAAACTAAATTTATTCGACTATTTAGTTTCTAAATAATTAAACACTTACAAAATTAAACAATTGTATTAAATTCAGTTGTTAAAATGCTACTAATTTGAAGAAATATAATATCTTTTCCAAATGAATACGTTAATTTATCTAACTTTTTAATTTTTTAGTAAAACAAAACAAATTGGATTTTAATTTTTCAAAGTATCGCTCATTAGCCGATAATAATACATATTATTAATTTGACTGGCGGCACTCCAAATTTTTAACTTTATTACTAATGTCAATCCCACATTAACACTTGATTTTATTTATTTTAGGCTCGATTTAGTTTGTATGTTTTCTCATTTTGTTTATACTCATTATTGTGAACGAAATCGAGTGAAAATCAAACATAAATATTTGCTAATTATGTTACTGTGACTGTTGTTGGTAATAAAAGTAAAAATTAAGAGTGTTACTGGTTAAATTAATAGTATGAATTATTATCAAACAATGATAATAGTTTAAATTATTAAAATCTAATTTGTATCAAAACAAAATGTTAAAATTGGCAATCTCAGTTAATCCGGTTAAACCTAATTTCTTTATAGGAAAAAAATATTTTGTTGGGCTAACGGCTAACTTGCAAAAGCAAAACAATGTTGGGTAAACAACTTTATTTTAGGTTATCCACTGGGCCATCAGCCCAATTTGCAAAAAGAAAAGGTTGATGCCTTGATGAGTTGATGGTTATGAGCCGATGGTGGGCAAAAAACCCGGGTACGGACCCGACCCGGACCCGGGAACGACCCGGTATAGGGTGTACCCGGTTTGGATCCGGAAAAAAACCGGGGGTTGAAACGGGTATTGGTTTTTAGATTCTTTCAGAACCTGACCCGATTGTACCCGGGTCCTACCCGGTTTTTACCGTTTTTTTTTTCAAAAAACTAGCCGTTTTTAACGGCTATATAGCCGTTACCTTCGATTTGTGACCGTTTTACCGTATAAGTTAGTATAAATAGTTGTGGGTTGATATGGTTGAGTACCCAAGTCCCAAACGCAAAAACATACAAACGCAAAAAATACTCTCGTTTACTCTCGTTTTACACTTTCACTCTCTTCAATCTTGATATGGCTCACTCACAATCTTCCGTTGGTCAAGGTTCATCCAACGCTCCAACCGTCGTTCGTGTTCTTGCACACAATCATAACATGAATGTTTGGTGCAATTGGGATATGGTTGAGTTGAGTGACGGGTCTGTAAAGGCTCGTTGCAAGTTTTGTGGAGTTTTGCTTGCTAAAGATTCTAACACGACTTTAAGCAAACACATTAAGTTTTACTTTTTGGATAATGTAATAACTACTTTTGTTACAAAATAAATTTTTTTCAATTGCATTTGATAACGCCTCCAACAACACAACCGCGGTTGAAAAATTAAAATTTTAATATCTTCCGGTTGCAACTTGGGGGGGTTGAATGTTTGATAGACCAAATAGCCAAATGATAAAACCAATGAATGAAAAGTTTAAAAAAATATTTTAATGAGTTACCACCCGTTTTTAATTGTGTCGCGGCTTTAAATCTGTTTTTAAATGTTACGAGGGTTGAATGTTTGATAGACGAGATAAATGATAATTTGGATATGCATGACGAAAACCCTAATTTTTCTAACGAGACAAAAGTAAATTTTAATAAAAGTTTGAAAACAATTTATAATTTTTGATTAAATAGATATGGGCCTAACGTAAACATAACAATGCCAAGCGAATCAACCTCAAGTGCTAGTACCTCGCTTATAGACCCGGTTTTAACTATGTTGAATGTCGTTCGGGATGTGACGGCTAAACAACAAAGGGGTAACACCCCAACAAGTGAGTTCGGTAGATATAGTGGAACGGATTTTATTTCCACTATGACTACCGAACATTATCGTGCATTCGATATTTTGGCTTGGTGGAAAGGAAAAGAATATCAATTTCCGATTCTTTCTGCTATGGCCCGTAATTTACTAAGCGTCCAAGCATCTACAGTAGCTTCGGAATCTGCTTTTTCTCTTAGTGGCAGAGTAATATCATTACGAAGAACAAGACTAACTCCGGAAGCGGTAGAGATGTGCATTTGTTTAAATGATCACTTAGACGCGGTGGATCGTATACAAGACCAAACAAGCCTCGAAGACTAAATTACATTCGAAGCTAAAGTACAGGATGAAGAGGTAGAAGAATGAGTATCTTCGAGCATATCCGATAAAGAATTAACATTTAATCAAGCATCTCGTAGAAAATAAACATTAGACGATAACTTAAATAAAAGTTTCATGTCATTTCTTTATTGATTCATTTATGTATTTTTAAATTGTTTTAATATTGCTATAGAAATACATGACGATTAATCCATTGTTTTTTTAAATAATAAATGATGAATAATAATAATAATAACAAGACTAATAATAATAATAACGGACGACGACGACGGCGGGGCGACGGCGGGGCGGTGACGGTGACAGGGGGGGGGCGGCGACGGCCGACCGACGGCGACGGTGACACGGTGACGACGGTGACCGGTGACGATGTGACGGTGACGACGACGTGACGGTGACGGGTGACTGGTTGACTGGATGGACGGATGACGGCGGCGGCTGGTGACGGCGGTGACGACGACGACGACGACGACCGACGACGACGGACGGACCGACGACGACGACGACGACGACGACGCGATTTTTGATGTCACAAGTTTATCTAATTACTTCTTGCCAAAAATAATCCCTTACTATCCAATTGTGAAACTACAATTTTTTTTTGATGGCACATATTTTCTTATGAACTGAAAAAAACAGGAGAAAATGTGCTACGTTAAAGTAGCTATCTTAACCAGCTTTATCATACATCACTAGCTCGACCAACTTTACCAAACGTCACTACTTTGACCAATGAGCTCAATGACGTTGCTACTTAACTAACAACTTTAATAACAAAAGGAGTGTCTTGTGAAGTTTAAGAAGTAAATTTGTTATCTAAGACTAACCTAAATCAAACTTAAAAATAAAGTACTTTCATCGTCATTATTAAAAAGAATCCACTCCGAATGAAAAATTCCAAATATGATGTAATTACTTAATGTGTATGGGCCCCTGCCGAAGCACCACCACCAGTTTTTAATGGGCCTGCAACCTGCTCAATGGCTATGTGTACAGCTTGACACCTCTAATCATACATTATATATTCTGTAGTGATGAAATTGTGTAATAAAATACACGCTCTTTTGTTCATTTATACTAGTTAATCTATCCGTTTTCCATCCGGAACCGTACTTCCAACCCACTCAGGATGAAACTCATTGCTTAGAAAATCTATTGGTTTAACTCTAAGCATTTTACTTAGAATGAGATTTGAACCCAGTTATATTTAATTGAGTAAATTACCATTTGCATCCCTGACGTTTACGCATTTTAACCACTTGCATCCTGCAGTCTTAAAATTGTCATTCGCCCCCTGACGTTTCATTTTATTTCCATTTGAGTCTTTGTAGTTTTATTTTTATTTCCATTTGAGTCCAGATGACTGACACCGTTAGTTTTCATGTTAAAATTATTGTTAAAAAGACTAAACTACCCCTCATCACCACCATGACAACTGCCCATCATCACCTTCACATCGCTCATCACCGCCACACCACAATTCCCATCACCACCATGACAACCACCCATCACAACCTTCGCATCCACCCATCACCACCATCGTAGTCTCCGTCACCACCACTGTAGTCCCCATCACCACCTCCACTGCCCTATTACCACCACCGTAGCCCCATCACCACCATCGTAGCCACCCATCACAACCACCGCAGCCACCCATCACCACCTTCACAACCACCCATTACCATCATCACCTTCACAGCCACCCATCACCACCACCACTACAGCCACCCATCACCGTAGCCACTTATCACCACCACCGCAAACCCTATCACCACCACCACCGCAGCCACCCATCACCATAGCCCCCCATCACCACCACCGCAGACCCCCATCACCACCACTACCGCAGACACCCATCACCACAATCATAGCCACTATCACTACCACTGTAGACCCCCACCGCCACCGAAACCCTATCTCCACCACCATAGCCACCCATCACTACTAGATCTGTGATTTTTGCCAAAACACCCTTGCCGCCACCGTGTTTCACCTTTCCATCACTAGATCTACTTATCTAGAACATCAATTTCACATCTTGGTGGTTGTGGAGTACCGATCACACACACACAAAGAAGAGAAGAGAAGAGATAGGGGTGGTTCTTCTAGCCGTGGAGGTGGCGGTGGTGGTGTGGCGACGTCGGCGGCGGTGGTGCGGCGACGTCGGCGGTGGTGGTGGACATAGAAAGGGAGAAAAGAGAGAGAAGATAAAAGAGGTAGGGTGTGGATGAGGGTATTTTATTTAATAAATAAGGGTATTTTTGTCATTTTATAAAAATTAACGAAAAAATCTAACGACGTTAGTGTGTTGGACTCAAATGAAAATAAAAATGAAACGTCAGGAGGTAAATGATAATTTTAAAACTACAGAAACACAAAAAATTAAAATAAACCAATGTTAAAGATGCAAATGATAAATTACTCTATTTAATTTGTTTGGAAAAGAGTTTTGTATATAAAAATCTAGTTTACACTTCACACGTTTCAAACACCATTGCCATTCCAACCACATCAACTGCTGACGTGTCCCTCTTGGTTTGACTTACACGCGCCGGCGTCAAATACATACAACAACAACAACCCACCGTCCCATCCCTTATTTGTAATTCGTATATCCCTTTTCTTAATTATTATTGCTTTTGCGTCAATTCTCCCCCAAATTTTCGCACAAATTTTCTTCAAACTCCAATCGCATAATTCTCACCCATTTCTAGGGTTTTTCATCTCAATCCCAATTCGTCATCGTTCTAATCGATCCAAGTTTAGGGTTTATTCGATTGATCATACAGCAAGGTATAATAATAATCAGATAAGATGAGCTTTCAAGATCTTGAAGCGGGTCGTCCGTTCAATTCGAGGCGAGGAGGGTATACCAATGGATTCAAGCAGCAAGATCCGACCCAAGCTATTGCTTCGGGGATCTTTCAGATCAATACCGCTGTCTCTACGTTTCAGAGGCTTGTTAATTCTCTCGGTACCCCTAAAGATACCCCTGAGCTTCGAGAAAAACTGTACGTTTTGGTTTGTAATTTTGGTTGATTTGTGGTGGGTTTAGGGGTGATGATTGGATTTTGATTTTGGGTGTATGAAATTGTGATTAATTTGGTGTTGGGGATTTTGATGCATGGATGGTAAAATGGAAGCAGATTGAGGCTGCTGATTGCTTGTTATTTGGAAATTGATTATTTCTTTGAATAGAAGCAATTTTAGGCTGATGATTGCGTATTATTTGAAACAGATAACTTATAAATAGAAGCTAATTGAGGCTGCTGTATGAACATACTTCTGTTGAACACATCTTCTAGCTTATAAATGGTCAATTGTACTGCTGAATTTCATCTTTTGTAATCAGTTCTTGTGTGAAGTGATGTTGGTGTACTGGTTTCTTGCTAACACCAATGCTGATTGGTTATCTAATAGGAAACCCATATGTGCTGCTAAAATACAATTGAAACGTAATTGAACATGTAATTTATGGGATAGAGATAAGGGTATTGGTAGAACGTGAAGTTATTTGTGGGGTAGCAGGTAGCTCTTAATAACAGTTTAGAAAACCGATTAGCCAACTGAAATGTAAAAAATTCAAGTTGTATCGGCAGTCACTAGTAACTAAAAACAATGTTGCTATCGTATTTTGGTTGATTTTAGGTGCTTTCTAAAGACCACTGGAACATAACCTGTGTTATGGTTGTCCGTTCAATCCCAGCAATAACTGTAAGATGGTAAAAAACTGAATTGAATATTATTGATAGGTTTGGTTACAATATATAGAGAATATAATGTAAACCCTAAAACCTAACTGGGCTCATGGGCTCATACTAATAAGTAATAACCCTAATAATATTGTCTAATACTCCCCCGCAATCGTAGCGTAAGTAACCTGACGCTATGACTGACAAACAAAAAAACATAAAACAATAATAATATGATAAACATGCTTCGATCGACTTGACTATCCAAACTATTTCTAACAAACGATCTTGTGCTTGATGTTGTCATCCATATTTTGGCTGATTGTGCTATCCATATTTGCTTTATACTTCATGGTTTTTGATATTTGGAATAATAAGTTGAGACCTGGAAACCGTAGTCGCTGGCGATGTCTCAAGGCTAGCAAGCGGCACTCTCTTGGATCCGTAGATCAAAAGATGGCATAAGTAGATATAAATAAATAAAAAGAAACCAAGACCGGTGACCGTGGTCAGGTGGCGGCCCTTGGATCCGTAGATCAGGAGATAAGATCCGTAGATCTAAAAAGAATAGAAATATTTAATCAAACCGTAGTTTGAGATCGGTAGCCGTGGACCGTGGTCCTTGATGACACCGATAAACGAAAAAAATAAAAGGAACAAAGAAAACATAGTGACCGCTGCAAATTGGGAGCCATAATCCAGAAACAAACCAAGAGAATGGATGTGAACGAACCAACATAATGAATATGAGTAATAGGTTTGAATCCTCAACCGATAACGAAGCTTTATTAAACATAAACTAGAAAACAAATAAGAGACGAAACAGAAGACGAAGGTGGGACAGGGCGGCGGCGGTGGCGGCACACCGTCCTGTCTAGGGTTTGAACTCGATGGCGACGGCTAGGGTTTGTATGTTTTTGTGGTGGTGCAGCGGAGAAGGTAACCAGAACCCTAAGGCTCTGATACCATGTAAAATGGTAAAAGATGAATGAATATTATTGATAGGTTTGGTTACAATATATAGAGAATACAATGCAAACCCTAAAACCTAACTGGGCTCGTGGGCTCATACTAATAATCCTAATAATATTGTCTAATAATAACGTTTTTCCTTATGTACATTTGTGTTAATTGATAAAGAATGAAGTGATGCATATACATATACCTATGTTAAAAGTGAGTGAGATAATCTTCTCACATTAAGGACTAGAAAGTGAATTTGCTTTCATGATCTATTACTCGTAATTGTTTGTATGGCTAATCATCTGATGAATATGACAATGAGGTTACTTAGTTATTGATTGTTCTTAATTAATAGGCACAAGACAAGACTACACATTGGCCAATTGGTTAAAGATACTTCAGATAAACTCAAGCAGGCTAGTGAAACTGATCATCGTGCTGAAATTAGTGTAAGTGACTCCTATTCAGACACACACACACACACACATGTCAGACACTTCTGTTTTCTGTATATTGACAGTCTATTGTTTCATATTGCTGTTTGATATACTAGTAAAGCTTAGTTTATATGTATTTTGACAGTCTATTGTTTCATAAGACTGATTTATGTTTTCATACTTTCTTTTGCTGTAATATTTTTTCTGCTATTGCAGGCCAGCAAAAAAGTTACAGATGCTAAACTTGCAAAAGACTTTCAGGCAGTTCTAAAAGAATTTCAGAAGGCCCAGCGCCTTGCAGCTGAAAGGGAGACGGCTTATACTCCTTTTGTTCCTCAGCTACTCTTCCTTCAAGGTAAACTGTTGGGCAGCTACTTAATTAGGTTTGAAGGTTTCTATGTAACTATGTCTCCAGTCACTTTGTGGAGGTTGAATCGAAGCAGAAATTAACCTCTAATTTTTGCTGCTTATCTGGTACCTGCGTTGGCTCTTAATTATAATGGTTTTATACTTTTATGTGCAGTTATGAAGCCAGTGAAATGGATGTAAGCTCAGGCAAAA
The DNA here is from genome assembly GCA_025506505.1 of Flaveria sonorensis. Taxonomy (NCBI): domain Eukaryota; kingdom Viridiplantae; phylum Streptophyta; class Magnoliopsida; order Asterales; family Asteraceae; genus Flaveria; species Flaveria sonorensis. The sequence continues at coordinate 50,228,301 of CM046425.1, read as the reverse complement.
GTCCAGAGCAGCGCGCTCTTCTTATGGAATCTAGAAGGTGATCACAATTTGCATTAATATTATTTGCTAGGCATAAACTATAAACCACAGTTGTATGCTGAAATCTATGCCGTTTGGTGTGTGCAGACAGGAGGTTTTGCTGTTGGACAATGAGATTGCGTTTAATGAGGCTATCATCGAAGAAAGAGAACAAGGAATTCAAGAAATCCAGAACCAAATAGTGGAGGTAAACGAGATTTTCAAAGATCTTGCTGTTTTGGTTCATGAGCAAGGAGCTATGATCGGTAAGTATTGATTCTTATTTTCTCACTCTATTGAGAGGTGGCAGGGTCAGGTTAGGTTTGCTTACAAGCATTTTTTTTGTTCTTATTTTTTTAATAATTAATCAATATATTTATTGTGGTTACAAATACGATATTATTTCAACAATAGTTAATTTCTGTAAATGAAACGAGTCTAGGAGGTTATAAGAATTAAAAAAGACTCCAGGTAGACTCAACCCGTTCAACCAGATTGAGACGTTAGATGTAAACCCAATCAACACGTTTATAATAAGTAAATGGGTTGAAATTGCCACCTTTTGACCTTAAGTTTTTATGTTATGTTACATATGGTCGGTGCCTAAGCTGTTTGTTTTCAGATGATATTGGCTCCAACATTGAGAATTCTCATGCTGCGACTGCACAGGCAAGATCCCATCTTGCGAAAGCATCAAAAACTCAAAGAGCAAACTCTTCCATGGTAAGCAAATATTGTTTATTCAATTAATCAAACGAATTAGCTTTCTTTTTCAGATTGTTTGATGTTAATGACCGTACCCTGTTTTTGTGCAGACTTGCTTGCTGTTGGTGATAGTTGGGATTGTCCTTTGCATTGTGATCATAATCGTTGCAGTTTGAATTCGTACTGTGTACCTATGGATGATAATTGTAAATGTCATTTACGGGTTGAAAGGAATTTTATATGCTCCTTTTGAGCATGTTGGGTTCTACAAGGATTAATGTCTCCTCTGTTTCATTGTGTGATAACATACTTGAAAATTGTATTTTTTTTTACCCAGTGATTCTTTCCGTGTGATTAACAAGTTTTCTTTGTTCTGTCTCCCCCGTCGTCCTCTAAAAGTATAACCAATAAGGAGGCCTTAACATAAAAAACAAACATTCTTAAACAAAATTATTCAGCTGTCACCTTAGAAAACACCCAAAAAAAGACTTAAAAATATCGTCTTTATACATCGTATAGGAACAAATGCTCAAAACCGAACCCCACCTAGTTGTGAGTAACAGTAAGAACGTTATTGGGATGCTTTTATAACCATACAATATGCAACTCCTATGGTTAAGTTGGATTTTGATGGTGTTGTGTCTCATCATGAATCAAACGAAACCCAAAGGATTTGAAAAACATGGTACAGAGAACCGTATAAATAGTTGGAAATATGCTTTAACATTCATATAACAAAAGTATTACGTGGTATATGTAATTGCATAACCTCTCTTTCCATGATTCTTGTCAGCATAACGTTCTAGCGTTTAAATGACTTTTGTTATTTTCTACTTAAAACACACATAACAAAAATATTACGTGTACATCTATAGTATGAGGATGATAACGAAGTTTCAAGCCCAACCTTCTAGTGTTGTTTATTGCCCTTTAATATTGTTTATTGGGTCTTACAGAAAACTTGACAGGAAAAGGTTTAAGACTCACAACTAATTAACACATTATATATATGACATCTAACGTAAGTACCCTGACCTGGGTTAATATACAGCTGTCGCATTAGGCCGCTGCGAGCCTCTCCGGTGACGCCGAATCCGGTGAAACCTTTGTGGGTTCTTTAGCCTCCCATTATTCTTAAACAACTCCTGTTCGGAAGAAATTAGTAAGCACTCGGGCAACGGAGAAGGGTACCTTAGTCTGTCATAACAGTAACTATAGTACATGTACTTTTCTCTAAACCACTTCTTGGCTTGGCGTTGTCGTGGAGTGATGGTGGAGAATTCAGAAGATTCGAGTTCATCGATGGCGTCAATGCAGTTGGTTGAGGTGGCATCGGTGGGGTCGACTTGACAACCCTGGAGGACGAGGTCCTGGAACTCGGAGGTAAAGGGTTCAAACCGGTAGTCAACTTTGTGACGCCCGCCACCTGTGGCCCATGTGGAGGCGTCCCATACGGTGGCGTATGATGACATGGGTTTTGATGGGTAGTCACCTCCCATATTCTCGTCCCGCAATACCTCCCTTATTGGTATTTCATCCACGTAAAATCTGAAGAAGTGAAACAATATGGATTTAAATAAAGAACAAATGTCTTATGTATCACAGTAACAAACTGGAAAATTAAATACATAAGTTCATTTGACTTGTATTTTTTTTTGTCCATTGGTTGAGTGAACCATGTTAAAAAGATTTAGCTGACAATAGATTAACTAGTGGCAGAAAACAAAATTTTTAAGTAAAAAGTATTTCGAACACATTGGTTTGTAAAATTTAAAAAAGAAAAACATAAAAACATTGCATGCGGACCACGTCAGCATGAGTCAATTACATTTCTCTAGTTAGAAGTAGCCTTTTTATCTTACGATAAATGTAAAGTTTGTTTCTATTTTAATTCTCGTCATATTCTACTCTATAATTAAGATTTTTACTAGATATGTTTATTTATTATGTTTCAACTCAAACTAGTCAACTCCTTAACAATTAACCAATCATATGGCCCTATATTTTAACACATCCAATTGCAATGTACATAAGTATGATGATTTATAAATGTTAAATCAAATAAAAACACCACTTAACCTTTTAAAAGCTACAATGATTCCAAATATATTTGATCAGTTGCCATTCCTGACATCATATGAAATCTAACATCAAATTCACGGGTTGAGTTTTTTTTAAATAGGTTTAAGTCAGTTTTGAGTCAACTCTATTAACACATTTAGATAAACCAGTCGTGTTCAAGGACTTCTAGGTTTATGAGTTGACCCGTTTGATTGGTTAATTTGTTTAAATTTTAAGACATGTTTTGTGACTTAATTGGTATTTTATGTTATGATTCAAAAGATTAAAGAAATAACTGTAGTTATAATTTCCTATAGATTATAATTAAATAAACTACCAAATTTGCGGTAACATGTTCCATAATATACAAAGAAAGATTTGATTGCCAAAAATTTTGGGCCAACTTTTTCTTGTGGTCGGAGAAAGCGTGGGGAGAGATTACCGCATTTAGCGGCTGCGTTATATTAGGTTGTAAGGTCAAAGTCAAAAAAACGAAAAAGCTTAAAGATTAACATACTCAAGGGCTCCTTTTCACTTATGAACCTGCTACTTATAGACAAAGTGGGATTCGCATGCCTACCATACTCGTTCATCCAGAAGTTGAAAGGAATCACTAAAATAATTTTTTTTAAATTTTATGATATTATTTATCATAAGGTATTACCTTTATAACAGTACACAAGTACATAAGATTATTTTGTTTATCTTGCATATTATTCAAAATGCTTTAAATTATACTAGTAGAGTGACCCGTGTTATGCTCGGGATTGTAAAATTTAAAAATGTTAATTCTTACAAGTAGTGTTGTTCTATGAATGATGTTCATAAGTAATTAGTGTTGTTCTATGGATGATGTTCATAAGTAATAAGTTGGCATGTCAAATTTGACAAGAACACAATAATCATATAAAATTGAACACAACATGTGTACTCGTTTATTAACACTAGCAAGACTCATTTAACTTGAAATCATTTGTATTTAATTTTAATTATAAATTCATATAAATACAAATATGCGTAAAGCAATTAAGTTTAAACTATAAAAGTTGATGCTCATTACCCTTTTCAACTTTTGAATTTTTGCATAAGATACCCAAAGAATTTAAGACATGATATAAACTGCTTATTCTTAAGAATTTTAAATATAAACGAGCTAATAAATAATAATCAACTCATGGACTCGTCAAACAGACCCAAACACGACCTGTTTAAATGTTTATCTGAATTTGCCCAAAACTGCCCCAACCCTATCTAGAGTAAAAACAAACTCACGAATTACGTGTTAGGTTTTTATTATAATTTCATGTGGTATAATACACTCTCATGGCAAGCTAGTCAATTAAATACTAAACTACATAACAAGGTAATTTAAAGTGAATCAATGAATTCTAGATTAAAAACACCATGAAGTGTTTATGTGATTTAAATATCTAAGTAATACGTGTAGGTTCAAGCTTTCACCAAGTAAACATGTTCAGCCGTTAAACGAGACGATCGAACGACATATTTTAAAGAAACGATTAAATAAAAAGTAACAATCGAGACGAATCAAACTTACATGATCTTGTTGCGAGTCCAAAGAATACTGTATCGATGAAACTCCTTGCTCGGATCAAACCACAACCGATATCTTTCTTCTCGGCCACGGGTGGTGCTACCGTTACCGTAAACGTTCGTCTGAAACCTCCATGGCTTCCCTCTCACATTCCCCAAAAACTCCAAATCAAGCTCATCATGCGTTTTAGGGAACATATCAACGTTAGATGTCTGCATCAAACAATTCAACATTCACCTACGTCAATTGAACAATAATCATTCGTTTTGGAGCAATTTCTGCCCTAATTTCCTCAACAAAAAGCCTAATCGATATGATGATACGTACGTAAAACGCTACGACGATTCCTGCGGTGTAGTCCGTCGGCAATTTGATCTTCGCACTGAAGAATCCGTAATTGTAATAATCGGTTGATATAATACCAGAACCTGTTGCAATTCATCGCGAATGGCTAAATCAAATCAAACGAATAACGAAAACAACAATCAGGTTTCATCAATTTCAACGTAATAAATCGAAAAACCGTTTTCTCAACCGTTTCATCAATCACAACTGAACATACCGGAATGACGATTGAGAACGAGACGGACGCTTGTGTCATCTTCCGATCGATCGATATTGAAGTCGCTGAACAGAGGAGCGTAGCCTTGATCGAAGGTTATGGTGTTCAGATCAAACGCCACCGCCGTGTGCATACGATTATCAACCACTGATGATGTGGTTAACGCATAAGGTTAACAGGAGGAGGTGGTGGACGGTGGAGGATGACGTCAATAATGTTGTAGTTGTTGATGGTGATGTCGCCGGTGACGGAGAAGATGAGTGTCTCCGGCGACGATGACGGTGAAAACACATGTATGGATGATTCATATTGAATGTCGGTTTTGGAAAGTGGAATGTATGTATAATTGTATATGCATGATGCATACACTTATGTATGGATTGAAAACGGAAAGAAAGATATAGAATTCAACAATGAAGGAGGGGGAGAACTTTTTATACAAAGACCAAATATTGGTCTTCAAACAGGCCCAAATATATTGATATGAACATTTTTCTTCATATTTTGATAATGTTAATAAAACATTTTATAAGTGCATATTTGGTGGATCTCTTGTTGGTTGTCACTAGGTTTGAGTTATGGATCTCTAAACTATTTCAGTTAATTTCTTAAAAGCTAAAATCAACTGACGATTTTAATCTTTAGCTCGAGCTTATATTGAAGCTTATTTAATAAATGAGCTCGAACGCGGATTTCATATATCGAGTTTGAGTAGACTCCAGCCTAAAAAACACTATTATGTTATATAATTTTTATTTATTATATTCAGTATTATTTATATAAAATTATTGAAGCGGTTATTACTTTAATCTATGAATTTTCTGTCTTTGATGAGATCTTCACGTATGATGGACAAGTAGTCATCTAAGTTCAAAACGTTGAAAACGAAATGACTAAATTGTTTCAATATCTGAGATATACCAGATGATACATATGCTTAAAATAACAAATCGTGTGCTACTTTCTTGCTCGATGACCATTAATATTCGTCTTTTTGGGTTACTCATCACCATCGATTTTGATCTAATGTAACTCGTGTTGGTGGTGTTAATGTGATATAGATTGTGTAATATTCTACAATCTAGGGATCCTTGTATTTGAATTGAAGGCGGTACGTAATTTCTAACACGACATGAAACATAACAACGACATGATACGAAACTAATCTTGTTTTAAGTTAAGTAATATAGCTTGTTTATTAAACATGTCAATTCAATCCGAGCGTGTATGGTATAATAAATAGGTCAACGAAGCAAGACCTGTTAACTCGTTTAAGCGTCAAAAGATGTATTATGATTTTGGAGTATTATTTAGGACTTATGTTTTCATCCTTCATTTATATTTATTCGGTTTTTCTAATATTAAGGTAATTATATAAATTCAAGTTTAAGGGACAAGATAAAAAGAACTAACAAGGCAAGACTACAATAAGGTTCATTTGAGCTGGAGTCATAGATCGATTAGATTGTTATTAAGTCACCGCATATTAGTTATATCCATAAATAAACATTTAATGAGGTGCACTTGAAACATGATATTGTTTAGGCCATGTGGTATGCTATAAGGGCCGGGCATTGAGTCTACGTAGAGAGTTAATGGGTGTGGCGCACACACTCCCATGGCGTTGAGGGACATTCTGTGTGGGTGGGTTGGGGCATGCTTCAACCGCATGACAAATCACTTTGTGTGTTCAATTATAAATTAAAAAAAAAAAAAAAGTGAAAGGATGAGAGTATTTATTGGATTTTCTTTTTTTTTTTTTTCGGGGGGGAGGGGGGGTTTGAGGTTAAATTATGCCAAAATAGATGTATGAATTACTAACTACGTTAGTGCCAAAATTAGGTGTAAACATACATGACAATCCATTTTGTGTGTTCAAATTTTAAACTTGAAAAAAAAGGTGAAAAGATAAGAGTATTCATTGGTTTAGTGAGGTGGAGTGAAAATGATGAAATAAGTTATGTGAAGTCTATCTGAAGTGAAAATGTGTGATAATACACCTATAAATGTTAACATTTTAAACATATGAGTTTCGTTTTAATTTATACATCCAACCATTCAACACTAATCCAACGCGATTTACACCTAATTTTGGCACCTACCCATTTAGTAAAGTCGTCGCTCACAAAAAAATATATATAAAAGCAGATACTGAAATTAAAATAAAAAGAAAAAGAAAAAAGACTGCCTACCATGTGTGGGATCTCGATTAGTTTTACTTCAAAAGCAAAACAAGTGTATACAGAAAACAAATTATGCATATTCAAAGGGAAAAGAAGGTATGATAGCTTTTTCTTCTTGATTAAAATATTCTTTGTTGAATAGTCAATGTTTAAATTTAATTTTAATAAAAGAAAGTTATGACAACTTTAGTTCTCAGGTTAGATCGTTTCCTTAACTTAACATTTCTTCGTATTGATGGGATTTATTAAATTATGATTAACCATATTACGATTATTAAATAATAATGAATGTTATTATAAATATATAATTTTATTGTAATTACCAACCAAACAAAATTGAAAAACAAAATTGAGTGTGACACGTGTTGGTAGTTGATGTTAAATGTTTGTAGTGATCACATGTTCACCCGGCCCAACCCGAAAGCCCATGAAAGACTCTTTACATGCAAAATAATACACACACACTCCATGCAAAACCCTAAAAACCCTCAACCGATCGTGAACCCTCTCCCTCCTCCCTTTCTGCCGATCCTCCCTTCTCCACCACCAAACCGCCGCGATCACCACCATTATTCCCCTAATCGACCCCCCTCTCTTCTCATAAGCGCACACTCTGATCCTCAAGCCTCTACAACGCGATTTCCTTCTGCCCACTTCGAATTCTAAGGTAAATGTCGAACCCTAGGGGCTGCGTTGTTGTTCATGTGTGTCGTATGTGTATTCTGATTTGATCATGTTTTGCTTTGTTCCTGTTAGAATCATAGGTTTTGTGCTATGGTGATATAAATCCAGATTAGGGTTGATTTTGGGGCCGGAAGTCGATTAAAGTGGGGGCAAATGGGTTGTGATTGTTGGTTGTTATGTGAAAACGTAGTTATCGGGGTCGGGTAATGATCATTGGAAAGAGTTTGATTATAAATCGTATGGTTTGAGTTTTGCTAAAGCTTATGAATGTGCAAGACACTTAGATGAGTGTCCAAACTTCTTTTAAGTGATAACATGGCCTTGGGAAGTCATTGAACATTGTTAGGATGCACATTTAGTCTAAAACTTGATGTTTTCTGACTCTGGCAGAATTTGTTAGCAAACTTGTACACGTTGTAACTTGATGATAATAAACTCAATCACTACGTTTCTTGGGTCTAAATTGTGTATTTTTTAGTCTAGTTTCCAGAAAGTTCAACCACATTCAATTTCCAGAAACTCGAGTTATTGCTTTTTAGTGAAGGTAGGTTAAAACTGTCATTTTTACAGAAACAAAGGGTCATGTGTTTTGATACATGGTTTGTATTTGATTAGGTTATGGTCAAAATAATGAGTGGGGAGTAATCCCATGAATCTTGGCAGCAATTCAAGTGGTTTCATCACAAATAGTGTATGGATGATTTGTAAATGAATTCTTAAGTGAATTGTTTTCAAAGCTGATCTTATGCGTTGAATGGGTGAACATTGTGTGATATGACTTGGGCATCGTAAGCATGTTTTGTGCGCAAACTTATAACCTATTGTGTGTAATAGGTTGAGGTTACGTTGTGGATTTGGTTTCATTTGTCTGCCGTGCACCCTAAGGTGAGTTCTCAGCCCCACTTTACTGGTACTCTTTTTGGGGGAGAGAAACATGTGTTCAAAACATATTTTCATTTGATCAGTATTACTGTAATGTCACTTGTTTACTAGTGTTGTACTAACTTAAATCCTCATTCTCGAACCGTTAATTTATGTATTTTAGCGAGGTAATTCTGAGTAGATCTACTGGGTTTGACAAACCCCACCGGGCTAGTCGCGCTAGCTCGACTGCATGTCGAACGAGTGTTTAATTGACCTAATTTCTGTTGCTGTGGCCTGGTAACCACAGCCGAGGCCTTCATTTACATTGTCAGCTTCGGTTGCGAACTTCATACACTATGTAACTTGTTACGTAGACTAGCTATCTACTAATATTACTTTGTTTACTGTATCTGCTTTCGATTACATTATTGTTTATCAAAACCTGTGAACTCAACAACCCTGTGTTGACATTTTAGCATTTTTTTTCAGGTTCTTAAGGTGCATACAGTTAGGGTCATCTCATTACTGCATTCACTATTGCTGGAAATGAACAGTTTACAAATTTTCTACAAGTTACACTTTAATTGGTTTGCGCGTGTTGCGCCATTTGAATCATGAATTATTACGCTTTCGCAATTATTTTCATGTTTACATTATTAACTCTGTTTTGGTAATTTTCTAATATTAACGAGCCATTTATGTTTTGTAATTAATGTGTCGTTTGGTGTAACTAATAACTGAGATACTGGTATATCACGCGCCTAATGGTAAAACTCCGTTTGCAGAAATTGAGGGTGTGACAAAAGTGAAGTCTATATAGTATAGATACAGAGTACTACAAATGAAACACACTAAGTCAAAACAGGTTAGTTAATACATCAACGTTAATTAAAATTATGTCAATGGATTGTGTTAAACGTAACTTATAATTTTAGTCACACCAGTCGTTTAATCCAACAATCTTGAAAACGGGTGTAAGGACACATACACATCTCAAAAGAAAAATGCATACGATAGCAAAAAGACAAATTAAAAAATCAATCAAATAAATATATAACTAAAATTAGTACAATAATTTTGTGGAAGGAGCAAGACAATACATTAGTTGGACCGAGAAAACATAAACGTCACCATATAAACTCTCTGGTCAAAGTAAAAATAACCACTCTTGAATCTTGAAAATCACATAATAAATAAATAACAAAAATCATGAGAAGTTTGACCAAAAACAAATAAACGTTACATGTTATCTGAAAAAATTGTTAATTTTTTTCAATGAACAAATAAACAACAATGACCACTTGGATGAAGTTTCCAGTTACTCCATAAGGCCATAGTCCATCCACATGCACATTGACGTTGACTTTTAACATATAACATACACAACAAGACACCCTTTCAACAATACTAATCTCACCACTTGAAAACCCACTGTTATCAAACCAAACACCATCCAACAGTCTGAACAACACAACATATAACCATGTTCCACGGTGGCTGCACCGCGGCCGGCACCCTAAACAACTCAAACTTCAACGATCCGATGCCATGGATCGGCATCTACGTCGCAGCAGCATCACTAACTTGCGCCATAGCCATGACGATTGATGCACTTCATGGCTTCACATACAAAAAGTTTTGGTTCCCATGCAAGTTCTTCACTCTCAACGCCACTTCTCTCACCATCATCGCGATTTCGATCAAGTTTTCGGTTGATCTCAACGCAGCCATGCCCCGCCGCCAAGATCAGCTAGCGAAGGTCAGCAGCTCAGCCTTCATATGCATGGTTATGGGCAACTTACTCCCATCGTTGGGGACGATGGAGGACACTGAGCTTTTGGTTAATATTGTTGCTTTGGTGATTCTTGTGATCACTGCTATTACTAATGTTTGTATTCAAATGGGTACTGGTGTGATCTTTGAGTTTTGGGTTGAACATGCTTTGATCATGGTGTTGATGGTGGTGTTGCTGGCGATCTTGTGTTGTTGTCCTTGGCGATTCCTACGAAGAAGTATTTTTTGGATGTGACGTATGAGAAGAAGTTGAAGAAGGCAAATAAAGTGTGTTTTACTCAGAGGAATTTATCTGCAGCTGAGAGGTTGAAGCAGGATTTGGGGAAGTATTGGATGATGGCGTATACGTCGAGCCCACAGTTTGTGATCGGGCGGTCTGCGCCCTGTTCAGCTTCTGGGGCTTTTTGTCTTGTAAACTTGCTGATCTTGGTTGAGTCGATAGTCAGACCACGGCTCATGCCTTGGTCATTTAGGTTCTGCAGTGGTGAATCAGATTACAAATGGTCTACCACTTTGGTACTCATGTGTCAGACGGCTGCAGTGGCGGTTGGGACCATTTCACCGGCTTTTAGATGGTTTATGACTATTAACTTCAGGTGTCCTACAAAGGCCTCGCGCGCGAGTGGGCAGGAGTTTGTTGTTGAAAGATATTGGATCAAACGGATGCTTTTGTGGCAGATGCAGCCTATAGATTTGAGATGTAACCGCAGGGGGAGAAAGCTTGTTCATGGGGCAAAGTTTCATCTTTTGAGTTTGTTGATTGGGGTACAAAAAGGTTTGGTCTTTTGCTGCAAGATGATTAGATATGTTTCAATCTTCTTTGTGAGCAGATTCTTGAGGTTAAGAAGGTTTATAAAAGGAGGTAATGGTGTGCATAGTGATGAGTCAGAGGATATGAATATGAATACAAATATGGATCTGAGTCGGTATGTGATTTATCTTGAAGGAGAAGAGGGGTTAGTGGATTTGATGACCGAAAACAACTGTGATGCTACGGCTCACTGGATCAAAATAGGTGAGAATCAGCAGCCGAAGAATCTGATAAAACTTTTAGAGGGATCTAGTTCTGTAAGTTCTTTTAACGGAGTACATGACTTTGACAGTGATAAAGTTCCATCTTTATGTTCTGGAGAGCCACCAAACTGTTGGGCTCTCCCTATTGTGACATTAACAAGCATAGCAGCTGCAATTCCCAATATCGACAAACAGTCAATCGAGCAACTTGTTTGCAGTGTGGATGAAGGTCTTAAGTATGTCAAAGAGATAGAAACATGTCTAGAGAAGGCGAAGGATCTGAAACATGTGATGAAAGCAGCAGAAATAGTATGGGCAGGAGTTGAGCTTTGCAACAAATGGTTAAATGTTGATCTTTCAAAGGTAGCTTTCGATCAAGAACACGTGACAGGAGCTGATGTTATCAGGTCACTTGCTGCAATCTCAAAGCAAAAGTTCAAGGAATTTGAGGATAAAGATATGATGTATTTGAACCAATGCTTAAGAGAGGTCCCATCGCGATGGCCCATGAGGGTGTTGGCTGCAAATTCAATGTACAGAATATGTGAAACACTGCTGATAACAGAACAAAATGAAACCAATGAGAGGTTATTTGAGAAGATATCTGTCATGATTTCTGATATATTATTTGCAGCTTTGAGTAACCTGCAGCATGTTATTTCAAGAAAATGTCATGAAAGTAGGATTGAGGAGCGGGAGAAGAGTATCAGGAGCGCGGTTCTGCTGTTTGGGAAAACCAAAAAGATTTTAGAACTTATTGACATGAAAAGACCTCAAGATGCAGATCATGGGAAACTGATACATATAGATGAGTGGCATCTAGTGAGCAAGAAGATGGATACATTGTGCTCCGTGTCTTCTTCGACGGACGAGGAAACAGCGACGTCTAGCCCGTCTGATTTTTTTGTAACAGTTGAGTAATATTGTGACATTTATGGTTGTAGATGGTAGCCATCAAGTAATAATGATGGAGGAAGAAACAATGAGTAATAGATCTAAGAAATAGAAGTCATTACAAATATCAAATTGGTTCATTAACTGATAACAATTGCAGATGCCAACACAAACACAGGTCTTCATTAGTTTCTTATCTTGCTTTATATTGTGTGGATAAATGATTCACCACACAAGTGTAGTGAGGAAAACATATACCAAAGTATTGCTTTAATGATTGTTTCCCAAAAATTGGGGGCCACTATATATGGAGGCATAGAATGGACGTTTTATAAATATACAAGGTTGCCCAGCCTTTTATCTAATCTTTGATTCTTTGTGCATCATAATGATGCTTGTGTGGTGGTTACATGATGACTAACACTCATCCAATCACGCTCTCTTACTCAACATATGTTATGAGTCAGTGAGTTTGATCCAATTTTAAAATAGAGTAAAATTGTGTTATTTATTAATATACTAGGTTAGTTCCCGTGTAATACATGGATTGAATAGATAAAATATTAAATAATTATTAATAAAAATTTATGCATTATAAAAGCATGCTGAATATAAAATATGATTATAATTACGTATAAATAGCTAAGTAAATAAACGATAATGTATTTTTCTTAACTTTTGTTTTATAAAAAAATTGTGATTTTTAAATATATTGTTTTAAGAAAAACGATTTTTTTAAAAACTTCGTTGTATTCTATATTTTATAAAATTTTTGTTTTTAAAAAGTGTGCTTTAATAAAAAAAAATAGGTTTTTAATTTATTAAATTATGTATTTTTAATTGAAAATGGTATGAGTAATATTATTAGTATTTAATATTATTATTAATATTATAGAGAAATGAAAAAGTAAGTATAATAAGGTTTACAATTGTTTCACGCTTATTTTAATTTTTTATAGATAGATAGATAGACTAAAAACCCATTATATAAACGGATTAAATTTTAATGTAAATATATATGTAAATAAACACGAGTAGTTACAGTATAATTTTTTAATGTAAAATATAATTAAAATTAGGGCTACAAACAAACTGAACGTTCAGCGAACAGTTCGTGAACCGTTCGGCGGGAAGTTCGTTTATGTTCGTTCGTTTAGTAAATGAACGAACACGAACAAGAAAAATTGTTCGTTTAGTTAAACGAACGAACATGAACACAGGCCGCGTTCGTTCATTTATGTTCGTGAACGTTCGATAATGTGTTCGTTTATGTTCGTTAATGTCCGTTCGTGAACGTTCGATAATGTGTTCGTTTATGTTCGTTAATGTGTTCATTTATATTCTTAATTTTTCTGTTATTTATTTTCATGATTATTATATCAAGTATTTTTTTATATATATGTTAAGTACTTATTTATTTTTGATTAATTTTGTGTAATGTTTGTAATAAAAATGTAAATTTATTCTAAAATAAATTTATAATCAATTGTATCCGTTTGTGTTTATGAGCTTTTTTGTGTTCGTCATATTCATGAACAGTTGTTTGTGTTCGTTTGCATTTGTTTGTGTTCATTTGTGTTCGGTAAGTGTTTGTGAACAGTTCATGAACATGTTCATTTTCTTAATGAACGAACACGAACAAATAATCTCGTTCGGTAAGTGTTCGTGAACAGTTCATGAACACGTTTATTTCTTAACGAACGAACACGAACAAGGCCTCGTTCGTGTTCGTTCGGTTCGTTTGCAGCCCTAATTAAAATTATATATACGTAATAGTTCAAGAAATAAAACATTATACTATTTTTAACTCTTTTATATAAATAGTTTCATTTTTAAACATTTGTTTTGAGATTTTTTATATAAAGATATTTCTTTTATAAAAATCTTGTTTTTAAAAACTCTGGTTTGTAATTATTTTGATTATTTTAATAAGACTGTTTTAAAATATTTCACCTGTTTATAATTTTTTTCATAAACAAAATGATTTAAAATATTTTGTTTAAAAAATGTTTAGTGTTTTAGAAAATTTCATATTATATACAACTTTAGTTTTTTGTTATTTAGATTTTAGTTAAAAGATGAAAAGATAATTTGATTTTAAAAAAACTTAGATAAGAGAGAAACAAATATAGCAATTAATAAAATTTATTTTTAATAAGAGTGAGAAATTTGTATGAGTATTTAAATTACTATAATACCCTTTTGGAGGAAAAATTGATGTGTGAATTTCTAGAAAAATGATATGTGACAAAAAAGTGGTTTAAGAGAAGGACAAGTGGCAAAAGAAATTTTATTTTGTTAAATGTTATAGATAGAATTACATGTTATGTTTTTTATAATAATTACAAGAAATTTCCTTTTTTAAACAAGTTGCACATCTATCGTCCTTTAGATTAATCTCCATATAAATTCATAGTTGAGTCCAGCATCTGCCACTCACATGAGTGGCATTTATGTATTTTACATGCCTACAATGAGTCAAAACTATTTGTACGTCACCTCATTCCTGTCGTCTTCGTGTTATGCTGTTCAAAGTCGGATATCTGAAATTTTCGTATAGTAGAAATCACTATCCGTATCCGCATCTGTATCTGAAATTTCGAATAGCGATATAGATATTCAAACTTTATTTTTGCAATAATTAGATATATGTTATAATACAAATAATATTACAAAAACACATTAAAAAAGAGTCCAATATACGTTAACAAGTCCCAATCTAAACTAAAACATGCTTAACACTTTAGATAGGGATAACTTTGTAAAATAGTAACTAACTTTTAAAAACGTTCTGATTATGTAACTCATATTTTAAAAATGTTTCAATTAGGTCACTCAGCTTTCATGTTTTATATAAATTAAAAGTGTTAACATGTTTTTTAGCGTGTTATACTTTTTGTTTCAATTTGAAAATTCTTTTTGCTTTCTTTTGATGTTGATATGGATCGCTGACGTGAATTTAAGTTGTTTTTTTATTTTTTTCATAATTAAGATGTTTTTATTATATTTTTTTAATATAATTTCATATATTAAAAATTCTAACCCTCACGTCTTCTCCTTCGTTACTTTCTTGACTTAAGAAAATTCGATGATAACTCGGTTTGATCGTATAGTGGTCCAAATTAAGAAAAAATACATGAGTAACTAAATTAAAACACTTTTGAAACTTAGTTACTATTCTGATATTTTCTCCATAAGAAAAAAATATTTTTAAGTTTTTGCATAATTGGATATCCTAATATCCAAAAATTTCAAAATCAATATCCGAATTTTTGGATATCCGAATTATAGAATATTTGAATTTTTGGATATGCATGATCATCTTTAGTACACCAATCATAATTTGAATCATTTTCTCTTTGTATTATATGAGACAACTATTCATTAAATGAGCTCAACGAATATAAAGCAACTACATTAGCAACTATAAACCTAGGTAATTGCTTATGTTGTACTAATTTGTTTATATAGTCCATAAACTTTAAATGATACTGAGATGAATTGTGCTTCAATTAGATTTAATCCAATGGGGGAAAAGGAAGACGATGGATTTAATGATGTGGAGTTGTGCTTTAATTGGTTGAATCCGAGGGATTAGGAAGACGTTGGATTCAGTAATGGCGTGAGTTAGCTTCGATTATTGAAGTTGTTGTCATCGCTCTAACTGTAGAATTGCCTGACGTTGGAGCGTTTGAGATTTAAGATTTGTGTAGTGATTTGGACTTCTCAATTTCATTCTATGCTTTCAATTTGAGATTTAAGATTTGTTCCCTGCTGCTCGTTCTTAAAAAAGAGGGCATAAGATATAAATGATAAATTAAAATCTCAATTACTCAATGTTTTATTAATTACAAATTGTCAAATTACAATATTACATAAATGTCCTTTATGTGAGCGGCACGTGCCTGACTTAACTGTAAATTTGGATGAAGGTTAGTGTAAAGGACAACATGTGTGTAATTTTTATAAAAAAAGAACATACAATGTAATTATTAAAACTAAGTGACACACGGTATAATTTTATGTATTAATAAAGAACAAAATTTGTAATTTACTATTTAAATTATTTGTTAATCGTTCTTGTAAATTTATATACACAGACACACATATATATATATGTGTGTGTATTAAACATAAGAAAATTAAATATAATAATATTACAATTAATTTGTTTAGCAATTACAAAATCATCATTAGAAAACATAATAAAGTATAATAAAAATAAATAAATAAAATATATTTTTCCTAATTTTGTTTCATTTTCCTGACGTTTTCAAGATTCTGTCCTGTAAAAATGACTAAAAACACAAAATAATGCTATAATAAAAAGGCAAAATAATAATAATAATACAGAGTGCCATTTATAAATTTGTTTTAATAAGTTACTTTTTAATCATAAAGAGCCTAATGGCTCTCATTTGTCCATTGAAGCCGGTGGCAAATGGCTCATCGCTTGCCCAACGCTCGTTAGTGGGTTGAGTGTGCCTCGTGCCTCATCAAATGTCTAACGGGGCGGTGTTCTTCATTATGACTGGCGTATATGACGGTTCACGCTCATAACACGTAGCCTTAAAAGCATGGTCACAGACAACAGAAGAGATAGGTTTTGTTATATATCCTTCATCTTCATTAAAACATTGCTAATGAGATGAATACTATTTATTAGTCATGTTATGTGATCCATTGGCCTCTTCATGTAACATGGACCATTTGTTATACCCTCAATATCTCTAACAGAGACTTTTTGCAATGAAGAAAGTGACTTTTAGCAATGAGTAATTCATTGGCAGCAAGAAAAGAAATTTAATAAAAAATTTATTTTATTTATTATCGTTAGTGATCATGAACGTCAAAGTCTAAAAGAAGACAAAAAATGGTTTCAACAATCGATCACCAGTAGATACTGGCGTATTGATGATGGTTTTCAGAGATAAACTTTAGATAAAATTTAATCTCATCAACAAAAAAGAACAACCATTTGTAGACTTGTCATAAAACACTGTAGTGAACAACTAAATGAATTGTTATCACCTAATATGACTTTGTATAACCTAAAACAACTCATTAACATATGACAACACATATTATGAGAGACGTTGGTAATCTGTTGGTATTCCATTGAAAATTTTTCTCATACCATCAATGTTTAAATATCACAAGACAAAAGGCAAGGCCACAACGTCGACCCACATTTTACCCTTATTTCATTTGCCCTATTTTTCTCCCACAGTGCGGTTGAACTACCTATCGTCCTTCATAGCTACAATACCCGTTTATCCTACTTGCTACAAAGTAAATAGCTTATTTTAACGCAAATTCGTAAGTTCGAAACTGGAATTGGTTTTTCTGTTAGATGGTTACTTTTCTTTCCAAAAAAAAACAAAACAAAACAAAACAAAACAAAAAACAAACAACTGCAACCCAAAATCGTCAAAATTGTAGTCCAAACTCTAAAAGTTGAGCCCAAAATAATAATCATGGTGCATCCGAACTTCGTCAAGAATTCGAGCCCAAACTAATAAAACCGTGCAGCGAAATGTATCCCAAAATTGTGACAAAATCAAGATTCAAGATATTAGAACTTACTTGTTCAAAGATTGAATCATGTTATTGATAATAATATCATATGTAGAATTTTTTTAATCTCCTATGAATGCATAAGTTACGATGGATATTTCATTATTATATTGTTCTTCATGTTCTTCATAAAATTTTGATGACAATATATGTGTTGTGTTATTGAACATTACTAATAATTATAGCTATATGCCTACATATTTACAGTTGTTCATAAGGCGATATTGTCCATCAAAATATTTCAACAGAGAGACCGTTATGCAGTTACAAATAAGTTGATAATTGCTACAACTTATCAATAAGAATTTATTGTAAATATTAAAACATGATAATTAAACTAACTTATCAAATATAGATAGAAAATTATATAATTCATAACTCATCGAAATATTGATTTAGAAATTAGGATGCTAAAAAAAACACGCATTGAAAGATTTGTTAACCGGATTCTTGATGCAAACTAGATTGCAAATAGCAAATCACTAACAAGTAGATGTCCATTAGAAAGATGCCACTTAAAATATTCTACAAACCATAAATTCCTTCAATAATTCGCACGAATATGATCCATAGATTCATCATCTATGTGACAGATTAGAGAAAATAAGGAAACCATAATCCCCAAATTGAGGAGATTTGCAATATAGCCTCTAAAGATTATTAAGAATATATATGATCTATGACATGAATACCTTGATTATACAAGGATCTTTGTGAGATAATGTGCCTTCACCGCTACCCATTTGTTTAAAGAGAGAATAACAAAAAGAAATTCCAAGATTATAAATAACATGAGGGCATCGAATCCCAGGCACCCTTTTTTTCTAGCACCAACCCTTTAAATGCATTTTTTTTCTTCCTCTTTATAGCCGTAGATCCTTTTCAAATGATCCAATAGTTACCTTTATCTTCAATTTATTTTCAATAACATCCAAAAATAATTGTGTATCAGTTATGTGCTAAATTGATGTTTTCTTCTCGTAAAAAAGATGTGAAATCAAATCTTTACAAAATCTAGACTAGTCAATTCAAAACTTGTTATATCTGATTGTGAGTGGTAAATGCTTTCGATTAGTCTACTCGTTACTTTGTAATATAGTAATTATATAAAATTTAGTCTGTACCTTAATTTTAGGCAAAATATGTCATAATATATAGTGTGCCCTTGCCACAGCAAAGTGTACGAATGTTCAAATAACTCGTATCGAGAAGGCTTGAAAAAACTTGATTGAAATCAGCTCGTGAGTCAGCTCGCCTCGAATCATTTATAAAACATGTCGAGCTCGATTCAGCTCGTTTACAAATCAAGCCGATCAAAACCAAACCCTACCCTCGTTTAGCTCGTGAATAGTCCTATTTGAATCCCTCTTTTTGGTTTTTCACCAAACCCCATTTGCTCCGTTACATCAAGAAACAATTCTCAATGTGCACAATCAAATACTTATTTAAAAAAGACTTGAAAATTAATAAGCATATTTAGTCCCAATTTCATGCAGCATTAACCATTTCATTGGCTATAAGAGCACCATCTAGGGTTTGCTACCTTTTGATCAACACCGTTTGGTATAGAGCAATAATAGATCGATAGTCATTAATATTCAATAGGTTGTAAATTTTAGAAATAATCGTGATCAAAAGTTGCTATATTCTTAAAGTTCCGGGTTAACAATCTATTGCATGAAACTCTTTTTATGCTATGACCATTTAGATGTTTTTCTATGTTGATTTGAAGTTAACTATAAATAAGTAGTTACCAATATGTTTATGATACGATTACATCAACATTTCAATCCGTCCTTTTCATAATGCTAATTAGATTCAATTAAGTAAAAGTTCATTTGACCGAAACAAACCAATTTTAAAGTTATTATCAATGTTTAAAATTTGTTATATTTTCTGTTTTATATAGAGAAAGAACATTTGCGTTTGTTATTAAGCATTTAAGCTCACATAGTATGGAAAATGAAAGAAATAATAAAGTAACAAATAGAATACAAAGAAGATATTTGACGGAAAAAAGCATTTGTCGTTGTCAAGTAACAGAAAGAAAGAAAGAGAAAAAGATAAGGTTTCAATGTGAAGTCATAACTAATATGAGCCGTCTTTCAGGGTTTTTAAATTTTCATAATTGTCTTCATATAAAACAGTAGATTTATTTGTAATTAAAATACATTGGACGTCTATATATTGTTTCTATATTTAAGAGTGTAGCTTGTTTCTAGAGATTAAGAGTTTGAGTTTCGTTTATGATGGATATATATAAAATAGTTATGATATAAAATTAATAGGAAGTTAGATTAGTGTGTAAGCAACCATCATGGACACTTTACCAGGCAACGTCTTGTGACAATATTGGACGTCGACGAGGCAACGTGGCGGGATGTCGTATATGATTGATTTTAATGATATTTATTCATACTTAGAAAACCATTTTGATATCTTATTGCTAAATTAGAGTGTTTTGATTTTCTTTTAACTTCAGTGAATGATGTTATTCCGAAAGCTAACATCTCCATTTCAATAGTTATGATTGAGATGATATAAAACTGTAATTAGCACAAAGCAAAAATCTTAAAAGAAAAAAGG
The DNA here is from genome assembly GCA_025506505.1 of Flaveria sonorensis. Lineage (NCBI taxonomy): Eukaryota > Viridiplantae > Streptophyta > Magnoliopsida > Asterales > Asteraceae > Flaveria > Flaveria sonorensis. The sequence continues at coordinate 50,207,804 of CM046425.1, read as the reverse complement.
TTTAAAACTACTTCATTAAGTCTTAAAACACAAATTTCTTTTTATGTAGTTCTTTATCGTTTAAAATAATCTAACATGAGAATTTTATAAGCTTTAATTTATATATAATATAATATATATAATTATATTAAAAAGGTTGTTTCGAAAAAATGTCAATGCATTTTTTACTATAAATATGCATCTAAATTAGTTACAACGGTGCATCTGATATTACAACAGGATGTCCTTGTTGTCTAGATTGAAGACCCGAAAGCTGAAAGAATTGTGCGGTCACAATCATGCATTCAAACCTCCAACGATGCGTCTGAAACCACATTTAATCTACCGTCATTTGTTTTAATTTGGCTTAACTACACGTGACACATCATGAACACTTCAATGTAGATAACTTTTGTATATTAATCAAGTGGCCGTATGGGGGTGTATGAATATATCTGAAGCTACAGGAGTAGATGACCAGTTTGAGGGTGAAGGTGAGTAGGACGAAAATGGTCGGCCAACGTTTTATAGTTGTTTATATGAAAAAAAAACTTGATGAGATTTAAAAATGTCTTTTCCTACTGAATAGAAAATATTTATACAGCCTCTAAACAAACACAAAGAACCGAAGATATACATAACATTTTAAAATGATTTTTAAGTGAAAAATAGAGAAAAAGAAAATGAAATCATGTCCGAAAATCCTGATACTTGATTCAGTTTAGAAATAATACTCTTGAGTTACAAAAGAGATGATTATTTTGATCTTATTCTTATTTTAAAGATATCAGAATAACAGCTAGGCTTTCTTTAATTTTCCAACTATATTGTTTATTTTGTGTTCCACAGTAATAACTAAAATAACTATAAATTGATATAAAATGAGCTATATGATTATTATAGAGCTATAAATATATAACTCGTAATATTTTTACTTGAATATAAAATAAAAATTAGGAAAAACCAATAAAATTTCAATATCTATTACTTTCTAATAAAATGATTTTTAAGTAAAATCCTGTTACAGGATTCAGTTTAGAAATAATACTTTTGAGTTACAAAAAAGATGCTTATTTTGTTAATTATCTTATTTTAAAGATATCAGAATAAATGAATAACAGCTAGACTTTCTTTAATTTTCCAAGTATATTGTCTACTTTGCGTTCCACAGTAATAACTAAAGTAACCATAAAATGATATAAAATGAGCTATATGATTATTTAACTCGTAATAAATTTACTTGAATATGAAATAAAAATTAGGAAAAACCAATAAAATTTCACTAATAATTTTTTTTTCTCAAATAGCACTTCATAGCAGGGTCTGATCATATGTTGACCACTTGACCCAATTTTACTTTCAACTTTGCCACTAAATGATTGAAAGATTTTGGAGGGTGACTTGAGTCTTCTTGGTCACAAAAGCACTACTTGACTGTGCCCACTTCTACACACAAAAAGGTGCATGCCAACTAGATTTGTAGAAATAATAAAAAGTTTGATGGACCTTTAAACAAGTTGAGGCATAGTAAGACTATCAAGTTGTTTTTTTATGATGGTGTTTTGTATTTAAACGTTACACACTCGAACCAGATAATATTAAACTCTTGAAGAAAGTAGGTGTTAGTCGTGATCTTAGTACAAGCGGAATTAAATTGTTGCGACTCAGTTGGTGAAGAAGAACAAAATAAAGATGATAAACTTATGGTTGGATAATTACTAGTTTCTTTTTTAAAATGACCATTTGTTTATCAGGAGATTATATATATTGTAAAAAAGCCAAGAATTTATGAGTGAGTGAACATTGTATGCAAGGCCCAATCTGAGCCTATATACATCTTTTTAAACAGCAAACTTTTATTACGAACAAACAAAACACTGGCAAAACGTTAGGGTCAGAACACCAATACAAAAGATCGCATGAAGAAAACTTTGAAAACGAAATTTTTTACCATACATGTCATTGTAGATCTATGCGTTTTGCTTCATGTTTTAGCCATGAGAACAAAGTATAAATGACCTACTTGACCACCTTATCCACGCTTAAAGGCTTGGATCTGAAAATATAATTGTTGCGTGCCTTCCAAATAAACCAAATCGTAGCCATATAAATTGACAAGATTACCTTTTTCTCAATTGCATGTGAAGAAAGGTTGTAGAGTGTGCATGTGAAGAAAATGACGTGGGTTCGATCCCCTCATCCCGGCCAGTAAATAGTTGTGGTTATATTTTTGGAATATGTTCTTCTTTTTATTTGTTTTATTTTTCTTTAATTTTGTTTGAACTTAATTTATAATTTATGAAATTGTTTTTCAAAAATTAAAATATTTAACCACTTCGTTTATAATTTAAGTAAATAGTTTTATTTAGAACTACCACAATTTTGTCTCTTGTTTATTCAAATATTTAAATTACGACCATGACATCTACGTTTCGATACTTAATACGAAGCTTAACCTGTCATGAAACATTTTTAGCGGGCTTGTTGAGTTTCGAACCTGCGGTGCAGATAATTTTAAACCCACTAGTTCTTTTTAAAGAGATTTAGAGACAAAATTGGTGAATCCGGTTTCATTTGTGCATGGAAAAACTATCATGTGACTAGATAGTACCGAAAGAAAAACCAATTTAAAATCCCCTATAATATCTCTATACTAATAAAATAAATTCGAACACTTATCGTCATTTTAGATCATCTACTAATTGTTTTTCCCGCATCTCTCTCCTTTTAATTATAAATGTTATAATAGCTATTTTTTAATTAATTATTAATTAATAATTATTCATAATTAAAATTTTAAATATGTTAACTTTAAATTTTCAAATATGTGTAATACATAGTTTTATTCAATCCGAATAATACACAATATTTAAGACAACTTTTTATATTATTAACTATGTAACAGTAAATTTATTTAACCTGTGTATTACAAGAGATTGTAACCTAATAATGTAATATAATAAATCCAATGCAGCCCTGTTGAAAAAATTGCATTATGTCTTAAAAAATTGTATTACTTTAAAACGACAGTTTTCCGAAAGGCTAAATAAGATGAGGTTGCATTAGATCTAAAACGATCTGTGTTAAAAAAATACCATTTTTTTGTTAGCATAAATGTAACTTTTTTGTTAGAAAATATAATCTTTTTCAAAAGGTTGTTTCTAAAAATTTGAATTCGACTTATTATATATATATATATATATACTAATTATCAACTCCCTTATGCATTATAAGTTGTACAATATGTTTTAATATGTTGTACTCACCTTTTGTTTTTTTTTTTAATCTTTAACTTTTTTTTTATTTTAACCCAATACTTTAATATGTTTTACAATCTATAATTAATATTTTTTTTTACTTTCAACTTTAGCCCAATACTTCTTATATCTTATAAAATTTTCATTTTATGTTTCGGTCTAGATTTTTCACGTTAACACGTCGTAGCGTGCGTGTGATTCAACGTTTTTACACTTATTTTTCTTCGTTTAACGGCCCCGTCGCAACACGATGGTGCTATATCAACTTGCTTGTTGTTTTATATTTCACTTGCATGGTTTAACGTTTTAACTTCTACTTTTTTTTTGGTTTTATATTTTTCATTTTTTATTTCTTTTTTAATACGAGTTTTTACGGTGTTGGTCGTCACTAGCGGTGGTGTGTCATTGGTGCTACTTGACGCGATTTTACGCCTCCCGCTACAACGCGGAGGGCTTAATACTAGTTTTTTCTAATAGTGATGTTTTATTACCCCTTTCGTCTATAAATTAGTCATAAATAAAATTCATTAGTTCTAAAAAATATTACTATAATACATTATTTTTTGTATTCTCACTTTATACTTTTTTCCTTTTGTGTTATTATTAATGTTACTACTATACTTTCATATGTTGTATTATCATATATATACATATTTAATACTAATAATTGATTACATGTGATAACACATATCATTATCATATTCTTTCTCACGCTCATTTTCCCATCTAAACTATTTATTTTTTTAAAGTCAAATAATTATTTTTAAAATTTTCTCTTTCTCTCTTCTATATCAAAAATCTAAATCCTTTTTAAAACAATAATTAAAAAAAGTATTTTTATTATTAAATAAAAACTATGTATTTTGATTAAAATATATACTTTTCCCATAAACAAACTTTTTTAAAACTATAATTTTTTTCTAAAACAACATAACTTTTTCAATTAAAAAATATTTTTAAATCGTAAATAAAAGTTTTATACATAACCATTTTTTATAAATAATTGTTTTAACTAAAACCTGGAACAAAGAGATGTTGATAAAAAAAAATTTAAAGCAATAATTTTTTAGATTAAAAGTTTAAAATATAATAAATATGTTTATCAACTAATCAAAGTAGTTACTTACGTAATTTCAATAATATCTTATACAAAATAGTGATTTATAGTTATTAACTCTTCATTAATAAATATTTAGTATTTTTTTTATTCAACCTGTGTAATACACGGGATTATAGCCTAGTATATTAATATTAGACTAGATATATGTATACTTTTTTTAGAAAAAAAGTACAAATACTTGATTAACTTCACATACAAGAAATATATTCATATATCATAAATCAACATTAAAAAAACCACACATATCTAAAACATTTTGGTTTCTGAGAAGACATTTTGGTGCTTAACTAGTGTCTCTCACAATCTAAATAGACCAGAGATTCAAATCATGTAAGGTGTATATTAAGATGTATTCATTAAAGGTCGTCTTTAAGATTTTGAGTGTCTAGTGTGGGTATAAAAACATGAGTCTCTATAAAACATGTAATTACTAAGAGATTGAGTCAATGAATCGCTTAAAGTAGTGTTTTTTTTAACTTATAGTACTTGCACTGGAACATGTAATTACAAATAAGTTTATATATTTTATACATGTTAATCAACATACGGTTTAGGGAAAAAAATATGAGGCCCCACTAGAATATGGGTCTTTTACCAATCATGCATTCATCCTAAAAAAAAATACAGGATTTCTTGTTAAATTTTTTTACTATATTTTGATAAGACTCTTCCTAACATGGGTATGCCCATGGGACAAATAGTGATGTGGTGGGAAGGGCTCCATTAGAGTAGGGGTTGCACTTGGGTTTTGCACGTAGCCAAGGGTGGGACGAATTGGGTTTTTTGTTCCCACCATTTTGTATCTTTTATCTCACATAATTTTTATTTTTAAAGTGGGATGCATGAGAAAATGATGGATATGATATTGTTATATGAAAAAGTTATTTGTTGGTCAATAGATAAAAAAACTAAACTAATGTGTCATGTTAACCAAGTTTACTTATACATGTAAAAGAACTAATGTGTCATGTTAATCAGATTTACATGTGATAAAAATGGATTGCAACTTTACATACAATTTAAGTTTGAAAGAGAAATATATCAATATTAAAATCAATGGTAAATTATCATTTGCATCCCTGACATTTGCCCATTTTAACCACTTGCATTCCTGCAGTTACAAAATTGTCATCCACCCCCTAACATTTCATTTTTATTTCCATTTGAGTCCAACATACTAACGTAGTTAGATTTTTCCGTTAATTTTTATAAAATGACAAAAATACCTTTATAATTTCAGGGATGCAAATGGTAATTTACTCTTAAATAAAATACCCCCATCCCACCCCTTCGTTGGCGGCGACCCCTCCTCCTACGGTGGCGGCGGTAGTGGTGGCTTCTTCTACAGTGCTCCGGCGAGCCCCATCTACTTCATACTCCGTTCATCCTCCTCCTACATCGACTCCTCAAATTCACCCTCCGACACTCCTCTAGAAGGATGTTCAGGAGGTTTTGAGTTCAAGTTCACGGCGAAGGAAGCTGCTGAAGGAGCTCCTCCGGCCGGATCCATGAACTTCGCCGATGAGCTGTTCTTCAACGGCCAGATCCGGCCGACGAAGCTCTCGTCTCACTTGCAACGCCCGTAGGTGCTCGCTCTGTTGCTTGATGTTGACGAAAACGACATCGGAGATGGGAGTGACGATGAGGTTAGGGTTTTAAGAGGTTGAGATTTGATGTTAGGTGATAGATATAAGTCGTTGAGGAGACGAGCTAGATCTATGTCGCCGTTGAGATCGAACGACACGTTTCAGTGGCTGGAGGAGTTATCCGACGGTGGAGATCCGTCGAAGATCAAGGGGAATGTCACACCCCAACCTTAACGGCGGAAACGTTGAGATGTGAGGATTAAGATTGTTCATGCCACACAACACTAATTCAATGTGTAAATATTATTAGATAAATCATAAGTCTCAAAACAATCAACATAACATAAGTTTAATTTGACATCAAGTAACAGATTATGCCCTTTTATTATTCTCTAGGTCCAATCCTAGATGTTTTTACGTCTTCAAGAGTAATACTAAGCGGGTTCATTACCTGAAACATGTTAAAAATAAGGTCAACATATAATATTGGTGAGTTTCCATATATTGAACATACATATATATATAAACATTAAGATGATAATTCATATCATAGTTAAAGGACAATGCAAATATAAATGGATAAACAAATGTAACAATCAAACCTTGACAAATATGGCCACAACGAAATTATACGATTAGCTAAGTGTACTTGGTTCCCATGGTGATCAAGAATACGTCACCAGGAGCCTGCAATAACCTCGGCTTTTGCACCAAATAGGCTTGTCAGGCCCATAGATCTATGATGTCGCTAGGCTAGCAATAGTTAATGATTGTATTTTACAAGTGTCAATCACATAATAATCACAAGAATCCAAATAACCATGACAAAATATAAAACGAATTGCACGAGTGTTACAAGAGTATAAACGTCTTTACAAGTGTGCTTTTAATAAGGTTAACATGTTTCACCCCAAATGAGTAAAATAATATAAAATGGGGTATGGAAAACTCACATGAATTATAAGGATGAACAAATATGGAGTCTTGTACTAACGGCGAAGGTTCGTTAAAATTCAACCTAGAGAACGACGTTTAAAGTTAAATCATATTTATTATAATTTAAATGGCTACTCGGGAATATACGGTTTCTTTTGGGGTTTTAGATAACAACGTGATAATGTAACAATTTTTATTTGAAACTCATAAATTGTTTAACCGAAGATTATAAATTATAGAGTAAACACAAATAAATAATTATATTAAAATTTTACATAACCGATTAAGAAGTTTTGCAACAATTTCATTAGTAACATTTTAAAGGATTTATTAGAATTAGTTTGCAGTCTTAAACTAATTTATAAAAAATGATAAAATAAATTTATTAACTAAAATAGATAAAACATTTCAACTAAGCATATATATATTTATTTTCTTTTTCATAATTTTAAACTTGTAAATATATTTTATAAAAAAAATGGAAGATTTATTAAATTGAAATTCTTGAGAATTTAAAAGAAATAATATCATTTGATTCACAATCGTTTTTATACAATTTACAACTAAAAAGAAAATATATTTTATAAAAAATTTATAATTTCCAAGGTAAGAATAAAATATTTATTAGGTTAAATTCCTAGGAGATTAAAATAAAATATTTTAATTAAATCCTGATTTAGTAATAGTTATAAAAATGATTTTATAAAATTTCAGAAATTAATTATCCAAGAAAAATTCAAGTTTTAAAAACAATTGCAGGTGCCCGGGTTCGAACCCGGGACCTCCTGCCCATCTCCCTTCTGCTTTAACCAGTGGACCAAAGCCTCATTCCTGTCTTAAAACGCAAAATAATCAATAAAATGTATATCTGAAAGAATCCACAATTCCATCATGAACCCTAGAAGCAAATCGATCCAATTGAACAACGAAACGAGATCAGGAATGAAATTAACATTAGGGCTTTTGTTCCCCGTAAGAAATCGAGTGTTTATGTGTATTTAATTACCTGTAAGAAGGTGAAGTCGATGGTGATTAGAAAAACCGAAGTCGCGACGGTGGTATCTTCGATTCAAGAGGTTACTGTCGATTTCAATCAAATTCATTGAACCAGGAGCTTCTAAGGGTGTTTATGAACGAAAGCCCTCGGTCAATTTTGATGTGAGGTGTGCAGAGGCTAGTGTTCGACTAAGTTGCAGATTCGATGAGTTCGCGAATGTAATTCTGATGATTGTGTTGATTTCAGGTGATATTAGGGTGTATTTAGTTTAGAAACATCTTTTAGAATGATTACCCTTATTTAATTGTGCCTGATTGAATCTGTTTCAAGTCGGTTGATACCCACGCTTTGAATGATTTCGGTTTCGATTGGGAGAGTTGAAACGTCACTTAAACTTCGAATTGCTATCGGTGCAACGTTCGAAATCCCTGTACGTGTGTTACAGTTCGCCGGAGTCGGCTGGTGATGCGGCCGGAAGAGTGGCCGGAAAAACGGGTGTTTGGGTTTGGAATTTCAAAAATTACACCTAAGTCCCTGTGATTTATGTTTTAGCATTAATGTCCAAAAGTTGGGTTTTTTTCTTTTAAAAATTTACAGTTTGGGTCCCTGCGGTGTTACTTTTATTATTTTATGTCCCAAGATAAATAGTTACAAGTTTACTAAATTTTTAAATAAATAGATTTTATTTTTCTTATAATTTTATTTGTAGTTTTCACTTTTAATATTATTAGTATTATTATTTTTTACTATTATTATCATTAGATTATGGTTATCATTATTATTATTATTATTATTATTATTATTATTATTATTATTATTATCATTTTAAACTTAATTATTCACTAATAAGTCAAGTTATAATAATTTTGAATCCCAGCACAACAAAATTAATGAAATTTAAATGAGTCATTATATTTGTATTAATAACATCCATAATATATATAAGAGATAACGGAAATTTTCAAATAATCTAACAAATATACGAGAGGTCACAGGGAAATGTGAGGTGAAAGTCGACTACGATGACGACGGTGAAGCTCCAGTGTCGTGTGATGGGTCACGATGGTGGTGATGGGGGGCTGCGGTGGAGGTGGTGTTGAAGGCTGTGGATATGGTGATGAGGTTGTGGTGGTGGTGATGGATGTGTTGGTAATGAAGAAGATGTTGATGAATAAATCCCACAAGTTTTTTTTATTTATTTAATTTTAGGGGTAGTTTAGTCTTTTCAACAATAACTTTAATAGAAAATTAAAAGTGTTAGTTATCTTGACTCAAATTGAAATAAAAATAAAACGACAGACACTCAAGTGAAGATAACATAATACGTCAGGGGACAGATGACAATTTTAAAACTATAGAAATACAAACGGTTAAAATGAAAAAACGTTAAAAATGCAAATAGTAATTTACTCTGAAATCAATTTTCACAAGTAAAACTGTTTCAAATTACTTAATTGATTTGACGTGAAAGAGATGGTAATATAAAATGAAAAGAGAAAAGAAAATAAGAGTGGCAGCAAACAAAAAGAAAGAGGATTTAATGGGAGGTCCGACTGTCACTACATTGTTTGTGATTTGGACAAGTGATCAAACCCGCAGACCCACTTCTTTCACCATGCAGACTCACTACATCGTATGACTCGACCCTCAAGTTACAAACCTAATTAATGATTAACCCATGGCCCACTGAGAGAGGGTTAATTAATAACTAGTAAGAGCATTTACGATATTTTTTCTATATTACTGTAACATGTATTTTTATATTATAAAGAACGGTTGTAAATGTTTATGAGTAAAGATATAAAATATTACTGTTTATATGTATTTTGATTTTTTATTATTTTTGAATTGAAAGTTAGAAGATAAAAAATATAATAATATAAGTATTATTTAACTGTAAAACAAGAAAATAAAATAATATTTTATTGTAATTATAAGGATTAGTATAAGATACGTGATGTAATATATAACTCTAAAAGCGTTCCCAACCATCCCTATTCCCATCTTTATTGCCAACCTCATTTCTATATTTCTAATAAATAACATAAAAATCTACTCTATAACATTCTTTATCTTTATATTTGATTCTAGCTTAGAGTATTAACAGACTGTTCCTTAAAAATATGTGAGTGGAGTCCTTATATTATATGGAATAGTTTTGAGTGGTTGTGAATGGAGGAGGAAGAAAATGTGTAAATTTAAGGATTTACTGTTCAACCCTTATAATTTTTTTAACATTTTTGAAAGTGGTTGTGAGCGGAGAAGAGAGAAAAGGTAATGATAAAAGTATAAAAATATATTATTTAATTAAAAAAAAAGAAAAAATAATGATTTTTAATGTAATTATAAAGACAAAAATAAGGAATGAGATTTGAGTACTCTTATATTTTTTTGAAGGAAACATATTCATCCCTCGTATTTGGAGGGTCATTATTCATCACTTATATTTATTATTTAATTTATTTTGTGAGTTTATGTGAGTGAAACAGAGAAAAAAATAATTAAAAAAGATATAAATAATTATTGTTTAATTGATATCAATGACTATGTATATTAACATAGGTTGCGTAGTTTTGAATAACATTTATATTGAAACGTATATAATAATAAATATGTAATAACGGTGTATTAAAAGTTTATAAAATATTGTATTTTAAAATTTTATAGAAATTTATATGAGTGTGTCACGTCTTAAAATCTGGTTGGTAAAAAAATAAAGAAAACAAATGAAAAGTGTCAAGTTTAATGATAGTTGAGGGGAGGGTTCTAACTTTAATTTTACGTTTGATAGCAAGACGCATGCTTATAACACGTGTATAATGTGCTCAAAGCACCTGAAAATTTTGATTTAACATAGAGAATATTGTTTGTGACTCAGCACCATTTATAGAGTTAATAATATATAATTTTATAATTAGGTATGAAATTGGTATTACCTCTGTCTCATACCCTGTCTTTAGAGTCGTATTCGAGAATCCTCGAAAATTTATAAGCCATAATCAAGTAGAAAAAATAAGCATTTATACATAAAATCAATAACTTACATGTAAAATTTTTGGCCGTCGCCAAGTAAAAGTAAAAAAACAAAACCTTAGTTTGATCAATCGATTGTCCTTACATCATGTGTTTCAATCCTTCTTTTACTGCCTCATCTCAAATTGCAAGTTATTTTATTAAGTTTTAAAAAAGGTCATTGGTAAATGGTAGTATGGCAAGATAATTAAAATGTTAATGGGTTCTATTGTTCAATAGGCCTAAAAAATGAAATGTTACTAAGTTTGTTATTGGCCTAATAAATATAAGTGTTTAACAAAATATATAATTTTTTTTAAAAGAAAGCTATATGTAAATATATAATATTGAATTCTTATATTTTGAATTTTTGTGAAATTAATTAAATTGATAAATCCAATGCTTTAATAAATATAGAGTGGTTCACATGATATTTTGTTATATATTAGTGTAGATATAGATAATATTTAGTAAGATATTTAGGGTATATATGATATTTAGCGATATTATTAGAGGTATATATGATATTTAGGAATCTTTTAGGGGTATGTATGATATTTATGAATTTTACAAATATGATATTTTAGTTTGGGTAGATATGATATTGAAAAGTTTTTATAATATAAAATTCTCATGTTAACTTAAAGCATTCACATAAGGTTACCCAATCACATCTATGTAATTTAACTATAAATCATTATTTTTATTAAACTTATCTCTCATTTGTTAAAAATCTTTCATGTTTCAATTTTCATACCTATACTTATTTTAATTAAATTAAATTTTTTATTTTTTATTAAAATATTTTCTATTTCTTTCACTTACAATCATATAAAAAAAATATTAAAAATGATACAAGGGATGAATAGATACCGTGTAAATGTGAGGATTGTTGTAGTGTTCTCTAAAATAGGATGCATGGTTTTTATTTCCTTTATATTTTAAAGATGGAGATAGAGATAATGGAGCTAATGTGAATACTTTTAGACCTCTCTTAGTTGTTTGAAGCTTGTTTTAATCATATTTATTATAAAGGGAAAATTACACCTAATAATAGGCAAGTGTCTTTAACGTTATAAACCTTAAGACTTTTTTAAAACTGAATGATCTATATGGACTTATATGAAACTTGATTATTATTTAAAAATAGATTTTCCCAAATTTAATCGAAACTAAGAGATAAGCGTTGAAAAAAATACAGGAATTAATAACATATTTAAGTCAACTGAAAAACAATTAATCATAAAACACTAATCAAGTTTCATACATATTTCATATTAGTCAGTTAAATTTTGAAAAAACTGAACATTTATAAAAAAAATTCATAAATGAAACTTTAGTGGTTTTAATAGTTAGAAAAAGTAGGGATAACTTTATAGAAACAAACAGTAGTTATCAAGCTAAACGCTATTATTTTAACATTTTGTACTATATGTAAACATTTTCAGTAAATAATTCATTTAAATTTGAAGAAACAAATATAAAATAATTCTTTGAAATGAAAAAAGAAACTACAATAATTACAGATAATACGTAATTAATTATGAAGTTAGTCCAAATGTGTAACGATTATCAAGGTTGTTTGGCCAGGATTTATATAAAAGTTTGTTTTCAACGACAACGATGTCATGTTTTGTATTTTATTACATTAAAAAAATACGTACATAAATTATCCCCCCATGTTCCTATCATATTATATTGAATAACTAAATAACCTTTTATTAAAAAATTGAATAACCAAAGCCCAAGTAAAATAATCTTATATGTTCATAAAATATTCTGATAAAAACCCCACCTTCAACATAAACTAATATTAAATACTCGAAATTTAATAAATTAAGCACGTTAACGTGTCTGGTTTAATACTAGCAAAGAAGAAAACTACAATTTAAAATACGTCATTACACAAAAATTGAGCAATTGGGTATTTTATTAATGAAGTGTGTAAAGACATAACTGTCCTTAAAATCTTGTTAATCATGCACAAGGTACAAGTTGATAATGCACAAGATACAAGTTGTTTGGCATTTTTATATGACCTTGGAAACGAAGACGACGACCTCGTTTTGTAGAACTCGTCAAAAGGACGATAGGATGTTCGTTTTAAAAGAAATTATATATTATTTAATAATCAATTAGGTTATGGGAAATAATGTTTTGATGTAATTATTTATTTAAAGTTGTAATTAAATTGTTTACAATCAGAAGGATTAAAATAATCAAATTATTATTATTCCTATTTGAAATTTTTACTTTAGGAACTAGTACATAAAATAATAAAAGGCCGGATATACGAAGCATATTGATGTCCAATTTTGCCAACATTAGAAGAATGTAATTAGAATTTTTAGTGACAACAAAGAAGGGTATAGCTTTGCTGTTTCATAATGATTAGTACAATTTTAATAAATAAAGTCAATAATGATAAGATGATTACATGATTGGATTTATGGTTATCAAATTATACTAGTGGAAGTTGTGTGTGTGACGAAAATATGATGGACCGTATGAGCATTAACACAACTTGATTTTGAGTAAAATTAATATTTCAGACAAAATTGATGGATATTATGAGCATTAACACGACTCAATTTTTAATAAAATTAATATTGAAACGTAACAATGTCATATATTCATTTATTATTAAACATTACATACTCAAAATTATAAAAGAAAACCAAAATATTGACTCGGCTTGATTTCGAATAAAAATTTATATTGAAACATAGAAAATATAAGAACGTTGTATCAATATATTTAGAATTTTATAAGACATTATATGCTCAAACTTATCAAAAAAAACTAAATTTTGATCTGGCTAATTTTTGAATAAAATTACATCAAAGCTTAAAATTAAACATGTGACAACTATATATTTGTAATTTTATACAAAAAATCGTAAGAGAAAAACAAAATAGTTTAAAAACTAATTATAATATTAATTATTAAAAGTAAATAAACAATATACTTTATTTGTGTTTTGACAACTTGTAAATTGCTATTCACTTAGTGGATTTTTACATATATTTAAATTTTAAAGTTATAACAAGTACAATAACTTATAAATTAATTATAATATTATAATTTATTAAAAAATAAGTAAATAATAAACATGCTTCAATACGCATATAACTCTTTTTAATATCTATGTAAATTATTATATATAATGTCACGATACAATTGTTGAACCCCATTATAGACATTCATTTAAATCATATGTAATAGTTAGTGTTTTTTAAATGACATTTTCTGTCATATAAACACAAACTCATCATCACTCTTCTAAACAAAAAGATTAGTAATGATTAATACTCATTAATCATTATCTAATTATGATATTGATGAAAATTTATGGTGTTACGGTGAAGATGCCCTCCACCTATAATGTCAACGGGTGTGGTGTAAGGATGTTTTCAGGTGCTATAATGCCCCTTTTACGTTTGGTATTAAGTCACAAATTACTCTATCGATTTTCTCTTTAAGTGATTAATCATTTCATTTGTACAACTTAATGTAAGAACTCGATCATTAAGAGACAAGAATCTTAATTAGTTTGTCCTTCCGAAAAAAAAAGTTTTTCTAGTTAGAAATAAACAAGAAATCCTATTGATTTTGAATTTACTGGTTACTAGTATGTATATAAACAAATCGAGCTAGTTGTGGACAACTCAAGACCGGCTCGTTAAAATCTCAAATCATGTCAAGCTTAAACGGACTCGAGCATAATTGAAGTTTATTAACTAAACAAGTTTGGTTCAAACTTTACATATAGAATTTAACAAGACTTACAAGCTTAAATGACCCAATTATCTATGTAATTTTGATTTTACTTAACTATTGTTATTATATACAAGATTTTGTGATAAAAGTAATTAAAACATCATATCATGTCGCATATTAATATTAATATTATGAGTTTATAACTATAAATACATAATAGAATAAGTATAAACACATGTAAATAAATTGATAAATCACCCACATACTAGTTTAAGCTTCCAAGGTTGAGCTTAAACACAACCCGTTTAAGCACGACCCGTTTAACATATTCTTCGAAACACACGACCCGTTTAACATATTCTTCGAAACACATTATCAAGTTAAAAACTGCACGATCCGTTTAATAAACGTTAAACATGTCAAATAGATCAACCCTAATACGGAAAACACAATCAAAGCCGAATATAACTAACAGCATTTTTGTTAATAAACAGTCTAAGACTAGATAGATAACATGATCGATCAATCAGAAGCAAGTTTACAAAATTAAACTTCGAAGAGAGTCACATAACCAGATTAATTCAAATATTATTCAAGTTCTTGATGATGATGATCACAATGAGTTCAGAGTTCATTAAAACCTCCATTAATCTTCAACTTCAGCACTTCCAAGCTGAAGCGGTCATCAACTCGCGATTCTGCCAGCAAAGAACAAGCGCGGTCTGCTTTTTCTCTATGTGAAACCCCTGAACTTGCATACTCTTCGCGAGGCAATCAGCTTGCGTTTCTGCAAAGTTACTAAAACCGACCGGGGTGTAACCCCCGGCTGCAAAAAGTGACTTCCAATGGGGCATTGGCTCGGGAGACTGAAGTTTTCCCAACACCATACGTTCGATTTGAGGCTGCAAAAGGAACCGTTCGATCTTGCTTGACACATCTGAAACAACATTAGTAGCATCAATGGAGTCTAGTAACACTTCATAGTACTGGAGACCCTGCAGAAGGTAATGTGGAAAGGGTAGATCCGTCCTTTCACACCCTCGGTCGAATGAGACTACTATTTGTGGCGAGAGTTGCTTCACGAAATGGAGGATCGAAGGGATTGCTGATAGGTGAGTTGAAGCAGACCAAATGGGGAGATTCACAGCAATGGTTTCGTTTTCTGATGAGGAAAACGAGCGTGGGTCGAATGAATCAAAGTTTACAACTTCAAGCTCGAAAGAAATCCCTATTTCTTGAGCGAATTGGGATAAGTTTTCGTGCATAAGTGCAAGTTCAACGGGATGGTGGGTTGAAGGTGAAGCAAAGGCGGTGATTTTGAGCGAACCACCACTGCTACCGCCACCACCGCCGCCGCCATTGTTTCTGGTTGGAAGTTCTTGAATGAAAGACGCCCATTGTGCCCCAAACCCGATGTCAAAATCAATGATGTGAATGTTTTTGGCGTCGCCAAGAGCTTCAAGAAGCGTCTGGTTTGAAGTGAAATTCATAAACTGAATGATTGGAGAAACTTCAGAGAACATTTTGTAAGCACCCATCTTGAACAAACCATTGAACGGAGGCGAAATCCTACTCGAATTCAAATTCGACTGAGATTGCAGTTGCAGAGCGTCTTTGAAATAAAATGCAGCCCTGTGAAAAGGCTTGTTTGGAGCCGGAGCCGAAGCGAACTGGTGATTGAGCCGCGCCAATATCCCTTGCGCGTGTGAGAAGTTCCCAGAGAGCATTAGCTCCGCCACGGCGAATAGCTGGTCACAGATAAACTGGTACTGGTGGTGGTGGTGGTGGTGGTAGTGGGTCGGCATCGGGGCGGTTTGTGGCGGTTCTTGTTTTACTCCGGTCACCGCCAACGGTTTCTTGTCTACAAACTCATGACCCTGGCTCAAAAGAGGAACCTTTTGCAAACCCTGATTCAAAATCAAAACTTTTTGAAGACCTATATCAGAAACCGGAGCTTTTTGATGACCCGAATCAGAAACACTACATTTCTGACGATTCGGGTTGAAGATCGGAGCTTTCTGCATACCATGGTGGAAGACCACCGGTGGCGGTGGTGGTGGAAGGGTGTTGAGAATCACCGGTGGGATTTGATCGGAATTACACAACGGGAAGAAGTTAGGGTTTTGAGGGTTGAAATGCAGAGGCACCGGAGTTTCACTCACGGCGGCGAGAGGGGCATTTTGGTCAATTTGGTTACCCTGCAAAAGCTGTTGAAGGCTTAAAGATGTATCATCAAAGTCGCCGGAGATCCACCGGAGAGACTGATCTTGCGCCGGAGAAGCTGCAGATTCCGACAACAAGCTTTCCCAATCTTCCAACCCAACCCCAAATCTCTGCTGCTGAAGTCCAAAGTCCGCCGGAATGGGCTGCAACTCCGGCCACTCGTCTTTCCGGCCACAGTCGCCGGCGCCGGCGGCGATATTTGGTTCAGATTCCGGCCATTTTTGGTGGCGGTTGTCGTTGTCCGATAGGCCTAGCATTGGGGTGTGGTGGTGGTGCTGCCATTGCCGCCGCCGCAGAAGGAGGAGGAGAGGGTGGAGGTGGAGGTGGAGGGGCTAGGGCTCCGCCGTGAGTCGAGAACGGAGATGGGTTCATTGCTGTTGTTGCTACCGAAGCTACCTTCTTTCAGCTTGTTTGATTCTAGTGAAGATTGAAAAGCTGCAACTTCAAATGTCATACCTATCATCTGTTCACCATGGGGGAAGATTAAAGAACTTGAATTAGACAAACTAAAACCCTAATTTTTTGAAAAAATTAGCAGAAGAATCATGCATTTGGATGGTGTTTTTTGGGGGGTTTATGAGATTTTGAGTGGGAGTTGCTCAAATTGAGATTAATTTTCAATAATCTTGCGTTTTTCAGTCCAAAAATGGAATAAAATTTGTGGGTTTTTAAGATTTGGAGGTTTGAGATGTGTAGATTTATGGAGCAGGAAATCTTGATTATTTTTAGCTGAAAAAGATGCACGTGATTCAAGATTTGGAGCTTAAGAAATCATTGAACAAACAAGAAATACAAAGAAATTAACAAAATAATATGAACAAGAACAACTTTAAGAAATCTTGATTACTTCTATTTAAAAAAAGAAAAAAAGAAAAAAAGAAAATTGTGGGTTAGTAAGATTTGACGATTTGAGATGCATTCAAAATGACCTTTAATCAAACAAAACTAAATTAATACAAATCCCCAACAAATCAAGAGATTAACAGTATAAAATTAGCCCAAATTGAGTCAAATTTGCTAGATTCTTGATTATTTTGATTCCAAAAATGATATTTTTTTGTGGCTTTCAGAGATTTGATGCTTTGAGATATGCTCAAATTGAGCTTAATTAGTAAGCAAGAGATAAAAATCATCAAATCCGAGAAAAAGAAAAAGAAATTAGTAAACATATGAAGAACAAATTTCAAGAAATCTTTGCCTTTTTGAGGCAAAAGATGCAAGCTTTTTTCTGGGTTTTATGATTTGCTTCAGATTTGAAGCCATGAAACTAGTGTAAAGAGAGACCCAATTCACAAACCTTTTAATCTTCATATCACCATTTGAGCTCCATCTTTTTAATTGCTTCTGCTTCTGAATCAAACTCACTCTCTCTCTCTCTCTAACTCTATCTGTCTTGTGTGTGTTTCTCTCTCTAGAAATGAGAGAGAGTGTAGGTGTGGCCTTGGCCTTTCACTTGGTCTCTGCTTCTATCCTGTTTTAGGAGTCCTGTGGTGTCCCTTCTTGTCTACTGACATGGATGGATGTGTGTATCATTAAATAAAAATTATAAAGACATAGGGTGAAAAAGTTTTAACAGCCTTAGTTAAATATATTTTTATGAAAAAGTTTTTTCAAATTTACATTAAACCGAAAATTTCTCTCAAAATATCCTTTTAACTTTTCCTTCATCGTTCACATTTCACGGTTTATTTTTATAATTATACTAATTTTAATTATCCGTGTATTACATGAAAGTATGAACAGTTAATTATTAAATAATATAAAATAAAAATAAAATCAAGTGTGTTATATATTAAATAAAACATAATAACTTTTGTTATAAGGTCACAAATGAGCAAAACATTTTTGTAAATTACATTTGTAGTAATATTAGTAGATTTATATTCATTATCTAAAACTAAAAGCTTTAATCCATATTTACTCTTAACTTGTGACAATATGACATAAAGCCGATCATGCATAAAAATAGGCTCTTTTAAGTATAAACCGACACTTGACAGAGTTTGACCTTAACTTTTGTTTATTGTCATAGCGAAATATACAGTCAAAGAAAACTGTATTCTTTTATATTTAAAAGGAATATTTTTGACAGGTCAAATTGTGAGTTTGATATTGTCATATTGATGGGTGTGAGGATATTAGTATGAAAAATTAAGATTTGAATAATATATACTGAAAAATTATGTGCAATAATTAGATCAATTTTGAATAATTTTGACCCTTTAATCAAATATAGAGATATAGTATTGAATCGGGTTGGATCGGGCTATAAATGTTCATAATATCTCTGATTAGTTGTTGATTATTATTTATTTAATACTAACTTTAGTAAACCCGTGTATTATACGGGTTGAAAAAATAAAGTATTAAATATAATAAAATTTTATGAAGTATAAAATAATAATTTAAAATAAGATATGATTAAAATTACATATGAGTAATAACTATAAGTAATAAAATAACGATATCAATTTTTAAACTTTTGTGTTTAAACTTTTTTCTAAACTTTTTTCCAAAAAAAGTTAAACATTTTTTTTAAAACTAACCGTATTAAAAATGTTATGTTTTAAAATTTTTTATTATAACTCCTAATTTTAATTATTTTTAGTTTATGAAAAAATTTACTTTTTAAAAATACCAATTTTAAAATTTTTATATTTTAAAAAAAGTTAGATGTTTTAGAAAAAAAAATATAATTGTATACAAAATTGTTTTCTAAAAATAACATTAATAAAAAGACATCTTTCTTAATTTATTAAAAAATTTAATCTAAAAAAGAATTAAAATTATTTAATATTTTTTAATTTAAGTAATTATTTAAGATGAGAGAGATGCGTGAAAAATAAACTTAGGGGGTCTAGAAATGTGCCAAGTGTCCCCTTAAGTTACTCTTTTAGTATTATACTAGACTAAAGACCCGATTCAATCATTAAAAATTGTTTTTGATTAAAAAGGTTCATAAGTCATAATATTATTGTTAATACTTTTTATATCGATTTTTATGTTTAATTTTTTAAATCATCTATATTTAATATTAGTAGATTTTCTTTATCAATACTTATAAGTCTAAATAATGTATAATATGAAATGAAATAAACTTATAAAAAAGAACTTTAGGTAATAAACAAATTTATTAAACATGAGAACATCCATTAATATTCGAAAACTTCTTTGTATACAAAATTTGATGTTCTTTTTGTAATTTTACCATGATTGTCTCATATTAATAATTTTAATTTATGTCTACTTGTAACTTAAGCTAATGCAATATAAAGCTTGAATTGATGCCATGGACCAAACATGCAATGATTATACAAAAGTTGGACTATCTTTGCAATTTTAAGTTTGGAGACCAAACATGCAATTTGATTAAACCACAGGGATCTTATATGTAATTTTCTCTTTTTGTTGATAAAAAACATAAATCAGTTTCATACTTACATAAACTAAAACTAAATCAAAGTTTCATGCTTTCATAAACAAAAACATAAATAAGTCAAATTGATGTAAAAAACCAAAATACTAAAGTTTATCTTGAAATCAAAATCAAAATCAAAATCAAAATCAAAATCCTTGAATCGTACAGACCATTTCTACTGTTGCAATCGAGATTTGTATATATGAGCATTGAATTTAGACTTTGCAGAAGAGCTGTTGTGATTTAAAACTTGAGATGTGAATGATATTAAATAGATCAATAAAGGCATAAAAGGATCGGTGAGTTGAACTTGAAACATAATGTGATTTGGGGTAAAACTATCAAAAATGCCCTTTGTAATGAGTTAAAAATAGTTTTTCTTAGAGTAAATTACAAATATCGTCCTTTAAGTATTACTAAAATTATGGATTTTGTCCTTAAAATTTGATAATTACATCGAGTGTCCTTTATTTGAAAATTTATTACGTTTTTTGTCCTTTATACTAACTGAAGTTAACTTTTTCTGTTAAGTTTCTATTAAATGATATTTTTGCCCTTGTTCTTTAAAGGATGAAATATGTAATTTATACTTTTCTTCTTTCTCTTTTTCAATTCTTATCTTTTTTATACAAGCTTATTTTAAATATTATTGATAATTAATTTTTATTTTTAAAAATATAATTTTATTTATAGAACTTTTATTTATTATAATGTTTAGTTTAGTTATTTACTTTTTAGTAAAATCTATAAAATTTAGAGAACTTAGAATTTTTTTAAACAAAAAACAAAAACTAACTCAAAAATTACGTGAATTAATAAAATATAATAATTAAAGCATAAACATAAACATAACTAACCATTAAACATTAAATCAAACATAACTAATTCTAACATTATTCATTTATGTCTATAAAAACAGAGCTATCACATTTTGGTTGACATTATAACATCAAGAAGCTTCTAAGTGTTCTTCATGTTGTTTCTTAAATAATAGTATGATTTATGACATATTTCAGGTAATAAATAATTAACTATATGTATATAATGATTATTTTTTAGACATGGTATGTTTTTTTGGGTTATTGTATGTTTCATGAGATGTTTGGATAAGTTTGATAGTGTGGGGTTAACTAAATTTTTAATAAGTTTAAGTTGTTAAAATTTTAATTAAATAAGCTACATAACAATTATAAATTACAAAGTAATTAAAAACCAGATCATTTAAATTTTATTTTCTGATTTTGTGGTTTTAGTTTAAGTTGATAGCATAATATTCTAAAATTTAATTGGTTTACCTTTGAACTAAAACTTCGAAATAAAAAAAAAGATATAATTTTAAATAACTTCGTTCCTTACAAAAAAAATAATTATGTGACTTATTTAACTAAAACTTTAAAGAAGTAAATTACTAAACCAAACAAATAAAAAGATTATAATAAACTAAAGTTCTATAAACAACTTTATATTTTATAAAAAAATAAAAATAACCAATCAATAATATTTAAAATAAGTTTGTATAGTTTGTATAAAAATGATGAGAATTGAAAAGGAGAAAGAAAAAAAATATAAATTACATATTTTGTCCTTTAAAGATTAAGGATAAAAATATCATTTAATAAAAACTTAACAGAAAAAGTTAACTTCAGTTAGTATAAAGGACATAAAACGTAACAACTTTTCAAATAAAGGACGCTCAATGTAATATCAAAGTTTAAGGACAAGATCCGTAATTTTAATAATACTTAAAGGAAAATATTTGTAATTTACTTTTTTTCTTATTACATCTTTTAAGCTACTTAAAAATATTTTTTAAAAAATACATATTTTTAAAAACAATTAAAAAAACAAATATGCCTACTTTTGTGTGAAATTAAAACAAAATTATAGTGAAAGAAAATTCAAGTTTTCTATATGAAAAGACGATTTAAAATTAAGTCTGAGTGAATTAAAAAAATAAAAATAAGTTTTACAAAAATTTTTGTTTTTAATTACGACATATAAATCAAATGGTTTTACAATTTTATCAACCTTTGCACTCTACTCATTTAATAATATTATTTTAATGTGAAACAAATTTAACTAATACCATTATAGTGAGAAAAAAAACACTTTCTTAAACATCTATTTTAGTAAATAAATTTTCTAGATACACTATTTAAGGAAAAAACTCCCTTTATAATTATAGTAATAGTTGATTTTGTTCAAATGAATTATGACTAATAATAAGGATAGATACATTTTTAGGCGGGAAATCAAAAGAATGAAGACATAAGAAAAGGACACGTGACATTAAAGATGTTGTTTTATTAATAAGTATAGATAAGACTATATTAAATGTAATCTATTTATTATAATAAAAGAACGTTTTAGGTGGACACTTGACAAAGTTATAGAGCTTTAATTTTAATTTTCCCGCCTCTCTTTCTTATTAAATAATTACATTAATTACAAATGATATTATTTAATTCTTTTAAATCAAATATAGTTTTTTAATTAAAATTAAGAAATAGTTCTTTTTAAAATATAATTTCTAAATAAACAACTTTGTCAAAATAAGAAATTTTTCTAAAACATCAAAAAATTTTAAAAATATGAAATATTTAAAATCGGTGTTTTTAAATAATAAAATTTTTATAAAATAATTAAAATTCAGAGTTATAATAATTTTTTTTAGAAATGATACTTTTAAAATGGTTTGTTTTGAACAAAATGCTTGCTTTTTGTAAAATATAAAAAAAGTATTTAATTACTTATAATTTTTACTTATAAGTAATTTCAATCATACCTTATGTCAAAATATTATTTTATTATTAATGATTTTTGTTACTAATTATTTAGTATTATTTATTCAACCCATGTGTTACAGGTACATAATAAGTTTGAACTTATAGGTATATATGTTATAATTTTTTTCAACTTGCAAGTGAATATCAAACAACAGACAAAAGTAGTAATGAAAGTTGTATATCATTAAACAATTACAATACAACTCAAATAAAGTAAGCATCTAAAACAACAATTTGCATATAATTAAACCATCTAAAGTAATATATAGCGAAAGGAACGATAGCTTGACAATTGCACTAACTAAAAAATTACAATACTACTCAGATAAAATAAGCATCTAAAACAACCTGTTGTATATGAGTAAGTGGAAAGTTAAAGAAGTGCTTCATTGATGTTCATAGTAAGGTAAAATGATACAAACACAACAAAAAATATAATAATTTAAACTAAATATTACATCATAGTATACAGATACAAACAATAAGTTAAAAAGAGTATAAAATTTGACTCTTTAGTTAATCTGCATAACATTTTATACATACCTCATCAAAAGGTTGTGTGAATTGTATATAGGTTGTACTAAGGTATATATATTATATATATATATATATATATTATATATATATATATGTATATACTATAATATATATATATATATATATATAATATGAACTATTTCATGCATAATTAAAATTGAGTAGCATATAGTCAACTGTAGGTATATGGTCAACAGATGAATTAATTAAAATAATAAAAATATTATTAGCAGATGGATTTAGATATAAAGTATTATAAACAACAATATATTGATTCAATTAACAACAAAGTAATTAAAGATTTAAATTGATATACAATGCTTGCTGGACATAAACAGGTTGTAGTATGCATCAAACAATCTTTACATGTATATAATAAGTTTAAACTTGCAGGTATATATGTTATTGATTTTTTCAACTTGCATATAGAATATCAATAACAGACAAAGTAACAATGAAAGTTGTATATCATTAAATAATTACAGTACAACTTAGATAAAGTAGCATCTAAAACAATAGTTTGCTCATATGATTGAACCATCTTAAGTAATATATAGCTAAAGGCACGATAACTTGACACTTCCACTAACTAAAAATTACAATACAACTCAGAAAAGTAAGCACTAAATACCCTATACGTATGACTCTAACGAAAGTCAAAGAAGGTGCTCATTGATGTTTATGGTAAGGTAAATGATACAAATACAACCAAAAACCATAATAATTTAAACTAAATGTTACTTATAATGTAATTAAAATGATACAAACACACACAAAAACCATAATAATTTAAAAGTAAATATTAGGAAACATATAAGATAATGTTTTAAACCCTAAACGGAGTAAATAAATGACACTAATCATTCAATTCTTTAAAGCTTAATGTCACATAATCAAATATTAAGTGATGAACAAACAACATCTTATAATCGTTTCAAGATATAGGGTTTCAAAACAGGTGAATAGATTATCTTAAAAGCTAAGATAGAGTTTCAAAACAAATGACCATCATTTGCCCAACTACAGATACATCAAAACAATTTGCACTATCAAAAGAATTCCAATCAAACATAATAAAATATGACAATATACATAAAGAAATAAAGAAGTTTAAAAATCAGAAGCACGTAATACTCTTCAAATATGGATGTCGAATCAGATCACCTTCAAATCAAAAAAATGAAAGAAAAAATAATATCAATCCAAAACACAATCGCAGAGAATGTAAGCTCAATATAACAAAAATAAATACATTTTCTTGAAGAAAACTTGAAGAAACCGAAGCCAAAATGATAATGTTGATGAAGTCTTTCGAATGCGCTATCATCAGAGTTTATAAAGACAAATTGCGAGTGTTCCAAACAGATACCATTTTTAATGATTTTTAAGGATGATTTTTTAAACAAAATAAAATTATTTTTTAAGAAATAGTTAAAAACACAATTTCATCAACGAAAGTTTAAAAGATATTATTGTTGTTTTACTTGAAATATTTACATATGTTATATGAAATATTGTTTTAATTTTCTAAAATTATATGCAAACTATTTGATATTTATTTTTTTCAATGTGGTGTGTTTAAAATCGGTATGATTTCTTTCAAAAAAAAAATACCCATGAATTCCTTCGAATTGAAGAGGTTCGATGAAGAGAAATCCCGTAATTTTGTCACAATTCGAATATAAACCGAGCATTTTATAGATTTAAAGTGATCTGCAGTTTTTGTAGATGAATTATTTGAAGAAAGAAGAATAATCGGGTTTGATTTAATTTTCAAAAAAAGATGCACTTTAATTTAGGGTTAAATTTGCAAAATTTCTCTAAATGTCTCTAAATGAATCTAGACTAACATTAAGAACATATACATATTTAGGCGGGAATGAAAAAAATAGAGCCTTAAGAGAATGCCACGTGTCACTAAAGTTATTGTTTTATTAATAAGTATAGATATAGATATAGATTAAGAATTATTAGTTTTTCTTTCTTTTTAATTAATAATATTTTTATATGTCTTATCGTTATTTTTTCTCCTCCTACTCACAATTATTTTTAAAAAATATTAAAAATTAATAGAGATGAATAGTATTTTTTAAATATAAAAATAAACAGTAACATGTTCCCTATCATTTACTCACAACCATTCTCTATAATAGAAAGAACACACTCACGGAATATAGAAAATGAAATGTGAACGCTTTTATAATGTACCCCTTGAAAAAGGCGTTGCTGCCTCTACGAACATAGGTGACCATCATTACGTTTAACAAATAAAAATAACACACGTAACAGATGCGCCCACGCCCTTACTTTTTCCAACAACGTCTTTTTTTAACACAAGCAGATGCACCTTTTCGACACGTGTGGGAGAGACAAAGGTAAACAAGCAGTGTCATCTTCCTCTAAAGACGAGTACAAGCAATGTTTGGACATCATATCGGATATAATGCTAACTTTCAACACCCAAACGGTGCAAAAGATACAATTGAAGAAAAAGAAACAAAAAAGCAACCAACATGAAACTACTTTGGGCTAACATTGATCACTTGGCGGGCATAGATCGGGAAAGCACGGAGAAGATTAATATGAAATATAAATTGTTTTCATAATGTCTTAAAACTTGATGTTAATATTAATGCCTTAAAACTTAATGTTAATATTAATGCCTTGAAAGCATTTTTTTTTTACTTTGTAGTGATTAAAATTTTGTTTATAAATTATTTCATGATGCCTTAAAACTTAATGTTAATATTATGTTTTTTAATATTTATTTTATTTAAATATAGTATTTGTCTATTTTAATATTTTAATTTCATGTTAATTACTTAGTCTATGATTTTAGGTTTTTTATTATTAATAAATTATAATTTTACTTATTTTAAATCAATGAATATATTTAATGTTTCCAAACATAAAACTAAGTTAATACTAAAATTGTTAAGTTTCAAGTGGGTTGTGGAAGGAGTATCTCTCCCTCAAGGGTAGTTAATAGTTATTTTATGTTCTCTCAAAAAAAGATAGGCGGCAAACCGGATACGTACAACCACGGTCCCGACCTTACCAGCACCGGGGGAAGTTTAATAAACGAAAGAAAAAAATAAAAAAGATATAAGTAATTAATAATAGAAAAGAAATGAATATAAGAAAAACTGAGAAGAGAAAGGTAAGGAAAAAAAAACTTTTTACAATTTCGTGTACAAAGCTCAATAAAATAAAAACAAAGTAAAAAAATTTCTTTCTTCAAGGAAAGAATATATTAAAAGTTCTATTTTTTTCTTTTCACTTACGTCTTTTAAAATACTCAAGAACATAAATCTTTTTTATTTCACCCATTCTTACTACGGAGATGACTTCGAGTGGTCTACGAACAAAACCCAAGATCTAAAATCTAAGCTACCACACCATAATCTTGAATTGAAGTTTATTCCTGCACCTCCTAGCATTAAGAATGCCTAATTCCCTTGATTGTCTCTGTTACAAGTCAAAACCCAACAAAATTTTCTGGTAGACGTTTCTAGTTTACCCACAGAGTCCAACTTTTTGAAGTCGTTGGAATTTTGTAAGGTGCATGCATGGCATATAACGATTCGATGTTGATAAACTATTGTTTTATACTAAAAAATAGTCATATACACTAATCACATGTTAAGGTATGTAAGCTAAGTGAAAGATTACAATCCAATTATCATAATATTTACACATAACCGTTATTATTTTTCTCTTTGCTAGAGTATGTAAATTATTACATACTAAACAAAGAAACATGAGGGTGTGCAACATCGGCTATAGGTCGGTTTTGGCCTCCGCCTCCACCACCACTGAAACCGCTCCCTCGGTAACTTAGAAATCACTTTTGAATTGAAACCTATAACGTATGGGCGATTAAACTGGAGGTGATGGTTCGGTTTAGGTCACCCTTATTTAATCACGTAAACAGGTTCCAAGCTTTGTATATTGTTGTGAAAATCATGTACTCAATGTTCAAATGTGTGTATATGTGTAGGTGGAGAGATGTATATCTATATATAACAAAAAGTGAAGCCGGAACACTCTGTTTAGATCCATGGACCATGGAGCATCAATTAATGAAAATCACTTTTGAAAATGAAATTGTATGACTTGGTTAAAGTCTCGGCCAAACTAAAAAAGTGTCGTTAAAGTTGATTGCGTTAATATCGGTTTTGATTCTGGTCAATTACCGGTTATGTTTTGGTTATTATACTATACTAGCATAGTATAAACAGTGTTTTACACAAGTTAATAAATAAAATATTAAATAAAATAAAATTTTATTAATTATAAACCAATATTCTAAGGTAAGATGATTATAATTATATATGTTTAAGGAATATAAGTAATAAAATAATAATATCAACTTCTTAAACTTTTTTGTTTTTTACAAAAAAAATAAATAAATATTTGTTGCAAAACAAACTGTTTTGAAAAATATCATTTTTAAAAATATTCTTATTAAAAATCTCAATTTTAATTATTTTGGTTTATAAATATTTTAGTTTTTTAAATATCAATTTTAAAATTTTTCGTATTTATAAAAAAGTTCGATGTTTTGCTAAACTTTTTATGTTATAAAATTTGTTCTTAAAAAACACTAATAAATAGATATATTTATAATTTAATAAAAACTATTTGTAATATAAAAAAATTAATATTATTATGGTGACTAATGTAATAATAATAAGAAAGAGAGAAGTGGTTAAACTTTAATGAGAAGAAATATTGCTACGTATTCAATTTAGTTATTTTCTTTTTTAAAATAAGAAGATAAATTATGTATCTTAATATTAATTTTTTTTAAATAAATAATGACAGAAGTAGTTTGTCCTTTTCCTGTTCAAATTAAATATACATTTAAAGCATGTCATTACTTCTGGCATTTTCTTATAATATATAGTAGGCATAATTTTCAATGTTATAGCAATTAGTATATGATGAATTGGCACTTTAATTATCCTTTTTATAATACGAATTGGAAACTTAATAGAATAATAATTTTTAATAATACATACTTGATAGCCATTTTCTTTTCTATTTGTAGACATAAAAAAATAGAAATTTTGATAAAAATACCCCGTCATAACAATATGGTAGCATGCATATTTCTAGGTTCCACTGGCCATATACAAAAACTTCATAACTAGTTTTAGAGTAATTATACTTTTTCTACATATTATTTTTAAAAGATCATCAACTGCTATGAATGAATACACCTTAAACATTTGTCCACCTCCTAAACTAGAGTCTAAAGTCCATCAAACAAAATTTTAAGCTAATCTTTTAAAATGATATATCAATAGTTCAATACACGTAGTTTTATGGTGGATTGCTTTTTAGATGACTAATAATACATACTATCTTTTATGAGTTTTGAACTTCCAAAGTATTTATCGGTTGTATTTTCATTATCTTTATGGTTTTTAGAATCAAGGGATGTGAAACAAGTATTAAGAAACTATTATCCTTATTTTTAAAAAGAATATATACGAAACGTCAAATTCTTGACTAAAATTGATATTATATTGGGTTACAAGGTTTAAACTAAAAAGGAAACCAAAGGAAATTGGGGAAGTATTTTAGGTGGACTCGCATTAAATGTTTCCTTGATGATTGAAAGCAATGGTTTGACAATTTTTAGAAGTCTTGGTAATATTAAGGGTTTGAAATTATATTTGAAACAAGCTAATCTCCTAATCATTTTGCATAAGGAATTACTCTATAATTAAATTCCAAGCTTAATGAATAGTAAAGTTTTGAATTTTAAATTTTAATCACATCAGTTTAAGTTTTTTTATTTTTTACCCTAATTTGGTTAATTGACTTTAGCCACTAAATTTTAGTATCTTAGAGATTAGTCACTAAATCATTATAGTGAAAGTTTTTTTTTTTACTTGGTTACTAAGTTTAAAACTCAAAGCCTTTTAGGATCTTAGAGATTGGCCACTAAACCTGTTTATAATGAAATTTTGTTTTTTTGAGCTTGGTCACTAAAGTTTAAAACTTTTGAATTTCGACATTAAGCTTTGATTTTATGATTTCTGACAATAATAACAAAACTAACGCAACCTTCATGTGAGATATTGGCTAGACACCCACCGCGTAGTGCATGACTTTGGCCACTGAAGTTTAGGATCAATGAGTTTGGTTATCGATTTGGTTTTTAACTTTGACCATTAAAGTTTAGGATCTTAAAATTTGGATACTAACCTATGTATAGTGAAGTTTTATTTTTTTGAGTTTGGTTACGAAAATTTAGTATTTTTTAGTTTCGCCACTAGGCTTCGATTTTATGGTTTCCAACAAGCCAGATAGACAACGATTGATGTAATGTAGCGTTGCATGTGAAAAATTAACCGTCCCACGTAACACGGGGGAAAAAAGCTAGTTACTCTAAATTAAATGCAAAGGAAAATGTATAGCTTAGTTTTGATTTTTTGAATCCACATTAATTTTGCACGTTTGACCCTAGCATTTGGTTTCTTGACTTTCGTCATTAAAATTTAGAATCTTAGGGTTTGGCCACCAAACTATTTACAGTGAAGGGTTTTATTTCCCGAGTTTGCCCACTAAAACTTAGGGTCTCAAAGTTTGGCCATTGGTTTTTTTTTCTTTTAGATTTTTTGATTTTTGGCCACTAAAGTTTAAAATCTTAGAGTTTAGTCACCGATGTGTTTTTTTGACTTTAAACCACTAAAATTTAGAATCTTAGAGTTTGGCCATTAATTTGGTTTTTTTTACTCTATGCACTAAAATTTAGGATCTTAAAAGTTTGGTTACTAAACTATTTCTAGGTAAGTTTTATTTTTCGAGTTTCGCCACTAAAATTTAGAATTTTTGAGTTTTGCCACCAGACTTTGATTTTATGGTTTCTGATGAACCAGACAGATAATGACTAAAGTAACACAGTGTTATGTGTGGAATAATTAACCAAACTTTCACTAGTTACATATATCAAGTATAAGTTGGAATTATTGACTTTTTATTAGTTAAGTGGAGAGAGAGTTTCATTGATGTTATTGTTAAGGGTTTAAGATGATCGGGCAATGGGCATGTGTATAAAGACTACCGATCAATTTGATATATGTTAAAGTAACGGAGTTGCATTAACTTTATTTTTTTTAATAAATACACATAAAACATTCATATTTTGTACTTGCATTGCATGCGTTGTGTGTACAATGTTTTCACCACCCTTGGCAACATTTGATGTTTGTATGTTTAATTATGATAATCTCCAAATCATGTGGTCGATAAAAGAAAAACTAAGGAATAGATTAATAACACAAGATGTACAATCGATGTATGGTCTAATCATGTATCAGTCGGCCAAGCCAAGGTTTAAACGATTTTGAAGAATCAATCCAAACAAAACAATAATCAATAGTTGGTTCAATAGTGAGTCGATTGTGTCATGTGGGGGCTCTGGGCAATAAAGCGAGTCAAGTGTCACCTTTTCCAGCATATAAAAAAAGCTAAGTAGAAGATTGAAAATTTCAGTTAACGAAGATGATTACATTAACGGGAAAGTCAAAGACAAGTTTTATTACAAGAAGTGAAGATATAATAGAAGTTAAAGATCAACAAGCATGAGATATGAGAAGGCAATAAAAGAAGTGAAGAAATAGTGGTGATCACTACGAGAAGTTAAAATGATGATCACTACCGAGATTGTTAGATGATAAGATGTGGTCACTCTTTATTAATCAGGCATTTATAGTTGGGATTAGATCACTACCGAGATTTGTTAATGATAAGATGTGGTCACTCTTTTATTAATCAGGCATTTATAGTTGGGATTTCTACCTTATTAGACCCAAAACTTAAGTGAATAAACACTCTTTCTTGACGATTAATGAGATAAGATAATATGATTCTGTTAACATTCACGTGAACCATTATAAATTGTTGTTTTTTATATGATGATATCTTTTCTACACTCTAACTTTTTAAATATTGTCTTTATCTTACGAGTTTTGCATAGTTTTAAGAAGTTAAATTAAAGGGGTATCTTTATTTTATTTACACGAGAAGAGTTTTACAACTTGTTGCAACAAAGATTGATGCTATTTTGACATGATATTATAAAGTTGACTTTGACTAAATGAATTGTCGTAATACATATGAACGACTAATCAAGTTAATAGTTATCTTGAAGAAGAAAACCTGAGGACCAAGTTGACATAATCAGAAATTAACAATCTAGAAAAACAACTGAAAATTTTCATGCAACATGCAAGATTTCAAACAAAAACCATAAATTCTCGAAAAACTATTTTCAAACAAGTTGGTTTTTATCATGACAGTTGAATTTTTAATTCGGTAAAATTCCCAAACTTAAAATTTCAAAATTTCTCTCTGACTAGATCATGTCAAAAAATATTCTCATCCAACAGAGTCATCTCCGTCCCTTAAATAGAGTCGTTCGAACTTTCATTTAATGGACATGATTTGTACATGTGTTCAAATACGGTTGACTAAACATATTTAAAGTTTGATCGAACATACCTATATTAAGTTCGATCGAACCTATCTTAAGATCGACCGAACCTGTTTACAAATAAGTTCGATCGAACATGCAACATGGTTAAACGACCCTATTTAAAATTCGAACATATCTATTTAAGTTCGAACGACCTTATTAAAGTGATCGATATTTTTTAGAAATGTTAGTCAAATGGACATTTGTCAAATGAACACATTTTAAGAAATTTTCGATGTAATTATCCAAGTAAATTCGAATGATAGTCAATCATATCAAACGTTAAATTCAAATATAGCAACCTAATGTTGAATCAATGATTACAAATATTACTAATTTTCAATTTAGTTATGCATTTTTAGTTATATATCATGCTTAATAGGTTGTATTTTTGTTTTTTTTTTCAAAAATACTTATATTTTTAACTCTAATAACTTTCATCTTTTATATTTAACCCTAATGTTTTTTTCACTTTCAACTTTGGTCTCATATATTTTTCATTTTTTATATATTTTTCGTTTTTATGTTCTGGTTTAAAATTTTTAAGTTAACATGTCACAACATGCGTATGTGGTTCAACGTTTTTACCTCTACTTTTTTTGTTTAATGGTCCCGTTGTGTTTTAATGTTTGGTCTAATTTTTGCACATTAACAAGCCTTCTGGTTTAAAATTTTTAAGTTAACATGTCACAACATGCGTATGTGGTTCAACGTTTTTACCTCTACTTTTTTTGTTTAATGGTCCCGTTGTGTTTTAATGTTTTGGTCTAATTTTTGCACATTAACAAGCCGCACCGGGTGTGAATAGTTCAATGTCTTACGTCTACGTTTTCTTTTCATCTTTATTTCTTTTGTTTTGCGAGTTTTTTTCCGGTGTTGGGATCGCTAGCAACGATGTGACATTGATGCTACTTAGCATTGTTTTGGGCCCCTGCCGCAACACGGGGTACATAGTACTAGTTACATCTAATTACCAACGCATTTGTTGAGCGCATGGAGCTCATTTAATAGTATTGATGTTTGTACTTCATAAAAATAATGTAGTTTTAAATCATTGCAAGTGAAATTTTTTTTATCAAATGTGTGACTCTGTTTGGAAAAATATGTATTACTCTAATCGGCCTCTATTTGTTTTCTAGTTGTGACCGCACATCCAACCCTCTATGAAGGAAACTACAATTAGAAAAACTTACTGGTTTAACTCTAAGTATTTTTATTAAGAATGATACTAGAACCCGAAACATTATTGTTTTTTATTGTTTTTCGTGTCTTCATTTCAAGTGAAAGATGATAAGTAGTATTTACATGTGAAAAAGCATGTCACCATTCTCTTATAACGTTCATAGACATCGTTGACGACATTACGACAACATGATGAACACCTTTGTAGTTGTCGATTCATACCCTAGATCAACATAAAAGCTCTTGAGAGGTATTATCTACTAGCAACCAATGTTGTTACTCCATCTGTGACTTTAAGTTTAAGGGTATGACCTAGAACGCAAAGCATGAAGAAGCTATTTTTTAAGCCTTTTGCATTTGCTTATTGTCCCTCGTTAGGAAGCCAAAATAGGATTTAACCGTTTACGAAACATTAAATTCCTAAAAAATTAGTTTAGATTTTGGTTTGGAAAGGTTTTTAGGTCTCTATAAATTATAATGTAAGATGGTTTATAGTAACAAATAGTCAAATAAATCCAAAAGGTTACACCTTCTTTTGCCTACATCACTTTCAACACGATCTATCGCATACTGTTAAAACGACGACCTCTCAGTTGACTTTAAATTAATGGTAAATTGTTGTTATTTGCGCAAGGCTAAGGTCATAATCAACGTGGACATTATGTGAATAATCCACCAATTAAATCATGACTTCTTATTATACTTTAATAATATAAATAAAATCCAAAAATCAACATAAAAATAATACAAGTCTAGAAGGACCAAGTTTTTAATACCATCCGTAATGCTACAAACTCAACATTAGACACTAAATATCTATAACCTTAAACGCTAAACCCCTGCTACTTCGTTAACATTAAAAATAATTTATCATAGATTTTCAAAAATAATACATAGATATTAGCATAAACACATAAACTTTTATGCCATCTAACATATCATTGTGGTGTCTAAAATCTAAAAGATTAATAAATTATGAACCCAAGGGTGTGGGGCCGGTTGTATCCAAC
This sequence comes from Flaveria sonorensis, assembly GCA_025506505.1. Lineage (NCBI taxonomy): Eukaryota > Viridiplantae > Streptophyta > Magnoliopsida > Asterales > Asteraceae > Flaveria > Flaveria sonorensis. Next base: position 50,173,550 of record CM046425.1, on the reverse strand, counting down.
ATGTGTGTCAACATGTATCGTAAATCATAAGGCTAACAATTAGCGCGTGGGTCAAGACGTCGTTGTAGAAAGCGAAGGACGGGACCAAAATCTTCGTTTATCTCGTTTGCAACATTTTTCTTTTGAAAATATAACAAAATTACAATAATATTTTTAACGGAAATGAACACTATAATCTCGATCACCCATTAAATTTATTAACGAAATGTCACTCACATCCTATGAACACAGACAACACTGATAACCAGGATCATCCATCATTTCAAGGGAAACCACCGTCCGAAGGTCTACCTTTGTAAAACGTTTGGCTCACCTGGAGCATATTGGACTAAGCGATACTCGAACTCATGATCAATTAACTGAGACTCATTAGCACAAATTAACAACAAATATTCAATTTTTTTAATACTCCTTTTCACTTTTTTTTCTCACCACCACGACCACAACCATCGGCCACCATCATCACTGTATTCCAATTATTTGTCTTTTCCCACATACCAAGATCGCTCAAGGATTCCACAAACAACCAACATCACTGTATTCCAATTACTCATCTTTTCTACATACCAAGATCACTCAAGGATTCCACAAACAACCACCATCACTGTATTCCAGTTACTCGTCTTTTCCTACATACCAAGATCGCTCAAGGATTCCACAAACAACTTAGCAAGTGGAATCTATTAGAGCTAAACCCTAGGTTACCTACATACCAAGATCGCTCAAGGATTCCACAAACAACTTAGAAGTGGAATCTATTAGAGCTACCCTAGGTTACACAATATTATGGTTCTTGAAACCTTAAAGTCAATATTTTAAGTTAACTGAGAAGATCTAAAAATTCGTCTAAGAATAAGAATTTGTGTGTTTATAAAATTTGAATATACGTTTTATTTATATTTTAAGTTAACATATTTTATTTTACTCATTACTAATTTTATTTAAAACCGAGCCAAATCAAAATTTGATTCTTTTATAACTTTGGTATATAATATGTTATAAAATCTAATCTTTTTTCGTTGCGACATTCTATCTTATCCTATGTTTCAATATAATTGTTATTCAAATCCAAGTTGGATCGACAATTGGTTTTCTTGTATAACTTTGCGTATATAAATATACAATATTTTATAGAATCTGAATATACCATTTCATGATTCTTTTTTTTCCCCTTTGTTTTGATATATGTGTTACTCAAAACCAAACTACATCAATGCTCACAAGAATCACCAGATTTCCGTCACATCACGCGAAGGAGTTCCACTCGTTGCTATAATACACTTGCAATATGAACTAATCTTTTGACCGCATTGAAATTTTTTCATTTTATTTTATTTTTATTTGTTTTTTTTTTCGTTTTCCTATTAATCACTTTCCCTGTAAAGGTTTTTGGGACAGTGAAAAGCTAAAGGGAAAAAATAAGTAAACCAGAAGTACTTTGTGTGGTGACGATTTAGGAGGGGCCCTTTTGTCATTTACATAAAGATAACACTGCCTTCACAGGCTTTCACTTCACCCAACTGTTTATTCTTTTAGTGGTTTTCTCGTCATTTCACCATTCGCACAAACAAGCATTTACCAAGTAATATTTTATTATGATCTGCTATATTATTTTATCGTTATTTGGTCAAATTTTAAACGACGGTAGTTTTCTAGAGATTAGTTATTTTGTCAAATCACTTAACATATTTTGCTTATTTCCTGATTAATTTATGATATTCAATTGAAGATTAAATAAGAACACTACTTTTAAGTGATATAATTACAAGTGTGCAAACAAGGTTTCTACAGTGCATGAACATGAACAGGTTTTTAGCCTTATAGATTTTAGTACACATGGATTTGTGTTTGAGTTCAAAGAATCCAAAATGAGAAAATAGAATATACATTGATGTTAATATATTTATGTGTATTTTATACTTCATAAATATCTCTTTATATATAAAGAGAATGAATATACAATTAAAATTTAAGCCTACTTGATTGATTAATTGTTCTGGATTGCATTCACTCTTGTTCAAAACTCTAGGGTTTTGCATGTTGTTTCATCTTTCAATATATGTAATAGTAGTTGTAACTAGTAGTTGTAATTAACTGATAAATCATACATTATAACTGTCAAAAGAACCTTTTGTTTTCGCATATCAATTTTTTTTTGCCCTACAAACACCCATTATCTACCGTCCGTTTATTGTACTTATAAAATCTTCGCTAGCTATCAATGTTGTCTTCTCTCTTTTTCTTCATCACTCCTTCATGTTGGAGGCTTATCCTCCATCTTCCTACTATGTTGGTGTTAGCAAGACTTGACATACCTTCGTTACAGATGCTCTTATAGTTTTTTTGACGTAAGCTTATAATCAAGATTAAGAAAGTTTTAAAAAACAAATGTTTAAAAAAAACAAGGTACATGTATACCATTAAACATATAAGCTACAAATGCACTAGTGTCCTGGATCTAGGGATTAAAATATTGGAAAAAGGAAAGTAGGATTAGCTGTGAGTTCGTTAAAAAAGTAAATCAAGCAAGACTAGCTTTTCTGGGGGGTTAAAGTGGATATATTGTTGAGCACCGTTCTCTTTTCCACTTTCCCCCCTGCAAATTTTCAAATAACGATATGGCCCCTTTACCCTTTTACTCTGTCAAAATGTTTCTTAAAAGTGTTGCCCAATTTCTTTATGGCAAATTCTTTTCTAAAATCAACGACATCTTTGATGATGTAGCAAGATTATTGTCGAGTTAAATAGCTATTTATGTAATAATCTCACACGCTACTTTTATTCAATATATCTGTCTTTTGAAACTATATTTTTAAATAATTTATAAATTCTACAACTTAATTCATGCAAATCATTCGGAACCAACATTATTAGTAATACATAGGTCAATTGTCATGACGTTTAATAAAATGTTGCAATTCATTGCACCCGTATATAAAGGTCAAATATGATAAAATTTTATTATAAAATCCTTAACAAATTTCATACTTGTTCTTTATCTCTCTTTGAATGTTATTCGACTAAATAGTCGTAAGAACCAACAAAATAATTTAATCTAAAAGTTTTTACACGATTTTAAAAGATATCCAAGTTTTTATGAATCGCAGTACTGGCAAACTTTTACATCTATAATCCCCAATGTTGACCCAAACCCGATGTTTAGCTAAATGCGTTCCCGAGCTCCATTCAAAAGCATTTAGGCTAAGCTTAAACTCACATATCAGAGGTTATATATATTTTGTGTTTCTAATTAAAGGTTTAGACTAAACCTAAACTCTGCATTTAACACTTAATGAATTTAATGAAAGGTTTAGGTTGCAATTTTGCGTTGCAACTTTCCATGAAGTTGTGACTTTGAAAATTGAATTCAGTCTTTAAATTTTGTTTTATAAGTGTTAATATCACATTAATCTACTCAAGGGGATACGAGGTTGTAAATATATATCATGAAATTTTGATATATAATATTTCATCTTATTATTAAGCTAAAGTTTACACAATGAAAAATACTTAGAAAAATCCAGATAACTTTAAAATACGACCTATTTTATCATTTTAATTGCAAAACAATTTGCCCACATCTTGTAACTATTGAAGATGAACGTGTAAAGAAGGACTAATATAACAACTAATATACATTTTTTAATGAAAATTCTCTTTATTTAAATTTAGTATATTAAAGTACCACAACTTGTAAAATAATCACGTGAAAATAATAAATTAATTTTATATATTGAAGTCCGTAATCTTGTCTAAAATACACATAATTTAAATCATTTTATTAATAACGACTTTCTAACTCTTAATATCAATATAATAAGATAAAATTTTTCTTTAAAAAAGTTGAATGTCATTATATCATAAAAGTCATTAATAAAAAAAATCAAAATTATGAGGATTTTAAGCAAGTTTTAAGAACATTAATACATAAAAATAAGTTTGGTAATTTTTCGTGTATCTTTTACAAGTTTGAGGACTTTAATATACCACATGCAGATATGTATTTTAATTTGTTATATTAACCTAACTAGACTAAAGACCCGTATAATACACGGATACAATCATTAAAAATTTCTTTTGATTAAAAAGGATTGTAAGTCATAATATTATTGTTAATACTTTGTATATCGATTTTTATGTTTAATTTTTTAAAATCATCTATATCTAATATGAATAGTTTTTTTTTATCAATGCTTATAAGTTTAAATAATATATAATATGAAATAATATGAACTTATAAATAATAACTTTAGGTAATAAACAAATTATATTGAACATGAGAACATTTATAAACACCCAAAATCTTCTTTGTATACAGAATTAGTCAACTGACTCACATGAAATACGGGGTGAGTTGATGTTCTGTTAGTAATTTTAGCATCATTGTCTAATATTAATAATTTTAATTCATTTCTACTTGTAAATCGAGATAATGCAACATAGAGCTTGAATCGGTGCCAGGGACCAAACATGCAATGATTACATAAAAAATTGGACTATCTTTGTGTTTTTTAAAGTTTGGGGACCAAACATGTAATTTGATTAAACCATAGGGACCATTTATGTAATTTTCTCTTTTTGTTGACCAATAACATAAATCAGTTTCATGCTTACATCAATTAAAATTAAATCAAAGTTTCATGTTTTCATAAACAAAACATAAAATAGTCAAATTCATGTTAAAAAACCAAAATACTAAAATTTATCTTGAAATCAAAATCAAAATCTTTGAATCGTATGGACCACTGCTACTGTTGCAATCAAGATTTGTATATATGAGCATTGAATTGAAAATTGAGGTGTGAATGATATTAAATATACCAATGAAGACGTAAAAGAATCGGTGAGTTGAACTTGAAACATAACGTGATTTGGGGTAAATCGAAACCATGATATGCTTGTAAATTGAAAAGGACATGAAATGGTTTATCTTTCCAATTGAAAATCGATATCATGATTTGGGGAAATCGAAACTTTGAATTGATTATTTGAGACCCTTGATTTGATGAAATATATAAAATCGTTTCGGAATAGAAGACACGTATGGGGTTTCTTCTCATTTGCATAAGACGAGTGAATTAGGAAACCTTTAATTACTTGTTTGAATAAGCAAGAATCCAACACGTTTTAATTTACAATTTTAGTGTAGTACAACCTGTAAAAACTCATTATATTCTCTGTTTGTTAGGGATAAAGTCAACTTGTTATTGGATAGGGAAAACAATCAGCTATAACTTTCAATCTATTTCATAATTTTATTTTAAAACCATCACAATACCCTTTGTAATTAGTTTTTTTTCAAAGTATGATTGCTATAAAAATAATTTAACAAAATGAGTGTTTTCAAAAATATATATCAAAATGGGTTTTTTACTAAAAAGTTAATTTTTCTTATTCATAATATGATTGGATAAAAGCATTTCTGTTTTTAATAATGTTATTTAAGTAAAATTAAAAGGATAAAGTTTCAATAAAATAAAAAATAAATTTAGCATCTCTCATGATTTTAAAAAATGTTTTATAGTTCTTTTTATGAAGGTTTTCTTAAAACTTTTTCAATAACGTTTTCTCATACAAAAATATTAATATTCTTTCATCACTATTTTTTTAATCTCTTTAAAGAATACGTGTTCTTATATAGAAAAAATCTTTTTATAAAATTAAATGGTTTATGTAATTTTTTAAAAATAAAGATATATATTATATAACTGTTTTAAACATAAATTTTATATATAGTAATAATCATTTATATAAGTATATACATAAAAGATAAAATAAACATCATTACATACAATGCTAGTTTTATCTTGTGAGCCGGCTTGATCTTGACATATGAAGCTCGGGCTCAAAACCGTTTATTAAATGAGTCATTAAATGAGTTCGAGCTTGTTTAAGCTAAGCTTAGCTATAGTTTTTAGCGAGTCGGTCCCGAGTTGCTCATGAGGCGACGTGACTCATTTCTCCCCTCCTTGTTGTTAGAAGTCTATTACAACAAACATGTCATCGGTAATTGAGGATTACATTTATAGTTCGTAAAATAAAATATAAATAAACAATTAATTTTTTTTTGTTTCGTCATGATATTATATAAAACATTTTTAAAGAATGTGCATTTTTTGTTAATTATTTTTTCTTATTACATCTTTTAAGCACTTAAAAACATTTTCAAAAAAGTACATATTTTTAAAAAATAAAAAAATAAATTTTCTACTTTTTTGTGAAATTGAAACAAAATTATAGTGAAAAAAATTCAACTGTTCTATATGAAAAAACGATTTAAAATTAAAATGAGTGAATTAGAAAAAACCAAAATAAGTTTTAGAAAAACTTTCTGTTCTTAATTACGACATATGAACTAAATAGTTTTACAATTTTATTAACCTTTGTACTTGACTATTTTTAAATAATATTATTTTAAAGTGAAATAAATTTAAACAATAACATTATAGTGAGAAACAAACACTTTCTTAAACACCTATTATGGTAAATAAATATTCTATATACATTATTTAAGGAAAAAAACTCATTTTGTAATTATAGCAATATTTGATTTTATTCAAATGAATTATGACTAAAAATAAGGATATATGCATTTTTAGGCGGGAAATTAAAGGAATGTAGGCCTAAGAAAACGATACGTGGCACTAAAGATATTGTTTTATTAATAAGTATAGATAAGAGACAAAGAAATACTAAAACATTTTCCTTAACTTTTACATCTAATCTAAATAAAAAATATATTGTGTTGTAACGTTATATAGAAAGATTGACCTGCAGAGAGTTGCCCCATCATATAATGGAATAGGTAAAGGAAGTAGAGGGAAAGGAGACATGCTTGAATTGTTTAGGAAATAACATCAATGATTTGAAAAACTTGTATGATTGAACTAACCCCATGTGAGGCCTAACCTCTACAAATTGTTTCTTTTAAACAAAAAGTTGATACAAACACTTAATGTGTTGTGAGTTTTATATACAAATAAAACCAACATTCAATGTATTATCTATTTGAGCTTGTTTAAATTGATTTTATTTTCAGTTTGTTGAATTATTACTTGTTGTCATGTTAGTCATCATGAGATAACACATATTAAACTTGTTTAAATGGAAAAATAATGAGAAAATATATTTCCAATTCTACCAAACTGGTGATGAATTCCATGGTCACAATTTATCCAAATATGGGCAGACATTTAAGCCATTGAAAGAGACCAATCAACACACTATTTCTATCAATGGCTTGTAACCATTCATGGTGGTGTCACACCTTAGGCCTTGCTATTGCTATAGCCTTGGCCAACATTCAAGGTATTTTAAGATCGTTTTCTACATTGACCATCTTTTTAGTTTCTATAATATTATATAAATTCATTCAAGATTTTATAATAATAATTCAATTGCAATAGAGTTTATAAATTTATCATGTATTCCAATTATTAATAATGGTTATAAAAAAATTATGTGACTTTTAGAGCTTATCATTTAGAGTTAAGTACATGCACATTCCCTATGGTATGTTCAACTAACGGTTTTCGTCCCCAGGTTTAAGAAACTATAAGGATGTTCCCAAATTGTACGTAGGGTGTTTGGTATATTGTGGTGGTGGCAAACGGCGGGATGAGTGTGTGGTGAACGCAGACGATGGTGATGGTGTTTAGGAGGAGAAGATCAAGATAGAAGGGTAGAGATAGAATGGAGATTGATATGTTCTAGTGGTGGTGTGGCGGAAGTGGATCTATTTGATGGTGGTGACTGGTGTGGGTTGAGAGGAGTTGTTATAGTTGGTGGTTGCAAGTAGGTGGTGGTGGTGGTTTTATGGTGGGTTTTGAGATCCATAGAGATAGAGGGTTGAAATGTGGTGGGTTCGTATTTTGTATTTTTTTAAATATCTATTTAATATTATGTGGGTCAATAAATATAAGTTATTTTTTATTTACTTTTAAAATCTATGGGTATTTTAATCATTTTTTAAATGTTTATCAGAAAAATTAACTTGTATTTATGCCAGGGACCACGTGTTTTACGTTTTGTATAATTTAAGACTATACTTGTTTTTTCTTTTTAAAGCCGGAGACCAAAACCACTATTGGACACATCAAAGGTCCAGAGAAGCTTTCTATGTACTTAATTCTATCATTTAATGTATTACGTGATATGAAACTATTAGTTTAATTATGTGGCATCAATTTCACATAAATGCATAACACCTAATATAAGGTGAACACCCATCTTATATCACTCTTCGTCGTTAGATACAACTCTCCTCCTATTACCATCAATGACACTATCATCCCTCAGTCCCCCACCTATCTCATTCCCTCCGGCTTGATTACGAAACTCCTCAAATGCATCTTTTCCTTCACATGCTAGGGGTGAGCGAAAACCAAACCGAACCGAAAATAACCAAAAACCGACAAAACCAAAAACCGAATTAGTCGAAAATCGGTTTCGGTTTTGCACCCTTGGTTAACCGAATTAACCGAAACCGAACCACTCATATTTTCAAGTTTCTACCTATTTTCATGTAGTTCTAGTTTTTATACCTTGAAATGTCACATGCTAAAATGGTAGAGAATTTGTTGGGTAATATTTAAAATTAAGACTATCTCTTTTACATAATCAGCTTTCCGAATCTACAATTATATAAAAGTTGAATAAAATTAAGATTTTTACATTTACAACGTTTGCAATAGTCAATACACTTTAATATAATTAGCATTTCTGATCATTAAAGAAAACAATAAAAAGGTAATATGACAATCCATCTTGAACTTACTTATATATTTGTTATTTATAAAGATATTTTGATGTACAAATCTAGAAAGATGATAAATTGTAACTTCAAAACTTATGATCGCTTGATAAAATAACAAAATGAAACCGAACCAAAGCAAAAAAAGCAAAAAAAAAAAATATGTTGGATAATAAACCGAAACCAAACCGAAAACCAAAAAATAAAAACCGAACCGAAACCGAATCTCGGTTATGGTTTTTTCAATAACAGACGGTAAGTTATCGGTTCGGTGGGAGCTAAAAACCGAAACGAACCAAACCATGCACATGCCTATCATATGCAATCAGATAGTGGCGGAAGTAGAGGGTTTGGGGATAGATTTTTGTTGGTTAAACCCTACTTAAAGGATGTCTCACGAGTCACAACTCTAGAAGAGATTAGGGATGACACGCCTCATGTGGCATGGGTCATCTTACATCGGTGTTGAAGAACCAAAATTAGGATATGAAGCGTCTAATGAGAATTACCAGTGTAATTAGTCATTTGATAATTGATGAGCATATCCTCTATAAGTAATATCAATGAAGTTCTGAATTTTTTTAATAAGTATTCATTATTACTTATTGTTATTATTAACAATACGTGTATAAGTAGTCAATTGACTTATTGTTATTTATTATATATAATCTCAAATTACCTTTATTTTATCAAGAAAATTCTAAAACTACTTGAGCATAGTTTGACCATCGTTTGTGGACAAGGTAACGATTTCAACAATTGACATGTCATCTTTCCACTCAAACATCTTAGGCTTTGTTAGATCTTTATGGATGAAACCCAATCTCATAATGGGCCCGTTCATTGGCCCGTGATAGGCAAAAGGGCCTAGAACTCTAGTAGTGAAGTATCATAACCACATAAGGTTAAGTGTTACAAACTTGCATGTATATTGTGATATAAAATTATTTGTTTCCTGTAAAAGAGTCGGCCTTAAATAAATCTTGAACCCAGGAGGCTGTTTGGTTCTAATAATCTTTTTGATGAAATTAAAACCTATTAGAGAAATTAGAATTAGAAGAAAATAAAATTGATTTCTGTTATGCGTTTAGTTGGCAGAATGCAATGGGTATTAATTAAAGTGTTTTGTTCTATGTTGTCGATTCCAATTTTCCAACATCTTCTCTCGACCACCATACTTTATCCTCCTCCAGTGTCACTGCACAACATAACCTCGCTACTGTCTCACTAGCTGACACGTTCAACAGACCTATGAGCACTCCAACGTTAATCCGTCTTCAACTCACCTTGGACCTAAATTGATTTGCACACCTCACACCACAAGAAGCAATCCGAAACCGAATCTTGAACACACTAATCGAAACCCCAAACCATGTCTATATGTGTTTCTAAGTCTAACTAATTAATTTTGCCCAAACTAAATCAAACAAAGAATAATGTTGGTGGAAGGTGACATTAAGAACGCTGTGAAGGATGAGATTTTCTTAGATTTATTTATTTTGGTGTTTTCATATCTATATTGAGGTGGATCAATCTCATTAAACAAATATTTCGATCATAATCCAGTAATATTAAGATTATCATCACAACTTCCATTACCGATTGTTATGAACAAGAGGAGTACAATATAGACTAATTAAAGTATCGTCTCTGTTAAGTAATATATTATTAGTGTCTTGTTTAATTTATATTACTACTCTATTGTCAAAGGACCAAATATATATATATATATATATATATATATATATATATATATATATATATATATATATATATATATATATATATATATATATATATATATATATATATATATATATATATATATATATTTCAGAAGCTTAGGGCACATGAATAAGGAAATCACGATGAACTGATGAATTCCCCCAATTGTAAGCAAACTTGGGGAACAAGCCATTGAATGAACCCTCCTCCAAGCTCAATTCAGAATCTCAATAAATAATATGTATATGCATATATGTATATATAGAATTGCAAGATGAAGTTATAGATCCAACCAATGGGGATAATCAGAAGCAGCTTTTCGTTCATGTTAGGCACAGCTTTTGGGGTTTATGTTGCTCAGAACTACAACGTCCCCAACATTAACAAGCTTTACAAATCGGGGCTCGTGATGGCACAACACTATGAGCAAAACTATCGCAAACCGAAGACCAACAACGATGATGATGATGTTGATCGACTAAACAGATAATTGGGTTTTCAGTTGGTTATACGGTAGGTACCATATGTGTTTTCCCCTTTTCAATTTGATGTTGTTTCTTGAAATGGCTTGAAAGGGGGTTGATTTGAAGTTAGGGTTTTGATTGTTGGATTGAAGTTGTGTGTTGTGATGTTGTTGTATTGGAATTAGAGATACGGTGACTTGTAATATGTAATTGTTAACATTAAAGGTGCGGCCTTAACGTATAATATCAGATTTAGTTGTCTCTTTTGGTTTGGTTTGATGAATTAAAATGCAGAAAAATATATCGATAAATAATAATATCAATTTTCAGGGTCACGTGTGGTTTTATACATTGAAGGATGGCGTTCGAGGTCGTGTTGTAAGCTTGTAAGGGCCCGTGTGGGCAGATACTTTACATCTACACTAGAAAGCCCAATATATTTCAATTAAAATAGAAATTCATTTGAAAAAGAAATTATTTTCAAAAAATCTTATGAAACAAATCAAATCGGATACTTTACATCTACTCTAGAAAACCCAATACATTTCAATTGGTTTGGTTGGGGCTTCATCATTTTTGCAAGGTTAATAACTACTCTATTATTCATAGGGAGGCCAAATGAATAGTATACCTGTTAGTATTTTTAAATTAGCACAATACTTTTTTTTATTAAATTAACTTTTTAATTATTTTTTTTCTTCGCTTCATTACGCGTTTAGTTTTGATTTTTTAAATTTTAACCAAATTAGCTTTAAATGTTTTCACATTTAACAACTTTTAATATTTTGATTTTGACCATTAAAGCTTAGAATACTAAAGTTTGGCTATCAAACTATTTACAATGAAGTTTTGTTTTCCCGAATTTACCACTGAAGTTTAGTATTTTTTTAGTTTAGCCGCCGATTTATTTAATACTTTGACGACTAAAACTTAGGATCTTAGAGTTTGGCCACCAATTTTTTTGATTACTTTGACCATTAAATTTTAGGAACTTACAGTTTGACCATTAAACTATTCATAATTAGGTTTCATTTTTTCAAGTTTGCGCACTGAAGTTTAGTACATTCGAGTTTCACAAACCAAACTTTGGTTTTCTGGTTTCCGACGAGCTGGACGGTAAACGACCAAAGTAATACGACGTTGCGTGTGGAAAAAACGACTAGAGTCCCGACACATGTCTTTAGAGCTTGACTACTAAAGTTTATTATTTTAAAGTTTCGTCAAAATAGTTTGCTTTTATGGTTTCCGACGAGCTGGCTTGATTACAACGAAAGTAACACAACATTGCGTAGCGCGGAGGGACAAAAACTAGTTTTAATTACTAACAACATTAAGTTGAGAAGCCTTTATATGCGAGGGTAAAAGCTTTATCATGATTACAATATTAGATCGTAACTAAATTACCTTTGACTTGTATCAGTTAAATCATGTAATAATGTATTAAAATATATATAACAAATTAAGTTGTTATTGATTCAGGATAACTCAAATGGTAGATTGTTTCCTATGTAGGTTGTCCTCCACAGTAACGAATGATGTCCTTTGTCGATCAACAGCCAAAACATGGATACCACTTATTCATAAGTAGGTTGTTGCTAACAAACACATAAAGCAAAGTTTTTGGGCCTTCATTTTTCTATGAACCCTAAATTCCTCTCTTTTACATATGAGTTTGAAAGAGTTTAAGATAGTAATAATTTTCTTTTGATTTTGTCTTTATTATTTAAGTTCTTGGTTTTACTACTATACATTAAGATTGAACTTTCGGTACTGATCAATACTGACTAGAGTTGTATTAATAAAATTTGAAGAGAAGAATTCTAAGCTTTAAGTTTGTTTGGGTATATACATATATCCCTTCTAAGTTCAGTTAAGTTCAAACATATTAAGCCAACCTGAACAAACATACGACATATATATCCATTCTACAAAAAACCATTAAGCACCTAGGATTTTCACTCCGTTGGCCTTTGGGTAACGTTTTTAAATTCAAAACTAACTTGAAAAAATTGAGTGATCAAAACAAATACTAACAACTATAATAACAATAGTATTAGTAATTACAAAGATAGCAAAATAATTCTATTATTTTATTTTAAATAATATATATAATAGTAGTAAAATATGTTAGCAATAATAATTAAAAGTTAACCCACGACTCAAATTAGTTATACTTTCAATCACACGCTTGTTATCTTTTATTTATTTAAAATGAAGTTGACTAAATTAATACACAAAAATCAACTCTTAACTTCATAATTGCCTTAAGAGTTAAGAATTAAGGTCATTAAGTTATTAATTTTCAAAAATATAACCCGTTTGATACAATAAAGAATATGTATTATAGAGCGAATAATGTAACTATTTTATTCATAAATTATTGTCAAAATCAATCATGAATGATAAATTAATATATATATATATATATTATACTCTTTAGTTATATATACCTTGAATCTTAATCGCTTTAAGTTCTATGTAGTTTTCGTAATCTTTCATTTGATATTGGTTTACGTATTAAACTTGTCATATTTACATAGTCATGAACTCATAATGTTACCATTATTATTTTAGAGCATTATACAATTTTTAGCTTTTAACCCCCTATCTATCTTATAATTTCTATTTTTTAAGGATAAAACAAATGACACCGCAGTTTTATTATCCTCCAAAATCAATCACCCCCAATCAAGTTTCTCTTTAGGTTCGTTTTCTTTCATCTTTTGCTGCAAATCTTTCTTTAATCACTCCAACTGTTGTTCGTCATTATTTGTGTTCTTACTGGTGTATCTGGTACAAAAATCGCATTATTCTTGTGGGTTTTTATCAAGTTAACGAATTTATCATCAGTCGGGTGAATTTTTTGATCATGAACTTGATTACTTAACGATCTTACTATTAGGGTTTCTTTCAGTTTGAACATAGTCGGTGTATTTCGATTTTTCTGATAAAATATGAAAAGATTATGTATTTATGCCGATTCTAATCATATTATTAGTTAATTTTTTGATGGATCCCTGTGTGAATATTGTTTTAATTTGACTGTAAAAAGTGTAATCGAGATGAATTTTGACCTCGTGGTTGATATATGTGCCCTAAATTTCTATTGTAATACTTGAAGTTTTAATTGCAAATAGATAGAATCTGTGGTTTGTTTTCCTAAAAGTTATATTTATCTTTGAGTATAGTGAAATGGCAAAGAGTTTATTCAAGCAAGAGCATGATCTTGGTAAGTGTTCCCTGTGTTATATTAATGTTATGCGCGATTCGTATGGTTCATTTGCCTCCATTCTATTGTCCATTTCAACTTACTGATGTGTATCGTGTTCTGTTTCTTTGGTGTATGATTTCACTGAGTTTGAGTTGTGTATCGTGTTGTTTCAGAGAAAAGGCGTGCAGAGGCTGCTAGAATTAGAGAAAAATACCCCGATAGGATTCCAGTAAGTTTTGATCTTTCTCTAGATAGATCATGTTTATGTAGATGACTGGTTTTGATGCCTCTTTCGGGTGAGGGTAGTTTAGTCGTTTCCTTCAGTTTCAAGTTTCAAGTCTCTTAAAAAATATGTGTTGATTTTCATCAACTGATGCAACCTTTATAGGGTGAAACAACTGAACAATTATTAATCTTTGCAGTTAATCTGTTGGTTTAATTTATTTCTATTGAACGAAAGTGTTTGTTATGTGATATAGTTCTAAAGTGAACTTCTTGATTTGTTTTGAGGTTTATAATGATTTGGTTATTTTAAGGTGATCGTGGAGAAGGGAGAGCGAAGCGATGTTCCCAACATTGATAAGAAAAAGTATGTAATATGATGTAACTTTTATTACTGTATTATTCTGTTTACTCGAGAGTTCATCAAACATATATCACTCAAAATGAAGCAAAATCCAGATCTTAGGGTGAAAATAGTCATAATAAATAACCAATACAACATTTTGTTCAAGACCACCTGTCTAGCGTCTAGCGTAAGCTGTGGTTTATATGGTCTGCAGTCTGCACTGGTTAGTTGGGTATTGGCCTTGTGAGTTTCCTCTAACGGGTTCTCATGGTTACCAAATAAAATAATAACATATTAGAGACTGGAAAGAAAGCCTAGGATTTTCAAATTACCATTTATATTAACTTTATTTATTAAGTTATCAGTGGCTTATGTGTGCTTAAGATTGTTCATTGGGTTTAAAATTTCAGGTACCTTGTTCCAGCCGATTTGACTGTGGGTCAATTTGTTTATGTGATACGTAAACGGATCAAGTTAAGTGCTGAGAAAGCTATATTTATATTCGTTGACAACGCCCTGCCACCAACAGGTAATCTTACTGAAGTACATGATTCTTGCATCCTTTTTTTCATTTTAAGTTGACACAGATTTAATACACATTATCATATAACTTATTGGGCCCTTAACCATTTTATATGATAGGGTGGTTTTGTAATCACTTTTAGAATCTTTAACTCCAATGCTGTTTTTTAAGTTAATGATAATTTTTGTGTTACTGTCGTGTTTTGGCAGGGGCAATTATGTCATCTGTTTATGAAGAAAAGAAGGATGAAGACGGTTTCTTGTACGTGACATACAGTGGAGAAAATACATTTGGAGAAGAGTAATATTTCTTTTTTATGCCGTTCTTTATGTTTTTATGATGTTTTATATGTTCATGCATCTTGTTCATTCTGTCAAGAAGGTAACATGATACAGTTGCAGATGTGTATATAATTTGAGCCTGAATAATGGGTATGTTAATTATCATTTGCAAGTAATCAAATTCTATCTGAATCATTATAACCTTTTGGTTTAAGATGATAACAACAATTCTTGATTTGGTTACATTTAGGCTTTTGATTGACATTTTTTCATTTGGGTTTCAAGAAGATTTTTCCAGTAAGGTTAGCGGATAGATTGATTATTATGAGTGGCAAAACAAACATGTCAAGTCAGGCCCTGTGACGGGTTGAAATGTGTTAAGTTCAAATTAGGTTCATGTCATAAGAGACGCTTCTAAAATACAAGTTACATGGGTTTCATTAGGCATTGCGCACACACAAGAATACAAACAGAGAAAACTAAACACAAGCGATTTATAGTGGTTTGGTTGGTGTGACTTTTGTCCACTTTGCTGCAACTAAGATTTTATTATTCAGGCTTTTAAGGGATTGCAAGTGCCTAACATCTATATATAACAAGGAATTAGGGCTAGCTTCCCTTTGGTTTGGCCTAAGACTTCACACCCCCAACAGGTTTAGGTCATATCAGGTTCATGCACTATAGTTGGTTGCTTTGGTGTATCATTTTGTGGAAAAGAGTGTGATTCGATTATATATTTAGTCGATCATGTTTTTCGAAGATTGGTGGCTGTATTTTAATGTCATAAACACCATTTTCTATTTGTCCAAAAGCTAGGGATTACATTTATACGCACAGAAAAGTGTCGTCCTCAAGCGTATGATAAAAGTTAAGTTGTCACATAAATGCGCTAAAAAGGCATTTGAGTCTTATAATGTTTTATGTGAAGATAACATCTTAAGATATTTTTTGAAAATAAAAGATAAAAACAAACAAAAATGCAAACAAAACAACAGCAAACGAAAGTGTATAAAAAATAAAACCAAACAAAAAGAAAGTTTTGACAATGATACGATCTCACTATCGAACTACATCTTTGATCTTGTGCTAGCCTCACATGCAAGACATTCTAAAGGAAGGTGCATTCCTAAGGATTTTAACTATGAGTAAGCTAATTGGACTACGAGTACGTAAAAGTTATCATATGTTGATCATCTTGATGGATTCACTAATAGCTTTGGATAATTACAATATGCTAGTAAGTTTAATAGTACTATGATCGATTATGAAATAAAGTTACCATGTTTGTCACAGTGACTGAGTGACATGTGAAAAGTTCAACAAAGTTTTTGCAAGTATAAGACACATTAGCCCTCTAGATTAGCCAGTTGAATGTTCGTTTTATGATACACCGACTGTGTTTTAGCCACTCTCAGTTAATACTTTTTAAGATAACTGCTAAAGAGATCAACACTTGGATGAAAGTTGAGGTTTATAGTAAAGGATAGAAGTTGAGCCTTGGTGGGGGTTAGGTCTCGGTTACGGTTCAACACAAGAAGTTCAATTATGAGATGCACCGAAGACTATACCATTAATATAGAATCATATACAACGAAGAATCATGTCGAGTCCAAACTTATCTCAAAGGGTTTCAAATTTTCCAATAAACTCTTCTGATTTGATGAAGATAAGTTCAACCCGGAATCTTCATCTTCATCTTCATACTCTAATATAAAAGTAACTTGAGATGACACGTGACAGCATCACAATCATCCTCACCAAAATTTTCCCGCCTCTCTCTCATATTAAATAATTACCTTAATTATAATAATATTATTTAATACTTTTTAGATTTAATAAATTAAGAAAGAAATCTATTCATTAATGTTATTTGTAAATAAATAATTTTTTCATAAAATAATAAGTTTTTCTAAAGCATAAAACTTTTTTAAAATATAAAATATTTTAAAATTTGTATTTTTAAAAAGTCAATTTTTTAAAAACCAAAAATAATCAAATTTGGGAGTTATAATAAGAAAATTTTTAAAAATGATATTTTTACAAAATGTTTATTTTTTTGGAAAAAAATTTAATTTTTTTTTTAAAAAGTTGATATCACAGTTTTATAATTTATAGTCATTTCTCATATGTAGTTTCAGTCATATAATATCTTAGAATATCATTTTATAATTATTAATTTTTATTATATTAATATTTTATTTATTAAACCCGTGTAATACATGGGTTTACTAAATCTATTAACATTTTATATAACATTATCTCACCGTGTGCATTTGCATCCATGAGAACGTTGGGTGTTCAAGGAGTACGTATAAAAGTATAAAGCTATTCTTAGTTTGTTCTACGGTTTGTTCTACGGTTTGTTCAGTTTAATCCCATTTTGTCTAGAGTTTGATGTGTGGAGCCGTGGAGGTCATTCATTTATATATTTTTATTATGCAATTCAGATGACATCATTTTCATCATAACCTAATCACTTTAGTTAGCATGATAATTTCACAATGATTATTTTTATTATTGAATAATCATCTTTTTTATAATCTTTCAACTATAATAAAAGTGTAACTAAAGATGACACGTATCAACATCAACTCATCCTCATCAAAATTTTTTCGTTTTTTTTTCTATTAAATATTTACATAAATTACTCATAATATTATTTAATTTTTTTATCTAAATTACGAAATAGATCTTTTAGTTAATCTTATTTCTAAAGAAATAAATTTATATAAAATATAAAATTTTTCTCAAACATCAAACTTTTATGAAAATATGAAATATTTTAAATTGATGTTTTTAAAAGTAAATTTTTTATAAATCAAAATTTTTTAAAACTAGAAATTATTATAAGTAAATCTTTAAAATAATATATATTTTTTTAAAACGGTATGTTTTGAAACAAAATGATTAGTTTTATTGCAAAAAATAATAAAAATTTAAAATAAAAGTTTAAAAAGTTGATACAATTAATAAATTTTATTATATTTAAATTTATTTATTCAACCTGTGTAATTTACGGGTTAGTAAAACTAGTTAAACATAAACACACGAAAGATAATTTATAATTTACAACACATAAAAACACACAAAGTCTAAAACTATTAAGTTTTTCTAACGAGAAGTCGAGAACTGAATACAAGCCCAAAGTCATAGTGGGCCGTATTGAATCCCATGGCCCACCAACAACCCCCAATTTCCAGATGAACTGATTAACTCTATATGCAAAACAGCCGATCTGAAAACAACTGTTGTTGTCGTTGTTGTTGCATTTCATCAATCGAATCGAAGAAATCTGATCGGAAAGTAACAATGGCCGGAAGATTGAGCCACGTGGCCTCTCAGATTATGGCCGGAAACGGCGTCGTTCGGAGATCCGTCGGATCCTCTCTCCGCCTCCGCTCCGGTATGGGTTTACCCGTCGGCAAACACATCGTACCCGACAAACCTGTAAGTTTTAGTTCCCTTTTTTTTACCTTTAATTCTCACATCACAGTAATAATAATTGTTAGTATCAACTTCAATTCATTGCTATTTTGGATAATATGTTCTTAATTTTGTTCAATTCGGTTCTAGGGTTTTGAATGTGAAGTTTTGGTTATTATTTGTTGATAAGTATGCTGATTTGAACTGGAATAGATGATGTTGAACTGTTTTGATTTGCTTGTTTTAGCTCCCTGTGAATGATGAGCTGGTGTGGGACAATGGGACTCCGTTTCCTGAACCGTGTATCGATCGGATTGCTGATACTGTTGGAAAGGTGAGGTGTGGGAGGATTTGAATTGAATTTGTTTGTCTGTTGGTGTTGAAGTTGTTGGTGTTGTGGTTGATTTCAGTATGAAGCACTTGGGTGGTTGTGTGGTGGATTGGGCTTTTTTGCTACCCTTGGGTTGATGGCTACCCTGAACGACAAAGCTTCTAAGATACCATATGTAAGTCATACGATTCTGATACCGAATTTAACATGATGGAGCGTGAGAGCTTCAAAAGTTTCTTTGTTACAAGTTTTTCATATTATGACTTCTATATCTTTCTAATACACTCCTAATATCTGCAAGAAACTAGGGAAACCATACAATTATCAAAGATTCATAATCTTGTGTTTGTGGGTAGGTATAACAATAGGCAAACACTAAGTCAGGCTTTTAATTTTAGTTCTTACTCTTTTTCAATGTTCAATATATAAAACATAATAAGTTGACAAGTTCCTATTTTTCTGCAATTTTGTTGGAATTATCGATACCTTTGAGTGGGTGATGATATGTGCTCCAAGTGCTGAATTTTCATCTATATTGATGGACACTTGAACACAAGTATTTATAGGATAGATCATACCAAATTTGAAACCCTTTTTTCAATCAGTTTTGCCATGAGATTGTCCTTGCACCAAACACAGGCAAACTGAAACATGTGCTGGTTCTAAAACTCAGTTTGTTTTTCATTCCTTGAAGAGAGAATGTGCAATAATCTGCATGTTAATCTTATTAAACAAATAGTGAATCTGGTCATTACTTTTGGTGGTTGACTGGCTGTCATAGATTTTGCTTAAATGATATGTGAAGATATATGATAAACATTATAGCTAGAATAATGGAACTCCACTCTTAGTATCAAAAGATAATTGTGCCTTTAGTTACTATGGAACTGGAAGTGTTTTCTTCTACTACTGTTCTTTCTCTAGGTACTCTTCTGTTAGCTTCCGGAACAGAGTAGATGGATATGCAATTCACCATCAAGATAATTATAATCCACCAGAGATGACACACATGTAGACTAGAGATTAGAGTGTCTATTTTCTGTATTTCTGTTTAACTTTATTTATTTTCATGAACAGACGCCTAAGGTATTTCCATACGACAACCTTCGAGTGGAACTTGGTGGAGAACCATAGACCACACACCTATCATCTGGTACCTCACATGTCTACTTATTTTCATTTGGTGCTTGAACTTGCAAGGAATAATGTATCATCTTGACCTTTGAACTAAAAGTTGAGACTGTTTGTGAATTAACCATTTTGTAATGATAAAGCTTGGTATTTTAATTTTCTTTTAGTCTGGTTATCTAATGCAAAATGCATCACATAAACTGGCCTGCAATTGGGTTAAGTAGCTACGACTCATGCCAATATTCATTAATAGGTTTCTAGTCTTATTTTTAGGCAGTTCTTTTGATATAATATGTGTTGTAAGCCTAGCTTTACTTTTGGGTGCGATTGGCGGTTTAGATTGAGTTTTGGCCATCTTTGTAGAAAGTCCCATATTATTATGAAGAGATCATGATTTGATAATCTTCGAGGAACTTAAAAAATTTTAGATTATATTTCTTGCTTGTAGGAATTAGTGTTTGGGATTGGAGTAAAGGTGATAAAAATGGCCGGGTCAGGTAGCACAGTTCGAACTGAAGTGTAATGGTGGGGGCTTAGGATACACTTGACTTGCTCTATTGTAGCAATTTTTTTTATTAAAATTGTTTAACCTGTTGAAATGAAGTTCTATTTATATTGATTAATTTACTTATAAATTTCAAGTTGTCATCATTAACTTAAGGTTTTGTTGCATGGTATATATTCTTGCATAATTGCTAATATAGGTGCACAAATCGGTCTCAAACCCTAAACCGGTTCGGGTTGAATGAGTTTTTGACTGGTTTAGAGTAGTTTTGGTCGGTTTTTGGTTGTATCTATTTGGTTTACTGGTTTCAATGAAGAGGATCATACTATGGTTCACAACCTAGGGTCTTGATCACTTCCAAACTGGTTCGTGTTGTCGGTTTCGGTTCATGAACCGGTTTGGATGTGCCCTCCGCTTGCTAAAGTATTTTATTTTTTAGTTCATAAAATATCTTTTTCTTTCCTATAACAAAACAGTTAAACATACTTGGTTAAACATACTTGTGTTATAATTTCATGATAGATGACTTCTCAAATTCTCAAAGTATTCACTTGAGTAACTAAAAAACACAACCAAGAGCTCTTACGATCAAAATGGGCAATATTGGTATTGGTTAGGTGCTTGAACTAGTTTTATGAATAATTGGAAAAAATAATTAAAGTTCTATTGTGATGCATAGCTTCTTTGTTTGGATAAGACCATTCATGTTTGGTTCCCCATACTTATCTCAATCTATAAATTTTAAAAAGTTGTGATAGTTTGACCTTACATCAGATACCTCATCTCTATCCATCTCTCTTAAATTGTTTAGGAAAAACATAATGCTCCCTTAAATTAATGGTCATTTACTCATAAACCTCATAAATTATGGTATGAGGAATGAGATGTGAGAGACTTTATAAAATATGAAATAGATTTAGAGGATGATGATTTTTAAATAAATCATAGGCATGTTAAAGTTGCCTACTATTTTATCCAAGCCGTTACTAAGATGATAGTAGTGTCGTAAAATTCTTTATAGCTTATAACCGTGCATGGAGCGTGTATAAGTATGCGTAGTGGGGGCAGGTATACCCATTTTCTTTTTCCTTTTCTCTTCCTTATTCTATACAAATCACATGTATTTTTAATATTACAATGAGCTATTAATTCATGGAAATGTAAAGCTAACTGTTGAGTTTATCAAATTATCCAGGCTGAAAATTTGTTTTTATATTCATGTTTTTAACGAGGCCATTAAAAACACATGGATACACTTGGGTTGGCTGTCACAAGTAGGGACTGCAATAGCTGTCGAATCTTTTACCAATACGTTAAGAGTTGTATAGATCGATGAACTTACGAGTCTCGATCGTCACATAGGCCGATACCTCGAGCCAATTACCAAACACAAATTAAACGCTTGACAGAATATACTCACTAGAAACTTATAAGACTTCTTCATGCAGGGGATAACTGAAGATTTCTTCAAAATGTAAAGTTTTTAGATTTGGGCTTTATTTTGGTACCTATGTTTCTAGTTTATTAATTGAAATCTCTATAAGGAAT
Source organism: Flaveria sonorensis (assembly GCA_025506505.1). Classification (NCBI taxonomy): domain Eukaryota; kingdom Viridiplantae; phylum Streptophyta; class Magnoliopsida; order Asterales; family Asteraceae; genus Flaveria; species Flaveria sonorensis. The sequence continues at coordinate 50,151,088 of CM046425.1, read as the reverse complement.
TAGATGCGAGTTAGCCAGTTAGGATAGGGACTATTTTTAATTAACCTTCACTGTAAACAACCTTAGTTCTTGAAATTTTGGTTCATCTTTTTACCATTTGGTTAGTAACTTCATTATAAGTTTTTCTAACTATTCCTAAAAGTTGTAGTAATATAAATTTGTTGGATGGTTCATTTACTAAAAGAAAATAGCTACATTACATACCCCTCGACCTTGCATTATTTTTTTTTACCATTATTTCATTTATTAAAACGAGAGCTCTAGAAATATGCTTTATTTTACAGTTTTATAGCGCGAAGTTTTTCTATTTTTTTGCTTGGTATGAAATTCCATCATAAACTATCTGTTAATGCAAAATTAATTTGTGTTCTAGGTAACCATCTTTGATGATAGTTGAACCAATAAGTTTTCACTCCATTTTGTAACTGAAATGAATTAAAATCACCCATGCAGTATAGGCATGCTATCTACCTTGCGCGCTTCAACCACAAATTACGAAGGCAGGAAAGTCACAAACAGTCCATAGTAAAGCTTTTATCGTGAAGTTATTCTTATAGTAAGCATCATATCTAAGAACGTCATATTCATACACATCATGATCTAAATTCAGCCAAGGGAACTTTTTTTTAAGATATAACTAACACAAGATACACATATGGATATCCTAAGACTTGTATAGACTTTCTCGTATTTGTTAACTCGTTAAGGTGGTTATGTAATAAATAAGAGTTAGTGAGGAAAATGACAAACAAACAAATGTGACTTGAGAGATCTAGATTGCCCAAACCCTAAACCTTCCCCTTCATCTTCAATGATCACAATGAAGGACAAACCAAAAGCAATAATAAAGATCATCGATTCCAAACGTTTCTATTCATCCTAAGCTATATATTGGCTTGAAATCATAAGGAAAACCATTCCCAAATTCCCCTTGTTGCTACCTTGCGAAATCAGTGAATCAATAAGGTGGTTGTGACGTTTGATTATAGGTGAGTATAAAAACTCAGCCTACTTTCGGTTTTATAGACTTGATATGATGCTCTCATGTTTTGATTATACGTATATGCAAGGTCAATAAGTATGGACGCGAATATGTAGATGTGTGTAGGTATGTATGTGAAACATATGCATATGGATGCAGGTATTTGTATGGGTATATGTAGATCATAAAAACTTGTGCGTGTATACAACATATATACAAGCAGGCATGAAGAATTCCATGTAACTGTGTGCAGCACTTTTCTGCGCATCTACTGTAATCGGGACTTTTGACCCCTTTACAATTTTATTTATCCTTTCACCTTCGAATATGAAATGTAGTTTACTTTCCAAGATGTGTGATACACATCTACTAGATTTTTCTACGATTTTATATGATTTTTCGAAGAACACGACAGAAACTAAAATAAGGCCAATTAGCTTAACTGTAGTTTCTGTATTGTCATTAAATGAACTGTTTTGACCCTCATACAAATCATATTAGCTTTGCATATTTAAAGACCAAATAAAGTAGATTTAAGGACCATTACAAATCTACTATGATAATGAGATGCGTCATTTGTCTAGGAAGGAATACCTACAAATTTTACACCACCATGCATAATGTTATTTGCATTACCAACAGTTACGACGTACCCGAATTTATATTACTACAACTTTTAGGAAAACTCATTACTCATCCATGTATCTCTTTCAGAATAAGTAACAAAACTAGTATGCAAAGTTTAACAAATCTTGTAAACATGCATCTTTATTCTTGATTCAAATAAAATACAAATGATCCTAATCACATCATTTAACTGATGCAGGATCAAACATTACAATATTGGTAGTAGCGAAGGTGGGCAATTAGCCTTTCACTACAACTAAGAATCATAACAAAACATAACACTCCAAATTAAACAAAAACAGACCAAAAGAAACGAGGGACGCGAACGAAGAACAACAAACACACTCGCAAAACCTGAAGATTTCTCTCTAACACTTGAAACCCGAAGGGACCTCCTTTCCACAGTTGTTAAGCAACAAGCTCAATGAGGCCGATGCATCGAGGTTAACACCCAAGAGGTTAGCTTTAAGAGCCTTGCAAAGGCATGTAGCCGCCTCGAGGTTAACAAGCCCAAAGAAGAGGCTGCAACAAGGTAAGGTTGGTGGGGTTCCTACAACGATGCCATTCAGGAAGTTATTCAGCAAGCCTGCACATGCGCCAAACTTTAGGGCGTTCACGGGGCACGTGGGTTCGGGTACGGGGTCTGAACTCACCAAAGAGAAGAAGAGAATGTTGAGAGTGAGGAGAAAGGCAGTTGCTTTCATAGTCTTTGGAGCCATTATGGGATTTTGGAGTGTGAAGTGAAAACTAGCTAGCTTGCTTATAAGTATTAGAAGGTACTAGCTAGTTTTATGGTGTGAAACTAATGAAGTTCTTAATGGTATTTATAGATAAAATGATGTCTTTATGAAGGGCTTTTTCTTATTAATTAGTTTATTGCTACTTGGGAAAAATAGAAAAATTACGAGATCCATGTGGACTTCATTATATAATATAAGACTTTATTGTTAATTTAAACAATATAGAAGATTGAGCAATAGATTGGTCACTTATGATTCGGTATGGATGAGGAAAATCAGAAATTCTAAACTTTAATAGGTTGGGAATGAATGCAGTTACAAGCGCTAGGACACGAGTTACACGAAGTTAACGCGCTAGCTAAAAGCTCAGGGTTGTCATTGATGTTATCACTTGTAATGTTTAAGTGGAAACTAGCTACACTGAGGTTGGTTCCTGCTGCTGAAGAATAGTTGAAGACTTTTGGGTTTAGGTTGTTAGACACTGTGTATAAACTTTTTAGATGGTCATTTAGGAGTGTTTTTTTCAGATAGACGATTGTATTCATTCTCGTTTCGTATTTCCTATAATCATTTTGAGTTCAATCCAACAATGTTGTTAATCGTTGGAGCTCATTTTCTCATTTAGTTATTTGATATGTTGTTATTTGGTGTTCTAAATGATTTAATTCCGCTATTTACTTTCAACACGAGTCATGTCAACCACCTAGGGCTTAATTTTGACATTAAGGGCATCGACTATTCGCTAGTCTTAGTTTATGATATCCTAGCAATATTATTTCTTTTATTTGCATCAATCAAATATTGTGACTAGGGAGTTTAATCATTTTAGTTGGAGAAACAGATGAATCATAAGATATAGAGACTCATATTTAGAACAAGAAGATAAAAGTAAGTATGCTAGAAAATAGGCTATTTGCACGTACACCTATTACAGAAAACAATATGATTTTGATTGATTCAATTTTCATTGTGGAAACACATGATAAATGTATTTCATTGATTCATACGTTTAGTTAGTCATTCTATTCTATTTAAGGATATTAATTTTAACTCTCAAGAATATATCAAACTTTATCTCAAAAGAGTATCCTTTATTCTATGTTTTAACTATCAATCAGAAATTTCATTAATTTCTTCCTTTAGTTCCTTTAAATTAATTAATTCAGAAATATATTCATTGTTATGCTTAAAGAAATATTATTATATACCTTGAATAAGTATTAACATAAAGCAACGTTGCATGACATATTGACACCAAATGGAACTTAATATTAATAAGCCACATGGGTTGTATGTCAAATATGTATGTCAAATATGGTGTTCAAGGTCACGTTACTGGGATATTGGCAAGGAGGTGCACCCAAAAGAGTGAGGTGGAAATCTGATGGCTTTTGCTGAAACTGTGGTGAAAGATAAAAAGGCAACTGGGTTATTAGGTAGAGTCGGCAGGAAACCAATAAAGAGAAAAAAAGTGTAAGGAGTGTCCATGTGAGCTACTTTTGTTGGTGCCAAACTAGGTTATGTAGACTTTTAATAATTGTCTTATAACAAACTTATAATTGCTATTATAGTAGTTTGTAGTTAATTAGCTTTCAAAGCATAACATTCATTACAAAACAAGTGAGTAACATTGACGTATGATTCCTTAAAAGATTATGAGTGAAGTGGGTTACCGACAAGAATCCATCGATGATGTTTCTTTGATTCTTGGACGTGGGTAATTTGATTTCGTCTGACGGAGAAATAACAAATTAGTATCCCTTGGAAATTCTTTCAAACAAATCAGAGAGAATTTTTTCTGAAAGGCTGATTGTGGGAATATTAAATTTTAATAACCATGGATTGCCGACACATTAAAAATAACATGTGTAAAGTTGACTTGGGTTGAAATAAATTCCGTAGAAGCTTTCGTTGAGTATTATGTTTTGCTAGAACGAGGCAAAGATTAAATTTAAGGATCTAGGTAGTTGTTAAGGCTATAGAAATCAAATTCTTATTCAAAGCAAAATAGATAGATTTGGATTATTGACATCAATGTCACTATAGAATAATGAGTATTATCGAAGGATTTTACCGACTGTTACTTTCATTGGTAATTTACCGACGAATTAAAGACAATGCATCAAAATCCAAGTTATTAGTTATTTTAATATAAACACTGACAGATTTTCAAGAAGTATCTGACAACCTGCCTCTTTTCCGATGGGTGGTTCATCCGATAATCCATGAGTATTTTTGACGATAAGATTTCATATGGTATTTGTGCTGAAACTTTAACAGGGTTGTTGGCATGGCCCGTTTCAGAAGAAAATATGCCTCGTTCATCCGTCAATAGTGGTTTCTATTAATATAAATATAATACTTTCCATTAGTGGCAACCTTTTTTTCATACAAATATAAATCTTAACTAAAAAATCAATGAATCATCACCCAAAACCTTTTTCTTTTTCACATATGTTATACCCTCGTCATTAATTTTATGTTAATTTTTATGTTGAAATCAATGGTCTTGGAATAAAATCAACCAAATCCGGTCTTGGAGTCTTTTTTGGTGCCAGAGCCACTATCGATTAGTTGAGAAAATGTGCACGCCATTGACATGAGTTTCTTTCTAGCTTTAAATTCTTCGAGGGAAACTGAGCTTAGAAATACATATGATAGTTTGTGGGTCTCTCATTGCACGAGCTAGAAAAATGAAGATGGTAATGTACTAATATGTCGGTTATGTCATCAGAGTTAAATTTTGATGGAATTATAATATAGTAGGTACATGGTAATGTGTTGGTCATGTTTATCGATTAAGACTTGTGTCTCCTTAACTCTACATTGACCGTACGAGGGGCTTGGTTTTCTCCTGTGTGCTTTGTGCCATGAGTACATATATAAAGCGTAGTTCTTTATTTTTCTGTTCCTTATGGGGAGACATTTGGTCCTATACACGACACGAGAAATTAGTGTATTTGTAAGATGTGAAATGTAAAACATGTTGTTTATAAGATATGAAAATGCAATGTATTATAATATACAATACCTTATATTTTTTTATATACAAATGTGCATTGTTGTAACCTAATTACTTCACAAAAACATTACAAGAACCATTAAGGTCCAATTTGATGCTAATTATCATAAGAACATGTTCTAACACCAATATTGTATAACCAAAATGTAAATGAACATTTGTTTAACAAGCAAATGACATGTTATGGCCTTGTATAGCTGCACGTAACAAAAATCATCACATTTTTACATTCATGACACATTAGTGGCACAATTACAATGTATAATGTATTAATTACCAATAGAATATGGTATCTGTTGATAATAGCGATATATTTATGATTGAAATACCAACAGAATTAATAATAATGCTGTGAAAAATAAGATAATTACTATAATAATAATATAATATAATAATAAGAACAAAAACAACAACAATATAAAATTAATAACAAATACTAATATTAATAATATGATAAAAATAAGAGGTAGATTGAATAATCCATCGAAGAATGCTGGATTACTAACAAGTTATCGTTCTATAATTATGTAAGTTGATCAATTCCTTTCCCATATTATCAAAGCTTTCAGTGTCCTCTGATTGAGTAACCACTGCACCACCATCCATGATCGTCACCACTATCACCGAGCACGGATACAAAACTTAACACCACTATCATCATCGACTACTATTGTAGAAAACCCACAACCACTCTACCACCACGTCAGGACCCTAATTTTGATGAGTAGAAACCCCTTTTTCTAGTTTGATATATTTTGTATTTTCGTATATGTATGTGTAATTTTGTATTTGGTATATATATGAAATTATTTAGGTATATTTGGCATTGTGTAGATAATTTTAACATTGTGTACAGGTGTGCGTATATGGTATGTGTGTTTGTGTAGGGCCGGTATGTGCAGGTCTAGGTATGTTTTTGGCGTGTAGCATTATGTAGGTGTAAGTATGTATATGATATGTATGACTACGCATTTGGTATGTGTAGGACTGTAGGTGCAGGTATGTGTCAGGTTGTATAGGCGTTGGTATGTGTTTTGTATTTATATGGCATCATGAGGCATGTTTTGGAGGTGCATATAAATTTGGCTTGGTGTAAGTGTAGGTATGTATTTAGTATGGGTGGTTTAGTATATGACATTCTGTATATATCTATGTGTAAGTATGTATGTGTACATATTTTCGTATTGTATGGACTTGATTGATATTGCATTCTTAAAACTTGGTTTGATAATGATATTGCAAATGGTAAATTAATGTGGACTTTAGGTTTTTGTTTGAAATGCGATTGTGTGACTGATGTGTGTTTTGATATATATAAATATTTTAATAATGGATTTTATACAATTAAACTTTAAATTTATAAAAATGATTTTCACCTTATGACTAACTACACACACAATATACAAGTGTACCTATCGAATAGTAGTATATCTTTTGGTAAGAACCAAGTATCGATCCATGGACACGAGAGCTCCTGATACTAAGCCTTTATGATCTAACCGATAAAAGATGATTTGTGAAAAGTTTGATTAATTAATTTAACTAATAATTAAACTAATTGAAGAGAGCTAACGAAGATGAAGGTAATCAATCAAAGGAGAATATCACTTAAACTTCGAATCCTCTTAGCAAAACAATGACAACATATATGAACCTATGGTAAGATCACTTTCTACACATGAAACATGGATGTAAACTAGACTCCTGTCAAGCTTATCTAATTATATAACTCGTCGGAAAGCTATAACGATAAACATATAATAGCCACCTAAAATTATGTCATGAAGAACTAATGATATAATTAGGCTAAAACTAAAGATGGTTAGGAACCCCGTCAAGGATACCAAACCCACAAATCTTTTGGAAAGTTAACACGATGAACACATGGTAACCACCTCAATTTGCGTAATGTAACAATAGCTATGTAAATTCTTCAAGTTATGAATGTCCTAACACGAATACACGAATCATAAATATGCACATTATATATGGTTACACATACACAATGTTAAGAGAAATTCATAATAAACACAATGGTTTTCACAAACATATGTATTTGGATGCACACTTGTTCAACTTGACCAAATAATCAATAATCATTTACCATTCCTAGTCAAATGCTATAAACCACACACTAATGTATGTATTTCATGAATAGATGTTCTAAAACACAAAGTTTTCCAACAATATGTGATTCTAACACCCACAAGATTCATCATTTCATCAAGTTCAACAAACATACACAACCATCGAAGAACATTCATAGCCTTGAAATAAACATTAACCTAATCATCACCAAAACTTACAACTAATATGTCAAAGTATGCTAAGCTTCATCTAATCTAAGTGATAAAGAGTGTTTAGCCCATAAGGCTTACAAAAACCATAACCAAACTCATGATAATGGAAGAAAACATGATAGATCTAGATATTTTCAAACCAAAGATGAGTAGAGGCGGGTTGTGTTAACTTGAATCTTCCTTTGGAATGCTTGATCTTTAACCTCTCTTGAACTCTTGAGAAACTCCCTTCAAAGCCACCACAAAGATGAAGAAAAACTAGGGTTTTATCTTCTAAAAACGTCTCTTCCACAATGAAGAAGAAGAAGGGCTTAAAAGGGGGTCTGATGCGTGTTATGGCCATGACAGAATCAGTCATGACCATAATGCGTAGAAAAAAGGGACCTGATGCATGTTATGGTCATGACAAAATCAATTATGACCATAACAGCCTTTAAACTTCCAAAATCTTCATGCTTTTCTTGTCTTTTTCTTTTGAAATCATCAAGCAACCTTTCAAAACTACAAAATTCAAATTAATCATAATCAAGTATAAAGAAATATGAATTTGTAACAAAACAAACACTTAAGATAGTAAAGATATGCATTATTAACTTGTATATTTATTCACATATTAAATATCCTCACACTTAAGCTTTGCTTGAACTCAAGGAAAATCTCAAAAGATCGAACACGATTCCTATTGGCTTTACAAACATAGATAGGTAGTCCACAAGCAACTTTACAATGTCTATGGAAAGTATATTATGCCTTGCTTGCACTTATCACAATGATTCTCTTAACACTAGGCTATATATATGAATGTATATATGTGAATCACTCAAAACCCAAAATGAAATAATATTATCATAAGCTAGCTTAAAGATCAAATTCTCCATCAAATAACATAAAATAATTGCATAAATCAAGAGGTCTTTAAAGGTTGTAATGGGGCTAGGGTTGAAGGTGTGGATTTTGGTGATAAAGTGGCTAAAATGTTAAAAATCCGGAATCGCTAGATGTTACTTGCGAACAAATACAAAACATAAAGAGAATACACAAACTAACATAAACTAATACAAACATACATATAATGAGATACCATAATGGTTTTCCATTATAACATACAAAATTGCTCATTTTTAATTGATTTCTCCTAAAATAAATGAAGAAAATAACACAATAATTCTTTCTTTTCTTTTCTTGTTCTCTTCTTCTTCTTTTTCTTCTTTTTCTTTCTTTTTTAAATAAGATAACATCTACTACACTAATAGAACAATAACATAATTGTTCTAAACAGAATTACAACTAAATAACATAAGTTAGACAACTAACAAAATCCGGATTTTAACACAAGGATTAAAAGGAAAAAGGTTATTTGGCTAATTAGGTTATGAATGATGTTAAAACAATAAACGCGAGTGTTAGGCTCAACAAGAGAAACTAAGGGTGATGTTCGGGTAGGGGAAGAGAAATGAAAACGGGGTACACAAGATTGGTTTTCCTAATGCCTCAATCATTTTATGCACATCTTAGTTCGTGATTTTGAAATGAATCATTTAAGCAAGTTATAAAATAAATGCAACATTCGGGTTACTCCATAATTAATAAAAACGTGAGCATATGATATGTAATGAAGAGAAAATGCTCAAAAGGCACAAAATTAACTCACGGAAACAGAGGTGATGAGAAATTGGTTCAAACGTAGGCATAAACATATTTCACTCAATATCTCAAATTATTACGATATTTTCAACATATTTATTAGTTTTTTCGTTGGATTCTATTAAATGTGCAATTCCAAAGTAACTTATGTCTAATGATCTAAGATTTAAGCAATATGGACATTATAAAAAAAGGTTAGCCAAGAATGAGTACTTGTTAGACACAAAAACATATAGAGTCGATGATTTTGATGAAATCATACAAAAAAACATCCACACACTTGAATGACACATTGTCCCCAATGTGCAAAAATATGCAAATGCAATGCAATTAGATGCAATGAGCATGCAAGTGGAAATGAAAGAGAGAACAAAAACTCCCCTGATCAAAAATCTCTAACGTACGCGATCACATTTCAAATAAGCTCAAAGCAACCTCTAAATTAATGCAACCAAGATGATCTATCAAATAGAACAAATGAGGAAAAATGAGTATAATCATACACGATAGAAAGAAAAAAAAACAACAAATCTCAAACAAAATAAACACCAAGTGTTTCAAAAACTCGGGTTACCTCCCGGAAGCGCTCATTTATTAACTAGTCATTAGCTTGACTCGGTCTTTGAATTTACTAAATCTAGGGCAAGTGATGGAACAAATTGACAAATGTATGGCTTATGATACTTGAAACCCCATCCGACCTATTTGATTTAGTGTATTTACTATCGATTTGTGAGGAACTCAATAGTAACCACAAACATAATCCAAACAAGTCGTGCCACCAACACTTGTATTTGCCCGGACCAAACCTGATATAATTTATGTAGTGTAGGAGGCGATCATCCTGATGATGTGTTGTTGACTTGCATCTCTTGATGGACCGATATAGTGCCTTCAAAGGTGGTTGGCTCGTGAAGTAGTTTTCCCTCTCCCACGATTCTTTTGATTTGTGTGACAAATCATCATAGTTCTCATTTACGGGCCGACTATCTTTGGTGCAAAGTTGAGATTTAGGTGTCACCACCACCATTGGTTTGTTGGTGAACCCATTCATTTGCACAATTTCTTCTTGGTACGATTCTTCTTTGATTACCACGATTGGTTTCCCATACAACAATGCTTCTAATTCATCAAGATCACCAACCAGGTCAAACCATCCTTCTTTGTTTTCCATAAAGGGTATGGTCACCAATTTATCTCCAAACTCATCATCCCAAGATGGAGTAATGTGGTTTGTGGTTTCATCATAAATGAGAATATATAGAACTACTTCCATATCATCCATGAGCTCATCTTCTTGTTGTTCTTTACATTATGATTCATGTACCTTCTTATCCATGACTTCTTGCTCATCATTAATCAACATACAATGATAAAGTAACGACAGAGGTGGGACTTGTGTTTCATCCATTATCGTCTCGGGTTCTAGTTCTTGCTCTAGCACATCAAAGAATGGAGCCGGATGGGCTTCACTTCCATCCTGTTGGTTCAGATCTGTAACACCCGAAAATTTAAAAGAAAAGAAGAATAAAAAGAAGAAAGGGTGATATGTCCCAAGTCAAGGGATTAAAGCTGTGAAAGTGGCAAACTTGCCCCTTTATGAGATTTAAAGGAAGTATGGCAGCCCACACTTCTCCCTTTACAGACGTTCCTCGGCTACTAGAGAGAGAGAGAGAGAGGAGCTGCAAATCGATTTCTAGAGAGAGAAGGAGGAAGATCTTCTTATAGGTAAGGTTTTCTTGCGTTTCCTGTTCGGTTTCAGCTGTGTTCAAGCTACTGGACTGATTCTTGTGTGTTTCTTTATGTTTGGCTGCTTGTCTTTGGCGTGTTTAGGTGCTAGAACTCAAGGTTGCTCACGGGTCTGAAGAAGTCTTACTCGTAAGTTGTTAAGGTGAGTTCTAGATCCCCGGTTTTGCTTATTTTAAACTTGTTTGGGGCTAAAATGCATATTACCTACTGCTTTACAACCAAAGATATGAACTGGTCGTGTTTTGCACATGTTTTGCGTGTGGGTGTGTGTTTTTGAATGCTTAAACGATTTGTGTGGTTGTATGCTTGTTCTAAGTGTTTAGCATGCTAGATCTGGGCTAAGAATGTATAAGAATGAGAATTTGGAACTGAATATAGCATAAGTTGCAACTGCAGGTTGGTTTAGTTCGTCCGTATTTAGATTTGAATATTTGAAGTGTTTTGTTCATGAGCATTTGCTACAGTGATCATGCGCATTTCTTTTGTTCATGCGTAATTGCTATAGTGTTCAGGCTCATTTGCTTCAGTCATCCGCATTTGGTTCATGCGCACTTCCTTGGACACTTGGAATATTTTCTGAAAACTTTCATATGCTTTGTGCATGCGCATTTGCTACAGTGTTCATGCGCATTTCTTTGGGACATAGAATATTTTCTGAGGTGTTCATCCGCATTTGTTTGCTCATCCGCATTTCCTTAAGGACTTTAGTCGCTTTGTGCACCGAAGATGGGGCATGGCAGGATCTGGATGAAGTGAAAGATAATAAAGTACGAAACGAACGATTATGTACGATGTTAAAGGATAATAACAGATTATTATCAAGATGTACGTATGATGTGTGATCACGAATGAAAATAAAGGAAATGTTTTTACTAAAAGTAAAGTATTTTATTATATAAAACTAGAACTCACTCAGCAACGCTGACTTTTTATATGTATTATCAGTTGGCAGGTAATGTTGTTGTTGAGGATGGCACGGGGTGAAGCTACTTGGTGGGCAAGGACTGGCATCCATCTCATGCAATAATAATGATGTTGTTTTGTAATACAACTAATTGATCTTTTGTAATTCTTAAACAACGATGTATTACTTGGAAAATGTATTTATTAAAGCATGAAATGGTTTTTGATGAATTATTCCACTGCAATGTTTTTATTACTTAATAAATCTTAATGTGTTTTTGATATAAATGATGCTGTGAATGACCAACTATGGGGTTTCCGGGAACGGGGCCTTACAAGTTGGTATCAGAGCTAAAGTTTAATAGAAAGTGGTAAATATTTTCAAAACCTAAACTTAAACTGAGAATGAGACTAAATACAAGTATGCCAGCCCAAGTAGCTACGTGCCATCAGGTAATTGATTTTCTTAAAGTTAACCGGTATTATGTGCGCATGCTATCTGATTTATTTGCTCTTAGTAGATTTGGATACTGATGTAGTCAAGATAGGAAATGCTTGGGGGATAAAGAGTAAATTAAGTGGCTAATCATAACTGGTCACTGTAATTAGGGACTTACTATACTTGACATAATCTGAGCTATCATCATGAATGACCGTGTTTGGTGTTTGAATCTTATAGTGTTTAGAGGATGGCGGGTGGTAGATCTTCGAAGGCTTCTCGAGGAGGTGTAAGCTAAAATGCCTAAGTGTAGGATCCATGCGCCCGAATAGTGTTAATGCGCCTAAGCAGGGCTCATGCGCCTGCATAGTGCCCATGCGCCTAAACACTTAGAAAATTTTCTGGAATTTTGGGGAAATCAGAATTTTAGGGTTTGACCCTGGTTTGACTTGGTGCTATTATTTGATTATTTTATTTATGTTTTGGGATGTTATTGTGTTCCTATTTATTATATTATTATGTGACATTACGTGGTGTGATTCATCCGTATACGTAAGTATTATCATTAAAGAAAGTGGAAAGATTAATGATAATGAGAAGTGGAACATAAAGAATGGAAGAAAGTCTTGCATGCAAATTCACACTAGGTTCACAACCACTAGGTTCTGTGTGCGGTTTAGCTAAAACGTTGGATGCATACAGGGTCAATCTTTGAGATTGAGGGGACCCTTGTTGCTGCCCCGGTACTGGAGTCAGCTTCGTGCACCAGTTTGGGGTCTATTTGTAGACCTCGGCCCAGTACCAGTTTTGTGCGCAATATCGGGGGCATAGCACATTGGTCCAGATTAAGTGAAAGATTAAAATAAAGGTTCGAATGAACGATGATGGAAATGGTAAAGAAGATAATGGATGTTATCTTAACTGTAAGTATGATGTGTGATCACGTACGAAAGAAAAGTATATTATTTTAAAAGGGTTATTTTCATATACAAATCTCTCAAGGTATTTTAACGTTTTAAAACTAGAGCTCACTCAGCAACGCTGACTTTTATGCATTTTTAGTTGGCAGGTAAATTGCTGAGGATGGCACTCGGGGAGGCTACTCGTCGGGGCTAGACTGGCACCCATTCATCCATACTAATATTGTTGTTTTGTAATGCAATTAATATGATCTTTTGTAACTATTAACAATTAACAATGTATTTCTTAGCAACAGTATTTATTAATGAAGTGAATGGCTTTTGATATTAATTCCGCTGCACTGGTTTATGAACTATAAAATGTTTATATATATTGTGCTATGATTGACCTACTGTAGGTCTCCGGGAACGGGGCCTTACAAGTTGGTATCAGAGCCAAAGTTTAAGAGAAATAGGTAAATATTTTCAAAACCTAAACTTAAATTGAGAATGGGACGAATGGAGGGATGCCAGCCCGGGTAGCTATGTGCCATCAGATATTTCTTTTCTTAATGTAACCGGTATTATGTGTGTGTTCTATTTGATTTATGTGCCTTTAGTAGATTTGAATACTAATGTAGTCAGGATAGGAAATGCTCGGGGGATGAAGAGTAAAGTAAGTGGCTCACTGTAATTAGGGACTTACTATACTTGACATAAACTGAGCTATTACCTTGAATGACCGTGTTGGTGTTTGAATCTTATAGCGGTTAGACGATGGCTGGTGAAAGATCATCTAAGGCTTCTCGAGGTGGAACACGGGGTGGTCGTGTTGGTAGGCCACGGGCCGTGAAGAACAAGACAAGGACTGCAGAGACGGCTCCTGGTGAGCCTGGGCTTCATCACCCGGAGGGTGGTGATGTGAGTGCAAATCTGAGGGCCTCAGTGAAAGAGGCAGTGGTGGAGGAGGTTCACCAAGTCATGCAGACGATCCTACCATCTGTCGTGACTAAAGTTATCTGGGCTGTTAGAGAAGATGAATGGAAAGAGAAGGAGGAAGAGAGGAGGACGACTACTGGTAGGAGGGGTAACGTGAGGAATCACAATGACGATGAGGAGGAGCTGAATGCTAAAAGAGGAGCCTCCAGTGATGAAGAAGAGGTGGTGGTACGGGAAACCACGAGGGGATGCAGCTACGGGGCATTCCAACGGTGTAAACCTCCTACTTTTGATGGTAATGGCAATGCTGCAGCTGTCCACCGCTGGATAAGGGAGATGGAGGCAGTATTGAAGATCAGTGAGTGTCGGGAGGACCAGAAAGTAAAGTTCGCCACTTACTCGTTTGTCGACTCGGCACTATGTTGGTGGGACAATCTTGTCCAAGCCGAGGGTGACAGGGCCATCGAGAGAATAAGATGGGGAGAGCTGAAGAAGTTGGTGATTGATGAATTCTGTTCTCATCGAGAACTCAACAAGATCGAAAGGGAGTTCTTACAGCTGGAGGCGAGAACTATGACCCACCAGCAATACACCGCCAGGTTTAACGAAATGGCAAGGTTGGTGCCGGACCAGGTTACGCCAGTATCGAGGAAGATCAATCGGTACGTTCAGGGACTACCGGCTGACGTCCGCAGACACTTGATCGCTGCTAAACCGGGTACTTTTAGGTCGACAGTGGATCTGGCGGGAATTTTGTATGATGAAAGGGAAGTAGCGGTGGTTGAGGTGAAGAAGGCAGATGGAGGTGATAAGAGTTGGAGAGGTAAGCGGTTTGGGCGTGGCAGTTTCACCCCAAACAACAAGAGGAGGAGGATGGATGACCGACGGGTGGTGTCATCAGGCTCAAGGTTGAGGAAGTACGACTGATGTGGTAGGGAGCACACTGGTGATTGTATGAGGGGAGTGACTGTGTGCTTCAAGTGTGGGAAGCCCGGTCATATAGCAAAAGATTGTGGAGTGCCGAAATGCTTCAACTGTGGCGGGACTGGCCACAGGAGCTATGAGTGTAAGAAGCCGAGAGCTGAGAGCTCTAGGGCCAAGAAGGGGACCGAAGAAGAAGGACAGAAGGCGAGTGCTAGAGCCTTCACGATGAACCGAGAAGAGGCCCGGGTAGGCCCAGCGTCATGTCAGGTATGTTTCTAGTAAACCAAACTTGTGCCTCTGTATTATTTGATTCTGGTGCTAGTAGGAGTTTCATTTCTACTGCTTTCTATGCTAAGTTGCTTGTTAGTAGTAGGAATATTGATGAACCATTTGATGTAGAAACTGCTATTGGTAAGTCAACCAGAATTTCTAATATGATTGAGGATTGTGGCATAGAGTTAGAAGGCCATAGGTTTGCTGCTAAACTATATGTGATGCCCCTAGGAGGATTCGATGTAGTACTAGGGATGGACTGATTAGCAACCTATGAGGCAAACATTGTGTATCGCAAGAAGATGATTCGATTAACTGCGTCCGATGGAAGTTCGGTGACGGTTCACGGTGACCGTGTTACGACGGTTCCTAAGGTGATCTCAATGGCGGTGGCAGAAAGTGCATTAGATGTGGTTGTAATGCCTACCTAGCATACGTAAAGGATGTGGACACGTCAATACCACAACTGTCTGAAGTGCCAGTTGTGCGTGACTTCCCGGACGTGTTCCCAGAAGATCTACCAGGAGTGCCACCGGACCGCGAGATCGAGTTTCAGATCGATTTGATACCCGGTGCACAGCCCGTAACCAAGGCACCGTATCGATTAGCTCCGACAGAGATGAAGGAACTTATGGTTCAACTACAGGAGTTGATGGACAAGGGATTCATCCGACCGAGCATCTCTCCCTGGGGTGCTCCAGTCTTGTTTGTAAAGAAGAAAGACAGTAGTATGAGGATGCGCATAGACTACCGGGAGCTAAACAAGTTGACGGTGAAAAATCGATATCCCCTACCGAGAATAGATGACTTGTTTGATCAGCTCCAAGGTGCCAGTTGGTTCTCAAGGATAGATCTACGATCTGGCTACCATCAATTGAAGGTTAAGGAGTAAGATATTCCTAAGACAGCTTTTCGTATGCGTTATGGACACTACGAGTTCCTCGTTATGTCTTTCGGTCTGACTAACGCGCCAGCTGCCTTTATGGACCTGATGAACCGAGTGTGTCGGCCAATGTTAGATAAATTAGTGATTGTGTTTATACATGATATCCTGATTTACTCAAAGAGCGAGAAAGAACATGCCGACCACATACGTGAAGTGTTGGAGATGCTTAGAAGGGAGAAGCTGTATGCTAAATTCTCTAAGTGTGCTTTTTGGTTGCGTGAAGTTCAATTTTTGGGTCACGTGGTGAATTCTGAAGGAATCATGTTGGACCCAGCGAAGGTTGAGGCGGTAATGCAATGGAAGTCTCCAAAGACGACATCCGAGATTCGTAGTTTCTTGGGTTTGGCGGGCTACTACAGAAGGTTTATCTAAGATTTTTCCAAGATAGCCTCACCTTTGACCAAGTTGACTCGCAAAGATGTGAAGTATGTGTGGGGACGGGAACAAGAGGATGCTTTTGAAGAGTTAAAGGCAAGATTGACTCAAGCTCCTGTCTTGACATTGCCCGAGGGGAGCGAGGATTTGGTGGTCTATTCGGATGCCTCCTATTCAGGACTGGGTTGTGTGTTAATGCAACATGGGAGAGTAATAGCCTATGCGTCCTGACAACTGAAAACCCACGAGGTCAATTATCCCACGCATGATTTGGAGCTCGCAGTTGTGGTCTTCGCCTTAAAGATTTAGAGGCACTACCTGTACGGGGCGAAATGCACAATCTTCACGGACCACAAGAGCCTAAAGTATTTCTTTGAGCAAAAGGATCTCAATATGAGGCAGAGGAGGTGGTTGGAATTGATCAAGGATTATAATTATGAGATCCACTACCATCCGGGTAAAGCCAATATAGTGGCCGATGCCCTGAGCTGAAAGGAGAGACCCGAGCCAATCCGGATGAAGGCTTATCAATTGGTGATGACGTCGGATGTGACGACACAGGTCAAAGAATTTCAAAATGAGGCATTGAAAGAAGATTGCCTTAACTCTGAAAGGATGAGAGGTCTGGTCACAGAGTTGGGAGAGAATACCCATGGAGTTAGAACCCGCTTCGGGCGGATGTGGATTCCTCGATATGGAGATCTACGGGGGCGAATTCTGGATGAAGCTCATAAGACTTGATAATCCATTCATCCCGGTGCTACCAAGATGTATCAAGACATGAAAAAAGATTTATGGTGGCCGGGAATGAAGCGCGATGTAGTGGAGTATGTGAGTAAGTGCCTTACTTGCTTGCAAGTGAAGGCAGAACACCAGATCCATACGGGAAGATCCAGCTATTGGATATACCCGAGTGGAAGTGGGTGCACATAACCATGGACTTCATCATAAAGTTACCCTGTACTGCGAGGGGGTACGATACCATATGGGTGATAGTAGATCGTCTGACAAAGAGTGCTCACTTTCTACCGATCTCTAGACATATTCCTCCGAGAGACTGGCGGATCTGTTCATTAAAGAGATTGTAATTCGTCATGGTGTGCCGGTGTCTATCGTGTCGGACCGTGACACCCGGTTCACATCGAATTTTTGGAAAAGATTCCATGATGCGATGGGGACGAGGCTACATATTAGCACCGCTTATCATCCTTAGACAGATGGTCAGTCTGAGAGGACGATTCATCCTCAGACAGATGGTCAGTCTGAGAGGACGATCCAAACACTCGAGGATATGCTTCGAGCATGTGTGATTGACTTTGGAGGAAGCTGGGATGATCACTTACCGTTAGCGGAGTTCTCATACAACAACAGTTATCATGCTAACATTGGTATGCCACCATACGAGATGTTATACGGTAGGAGGTGTAGGACGCCCTTATGTTGGGGTGACATCGGGCAGAAGGAATTGGGAAGCATCGAGGTGATCGAGGCTACGACCGAAAAGATGGAAAAGATCAAAGCCTTTATGAAGGCTGCCAAAGATAGGCAAAAGTCGTATGCCGATAAAAGACGTAAACCGATTGAATTCAACGTAGGTGATAAAGTCATGTTGAAGGTCTTGCCTTGGAAAAGGATCATCCGATTTAGGAAGAGAGGCAAGCTGAACCCGAGATACATAGGGCCTTTCCGAATCATCGCACAAGTAGGAGAGGTGGCCTATCGATTAGAATTGCCTGATAAGTTAAGTGGGATTCATCCGACCTTCCATGTATCTCATCTGAGAAAGTGCTTAGCTGACGAAGACATGATTATACCACTGGATGATATCGAGGTGGATCAACAGCTCAATTATATGGAGCAACCAGTGGCAATCATCGATCGGAAGGAGAAAAGGTTGAGGAATAAAGTGGTTCCACTTGTGCGGGTGCAGTGGAAACACCGAAGGGGTTCGGAGTCTACGTGGGAGACCGAAGATGAGATGAGACAGCATTAACCATAGTTATTCGAAGAGTGACAAGTTTCGGGGACGAAACCTCTTTAAGGGGGGGTAGACTTGTAACACCCGAAAACTTGGTCAAATAAATAGAAAAGAAAAGTATCTAGAAGAAATAAAAGAAGGGGGCAAAGTTGAGGGGTGTTATGTGTAAAATACACAAAAAGTCAAAAAGTATGGTTATAAAGGACATGGTCGCCCATGCCCTTTCCAACCTGCTGCGACCGAAGAAGAAAAAGGAGAAAAGAGCTGTCAACTTGACTCTCCCGGTTTTAAAGTAGAAGAAGGGGCTGAACTTCGAAGGTTAGTATGTTTATCTGTTAATTGGTTTGGTTTCTTTGTGGTTTCACCCTTAGAAACCGATTATTAAGTGTTTTTGGTGTTTTGGTGTTTTGGTGCTTGTTATGCTTGTTTTTAGGTGTTTGAACTCTAGTGCAGGTAAGTTTGGAGGAGTGTTACTTGTTTGCTGCTATAGGTGAGTTCTAGACCCTATTTTCATGTGTTTTAAAGTATCTTTGGGGCTAAAAATGTATATAAATGGGTTTTCTCAACTTGTTTCTTTGTAACCGTATGTATATATATGTGTATGCCCATGTTCTGAACTTATTTGTGTTGGGTGTGCTTAGAATAGTATGTTTAAGCTTGAAACAGGTGATGAAACAGGTTTGGGTTAATTCTGAAATGTAGAAATGCATAACTGATAGTCATGCGCCCAAACAGGGCCAATGCGCCTAGGATCATAGCATGAAACTTCCTAAGTACAGGCCATGCGCCCAAACAGGGTCCATGCACCTGGAAATTTGCCTTAGAAAATCCTGTGGGGGTTCATGCGCCCCAATAGTGCCCATGCGTCCAAAACCTTGCCTAAAAATACTAAGTGAAGACTCGTGCTCCTAAATAGTGTCATGCGCCCAACCCTTGTTCAGGCGCCTAAGTGCTAGTCCATGCGCCTGAACAGTTCATGCGCCCAGAATGTAAGCTAAAATGCCTAAGTGTAGGATCCATATGCCTGAATAGTGTTAATGCGCCTAAGCAGGGCTCATGCGCCTAAGCAGGGCTCATGCGCCTGCATAGTGCCCATGCGCCTAAACACATAGAAAATTTCTGGAATTTTGGGGAAATCAGAATTTTAGGGTTTGACCCTGGTTTGACTTGGTGCTATTATTTGATTATTTTATTTATGTTTTGGGATGTTCTTGTGTTCCTATTTATTATATTATTATGTGACTTTACGTGGTGTGATTTATCCGTATACGTAAGTATTATCATTAAAGAAAGTGGAAAGATTAATGATAATGAGAAGTGGAACATAAAGAACGAAAGAAAGTCTTGCAAGCAAATTCACACGAGGTTCACAACCACTAGGTTGTTAGCTCAACTGTGTGCGGTTTAGCTAAAACGTTGAATGCACACAGGGTCAATCTTTGAGATTGAGGGGACCCTTGTTGCTGCCCCGTTACTGGAGTTAGCTTCGTGCACCAGTTTGGGGTCTATTTGTAGTACTAGTTTTGTGCGCTATATCGGGGGCATAGCACATTGGTCCGGATTAAGTGAAAGATTAAAATAAAGGTTCGAATGAACGATGATGGAAATGGTAAAGAAGATAATGGATGTTATATTAACTGTACGTATGATGTGTGATCGCGTACGAAAGAAAAGTATATTATTTTAAAAGGGTATTTTCATATACAAATCTCTCAAGGTATTTTAACGTTTTAAAACTAGAGCTCACTCAACAACGCTGACTTTTATGCATTTTCAGTTGGCAGGTAAATTGCCGAGGATGGCACTCGGGGAGGCTACTCGTCGGGGCTAGACTGGCACCCGTTCACGCCTACTAATATTATTGTTTTGTAATGCAATTAATATGATCTTTTGTAACTATTAACAATTAACAATGTATTGCTTAGCAACAGTATTTATTAATGAAGTGAATGGATTTTGATATTAATTCCGCTGCACTGGTTTATGAACTATGAAATGTTTTATATATATTGTGCTATGATTGACCAACTGTGAGGTCTCCGGGAACGGGGCTTTACAAGTTGGTATCAGAGCCAAAGTTTAAGAGAAATAGGTAAATATTTTCAAAACCTAAACTTAAACTGAGAATGGGACGAATGGAGGGATGCCAGCCCGGGTAGCTACGTGCCATCAGATAGTTCTTTTCTTAATGTAACCGGTATTATGTGCGTGTGCTATTTGATTTATGTGCCTTTAGTAGATTTGAATACTAATGTAGTCAGGATAGGAAATGCTCGGGGGATGAAGAGTAAAGTAAGTGGCTAATCACAACTGGCCACTGTAATTAGGGACTTACTATACTTGACATAAACTGAGCTATTACCTTGAATGACCGTGTTGGTGTTTGAATCTTATAGCGGTTAGAGGATGGCTGGTGGAAGATCATCTAAGGCTTCTCGAGGTGGAACATGGGGTGGTCGTGTTGGTAGGCCACGGGATCTAGTTATGGGGCATTTCAAAGATGCAAGCCCCCGACTTTTGATGGCAATGGGAATGCTGCTGCTGCTTACCGATGGGTGAGAGAAATGGAGGCTGTGTTGGATATCAGCGAATGTAAGGAGGATCAAAAGGTGAAGTTCGCTACCCACTCATTCGTGGACTCGGCCTTGTGCTGGTGGGACAATATTGTCCAGCCGAGGTAGTAGGGCGATTGGGAGAATAGGCGATTGGAGATAAGGTGGAGTGAGTTAAAGAAGATGGTGATCAAGGAGTTTTGTCCTCACAGGGAGCTTGACAAGATTGAGAGAGAGTTCCTACAGATGGAGGCGAGAACTATGACACACCAGCAGTACACGACTAAGTTCAACGAGATGACAAGGCTGGTGCCAAACCAGGTGACGACGGTGTCGAGAAACATCAAAGAGGTACATACAGGGTCTACCGATGGATATCCGTAGGCACATGATCGCCACCCGACCGAGCACGTTTAGGTCGGTGGTTGATCTGGCAGGGAGATTATATGATGAGAGAGAAGAAGTGGTAGTGGTGGAGGTGAACAAAAAGGGTGGTGGTGACAGGAACTGGAACGGGAAACGATTTGGTCATGGTGGTTTTACCCCGAGCAACAAGAAGGCAAGGGTGGATGACCGGAGGGTGGTGTCGGTAGGTACGGGGATGAAGAAGTGTGGTAAGTGTGGAAGAGACCATGCGGGGGAGTGTAAGTGGGGATCGAACATCTGCTTCAAATGTGGGAAGCCTAGCCATATGGAAAAGGAGTATGGGGTGATGAGGTGTTATAAATGTGGTAAAGGGGGCCATCTGAGCAGCGATTGCAAGAGGCCAAGGGCCGAGAGCTTCTGGGTGAAGAAGGGGGTTGAGAAGGAGGGGCCGAAGGCAAAGGCCAGAGCATTTACTATGACCCGGGAGGAGGCTAGGGTGGACCCCGATGTTGTGTCAGGCACCTTACTAGTAAACCAAACTTGTGCCTCTGTACTATTTGATTCTAGTGCTAGTAAGAGTTTTATTTTTGCTGCCTTCTGTGCTAAGTTGCCTGTTAGGAGTAGAAAGATTGATGAGCCCTTCGACGTAGAAACTGCCATTGGTAAGTCTACCAAGATTTCTGATCTGATAGAGAATTATGACATAGAGTTGGAAGGCCATAGGTTCTCTGCTAAATTATTTATGATGCCCCTAGGCGGATTCGAAGTGGTTCTAGGGATGGATTGGCTAGCAGCCTATGAGGCAAATATTGTGTGTCGTAAGAAGATGATTCGGTTGATTGCGTCAGATGGGATTTTGGTGACGATTTATGGTGATCGAGTTACTCATGTTCTGAAGGTGATTTCGCTGGTTGTGGCTGAGAAGTGTATGAGGCGTGGATGTAGTGCCTACCTGGCTTATGTGAAGGATGTGGACTCGTCAGTACCATGATTGTCCAATGTACCGGTCGTGTGTGACTTCCCAGACGTGTTCCCGGAAGATTTACCAGGTGTGCCACCGGACCGCGAGATCGAGTTCCAGATCGATTTGATACCCGGTGCCCAACTAGTTGCCAAGACACCGTATCGACTAGCTCCCTCAGAGATGAAGGAGCTTATGGTCCAGTTACAAGAGTTGCTAGATAAGGGGTTTATCCGACCGAGTATCTCTCCCTGGGGTGCTCCGGTCTTGTTTGTAAAGAAGAAAGACGGTAGTATATGTGCATTGACTACCGTGAGTTGAATAAGTTGACGGTGAAGAATCGGTATCCACTACCGAGGATTGATGACCTGTTTGATCAGCTCCAAGGTGCCAGTTGGTTCTCAAGAATAGATCTCCGATCTGGTTATCATCAGCTAAAAGTTAAGGAGCAGGATATCCCAAAGACCGTGTTTTGGACGCGATATGGACATTATGAAATCCTCGTCATGTCTTTTGGTTTAACCAACGCGCCAGCTGCTTTCATGGATTTGATGAATCAGGTGTGTCGGCCGATGTTGGATAAATCAGTGATTATGTTTATCGATGATATCCTGATTTATTCAAAAAGCGAAGAAGAGCATACCGGTCACATCTGCGAGGTGCTGGAGACACTTAGAAGAGAGAAGCTGTATGCTAAGTTCTCCAAGTGCGCGTTCTGGGTGCGCGAGGTTTAGTTTTTGGGTCATGTGGTTAATTTCGAAGGGATTATGGTAGACCCGGTAAAGGTGGAGGCGGTGATGCAATGGAAGACTCCAAAGATGCCATCCGAGATCCGTAGTTTCTTGGGTTTGGCGGGCTATTACAGAAGATTTCTCCAAGACTTTTCCAAGATAGCTTCACCATTGACCAAGTTGACCCGCAAGGAGGTGAAGTTTGTATGGGGTCTGGAACAAGAGAATGCTTTTGAAGAGTTAAAGACGAGACTGACTGAGCTCCTGTCTTGACATTGCCCGAAGGGAGCGATGACTTAGTGGTCTACTCTGATGCTTCTTATTCGGGGTTGGGTTGCGTGCTGATGCAGCGGGGGAAGGTAATAGCCTATGCGTCACGACAGTTAAAAATCCATGAGGCTAATTACCCTACTCATGAACTGGAGCTTGCCGATGTGGTCTTTGCATTGAACATTCGGAGGCATTACTTGTACGGGATGAAGTGCACTATCTTCACTGACCATAAGAGCTTGAAGTACTTCTTCGAGTAAAAGGATCTCAATATGAGGCAAAGGAGATGGTTAGAGTTGATCAAAGATTATGATTGTGAGATCCACTACCATCCGGTCAAGGCCAACGTGGTGGCGGATGCCCTCAACTGAAAGGAGAGACCCAAGCTAATCCAGATGAAAGCTTACCAGTTGGTTATAAAGTCTAATGTGATGTCACAAGTCAAGGAATTTCAAGATGAGGCGCTGAAGGAAGATCGAATCAACTCCGAAAGAATAAAATGTCTAGTCTTGGAGTTGGGTGAGAACACTCTTGGAGTTAGAACCCGCTTTGGACGGATGCGGATCCTTCGTTATGGAGACCTACGAGGGCAAATCATGGATGAAGCTCATAAGACTCGATACTCAATTCATCCTGGTGCTATGAAGATGTATCATGATATGAAGAAAGATTACTGGTGGCCGGGTATGAAGCGCGATGTAGCAGAGTATGTGAGCAAGTGCCTTACTTGCTTGAAAGTGAAGGCGGAGCATCAGAAGCCATACGGGAAGATCCAACGAGTGGAAATGGGAGCACATCACCATGGACTTCATTACGAAGTTACCACGTACGGCAAGGGGGTACGATGCCATATGGGTGATAGTTGACCGTTTGACGAAGAGTGCTCACTTTCTACCGATCCGTGAGACGTATTCATTTGAGAGGTTGGCGGACCTATTCATCAAAGAGATTGTGACTCGCCATGGTGTACCAGTTTCTATAGTGTCTGACCGTGACACTCGGTTTACATCTAAGTTTTTGGAAGAGATTCCATGATGCGATGGGTACGAGACTACACATCTGTACAACTTATCATCCTCAGACAGATGGTCAGTTAGAGAGAACCATACAAACGCTTGAGGATATGCTCCGAGCATGTGTTATTGATTTTGGAGGAAGTTGGGGCGAACACTTACCGTTACCTGAATTTTCATACAACAACAGTTATGATACCAGCATTGGTATACCACCATATGAGATGCTATACGGTAGGAAGTGCAGGACGCTTGTATGTTGGGGAGACATCGGGCAGAAGGAGTTAGGAAGCATTGAAGTGATCGAGGCTACGACTGAAAAGTTGGAAAAGATCAAGGCCTTTATGAAGGCGGCAAAAGATAGACAGAAGTCGTATGCTGACGAGAGGCATAGATCGATTGAATTCAAGGTGGGTGATAGAATCATGTTGAAGGTCTCACCTTGGAAGGGGATCATCCGGTTTAGAAAGCGGGGTAAGCTGAGCCCGAGGTATATAGGGCCTTTCCGAATCATGGCTCGAGTAGGAGAGGTGGCCTATAGGTTGGAGCTACCCGATGAGTTAAGCGGAATTCATCCGACATTCTATGTATCTCAACTAAGAAAGTGCTTAGCCGATGAAGATATGATTATGCCACTAGAGGACATTGAGGTGGATGAACGGCTCAATTATATGGAGCAGCCAGTGGCCATCATTGACAGAAAAGAGAAGAGGCTACGGAATAAAGTGGTTCCACTTGTGCGAGTACAGTGGAGACACAGGAAGGGGTCCGAGTCTACGTGGGAGACTGAGGAGGAAATGAGACAACATTACCCACAGCTATTTGAGGAATGATAGGTATCGGGGACGAAACCTATATAAGGGGGTGGACTTGTAACACCCAGAAATTTAAAAGAAAAGAAGAATAAAAAGAAGAATAAAAAGAAGAAAGGGTGATATGTCCCAAGTCAAGGGGTTAAAGCTATGCAAGTGACAAACTTGCCCCTTTATGAGATTTAAAGGAAGTATGGCAGCCCACACTTCTCCCTTTACAGATGTTTCTCAGCTGCTAGAGAGAGAGAGAGGAGCTGCAAATCGATTTCTAGAGAGAGAAGGAGGAAGATCTGCTTATAGGTAAGGTTTTCTTGTGTTTCTTGTTCGGTTTCAGTTGTGTTCAAGCTACTGGACTAATTCTTGAGTGTTCTTTGTGTTTGGCTGCTTGTCTTTGGCGTGTTTAGGTGCTAGAACTTGAGGTTGCTCACGGGTCTGAAGAAGTCTTACTCGTAAGATGTTAAGGTGAGTTCTAGATCCCCGGTTTTGCTTGTTTTAAACTTGTTTGGGGCTGAAATGCATATTACCTACTGCTTTACAACCAAAGATATGAACTGATCTATGTTTTGCACATGTTTTGCGTGTGGGTGTGTGTTTTTGAATGCTTAAACGATTTGTGTGGTTGTATGCTTGTTCTAAGTGTTTAGCATGCTAGATCTGGGCTAAGAATGTATAAGAATGAGAATTTGGAACTGAATATAGCATAAGTTGCAACTGCAGGTTGGTTTAGTTCGTCCGCATTTAGATTTGAATATTTGAAGTGTTTTGTTCATGAGCATTTGCTACAGTGATCATGCGTATTTCTTTTATTCATGCGCAATTGCTACAGTGTTCAGGCGCATTTGCTTCAGTCATCCGCATTTGGTTCATGCGCACTTCCTTGGACACTTGGAATATATATGCTTTGTACATGCGCATTTGCTACAGTGTTCATGCGCATTTCTTTGGGACACAGAATATTTTCTGAGGTGTTCATCCGTATTTGTCTGTTCATCAGCATTTATCTATTCAATCGCATTTGTTTGCTCATCTGCATTTCCTTAAGGACTTAGAATTTTCTTAGATTTGGGGAACTAGAATTTAAGTGCTAAGAAATGATGTTTTATGATGGCTTATGCTTGTTTATATGTATGCATTGTATGATGATGTTGTTCCATGTTAAGTATGATGTGACTTTATGTGGTATGATATGCTTATGAATGTAAAGTATTATAAAATGAAAGTGAAAGACAACTTTAACAAAGTGGAACATAATGAATGAATCAAAAGTCTTACAAGCATGTAAAAGGGAGTGGGTTGCCACCTCGATAGTGTGCCGAGTGCACACCTAACGGTCAGTCTTTGTGACTGATAGAAATGTGTGAAACGGGGTCCTTGCCACTTGCCCCCAAGACTTTAGTCGCTTTGTGCACCGAAGATGGGGCATGGCAAGATCTGGATATAAGTGAAAGATAAAGTACGAAACGAACGATTATGTACGATGTTAAAGGATAATAACATATTATTATCAAGATGTACGTATGATGTGTGATCATGAATGAAATAAAAGAAAGGTTTTTACTAAAAGTAAAGTATTTTATTATATAAAACTAGGACTTACTCAGCGCTGACTTTTTATATGCATTATCAGTTGGCAGGTAATGTTGTTGCTGAGGATGGCACGGGGGTGAAGCTACTTGGCGGGCAAGGACTGGCATCCATCTCATGCAATAATAATGATGTTGTTTTGTAATACAACTAACTAATCTTTTGTAATCTTTTAAACAACGATGTATTACTTGGCAAATGTATTTATTAAAGCATGAAATGGTTTTTGATGAATTATTCCGCTGTAATGTTTCTATTACTTAATAAATCGTAATGTGTTTTGATATAAATGATACTGTGAATGACCAACTATAGGGTTTCCGGGAACGGGGCCTTATAAGATCGATGTTAGAAGATGGACTCTCTTTTAGAAGATAGACATAGAGCTTATTAACTTCAACACTTAATGACTCTAATGCACGACCTTGTTCAACAAGTTTTCGCTCAAAACTATCTTGATTACATGTGTTCTGTTGAGAAAACATATCAATTCCTTGTTGTAGCAACTCATATAATGATGGACGAGGCTCGGTTTGGAATGGTGGTATAGTAGACTCCTCAAATGGAGGTGAATAAGGATATGATTCTTCATAGTAACTTGTAGGACACCCCGATGGATAATAATAATCTTGCGTATAATGGGGTTCTTCACAAATCTTGCACCACACCTCCGTACGATAATCCTCGTGATCATGACGGTATCCTTCATAGTAGTCCTCGTAGTAGCACTCCATAAGAATCACTGTAAAGAACACTTAAGCAAAGCAGATCACGGGCACCAGATAGAAATAACCCAAAAGTAAAAATAAAAAAAGTAAAAAAAAATACACAAAGATAAGAAATATATACAAAATGGCTAAAGTAACAACTTGGATCATTCTCAGAATTGTCGTGTCCCCGACAACGGCGCCAAAAACTTGATGTGTGTGTTGATATATATAAATATTTTAATAATGAATTTTATACAATTAAGCTTTAAATTTATAAAAATGATTTTCACCTTATGACTAGCTACACACACAATAGGCAAGTCTACCTATCGGATAGTAGTATATCTTTTGGTAAGAACCAAGTATCGATCCATGGATATGAGAGCTCCTCATACTAAGCCTTTATCATTATCTAACCGATAAAATATGATTTGTGAAAAGTATAATTAATTAACTTAACTAACAATTAAACTAATTGAAGAGAGCTAACGAAGATGAAGATAATCAATCAAAGGAGAATATCATTTAGACTTCGAATCCGATTAGCAAAACAATGAAAACATACATGAACTTATGGTGAGATCACTTTCTACACATGAAACATGGATGTAAACTAGACTACTGTTAAGGTTATCTAATTATATAACTCGTCGGAAAGCTAGAACGATAAACACATAATAGCCACCTAAAATTATGCCATGAAGAACTAATGATATAATTAGGCTAAAACTAAAGATGGTTAGGAACCCCGTCAAGGATACAAAATCCACAAATCTTTTGGAAAGTTAACACGATGAACACATGGTAACCACCTCAATTCGTGTAATGTAACAATAGCTATGTAAGTCCTTCAATTTATGAATGTCCTAACACGAATACACGAATCATAAATATGCGCATTATATATGGTTACACATACGCAATGTTAAGAGAAGTTCATAATAAACACAATGGCTTTCACAAACATATGTATTTGGATACACACTTGTTCAACTTGACCAAATAATCAGTAATCATTTACCATTCTTAGTCAAATGCCATAAACCACATACTAATGTATGTATTTCATGAATAGATGTTCTAAAACACAAAGTTTTCCAACAATATATGGTTATAACACCCACAAGATTCATCATTTCATCAAGTTCAACAAACATACACAACCATCGAAGAACATTCATAGCCTTGAAATAAATATTAACCTAATCATCACCAAAGTTACAAGTAATATGTCAAAGTATGCTAAGCTTCATCTAATCTAAGTGATAAAGAGTGTTTAGCCCATAAGGCTTACAAAAACCACAACCAAACTCATGATAATGGAAGAAAACATGATAGATCTAGAGATTTTCAAACCAAAGATGAGTAGAGGCGGGTTGTGTTAACTTGAATCTTCCTTTGGAATGCTTGATCTTTAAACTCTCTTGAACTCTTGAGAAACTCCCTTCAAAGCCACCACAAAGATGAAGAAGAACTAGGGTTTTATCTTCTAAAAACGTCTCTTCCACAATGAAGAAGAAGAAGGGCTTAAAAGGGGGCCTGATGCGTGTTATGGCCATGACAGAATCAGCCATGACCATAATGCACAGGAAAAAAGGACCTGATGCATGTTATGGTCATGACAGAATCAATTATGACCATAACAGCCTCTAAACTTCCAAAATCTTCATGCTTTTCTTTTTCTTTTTAAATCATCAAGCAACCATCCAAAACTACAAAATCCAAATTAATCATAATTAATATAGATAAATATGAATTTGTAACAAAAAGAACACTTAAGATGGGTAAAGATATGTATTATTAACATGTATATTTATTCACATATCAGTAACATTGAACATTGTTCATCCCATTTAAATGTACAATGTTCATAGTATGTATTTAAGTTAGAATGTGTTTATGACAATGTTTTTCATTCAATAGCAAACCATCATAAGCACCAGGGTTGAGAGCAGCAATGATATGATCGTACTACCTCACTCTACTAACACGCTAACAGGGTGATTCTTGATAAAGTTCCCATTACATCATGTGGATGGGGCACCATGACACTTGGCCAATTTGACATTGAACTTGGGTGGTGGTAGGGGGGTGGTGGTGGGGGGGGGGGGGGTTGGTGCTCTGAAGTTATGATCAATTGGCCGATTAACGTGAGAGCGAGTTTAATGACGTTAATGGACGCAATCCGCCTTCTCCCGATAAGCAAATAGAGTTTTGACTATTTGAGATAGGTATAATACATATTAGTTATATTTTATTTACTGTATTATTACGTAATTTATTTTTATGATATATTTTTGTCTTACTTCTACATTTATCATAAAATATGTCAGCCTAATAACATATATAATAAAGAATTATTTTACCAGTATTTGGTGTTATTGTAAAAAAAAGCACCTGTAAAAATATGATGATGTGATGGTGGTGGTTGGGGCGAGGATGATTGTGCGACAATGGCACTGGTGATGTGGTGCAACGGTTGCATGACTATAGTGGTGGTGATGTGGTGCTACGGTTGCTAAAATTGGAGGTGGCGATAGAAATGATCTTGGAAAGTGAGAACGAAATGATTACCCCAATCTATTTTGATCTAGATTCAACTACAGAGTTACGGAATAAAACATTATTAGTAAACTATAATTTTTTTTATTAATACTAAATAACAATAATAATAAGACGAACAACATCAATCATAATAATAAGACCTAATAAGAATTAAAATAATAATAACAACAAACTTATTAAGATATTACCAATGGAGTATCGACATCCGATGGTTAGTAAGATAATTACTTTATTCTTTTGGTAATTCGTTAGTGTGAATGACAAATTAGTAACACCTTAATAATCTATCAGCAATGCGTCACTAATTACGGAGAACGTGATATAATTTTAAGATATTACTTTGGATTACAAGAAGATGCATCTGTCAAACAAATAAAAAAAACCTCAATTTACTCCCATCCGTAAAATCAAATATGATAACAAATAAATTATAACAACACAGTAAATTAGAGACTTAATTAGGAATGTGGACTAATCGTCTTGATATGTGAGGAAATCACAATATTTCAAAGCCAAATCAAACCAACCCAAAAGGAATCGAAAAGCTAACTACGAATATCGTGTTGCAAAGAACAAATC
The DNA here is from genome assembly GCA_025506505.1 of Flaveria sonorensis. Taxonomy (NCBI): domain Eukaryota; kingdom Viridiplantae; phylum Streptophyta; class Magnoliopsida; order Asterales; family Asteraceae; genus Flaveria; species Flaveria sonorensis. The sequence continues at coordinate 50,120,205 of CM046425.1, read as the reverse complement.
GATGAAGACGAAGGCGATCACGAAGAACGATCCGATGAAGGTAAGTAACTTTAGTATCATCAGTTAAAGAATAAATAAAACTTATAAAGATCTTAACTAAACCGGCGTAAGTGTACTTCTATTTCAACTTATAATCGATAGCCATTATATAAGTTACATTTCGCCATGCAAGCTAAACGATAAGGATTCCACTTATACATAAAATATAAAGGTTTGTGGAAACATGTGCAGGACTACTACTGCTTCTGAAATCAATATTGGATAGCTTAGTATTCACCATCTTCAGTCTTCACGGATTAACTTGAACCACATTCACGGGTTAACTTTGTAGTTCGCAACTCCAACAAAACTACAAAATCTCTACTTTCGATTCCTGAATTCTGCCGTTGTAGCATCATGACTTTTATGAAGTGTTTTACACCATCATATCTTCTACCTTCACGGGTTGCATTATCACTTCTTCTATAAAACTTTAGTTCAACACCAAACGATTTTAAATAACACAAAAGAGTGATCTTTCAAAGACCCTAATCATGGGTTCTAAGGTTGCAGCCATGTTCTACATCTTCTTGATTTTCATGTCGAGTACCTCGTTACCGATGGTGTTTGGTTGCAAACACTGTCCGCCGTGCAGCCCGCCGCACCATCAACCGCATCCTCCGCCCACGAAACCACCGCATCATGGCGGAGGAGGTAAGGGGCATCCGCCTAAAGCTAAGCCGCCGAAGGTAAGCCCGCCGAAGGTTCGACCGCCTATTGTTCATCCGCCCATCATACGTCCTCCACCGGTTACTAGACCGCCAATTGTCCGCCCGCCTATCGTACGTCCTCCACCGGTTACTAGGCCGCCTATTGTTCTCCCACCCATAGTGATGCCCCCTCCGGTTATAATACCTCCACCTGTCTTACCACCGCCTGTGATATCTCCTCCTATCATACTTCCACCACCTGCTCCTTCATATCCACCGTACACGCCACCTGGTGGTGGTGGTGGTGGCGGTGGAAGAGGTGGAGGTGGTGGCAGTGGTGGAAGAGGTGGAGGTGGTGGAAAAGGTGGAGGTGGAGGGAGCGGTGGAAAAGGTGGAGGAGGTGGTGGTGGTGGAGGGGGCAGAGGGTCCCCACCTATTTCTAAGCCCCCTATTGTTCTCCCACCAATAGTGATGCCCCCTCCAGTTATACTACCACCACCTGTCCTACCACCGCCTGTGATATCTCCTCCTGTCATACTTCCACCACCTACTCCTTCCTATCCACCCTACACACCCCCTGGTGGTGGCGGTGGTGGGAAAGGTGGAGGTGGAGGCAGAGGAGGCGGTGGTGGCGGCGGTGGTGTTATGCCAACATGTCCTATAAATGCACTAAAGTTAGGGGCATGTGTAGATGTCTTAGGAGGATTGGTGCATATAGGACTAGGGAATCCTGTGGAAAATGTGTGTTGTCCTGTGCTTAAAGGGTTACTTGAGTTAGAAGCAGCAGTGTGCCTTTGCACAACTATAAGGCTCAAGCTTCTTAACCTAAACATTTTCATTCCCCTTGCTCTTCAAGCTTTGGTAACTTGTGGGATGACTCCTCCACCTGGTTTTGTGTGTCCTCCTCTACTTTAAATCGAAATAAACAAAATACAATAAGGTCGTGCGATCGATGTAGTTAGGGCAGCATGGGCGCGGGCTAGGTATCATTGATGATGATGATGATTCAACTAGTTGATACTTGTTGCTCGTTTATGTACTTTTGTAACTTTTATGCATCAATCAATATAGTTAATGTATCTTTCTTTTTTCTATCTTTCATGCGATTCGTAACAAGATTCGTGGTGGATCTTTGTTTTCAATTATCGGGATCGACTGTTGTCATGTTAACTTATTAAATTTACCATATAAATTGTAATTAGTAGAAGTGGGATGTGTCATCATTGAACCTTTAGTTAAAGTTCTAGTCTTGGACATAAGGTAATAAAGTAGATTTTATTTTAAAAAAATTGATTAAAACCCTAATGATTGGCATATATATGTGTTTAAATTAGGATACCTGCAAAGAATTGAAAGTCAGATTTAAAAGTTTAGCTGAAACTAATGAAATACAAATTCTGATTAATAAGAAAAGTTGAAGGAAACAAATCTAAACCAGGAACTTTCACTTATGAAATCCTGCCTCATGATTTGATTAAAAATTTTGTTGATTTGATAAAACTTGTTTTTGATCGCAAAAAGTTATATAAAAATAACTTCTACCACTTAACCAATATAAATACTATTACCTGGGGCTACACTACAAGAAAATCACAATCGCCCGACGACACTTTTAACGACAACAAAAGCCGCCAGTGTTGGGCAAGTCGCGATGACATGCCGTTGCTAAATAGTCACACAGAAAATTGACTAGTCAAAACTTACAGCGACAACTTATCATCAGTATAGGATTTAACGGGATGATGAAAAAATGGGCACCATATTAAAATCTTGTACCAAAAAGATCCATTGCTGTAGATATTACCATGTCATGCTGTATTGTGTTTGTGTAGCTACCCAGATTACTAAGGCTGCAAACGAACCGAACGAATACGAATAAAACATTGTTTGTGTTATTTCATTAAGGATATGAAATTGTTCATAAACTATTCACGAACACTTAGCATACTAAATTTCTTGTTTGTGTTTATTTATTAAAGAAATGAACATGTTCATGAACTATTCACAAACACTTACCGAACACAAACAAATATTCATAAACATAAATGAAAACAAACGGACATGTGTTATTCGGTTCACATTAATTTGTTGTATCCCACACCATTTGTTGTATTCCCTGAATAAATCGGCTCGACCCAACTGTTGGATCGTCATAAAGCTATCTTACGGTAATGGAACCAAATCAACTTAATTAATTGACAATATACATGTAAAATTGTATTTCAAAGAAAATTAGTAAATAAAGTTCAATATTATCATTGTCATATTTGATATACATGGCCATGTGTTATTCGGTTCATATTGAGTTATATACAAAATTAGGTGATTATGATGGTAATAACTAAAGTTATGAGAGAAATGTTACACATCCCAAGATCATTGGATCAAATGACTCCATAATAAACTTAAATTGAACAATGTAATTTCAAACTACTTGACTTGTATTCAAGAACAGAGAGCTTGAGTTACAAATCGACACATGACCTCGGCTAACGTTTACAGCCCAAAACATATAAATATCAGACTTGTTTGACCCAATACATGGTTTGTTAGCCTATGGTCAAAACTAAACTAACCCAATAAACTAAAACATAAACATTCTCTTGTCTTCTTGACCCATTTAATAATAAACTAAGATTAAACAAGCCCCAAAAGATTAGAAGGATTATAAATTCAACATTCCCCTTAATCCTATTTAATCTTCAATGACGATGATGTCTTTGTCCTCAACTTGGATAAAGTGTTCTTCATCTTCAAACTCTTCAACATTGTCATCGTCATCACCTTGTACACAAATTTAGTCTTCATGCACTTGCCTTCATGTCTTCTTCCAGTATTGATGAACAACTCCTATTGATAACTATTTTTCATGCTAACTTTTCAGGAAGAGTGAAAATACGAAGCAGCTTTCATTTTAGAACTAACACACTAGAGGCGTTGTCCTTGGATCCCGCCAGGGTTGCTACCCTAGACCCTATCTAAGGGGGTGGTGCCCTCTTGGAACCTCCCATAGTCTTAAGATTTCATACATTAGAACCTTAGAGGTTCCATAGTGTTGGCAATCGGAATAGTATATATTGATCGAGTGTATACAACATACCACCTAATTTATTCCAATTTCTACTTTGGTATTAAGTAAATATAATTATATTGGATTAACATTGATAACACTACATTTACCAACATAGAACTACTAGCCAACACATTTCGGTTTTGACAATGATAGCTTTATATATTTTAAATTTAAGTAACGATACAACCTTATAGCACCAGATGCAAATAACCATATTATTTTATTTAAAGTAATCAATTCTTGCACCGGATGGTTGCAATATGGAGATGGAGATGAAATTGAAAGAAATAGTATAATTTATTCTTGCATTGTGTTATCTATTAGTTAATGATAGATCTGAATCAATTAATTTCTAATCTTATTTGCTTAAAGTCTTAAGATCATGACAATTGACATGTTAATTACAAACAGAATAGTTGCAGATCGACAAGTCTAAGGAATTGTCATTTCTTTTATGTATAGTGTGTTTGATTGATTGGATCCTTATCCAGTAAGAAAGGATCTACACACCATTATCCATCAAATTTTACTTATTTAAATAATTAAAAAGTAATTCCTCCAAGAATCATTACATGTTTTTGGTAATAAGTCTTCTCGATTGGCTAAGCCAACTTGACACTTTTAAGCATATTTAGTCACGGGTGGGAGTACTTCTATCTGTGGGTGTGAACTCTAGTTGTCATGGGTTTTAAATAATCAATGTAAGTGTATGTTATTTGGCTTTTTTACGTCTATATAACATAGATTATATTTAACATATGGGAAGTTGTGAAAGAAAGGAGTGTGTAAGGTCGGTGCTAGTGGCACAAGATAACAAATAAATAAGGTAATCAAGTTATATTGCGAATTACAACCAAAATCACGTGGACTTTACCTCTTACGGATTTATGTATAAAGTCGGTGCTAGAGGCACAAGATAACAAAAAATAAGGTAATCATATTTTGCATTAGTTCTAATAAAACATACGGGTGGTTAAATGATGCGATTGTGTATCCATCCTAGAAAATCTTAAATTTGCTGTTTATAAAACTCAAAAGTTTTTTTATGGGCTTTTGATCCAGTACATGAGTTATACAATATGCATGCATGTGAAGCACAAGTTGTACGCCGTTGAATGCCAAGATTTACCTTCTGAGAATAGAGGGATGATTACCCTTCAATTACGACAAAGAGAATGACAAAAATCCATTTATTTGCTGCAGGATATACGCAAAAATGGTATGTAGTCACGCTTCACGGGAGTTCATTGATTGGCTGGCATAACTTAATAAGTTTGAGGTCCAAAATATTCTTAGAAATATGTACTTTAAGATATTAGATTGTTCATAAAAAATCATAAAAAACCAAGTCTAAAAGCACGTATTTTTGTAGGGGATTTGAATATTGTAAACGGAATAATCTGGTAGTCGTACAGGATACTTTTAAATCAAAATCATCTCACCTGAATAAATTAATATGATACAACTCAAACAAGATAAAAAATATATATGTAATTTAATCAGTGTGTGATTTTCGAATGAAAATGGTTACAAAAGACCCCAGCTAGGGGTTGTCGCTCCTAGGACTCCACTCCCAGTGGCACCCGCCCCGACCCCTGCCAAGGGTACATAGCCCCTTGAAACCAAAGTAATTACTTAACATATAATAGTTATACTTTACCGAATTTCCTTATACTTTTTCGGCCGTCATGTTTTTCTTCTAAGTTTTTTTTCCTGCTTCCTTGCGTTTCGAATATATTATTGTTACATTACTTACAATATCATTCGATATATTATTGTTTTATTACTTAAAATTAAAATATCGTTATTTTTGTTTAGTTTCATTATTAACTATTCAATATTCAATCTATTCACTCGTATAATACAAATATATCTAAATATATCTAGTAAAGTTATACTTTTTCCAAAATAATATATGTTAATTTAGTATAACTTAAAATGTGAGTTATATCTAGACAAAACAACTTTGATTTTATAAATAGAATCTCTTTAACTTGGGGAAGTTTAGACTTAGGGTACTAACCAACTAGCACCTCCATTCCTTCACATGCATGCAAGTTGAGATCTCTACAGTCTACACTTGAATATAATAATACTAAACTTCATCTATATAAGCCTTAGAATCACATACTAATTGTCACACCACACCCCTCAAACTAAACCATATCATTGCTTAAAGTTACACCAATGGCTTTCAGCAAATCCTCAACTCTCTTTTTAGCCACCAACCTCATGTTTTTTGTAGCCACACAGGCATGCTTCACTTGCCACACTCCAACTCTTCCGGTGCCCGAAAAAACAACCAAACCCAAGGGCAATTGCCCAAGGGATGCCCTAAAACTAGGGGTGTGTGCCAAATTGCTTAATGATTCAATCGGGACCGTCATTGGGAACCCCCCCGACCACCCGTGCTGCTCGGCCCTTGGCGGGCTTCTTGACCTTGAAGCCGCGGTATGCCTTTGCACTGCTTTGAAAGCCAATGTTCTTGGGATTAATATTAACATCCCCATCTCACTTAGCTTGCTTATTAACACTTGTGGCAAAGAGCTCCCTAAGGACTTCATTTGTGCTTAGACACAATAAGATTGTCTAAGATTCGCCTTTTCGTGATGATGTTCGGTTTCAGTTGTGATTTAACAGTTCCATTTGTTATCTTTCGTTCTAGTTTAGATGTTTGTTGGGATTCAACTAGGATAAGTTGTTTATGTCATTGAAGTACTTCTATTTGGTAATGTATTGTACCCTTTTGTTGATTTGACTTCTGTGTGATAATTGGTTGTTTGAAACTTGTTCACGGGTACTTAGAATTCATAAATATATTCTCGTACCTGGTCCTTGGATGATGAATTATTCGACAAGAACATATTCTATATCTTTTTTCTCTTTCCACATGGAAATCATGGTACAAGTTGAACACGAACAAGTGATATACTTCATTTATGTCTCTTGGAGATCATGCGAAACAAGTAATTTTGTTGAGAATCATAAAAGCCATTATCGTTGATGATATGAATTTAGAAAAATGTGGTCGTAGAAAAAGTTTTGGTGGCGTCAGTAATGTGTACATTATATATAACACATTTACATTAACTTAATGTGAACATTTGGGATGTTACTCGGTGATCCTATCATTCGTATAAAGAAGCTTTTAAAGATAATCACATACTAGCTTATTACTGAGAAGTGAACAGGTACCCCCAGCCTTTAATATTTGGATTGTATGCAAGTTGAGAGTAATTTTTTTTTCACCTACAAATCTAGTTAATATGTCATATCAGCTTTTCATTCATTTTTTCTATAAATTTATTTTACCTTCAATACTATCATACTCATCCTTCCAACATATAAATATATATTTTCTTTTTTATTTTTGAAATAATTTAGAATATTAAGTAACAAAAACTATTGAAATAATTAAACAAAAACTAAAAGGTAAAACTAAAATTATAAAAACAACTTAAAACCACAAAATAAAAACGATAATACTAAGTTAATAAATAGAAAACATATCAAAAACTACTCATTCGCCCAAATATGTTCTACTAGATCGTTCAGAGGTGCCTAGTGAGCTTCTTGACTACGTAAGCTTTTGAATCTTCAATGTCTTTGAGATGATGGTGATGCTTCATTATCGTAACTTGTGGTTCAAGTTCGCGCTCTTCATGTGACCATTTAGTTATGGCACAACCTTCACCCCCAATAATCATATGTTGTAGTATAATACATGCATGTATTGTATTACCTATTACTTGTTTACGATCTAAAATTATATATATTATATTTGGTGGGCCTCACTTGAGCTAGAAGCACCATTCTTGGCGAGGTGTGGGGGCCCGCATGCGCCTAACCCCCAATATCGTATGCTTGGCGTGCCACGAGGACAACGGAGCGAGGCACAGTTGGAGTGTTGGAGGCTGTCTTAATGAGAGCTTGAAAAATGATGACTATCTTGGTTAGTGAGAATTTCTTAAATGGATACGGAGTGGATGTAACATTATTTAGATGTGGTAAACATATGACTACCACTTTGATCATTTAGTTCGGATGAAGTGTATTTAGATGTGTAACACTATAACTCACAAAGTGAACATGTTCTTTACAACATGTGTCGATGTTAGGCTACAAATCGAGACGAACCATGACTGGAAAATCGAATGGTGCTGCTATAGCCTTGATTGCGGGGTCGTTAGAGTTGGAAATGCGTAATGGGCTCATCAATTCATGGATTAAGTGGTTTTCAGAGGTTAATTTGCGGTTGTTAGAATTTGGTTGAGTGGCTATGTTGCAAAGTGATGGTGAGATTTTGAATGTGAAGACTCATTGAGGTGGAGTTGGCTTTAATAGATCGAAGGGGTGACTCATTTTTATGTTGAATGCAAGATTGGTGACCAAATTTGAATTTTGTTGGTGTATGATTGATTCAATCTGATGTTAGCTTACAAAAGCAAAGAAGGAGGCACACGTGTGCTTATAGGGTGTGGGGAGGTGGGACAGAAATTGACCCGGGTCCCGGTTAAACTAAGGTTTAACCGGGTGCACGTGTGAAGAACTGATGGTGTTGTTTCGGGGGTGGGGGTTGGACCTGATTTGACCTACATAAGTATATAACTTTATTTTATACCTTTAAGAATATTAAAGTATTTAAACGTGTATTAAATCCTTAAAAGCTTTTATATTTATAGCTTCGATTTAGTTTTACTTTTAGATTACATATTTATTTGTACTTCATCTAAATTAATTAAATTTATAATTATCAATTACTTTAAATCCAAAAACTTCATATTAAGTTTTATAAATTCATACTTTATAATTTCAAATCTTTGATATTTCATACGAGATTATTTTTCATATATATTTTCATTTTGTGCGGATGTTTAACGAATACGCTTTTATTAAATTTTTATTTAGACTTAAGTTTATTTACACATTCCGCTTAATTAATAAAAATCTGCAAACAAACATATGACATTTGTGGGCATCTGACTTGCTAAAGCATTTGTCGATGTCACCTATGCTTAATATTTCGCTTTTATAATTGGTCCTCTTCATTAATTTATTTCTAAATTTACACCGAAGACTTTTTGCCGACGCAGAATCATATATATACACCAACAATGAGTAACTAATGTTCCACAACAAAACCAACATCAAGTTCTATAACAACCGTGCATATCAATATGTGCAATCAGGCTATTATGATCATGTTACTTTGTACTTTCACCACCAATTTAAACCTCTTACCGGTGATCGCGAACGACACCTAAACATACATTGTACAACTAAGCTCTCGCCTTCAACACAAATTTGCTGAAACCAAAGATGTTGAAAGCTGGTACAACACGTTCTTGCACGCGATAGAGCAAGTTTCGGAGGGGAAACCGCAGTTGGTTCACTCATACCGTAATGTGCTCAAAGGGTTTGCGGCGAAACTAACTGTTAAGCAAGCGAGAGCAATTGAAAAGATTGATAGAGTCATATCAGTCCAACCTCAAAGGTTGTTGTCTTTACATACAACACATACTCCTAACTTTTTAGGATTGCACTATAATTTAGGTTTCTGGAGAGGTTCGAACTACGGTAAGGGGATCGTTATTGGTGTCCTGGATACGGGGATTACTCCCGGTCATCCTTCTTTTAATGACGTGGGCATTGGCCCTCCACCGGCTAAATGGAAGGGCAAATGTGAAGTGCGCGAGTGTAACAACAAACTGATTGGTGTTAGAAACTTTGTTAGCGGTGATCTGGGTGATGCCAGATCACCGCTAGATGAAGTGGGACATGGGACCCACACGTCAAGTACCGCAGTTGGGAACTTTGTTGAACACTGCACTTGGAAATGACTATGGCATTGCTGTTGGGATGGCGCCGCTTGCGCACTTAGCAATGTATAAATTATGTAGCGTGAGTCGTTGTGGCGAGAGTGATATGTTAGCTGCTATGGATGCAGCTATTGAAGACGGTGTAGACGTGCTTTCTATCTCGATTAGTGGACGATCCCTTCCTTTTTATAATGATTCTATTGCGGTAGGGGCATTTTGATGATTGGTTAATATGCATGCACTTAGTATAGTTAATATTACATTTTTAATATATTTTTTATGTCGAACAATATTACTTTGTTGCGTGTTTGAAATGTAGGATAAATGAAGCTTAATGGACATTATTTGAGTAGGATACAAAGGATACGAAGACTACGGATTGAAAGGTGCTGAAAATAAAGAAAACTGTGCAAGTTGCAGGGAGGCCGTAAGCTACGGCCTTAGGCCGTAACTTACGGCCCTGTATCAACACCGTCTGTGAACCCCGTAAGAAAGAAGGTTTAGCCGTCTGGTTGAAGGTAGGCCATAACCTACGGTCTATAGGCCGTAAGTTACGGTCTAAGGCGATATTTTGGGGGTTGTTTCAAATTTCAAAACCTATTTAAACCCTAACATTAGGGTTTCGAAAACATACTGACCCCCAACCCCAAGAACGAATCTTGGAGCATTTTTGAGTCATTAAAACCCTCTCTAATCATCAAGTGATCGAGGATTCGTATGCAAAAAGACAAGATTGAAGCGATTATGATGAAGATGCAAGGCTAAACCACCCGTGATCATCCCTGGGTGGACGGTTTGTGATTGGATGATGCATGCGTATGTGTGTACCTAGTTGATGTGTGTGAGTTGGAATAGTGTTTTAAGTGTCTAAACGTCAAATATTACGTATGATTATTCGTTTATATGCATGTGATTGAGTTGAATAGGTTGACTATGAGTTGGAAGTGATTTTGTAGGAAAAACAAGGAATTTGGAAGCTTACATGATAAAACAAGTCATTGGAGGGGTCAAGAAACGAAGTTTCAAAGTGCAGCAGAAAGGCCTCCACCGTAGCCTACTGTAGCCACCGTAGGCTACGCCAGCTCAAGAAAAAAAATCAGCAGAAAGGGTCCCAGCGTAGGCTACGCTGTCTGGCGTAGGCTACGCCAGGACAAATTTTGAAAACCTATAAAATCGCGTTTTTGTTATGTTTCAGCCACCACTTGATTCTCATTCGACCTAAGACGAAAAAAGACGTATTTTGGAAGTTCTGGGATCGATTTTTCACCATTCCAACCCACAAAAACAAGATTCAATCATCCGGAATGCAAATCAACAACGGTTTTGAAGATCATTCAAGAACAATGAGCGGCTAATCCTCTCGTGATCGACTTCGGGTATTAGGTTTTGCGTGATTAGGTTTTTGTTTTTGTTTAACTTTGTTGGGATTAAACTTTAGAACCCGTTAAGTTCTTTTATGAGTTTAACTTGTGTTTTGATTATTTAAACAACGATGTTGGTAAACTTTTAGTTGAATATCATTTAATCTTCCGAAAATTATATGATTGCAAGTTTTGATTTCTAATTGAATTGGTATTGTGTATCAAGACCCATTAAGTCCTGATTATTGATATCACTTAATCATAGCACGTATAGAGTCCCTATTAAGAATTTTCCTTGAAGTTAAACTAAACAATTGCTGAAAACCAAACCTAGAACCGAAGTGGATTACTTTCTCTTATAATCGTTTTCTTAATCAAGTTTGATTCTTTCAAAGTTGTTTTCTTAGTTTATTTGTTAATTATTCCAAAAATCCAATTTTCACAGCCCACAGGCAATAGTTAAGTAATTTGTTAATTTAATTAATTAATATTTCATAAATTAAAGTATAATACACCGACCACTAATTCTACGAGGATCGACAACCCTACTTACCCTAACTAGTTTAAGGTGAATAGGAACACACATTTTAACATCTTATTTGATTGATACTTCGACATCGATCAAAATTTGGCGCCGTTGCCGGGGAATCGGTGCGCTTGGTGTTTTTTTATTTATTTTTTTTATTTTATTTGAAAAAAAAAAATCTTTTTTGTTACGTGTTTTATTTTAATTGTTTTTATTTTCGTGTTACGCTTGGTAGTTTAAGTGTGCAGGTGACAGATTGTATGCATACTCGATATTCGGGCAGGAAATCACCGCTAGTGTTTGATCTAGAGATAGAGAAATCAGCAAGGTATAATCGTGTTTTGCATCGATCAGGGTTACCAACTACATCAATTTTACAAGCTATCGATCAAGCAGCTGATAGTTTGTCTGATTCAACTCACATGGATAATCCAAACAACCAACCACCTCAAAATCCAAACCCTCCTCCCAACAACCAACACCAAAACCCAAATCCACCCCCACCACCAAATAACAACCACAACAACAACCTAAATCAACCACCTCCCAACAATAATATGAATCAAAATAACCTCAATCAAGGAGACGACTTTGATCATGTAAGCATGCATAGTGTTCACACGGGTGATAAGAATTATGAAGATGAATGGGATAACAATGAAGAACCCTATAACGGTGCAAATTATGATGCTTGGAATGGAAATTTTGGTGGAGGTGATGGACAAAACGGAAATAACAATTGGAGGAATGATCAACATGGGTGGAATGCACCACCTATCAACCAACAAAGGGGTAGGGTTAATAATAACGTCAATCAGCCAAGAAGACCTCAAAGAGCTCAAGTACAAGGTGTGGATAGCCATTTTAGACCGGCTATTTCTGAAAATCCAAATCCCATCGCACCTCCAAATCGTAGAGGAAGAGCTTTTGATGTACGCCCTCATTATCTCACTATTCTTCCTGCATTTAGAGGTACTGCAACAGAAGAACCATATGTGCATCTTGCTGAATTTGATGCAATATGTAGCACTATTGGTGGGAATCACTTCACACAAGATGAAGTGAGGTTACGGTTGTTCCAATTCACTTTGAAAGATAGAGCTAAGAAATGGTTCCTTACCTTGCCTGACAATAGTATTCACACATGGCAAGAAATGCAACAAATATTTTTAGATGAATATTACTCTATGGGTAAGACCAGTGACGCAAGAGAGGCTATTCGATCTTTCCAACAACAAGCAGGGGAACAATTTCATGAAGCATTCACAAGATTCAAGGAATTGATCCGCATGTGTCCTCATCATGGTATTGAAAGGTGGGAATTGATAAAGGCTTTCTCGGATGGATTGACGACTAAGGAAAAAAATATTTATATTCTACAAGCAATGGCACATTCCTTTCTAATCATGAAGATGCAGACTGGGAATTTTTAGAAAGAATGTGTAGAAACTCCAAGGCGCAAGCCTCTACCAATAGACGATCTAAACCTAATTCGGTACGATCAGCCACGGTTGACTATGAGACTAAGGAGCGGATTGCAGCATTGGAAAGACAATTGGCAAGGTTAGGGCGAACGGGTACAAAGGAGGTTGCAACTATAGGATACGATGTGTGTGAAGAATGTGGTGAGTTAGGTCATAATGTTGATGCGTGTCAGTTAGTGATAGAAAGAAAAGAGGAAGTTAATCAAGTTTACGGAGATAGAAAGCAATTCGATATGAATTCCAATACTTATCATCCCGGACTAAGAAACCATCCTAATTTTAAGTATGGGAATGCTTCAAGCCAAATGAATCCTAACTTTCAAGGTAATAACCAAGGTGTTCCCACATACCCTAACCGAGCACATAGGAATTACAATCCAAGTGGTTATCAAAGAACTTCGTATGCTCAAGGAAACAATCAAGAGAGTTACAACCACGGGGGCCAACAAGGAAGTTCATCACGAAACCATCAACATAATTCTCAAACTGGAGTAGTTGGGGGTGAAGAATCTACAAATGCAAAGTTGGATGCTCTGATGAATATGATGAAGGAAAATATGCAAGAGAATAAAAGGGAAAATGAAATCAGAGATAAGGCTTACGAAGCATTAAACAAACAAGTAGGTCAACTAGCAGAAGATGTGGCTCAAATCAAAAGAAACCCTGGGAAGCTGCCAAGTGACACCACAATCAATCCTCAACATCAGGGAACTTCCACAAAGAATGTCAGAAATGTGCAAATCAATCAGGTAAGTACCCTTCGTAATGGTAAAGTTTATGATAACAAGGTTGGTTCTCCACCACCATTCATAGAGGGGGTGGTGGAAGATGTCAATAGTGATAGTGAAGATGAACAGGAACCTGTTTTAACAAAATCAACGAAAAAGGTAACATTTCAAGAGGTAACCAAACCGGTTTTAAAAGATAATGTAGATAAAAATAAGGATAAGGCATTGGAGAACAATGTCATTCCTTACCCTTCAGCTTTAATTGAACCGAAAAAGATAGTAAATAAAAGAGGTCCACAACAAGATGAGATGTGGGAAATTTTTAAACAAGTTAAAGTGAATTTACCTCTTTTAGATGCAATGCTGAAAGATATGTGCACTCAAAAACGAACTCACAAGTTTCCTAAGAAGCTTGATGTCCCAGCAAATGTAAGTGCCATCTTGTCAGGTGATCTTCCACCTAAGCTTAGGGATCTAGGAGCGCTTATTATTTCTATTCAAGTTGGTGAATTTAAAGTTGCTCGGGCGCTACTCGATCTTGGGGCTAGTGTTAGTATCCTACCTGGGAGTTTATATGACCAGTATGACTTTGGTCCCTTGCAAAAAGCCAATACCACGGTAGTGTTGGCCGATCTCATAATGAAACTCCCGCGTGGCATAGTAACTGATGTCATTGTCAAGGTGGATGACTTCTACTATCCGGTCGATTTCTTAGTTCTTGATTATGCTTCACTTGACAAAACTAAACAATCTAATGTCATACTTGGTAGACCATTTTTAGCAACTGCTAATGCACAAATTAACTGTCGAGATGGAACAGTTGACATGACTTTTGGTAATCGTAAATTAAGTGTCAATGTGTATGACAAAGTAACTAACTCCTCTGTTAATAATGAATGCTTTATGGCGGATATTATTGACGGGTGTGAACCTTATAAAAATGAGGGACACATCGAGGAGACGTGTGTTATTTGTGACAGGTTAGGTATTGATCATGCATATGAGTTGGAGGAAGAAGAAAAGAAACTTGAAGTGTCTGCCATACATGAAGGAAGACCACCATGGACCCATCAGGTGGAGTCTCTACCTGAGCACATTGATTCTCAGTTAAAGCCATCACTGGAAATTCCACCAAAAGTAGAATTGAAAGAGCTTCCCAAACACTTAAAATACGTATTTTTGGGAGACAATCACACCCTTCCAGTTATCATTGCATCCAATTTGGAAAGTGATCAAGAAGAAATGTTACTGAATGTGTTAAAGGAGCATAAAGCAGCAATAGGATGGACAATTGCTGATCTCAAAGGTATCAGTCCATCTATTGTCATGCATAAAATCATCACTGATGCAGGTGCAAAACCTGTTAGAGACACTCAGAGAAGGCTTAATCCCAACATGCGCGAAGTAGTGAAGAAAGAAGTTCTCAAGTGGTTGGATGCCGGGATCGTGTATCCAATTTCTGATAGCACATGGGTAAGCCCTACCCAAACTGTGCCTAAAAAATCAGGCATTCAGATTGTTAGAGGCGAGGATGGTGAACACATTGCCACTCGACCCGTCACTGGGTGGCGAGTCTGCATTGATTATAGAAAGTTAAACGCAACTACATCCAAAGATCATTTTCTACTTCCGTTCATTGACCAAATCATTGAGAAGTTATCAGGTCAGAAATTTTATTGTTTTTTGGATGGGTATTCAGGATATAATCAGATTGCAATTCACCCTGATGATCAAAAAAAGACTACCTTTACTTGCCCATATGGTACCTTCGCATTTAGGCGAATGCCATTTGGACTTTGTAATGCCCCAGCCACCTTTCAAAGGTGCATGATGAGTATCTTTTCGGATATGATTGGGGAGTCTTTGGAAATCTTTATGGATGACTTTTCAATTTTTGGTTCATCTTTTGAAAGTTGTTTAATTCAATTAGCAAAGGTTTTAAAAAGATGTGTTGAAACAAATTTAGTGTTGAGTTGGGAAAAGAGTCATTTTATGGTTCAAGAAGGGATTGTCTTAGGTCATGTAGTGTCAAAACGTGGCATTGAGGTTGATCATGCTAAAATTAAGATTATATCGACCCTACCCCCTCCCACGAATGTAAAAGGCATTAGGTCATTCTTAGGACACGCCGGTTTCTACAGACGATTCATAAAAGGATTCAGTACAATTACAAAACCATTATGCAATTTACTTTTGAAAGATGTGCCTTTTGTATTTGATGACGCATGTCTTAAAGCTTTTACTATGTTAAAACAGAAATTGGTTGAAGCCCCAATATTGCAAGCACCGAATTGGTCAATACCTTTTGAAATAATGTGTGATGCTAGTGACTTTGCAATTGGGGCCGTGTTGGGGCAACGGGTAGACAAGAAACCCGTGGCAATTTATTATGCTAGTAAAACTCTAGATGGTGCTCAATTGAATTATACTACCACTGAAAAAGAGTTGCTTGCAGTTGTATATGCTCTTGATAAGTTTAGGTCTTATATTTGGGGGAGCAAGGTCATTATCTATTCGGATCACAGTGCCGTACGCTATTTGATGGAGAAGAAGGATGCTAAACCAAGATTGATCAGATGGATTTTATTGTTGCAAGAGTTTAACTTAGAAATTCGAGACAAGAAGGGTAGTGAGAATGTGGTGGCTGATCATCTATCAAGGATTATCAACAATGACATAGATAACACCTTGGAAATTAATGAGACATTCCCGGATGAGTATTTATTTACAGTTTCTGAGTTACCTTGGTTTGCTGATATTGTTAATTATTAAGCTGCAGGTGTTATTCCAGAACATTGGCAAAAATGGAAGCGACAAAAATTCTTGGCACAAGTCAAACAATATATCTGGGATGACCCAGATCTTTTTAAAGTTGGACCTGATCAAGTTATCAGGAGGTGTATTCCAGATTCTGAAATTAAAGACGTCTTGGGACATGTACACGCTTCTGCATGCGGGGGTCATTTTAGTGGCCAGAAAACAGGATATGAAGTTTTATGTGCTGGATTATTTTGGCCAACTATATTTCGGGATGCATATGCATTCGCTAAGAATTGTGTAAATTGCCAAAAGATTGGTAGCATTTCAAAAAGGAATGAGATGCCCATGCAGCCAATTCTAGTTGTTGACATCTTTGATGTCTGGGGAATTGACTTCATGGGCCCATTCCCAAATTCGTTTGGTAATTCATATATTCTTGTGGCAGTCGATTATGTATCTAAATGGATAGAAGCGATTGCCACCAAAACAAATGACCATAGTGTTGTTTGTAAGTTTGTTCAAAGCAACATATTTTCTCGGTTTGGTGTTCCCCGTGTGATCATAAGTGATGGGGGATCTCATTTTAAAAACTTTAATTTTCAAAAACTCCTTAAACAATATGGGGTAGATCATCGGGTTGCATCACCGTACCATCCACAAACTAGTGGGCAAGTGGAAGTATCAAATAGGCAAATTAAAGAGATTTTACAAAAAACAGTACGTACCGACCGTAAGGATTGGTCCACAAAACTTAATAATGCATTATGGGCGTATCGTACTGCATACAAAACACCTATTGGTACTACACCTTATCGATTGGTGTATGGCAAGGGATGCCGTTTACCAGTTGAATTGGTTCATCGTGCTCTATGGGCGGTTAAAGAGGTTAATGTGGATTATGATGTTGCAGGTAAACAACGAAAATTAAGTCTTGTTGAATTGGAGGAGTTACGAAATGAAGCATATGCGACCGCTAGCTCATATAAGGCACGGATGAAGAGAGTTCACGATGCTAAATTACAAAGAAAGACATTTGAGGTAGGTCAAAAAGTTTGGCTATTTAACTCACGTTTGAAATTTTTTCCAGGTTAGCTTAAAAGTAAGTGGACGGGACCGTATGTGATCAAGCGTATTGGGCACTATGGCGATATTGAGATTGAGGATCTGGATGATCACTTACGACAAGTTGTGAATGGTCATCGGTTAAAACCATACTTAGAAGACACAGATTTAAACCCGAAGTTAGAGGAAGCGGTGAACTTAGTAATAAGTTCACCGACTTGCGATCTACAGGTCTAAATATCTCTCGAAAGTCCAGCTAACGACTTGAAAAAGTTAGCGCTTACGGGAGGCAACCCGCGGTTTTGTTCGTGTTTACTTTTCATTTTAAGTTCTTTATTTCATTTATGTTTTGGTTTACCATGTTTTTCAGCCAAACTCGTGTTGCTTGACGCTTGCGATTGGTAAAGGCCCGGATGGGACGAAAAGGAAAAGAACCGGCTGGACCATCTAGAGCCGAACCCGAAGCACAACGAAGGAGAGTGGAGGGTCAGGAAGATAATGACGGAGGAACCCGTATCGGAGATTATCCAAGGGCAAAGCCAGTGTGGAAGACGGGATCTCTGGAAAAGAAGGATAGGGTGTTTCATAAGCAACTATTTGCAGACAAGATGCTTAATCAGAAAGACCCTCATAATGGATTCTTATATGAGAGGGTAGTTAATTTGAATGAATTCTGAGCCTTTGGTATCGTGCAAAAATTTGAGGCTATCGGCTGGGAAGCGGTTTTGAATTGCTATGACGGAGTGACTGACAGAAAGTATATGAACCCCGTAATGGAATGGGTGGGTTCATTGAAGTATAAGGGTGGTCGATCACCACCAAAGACCATGAGGCTGGTCGGTGATGTTGGAGGCAGAGAAGTCATAATGTCTCATGACACACTAAAAGAGATTGCCAACTTCGATTCTATACCGGATAGGCGTGGAGGAAGCAAATACTTATACCCATCCTCGATGGAATTATTCGACAAGTGTCATTTACATCCTCAATGGAATCAAATGCTTTCTGAGTTGTTTTTACCCGACAATGATGGGAGGATGAGGCGAGACCAGATGAAAATGCAAGCAAGGTTGCTACTTTTGATTGTGCAACAAAACATCCTACCTCGTAGAGGTGATCGAGGGTATTTGAGGCATCCAGATGTGCAGATAGTGCATTCCCTCATGACAGGGTCACCAAGGATATCCTTCAAACATCTAGTGATGATGAACATCTGGTATTCACGCAACAAAGTGGATAAACAAATAATCCCATATTGCCGACTAATCACCGCGTTGCTTAAACGTCAAGGAGTCATCACACCAGAAACAGATTTCCATGAGGAGGACATCCCCATTTTTAATCTATCCGGGTTGAGCACGTTTGGTTGGTCATATGTAAAAACAGCCCGTTATCACAAATTGAAAAACGCTGGAAAAAAATGGAGAGCATTAAAGTTGGATGCTGAACCGTTAGACGAGGGGGAAATGGATGAACCAAATAGTGGGGAAGAGGAAGTTAGTGATGAGGAGATGGAAGACGGTGGAGCAAGAGCACCTTACTTTGGTGGTATGCCTAACTACTATGATACTTATGGGGGTTACCAAGGTATGGAAGAATTTGTTGTTCAACAAAGGCAGATAGACTTTGATTCGTGGACAAGTTACCAACAGGCCTCCTACGATCAAAACACTCTCGGGTTTGAGCAGCTACATTGGGACAACATGTTAAACCACAACCGTCATGAACACCGGAACCGCACCCACTCATGGAATCAAGAACGTGAAGTGAACTTAAGGTGGCAAGATGATCAAAGGAGGCGGATGCACAACGCTTGGCAAGCAGGTGAACCAGTGATTGAACATCCAGAGATTGTAGACTACACCACTCTTGCCCCATATGATGGAACAGTGCACTACCCAGTCCCACCAGTGCATCACTCACCATGGCTCGACCCTATTCAAGATGAACAGCAACAACAACAAAGTCAAGAAAGCTCATCGGATGCCTTCAACTTTGGAACATTCTCAGACACAATGAGGAGCATTTTTGGCGATCCACAGAATCCTTACTATTGAGTACTCGCTGATCCATGATCAGGTCCACGTACTCCTCTTATCTGTTAATGTTTTCTGAATATTAAACTAGCATTAATTGTTATGGTAATTGGGTGGTCGGGAAGTGTGAGACAATTTATGTTAATGGGTAAAAGGTATGTTGGTTATGGTTATATTTTTGTCCGGGTCGGTTTGGGTTGGAAAAGTCGTTTGGGTTGATTTCTTGGATAAACTGATGTGCAAAGCAAAGAAAACATCACACACTTAACCTCAACACCATACATTAGGGACAATGTAACCCAAGTGTGGGGATGAGGTGAGGCAAGACAAGAGTTGAAAGAGTTGAAAATTTTTGAAATTTTTTTTTATTGTTTTTAAGCAATCCAATCGAACATGAAAACAACAAGCATACCAATTGATTCTTGTCATGTTTGATGTAAGGGTCCTTAGTCATGGCTTAATTCTACGGTAAAAAAAAAAAATTATGTTAGCAAGGTTTTACAAAAAAATAAATAAATTAAGAACTGTCTAGTTAAGGTTAACAGGTTATTGGTGTAATAAAAGCATGCACACGCCGGCAACCCTAATTCCCACTTGGTGAGATTTTGAAGCTTACTAGATTGTTAGTTCACATAAAAAGTGTTTCAATTGTTGAGTGTAGGCCATATGATTCTTTGTTTTAGAACTTGTGTGATTTGAACATACCAAGACGGTGAATTTGATAAATGCACATAGATGATAGAGGCAATCTAGGATTCCCTTCTCTTTTAACACCATTTCTTGTGATGCATCACTTTACCTAAAATTCTCCCTAGTAGCCACTTTCGAGCCTTAAACCGTTTATTTTGACAAACCCATATCAATAAAACCCAAATCAAATTTTACCCAATGTGACCAAGTTACCACTGTTGATAACATTCAGACTAGCTTCAGTATTTGATTTATGAAAAAAGTAAAAAAAAAAAAAAAAAAAAAGATGCAAATTGTTTGTTATGGGTTAAATATGCACCCATGCAGTTGTTTTGTTTGAATAATAGTTATGTCAATAAGGATGTCAACAGTTGGTATTGCCTTAATTTATATTTTAGCCACACTCACAGCCAATCATTCCTATCTTAACCTAAGCCCAAAACCCGTAAGTCCTTTTGATGTGTGCATTGTCAATTTATTATCGTGGAAGTTTGATTGTCACCCAAGCATATGATAACAAAGTTTCATATGTGGACCTTTTGAGTGATATATTGGTGCAATTTTCACCAATCCAAAAATAAACCGAGAGGAGTGACAAATGGTGAGGGGTGTGTTGCATGACAATAAAAGTCGGAAGCTTGTTAGGTTTAACTAGTCAGGTTCTATTTTGAATTAAATGTAACATCCTTTACTTGCTAGCCAAATATGATTATTGCAATAATGGAATGGGCATGACTTTGGACTGTCGCTGAGGCGTGCAAGGGATTTTGGTTTATAATGTTGTTAAATGTTTTGAATTAGATTTGCTTGAGGGCAAGCAAAGCTTAAGTGTGGGGATGTGATGTGTGTGAGTTGGAATAGTGTTTTAAGTGTCTAAACGTCAAATATTACGTATGATTATTCGTTTATATGCATGTGATTGAGTTGAATAGGTTGACTATGAGTTGGAAGTGATTTTGTAGGAAAAACAAGGAATTTGGAAGCTTACATGATAAAACAAGTCATTGGAGGGGTCAAGAAACGAAGTTTCAAAGTGCAGCAGAAAGGCCTCCACCGTAGCCTACTGTAGCCACCGTAGGCTACGCCAGCTCAAGAAAAAAAATCAGCAGAAAGGGTCCCAGCGTAGGCTACGCTGTCTGGCGTAGGCTACGCCAGGACAAATTTTGAAAACCTATAAAATCGCGTTTTTGTTATGTTTCAGCCACCACTTGATTCTCATTCGACCTAAGACGAAAAAAGACGTATTTTGGAAGTTCTGGGACCGATTTTTCACCATTCCAACCCACAAAAACAAGATTCAATCATCCGGAATGCAAATCAACAACGGTTTTGAAGATCATTCAAGAACAATGAGCGGCTAATCCTCTCGTGATCGACTTCGGGTATTAGGTTTTGCGTGATTAGGTTTTTGTTTTTGTTTAACTTTGTTGGGATTAAACTTTAGAACCCGTTAAGTTCTTTTATGAGTTTAACTTGTGTTTTGATTATTTAAACAACGATGTTGGTAAACTTTTAGTTGAATATCATTTAATCTTCCGGAAATTATATGATTGCAAGTTTTGGTTTCTAATTGAATTGGTATTGTGTATCAAGACCCATTAAGTCCTGATTATCGATATCACTTAATCATAGCACGTATAGAGTCCCTATTAAGGATTTTCCTTGAAGTTAAACTAAACAATTGCTGAAAACCAAACCTAGAACCGAAGTGGATTACTTTCTCTTATAATCGTTTTCTTAATCAAGTTTGATTCTTTCAAAGTTGTTTTCTTAGTTTATTTGTTAATTATTCCAAAAATCCAATTTTCACAGCCCAGAGGCAATAGTTAAGTAATTTGTTAATTTAATTAATTAATATTTCATAAATTAAAGTATAATACACCGACCACTAATTCCACGAGGATCGACAACCCTACTTACCCTAACTAGTTTAAGGTGAATAGGAACACACATTTTAACATCTTATTTGATTGATACTTCGACATCGATCACTAGTCAAGACATAAACTTTGATTGTTTAACAACTTTTATTCGTTTATGTGTTTTGAACGATGTGTTGATTAAAGATTCGTGTTACTTGATTTGATTATTACTTATAAAGTTATCAGTTTTATATTGTTAACCATTGAGTAGTAATTAGGTTATCTTCATTAATTGGTAATTGCAAATAAAGTTTCTAGATTGTGGCATTAGTTAGTTTACTAGTTAATTTACATAAATGGATATCAAGTTCGCAATTACTTTTCAACATCTGTGATAAGCAAGTTATGTATATGTAACTTCAAGATTGGGTAAAACATTAGCTATATATTCATTTACATTCCTGAAACCCGGGTGTGATCCCTTTTCATCGTAATAGTTTTCAACCAAGTCCAAGTTTTGCTTGCTTCATAAAGTGATTATTTTTATTGGTAATTTCATTTAGTTCTAATTTACAGTTTAGTGACAATAGTAAGTAAGTAAATTTTGAATCAGTTACGCGTGACACCATCCACGGACTCCTCGTGGGATCGACACCCTATTTACCCTAACTAGTTAAGGTATTTAGGAATCATAAGACAAGCAAAATTCTTTTCTTATTTGATCGGGTCTTCGACACCGATCAAATTTTGGCGCCGTTGTCGGGGAGACTGTGCGCTTGGTGTTTAGTTTAATTGATTGCTTTAGTTTTTATTTTGTTTAATTGCATGTGTTTTGTTTTGTTTTGTTTTTCTTTCTGTTCTTTGTTACGCTTGGTGTGTTTCAGTATGTAGGTGACAGGTTGCATGCATACTCGTTATTCGGGTCGGAAATCACCACTTGTTTTTGATCCAGAGATTGAGAGATCAGCAAGAGAAAATCGTGTTTTGCATAGATCGGGAATTCTAGTAGCACCAATTTCTCGTGCCATTGAACAAGCAGCTTCTAGTTCATCTGAGTCAGTAGAGATGGAACCGGTAGATATCCCACAAGGAGGAAATGTAACTCCGAACCAAAACCCACCCGTGAACCCTAATAACCCGAATCCACCCCCACCACCGAATAACAACCACAACACCTTGAATCAACCACCACCCAACAATAACATGAATCAAAATAACCGTAATCAAGGAGATGACTTTGATCATGTGAGCATGCATAGTGTCCACACTGGTGATGAAGATTATGAAGATGAGTGGAATAACAATGAAGAACCATATGATGATGCAAATTATGATGCTTGGGAGGGACATTTTGGTGGAGGTGATGGATATAATGGAAACCACAATTGGAGAAATGACCAATACGGGTGGAATGCACCACCTATCAATCAACAACGGGGTGGGGTTAATAATCATAATGTCAACCAACAAAGAAGACCTCAGAGAGCTCCTGTACAAGGCGTGGATAGTCATTTCAGACCAGCTATTTCTGAAAACCCGAATCCTATTGCACCTCCAAATCGTAGAGGAAGATCTTTTGACGTACGCCCTCACTATCTCACTATTCTTCCCGCGTTTAGAGGTACTGCAACAGAAGAACCATATGTACATCTTGCTGAATTTGATGCAATATGTAGCACTATCGGTGGAAATCACTTTACACAAGATGAAGTGAGACTGAGACTGTTTCAATTCACCTTGAAAGATAGAGCTAAGCAATGGTTTCTCACACTACCTGATAACAGCATCCATACCTGGCAAGAGATGCAAAGGGTTTTTCTTGAAGAATTCTACTCTATGGGGAAGACTAGTGATGCAAGAGAAGCCATTCGATCCTTTCAACAACAAGTGGGTGAACAATTTCATGAGGCGTTTACAAGATTCAAAGAGTTGATCCGCATGTGCCCTCATCATGGCATTGAAAGGTGGGAATTGATTAAGGCATTTTCAGATGGATTAACACCGGAGGAAAGAAAATATTTGTACTCCACAAGTAACGGTACGTTCTTATCTAATCATGAAGACATGGATTGGGAGTTTTTAGAAAGAATGTACAAGAACTCCAAGGCTCAAGCTTCGGCTAGCAGAAGGTCAAAGCCTGCTCCAGCAAGATCAACTACCATTGACCATGAGACTAAAGAAAGAATTGCTTCTTTGGAAAGGCAATTGGCCAAGCTGGGACGTGGGGGAGCCAAAGATGTAGCTTCAGTTGGATTTGATGTGTGTAATGAATGTGGGGAATTGGGGCATTTAAATGCAGATTGTCCGTTGTTGCTGGGACAACATGAAGAAGTGAATCAAGTATATGGAGAGAGAAAGCAGTTTGATATGAACTCCAATACTTATCACCCCGGATTGAGGAATCATCCTAATTTCAGGTATGGAAATTCTACTAACCAAATGAACCCAAACTTTCAAGGTTACAATCAAGGTAATCATCCGTATCCAAACCGCCAACAAGGGAATTATCAGGGTAGCTCTCAAAGAAATTCCTACAATCAAAGTGGCTACAATCAAAGTGATCAACAAAGCAGCTCATCTAAGAATTACCAAGGTAATCAAACAGGAACGTTAAGTAATGATGATTCTATAAACTCAAAGTTGGATGCACTTATGAACATGATGAAGGAAAATAAGAAGGAGAATGAAATAAGAGATAAAGCATATGAAGCATTGAACCAACAAGTGGGACAACTTGCACAAGATATTGCTCAAATTAGAAAGAACCCGGGCAAATTACCAAGTGATACAACAGTGAACCCACAACATCAAAGCTCTAATGGGAAACATCATGTCAATCAGGTAAGTACTCTACGTAATGGTAAGGTATATGACAACAAAGTCATCCCTCCACCACTTTTTGTAGAAGGAGTGGTGGAGGATGTTGATGAAAGTGTAAATAATGATGATGAGCATGAAACTATTGTGTCTAAACCATTAAAGAAAGTAACTTTTTCAGAAAACACTAAACTGGTTTTAAATGATGAACTAAAGGAAAACAAGGATAAAGGTGTGGAGGCTAATACCATTCCTTATCCAGCAGCTTTAATTGATCCGGTGAAAGCTTCATCATCAATAAAAGAGGCCTACAACAAGAAGAAATATGGGAAGTTTTCAAACAAGTTAAAATTAATCTACCTCTTTTAGATGCAATTAAACAGGTTCCTGCTTATGAAAGTACTTGAAAGATATGTGCACTCAGAAAAGAAACCATAAGTTTCCTAAGAAACTTGATGTGCCCGCAAATGTGAGTGCCATTCTATCAGGTGCTCTTCCACCAAAGCTTCAGGATCCAGGAGCGTCGGTTATTCCCATTCAAGTGGGTGTCTTTAAAATGGCTAGGGCATTGTTGGATCTCGGAGCCAGTGTTAGTATCCTACCAGGGAGTTTATATGACCAATATGACTTTGGTCCACTTCAAAAAGCCAAACCACCGTGGTTTTGGCTGATCTTATCTTAAACTCCCCCGTGGAATAGTAACCGATGTAATTGTAAAGGTGGAAGATTTTTACTATCCTGTGGATTTCTTGGTTCTTGATTATGCGGCTATTGATAATAACAAACAATCTAACGTCATTCTTGGCCGACCGTTCTTAGCAACCGTAAATGCTCAAATTAATTGTAGAAATGGAACAGTCGACATGACATTTGGAAACCGTAAGTTAAGAGTCAATGTTTATGAAAATGCATCTAATTCTCCGGTTGGTAATGAATGCTTTATGGCGGACATTATTGACGGGTGTGATCCTCATAAAAATGAGGATAGCACCAAGGAGACATGTGTTTTATGTGACAGGGAAGACGCTGAATTTGTGCAACAGTTGGAGGAAGAAGAAAAGCAACTGGAGGTATTGGCAATTCAAGAAGGTAGACCACCATGGACTCATCAAGTGGAGCCTCTACCCGAGAAAATTGACTTAAAGCTGAGGCCATCGTTAGAAAGTTTCCCAATTATGGAACTCAAGGAGTTGCCAAAGCATCTAAAGTATGCATTCCTCGGAAAAGACCAAACATTACCGATGATAATCGCATCAGATTTAGAGAATGATCAAGAGGAAGCACTGTTGAAGGTATTAGAAGAGCACAAGGCGGCAATTGGATGGACCATAGCGGATTTGAAAGGTATTAGTCCATCAATTGTTATGCATAAAATTATTACTGATGCAGATGCAAAACCCGCACGTGACACACAAAGAAGGCTCAATCCCAACGTAAGGGAAGTTGTCAAGAAAGAGGTATTAAAATGGTTAGATGCCGGAATCATTTACCCTATTTTCGATAGCACATGGGTAAGTCTGACACAGACGGTGCCCAAGAAATCGGTCATCCAAATTGTAAAAGATGCACAAGGTGAGCATGTTGCTACCCGTTACCGGGTGGCGGGTATGCATTGATTATAGAAAGTTAAACGCGGCTACCTCTAAAGATCACTTCCCGCTCCCTTTCATAGATCAAATAGTTGAGAAGCTAGCAGGTCAGAAGTTTTATTGCTTTTTAGATGGTTACTCAGGGTATAATCAAATTGCCATTCATCCTGATGATCAACAAAAGACAACGTTTACGTGTCCATATGGTACTTTCGCGTTTAGGCGAATGCCATTTGGACTTTGTAACACCCCAGCCACCTTTCAAAGGTGTATGATGAGTATCTTTTCAGATATGGTTGGGGAGTCTTTGGAGATTTTCATGGATGACTTTTCAATATTTGGTCCATCGTTTGACAGTTGTCTCATACAATTAACCAAAGTATTGAAGCGATGTGTCGAAACAAATTTGGTTTTAAGTTGGGAAAAAAGTCATTTTATGGTTCAAGAGGGTATTTTCTAGGACATGTCATTTCTAAACGTGGGATAGAGGTTGATCATGCAAAAATCAAAGTAATTTCAACTTTACCTCCCCCCACGAATGTCAAAGGCATACGTTCATTCTTGGGTCATGCGGGATTTTATAGGAGATTTATAAAGGGATTTAGCACAATCACCAAACCGTTATGTAATTTGCTAATAAAAGATGTGCCCTTCGTTTTTGATGAAGAATGTTTAAAAGCTTTTACAACACTTAAAGAAAAATTGGTTGAAGCCCCGATTCTGCAAGCACCAAATTCGTCATTACCATTTGAAATTATGTGTGATGCTAGTATTTCGCAATCGGGGCTGTATTGGGGCAACGGGTAGACAAGAAACCCGTGGCAATTTATTATGCTAGTAAGACATTAGATGGTGCTCAATTGAATTACATGACTACTGAAAAAGAATTGCTTGCAGTGGTATATGCTCTTGATAAGTTCAGGTCGTATATTTGGGGAAGCAAAGTCATTATATATTCAGACCATAGTGCAGTGAAGTATTTGATGGAGAAGAAGGATGCCAAGCCAAGGTTGATTCGATGGGTCTTGCTATTACAAGAGTTTGATTTGGAGATACGTGATAAGAAGGGGTGTGAGAATGTTGTGGCTGATCATCTATCCAGAATTGTTATGGAAGCGGATGATACTAAAGCGATAAACGAAACATTTCCTGATGAGCAACTATTAACAATCTCCACTTTACCTTGGTTTGCTAACATAGTTAATTATTTAGCTGCAGGTATAGTTCCAAATCATTGGTCAAAGAGGAAAAGACAACAATTTCTAGCTCAAGCAAAGCATTACATTTGGGATGAATCCAACCTTTTTAAAGTTGGTGCTGATCAGATTATCAGAAGATGTGTGCCAGAAGTGGAAGTGCAAAAAGTGTTGACACTAACCCATTCGTCTGCATGTGGAGGACATTTTAGTGGTCACAAGACCGGGCATAAGATTCTATCTTGCGGGTTATTCTGGCCCACAATTTTTAAAGATGCTTCAATTTATGCTAAACAATGTTTAAGATGCCAGCAACTTGATAGTATCTCCAAACGGGATGAGATGCCCATGAAACCAATCCTTGTAGTTGACATTTTTGACGTTTGGGGGATTGATTTCATGGGACCACTCCCGAATTCACATGGCAATTATTATATTTTAGTAGCAGTGGATTACGTGTCTAAGTGGATTGAGGCCATTGCTACTAAAACAAACAACCATACTGTTGTTTGCAAATTTGTACAAACCAATATTTTCTCAAGATTTGGCATCCCTAGTGTGATCATAAGTGATGGGGGGTCTTATTTTAAAAACTTTAACTTTGGAAAGTTGCTCAAATGGTATGGTGTAAATCATCGAGTCGCAACACCATACCACCCACAAACAAGTGGTCAGGTTGAGGTTTCGAATAGGCAAATTAAAGAGATTTTGCAAAAGACGGTAAGAACCGACCGAAAGGATTGGTCTTTATGTTTAAATGATGCTTTATGGGCATACCGAACCGCTTTCAAAACACCTATTGGAACCACACCATATCGCTTGGTTTATGGGAAAGGTTGTCATTTACCTGTCGAGTTAGCTCACCGTGCATTGTGGGCAGTGAAAGCTGTCAACATGGATTATGAAACTGCAGGTAAGGAGAGAAAGTTGCAGCTGTGTGAATTGGAAGAATTAAGGAACGAAGCATTTGATTGTGCATCGGTTTATAAAGATAGAATGAAAGCTGTTCACGATGCCAAAATCCAAAGGAAATTGTTTGAAGTAGACTAGAAGGTGTGGCTGTACAATTCCAAACTTAAATTCTTTCCAGGCAAACTTAAAAGCAAATGGACAGGCCCGTTTATTGTTACACGAGTTGGCCACTTTGGAGATATTGAAATTGAAGATCTGAAAGATCATACAAGGCGTGTGGTGAATGGTCATAGATTGAAATCATATTTGGAGGCGACTGACATCAACAAGGTACAAATGGATTCGGTGAAATTCCTTGTGGATTCACCAACATATGCGACAAACTAGTATATCAGGTATGGTCTGGCTGAAGACTTAAAACTTAGCGCTTTCCGAGAGGCAACTCGGAGAACTTTGTGGGTATGTTCACTAGAAACCCTCACGAGACTTAACTCGTCCGCTTGGGCCTACCGAGAGGTTTAAAAGGCTTGTTGCATATGCTAAATACAACCGTGATTCCTACGAAAGTGAGTTTCAGAATTTTATTTTAGATTCGTCAATTATTGTGTCTTTGTATTTGTGTAGTTGGTATGTTTTGAGTTTCAGTCTTTGGATGCATACTAATCAGCAGGTGGAAGCCTTTAGATTTTCAGGTAAATATAGGTGCGATTGAGGGCAATGCACAATTAGTGGGGGGAGTGGCAATTTTTTTCGCCGACTAAAATAACAAAAGAATGATAATTAGTTTTTCAAATATTTTCATGAGTTTTTCAAAAAAAAAAAAAAAAAAAAAAAAAGGGAGGGGGGGGGCGTAACTTACGGCCTACGGTCGTAAGTTACGGCCTATGCCAATGCGGACGGTCCAAGCTTCTGCCTTACGGTCACCACAAACGGTCTCAGCATAACACAAGAGACCGTAAGCTACGGCCTTAGGCCGTAACTTACGGCCTGTCGAGGCTGGGCACATCTTGACCGCATTATTACATAAAAACCCGACCCAATCCCAATTTCCACAAACCCCTTTTGTTTTTAACTCCAATCCACCACCAAAATCTTAGTTTTACTCATCCATCTTCACCTTCCTTCTCAAAAACACTCAAGAACCCTAGTTCTTCCCCCTCACATAACTTCTTCAATTCTTCATCAAAACATACGAAATTCATATGCATCTGGGCTAATTTCTCGAGACAAACACAACCCATGGTGTAGTTTTCTCCAATTCATGGTCGTTTGTTAGATCTAGTTACAAGAGGACTCAAGAGTTTTGGGGGTTTTGGTGACATTGTTGTCAAGGTTGCATTTTTCTTTGTAGACATCACTTTAACAACAACAATGTATGTTATTTACTGATTTTCGCTTATCATTGAAGGTACTCACTTACTTATGATGATTATTGAGTAAATTTATCGGGAACATGGCATGTTTTGCGTTGTTGAAACCATGAATTACATGATGTTAGTACAACTAGGTTGCTTGGGACATATCACAGGTTTTACATTAATTTGTAGAAATTAACGAATGGTTGATATCAATGTGGTAGTAAGATTCAAGTGTGGGGAAGATTTTGGGTTAAGGGTTACTTGTAGGTGTTATTATTGTTAGATCTTTCGAATTGGCATGTTCTATGTGTATAATGGGAGAACCTTGAATGGTTAATGTCGATAGTCAAAGGGTGAAATGGTATCCAGGTTGGTCACTTAGTTCATGCTGCTAAGAATGTGTTATGTTGAGAATTATGATGATTACAAACACAATGAGTAGTAATAAGATATATGCCACTTTTCTTTGATGGAATTGGTATCTTTGTTTAAGGTTTAAACTCCTTTTTCAACAAGTAAAAGAAGCATGTAAAAGATTATCACTAACGACATCATAAACTATCATACACGTTAATTACTGATAAGTAACTTAATCATTGTTTGATTGCAGGATCGATGGCAGGTAATAACCAAAAAGGTAAAGGGAAAGCGGTTGCTTCGACATCAGGCACTAAAAGGAGGAAGTTTTCCGAATCGGATCCACCTAGGACTGAGGAAGAAGACATTGATATAGAGGAAGAAGAAGAGTCTGGAGATGAGGAAGAATATGATGAGGATGGATTCCCCAAGTGGAGAAAAAGTAGACGTTTATCCTCATTTGCAGAAGAAATTCAACATTTACTGTATCATAAGAAGATGAGAGACATTAAAGGGGTCACTTCAATCCCTCATGATCAGAGGCAAATTAATCAAGATCATTTTGACAAATTCGGGATTACTGATTGCTTTACAAGATTGGGATGGGAAGAACACATGACTTTTAACAATGATGGGAGCGATGACATTTACATGGATGCAATTATAGAGTGGATGTCAACACTTCAAAAGAAGCCAGGCAACAACCCACCGGAGACAATAGAGTTAGTAGGAAAGGTCAATGGCAAACCCGTAACATTATCATTTGAGACCTTGAGTAGAATAGCCAACTTCGACATGGGGGCCGAAGATGATGAACCATATGAGTATCCCTCCGATGCATTACTAGCTTGTAAGAAAGCCAATGAAGACACGTGGAGAGATATGATCAGAGAACTGTTTGTTGTGCCTCAAGGCACAGATGTAGCAAGATGGCCTCTACGTCAGCAACATCTCAAACCATTACCCAAGTTACTTATGATATTTTTAAACCAGAATGTAATGCCCTAACTAGGTGATAAAGGGTCAGTCAGATTGTATGAAGTGATGATTTTGCATGCTCTTATGACGGGAACACCCGTCCTATCAGCCCGTCATCTTATCTTGTGGAATGTATGGGAAACCAGAGAAAAAGCTGATAGGAAGTCTGTTTCACATTGTCGGCTGCTCTCCAAATTGCTAAAAAGGGCTAATGTGTTGCCCCGCAGAGTGAAACCTCAGAAATTTAAGCACGTACCATTCCGCCTAGATACATTAGTAGCTATAGAATGGTTGTTTTAAGAGACTGCACGTGTTTACCGGTTGACCGACAAAAAAAGTGGGCGATGCATGGAGGTATTGAAAGAAGATGCTGAGGAAGAAGAACGAGTGGAGCCGACAACCGCGGCAGCGGAGGATGTGCCTCGCGAGGACTGGAGACCTCATCAACGTAGTGATGGGAATTGAATAGCATAAGCGCGTCCCACTAATTTTAATCGATGGACTGACTGTGAGCAAATTATGTTTGACAGGCAAATGCAGGAAATTGAAGAAAATCGGAGGAACAGGCGAACAATGATGTATACTCAAGAGCTCTACCGGAATGAAGACTTCAGATATCATGAACAGATTCGACATTATCACGACTTCCAGCAGGGTCTGCCATACACCGAGAGGCCTCACCCGACTGACTGGTGATCTCCTGATCTTGTTCCATATGCGCAAAGCCATCAGATGCCCCATTACCCTCAATCAACTCCATCAGAATGGGTGCCATATGACACTAACATGGGTCAAGCACATGGTAGTTCTACTCAAGCCGACCCATATGACATGAGGAACATCCAGCAGAGTTTGTATGAGAGCATGTTTGGTCAGCCATACCCCCGACCATCATATGATGGATGATCTTGCATTCTCTAATCACATGAGATCAGGTCCACGTGCTTTTCTCTGAACTTATGCTATTATGATGTTTAAGTTGTCACTTCTTGTCTTTAGTTGTGTTATGTGGACTGGTCGTTTTCTTCTATGTACTTGGTGGTGTAACAAACTTGTTGTTTTAGGAATGTGTTAATTTGCATTTTAGTTAATGTCGAGTCTCAGTATGCATAACACAATTATAAGGGATTTAACTTTGCACTTGGGGGAACTAAGGTCCTAATAAACTCATTCTACATTGGAGACAATGTAGTCCAAGTGTGGGGATGAGGTGTTTAAAATCTTAAAATTTAGAAAAGTTGAAAATATTTTAAAGAAAAAACAATATTTTGAAAAAAAAAAAATAATAATTGTGCATCAAACCTAATTTCTCAATGTAAATCGCTAAATATCACTTGCTTATGTATAGGTAGAGATCCCTTGGCATGGTTAGCTATAAGTGACAGGAAGGTATGCCCAATTGGTAGTTTCTATAAAATTAAGTAGGATTGCCTTGTTAAGTATAACGAACTAGACAGTTGACAACATGCATGTGTCACATCCTTAACCCATTTTCTGTGAGAACTTGAGCCTAATTGAGCATTTTCCATGATATATCTAGTGCTCTTTTCTTATTATATTTAGTGTTTACCATAATGTGCATCTATTTTAGAACTCGTGTAACTAATACATGTCGAGATCATGAACCATTACTTTGCACAAACGTGATAGAGGCATTAGGATAGCCATTTTGTTTAGACCATTTCATTTGACTCTCCTACCCTAACATTTTCACCTTAGACGCCCCTTTGAGCCCCAACGTGTCATTTGAATGAGCCACATCATTAACCCTATTAAACCTTTAGCCTTTTTAATTAAGCCGCGTGGTGAAATCCAATTTGTTACATGTCTAAGTTGTTTGAAAGAAAAAAAAATTGTAAAAAAAAAAATGGCGATGTATGAGGTTAAAATGACCAAAGTATGAAGCAACAAAAAAATAATGTGAATTCTTGTAGTGTGTTCGGGTCAATGTGATCCAAGTTATAATAGTTCTTAAATTTAGCATGTTTGAATTGGATTTCATTCACCATCTACCACGTTAGATCCTTTTGCATACCTTTAACCCTAGCCTAATAGTACAACCCGTAAAAGACCTCTTGATTTGTGTATTGTAGTGCGTTAGTTGATGGAGATGTGATTGTTATACGAGCTTATGATAATAATGTGCATTACTGGTTTGAGTGTTCCAGATATACTAGTATATAATCACTAGTCTAGAAATCAACCCGAGAGGAGTGATCATTGTGAGAGGGTGAATGCATGTGTGTTGGAAACCGAAGGTAAGTTATGCTTGGTTAGGTAATCCTAAGATTTCAAACAAGCGGCTACTTGTTGGGTTGTCAATCTTGAATAATATAAACATTAGAGCCAGGTATGCCTTGGGATCTTAACTCACACAAGTTCAAGAGATTATTGATGCATTTGAGTAATTAGTGTTAAAGTGTACAAGGGAGTTTGTTTGAGGGCAAACAAAAGGGTAAGTGTGGGGATGTGATGATTGGTTAATATGCATGCACTTAGTATAGTTAATATTGCATTTTTAATATATTTTATATATCGAACAATATTACTTTGTTGCGTGTTTGAAATGTAGGATAAATGAAGCTTAACGGACATTATTTGAGTAGGATACAAAGGATACGAAGACTACGGGCTGAAAGGTGCTGAAAATAAAGAAAACTGTGCAAGTTGCAGGGAGGCCGTAATCTACGGCCTGAGGCCGTAACTTACGGCCCTGTATCAACACCGTCTGTGAACCCCGTAAGACAGAAGGTTTGGCCGTCTGGTTGAAGGTAGGCCGTAACCTATGGTCTATAGGCCGTAAGTTACGGTCTAAGGTGATATTTTGGGGGTTGTTTCAAATTTCAAAAGCTATTTAAACCCTAACATTAGGGTTTTGAAAACATACTGACCCCCAACCCCAAGAACGAATCTTGGAGCATTTTTGAGTCATTAAAACCCTCTCTAATCATCAAGTGATCGAGGATTCGTATGCAAAAAGACAAGATTGAAGCGATTATGATGAAGATGCAAGGCTAAACCACCCGTGATCATCCCTGGGTGGACGGTTTATGATTGGATGATGCATGCGTATGTGTTTACCTAGTCAAGACATAAACTTTGATTGTTTAACAACTTTTATTCGTTTATGTGTTTTGAACGATGTGTTGATTAAAGATTCGTGTTAGTTGATTTGATTATTACTTATAAAGTTATCAGTTTTATATTGTTAACCATTGAGTAGTAATTAGGTTATCTTCATTAATTGGTAATTGCAAATAAAGTTTCTAGATTGTGGTATTAGTTAGTTTACTAGTTAATTTACATAATTGGATATCAAGTTCGCAATTACTTTTCAACATCTGTGATAAGCAAGTTATGTCTATGTAACTTCAAGATTGGGTAAAACATTAGCTATATATTCATTTACATTCCTGAAACCCGGGTGTGATCCCTTTTCATCGTAATAATTTTCAACCAAGTCCAAGTTTCGTCTTGCTTCATAAAGTGATTATTTTTATTGGTAATTTCATTTAGTTCTAATTTACAGTTTAGTGACAATAGTAAGTAAGTAAATTTTGAACCAGTTACGCGTGACACCATCCACGGAATCCTCTTGGGATCGACATCCTATTTACCCTAACTAGTTAAGGTATTTAGGAATCATAAAACAAGTAAAATTCTTTTCTTATTTGATCGGGTCTTCGACACCGATCACATTTGCCGCGATACGAAAGGGGATATTTGTAAGTTGTTCTGCAGGAAACTCTGGGCCTTTTAACGCGTCGTTATCCAACGAAGCTCCATGGATTCTCACAGTTGGTGCTAGTACAGTCGATAGAAAGGTAAGCGCGACGGTAAAACTTGGCAACGGGGCATTACTAGATGGTGAATCGTTCTACCAGCCTAAAGATTTTAAAGAAACCTTCTTGCCTCTTGTGTACCCCGGGTTAAATGGCAATAAAAATGCCATGTTTTGTACACCAAGATCCTTAAACAACACTGATGTAAAAGGAAAAGTTGCCTGAGAGGTGGTAGTGTGAGCAGAATCGCAAAAGGGCAGGTAGTAAAAGATGCAGGCGGAGCTGCTATGATTCTCACGAACGCGCAGATAGATGGCGCTAGTACGATAGCCGAAGCCCATGTAGTCCCTGTATCATATGTTAGTTACAAAGATGGACTTACAATTATAGAATACTTAAGGTCAAGTCCATCACCAGTTGCAACCATTATATTCAATGGGACTATTATAGGAGATAAATCAGCTCCTCAAGTGACCTCTTTCTCTTCAAGAGGACCTAATCTAGCAAGTCCTGGGATCCTGAAACCCGACGTTATCGGGCCAGGGGTTAGCATTCTTGCAGCACGGCCTACATCTGTTGATAAGACAACAACAATCGCCCCATTTAATGTGATTTCAGGTACATCTATGGCTTGCCCACATCTCAGTGGGATAGCGTCGTTGTTAAAAAGCGCGCATCCTGATTGGTCTCCTGCTGCTATCAAATCCGCGATCATGACAACCGCTGATGTGATCAACCTTAACAACCAACCAATTCAGGATGAACGAGAACTTCCCGCCAGCTTGTTTGCTGTAGGGGCTGGTCATGTGAACCCATCAAAAGCGAATGACCCTGGACTCGTTTACGATATCCAAGCTGACGTTTACATACCTTACTTGTGCGGATTAGGATACTCCGATGAACAAGTTACAACCATTGTCCAAAAGCAAGTCTCTTGCTCAAATATATCAAGAATCGCAGAAGCACAACTAAACTATCCTTCATTTGCAATCACAGTGAGTGGTAATGTGACACAAACATACACTAGAACCGCAACGAATGTTGGGGATGCTAATTCATCTTACACTGTGAATATTATCACACCACCAGGCATGAGTGTCACCGTGTCACCCTCTACACTTATCTTTTCGGAACTTAACCAAAAGTTGTCATATGAAGTGACATTCATCCCTATAGGATCTTTTCAAAATCAATATGTTGAAGGGACCATTGAATGGAACTCCAAAAAACACTCAGTCAGAAGTCCTATTTCCATCAAATTTGTTTGAGTGGTAACACATATATTGGTTTTATTGGATACTCAAGGGCTGCATTTACCAACTGTTTTCTATCTTAAGTTTTTAATTAACTTTGAAGTATAAGTGTAATGTTGTTTCATTAAAACCGCTATAATATTGCTCTCTTTGATTGGGTTATAATAAGATGTATACATTTCAGAAATCTACAGGTTCACAAGTCTAAATTTTTTTAATCATTCCTTACCCTAAGCTGATACATAAGAATATACATGTAACTCAATTAAGGGTGATTTAAGTTACAAGTTATTTACGTGATAAAGTTATTATAATCTAGCTAGCGCTTTTATTGTTTATTTTTTCATTGTTATTCATACTATAATTAGTTATTAATATTGAAATGTAAGGCTCGTTAACTTAAGATCTACTTTTCTCATAATTCAAGATTATTATTGTTTTTGAATTATTATTATGGAAGGGATAACATCCCAAGCACGTACAACACTAGATCATAAGAAACTATATAAACTTCGTTGGGCATATGCGCTCATATTAATAAACCCTATACTAATAATATAGCCCAATACTCTACCGTAGTCAGAGCAAAAGGAAACTAGAAGCTTAGGACCGAATAAAAAACATAAAAAGAAGAATAAGAGGAACGGGCTTCGACTATAAAAAGGAAAGTAGAAGCTTAGGACTGTTAACAAATCCATAGTTTGCTTGATATGATTATCCATCTACAATCTTCAGTGATCATGTAGACTTGCATGGGGCTCGTAAATGGCGACTCAACAAGAATGAGCTGCCAAAATAAGCGGCAAACCGAAGTTCTACAAGCTACATGACAACATGGTTGGTGGCTAGTGGACCATAGTCCTACAAGAGAGAGCGACTCAACTAAAGGTGGTCCCCTAGGACTTGCTATGAGTACTACCAAATCGAGACATAGAGTTTCTGATTCATTTGCTTTCAGGAGCTTAGCTTGTTGGTAAAGTACCTTACCATCTGGCTCCATCAGGGATAAAAGATTTAATGACCTAATTGCAAGACATTTACAATAATGTTTCATCAAATCGGGCATTTCTCCATGAGGTATTCCAGTGTTGTTTGTAAAAAATAAAAATAACCGTATGTGAATATGTATAGATTAGCTGGACACGCTTAAAATAAAGAACAAGTATTTGCTACCAAGATCAGCTGCAAGTCATGAGTGTTTTTAAAGATTGATCTTAGGTCGGGGTATGTATAGTTGAATGTTAATAAAAGTGACATACCGAAGAGGAATCTTGAACGCGCTATGGGTATTACTGGTTTCTTGTGATGTCCAATTATCAACGTACCAAGAAACCCTACACTCGTCTCAACAAACAAGTCGGATGACATCTTAATGGTTCTAGTGTGAGAACCACGACACATGTTACAAAGACTAATATCTTGATCAACTTAACACCGATCAAACCCTAATAGATTTAACCAGTACTATCGTCTAGAAAATCAACGACAAGTCAATATTGTAACGATTTTCTGAAAGAGCAAACCCTAATAGATTTGTAAAGATGTGAAAGCATCAGACCTTTAACCTTGAAAGATTTGACGCATAAAAAAAAGTTTAGGGCTTTGATACCATGATAAAAATATAAATCAAATGGAAACTTTATATATTAAACATAGACTAATGTGAATACAGATATAAACTCAATACCATCAAAGTAGCTTTAAAATAGACATACTCAACTAAATGATACAAAATACATCGATATTAACAAGCTAATGATTATCATACTATATATATACAACAAAAAGCTGTAAAGCAGATGTCAAACCTGAAATCCCAGATGTTCTTCAAAGATGGATGCAACGAGAGCGTTTGTGAGAAGAGAAAGTATCTAAATGTCAGATTTTTATACTTTTATTTTTATTTTTTTGCCTTCCTCACTTGCTCTCTTCTTTAAATTCTAATTTGGATTGTTCCACCGGTTGAAGTGTTGAACACGTATCCAATCTTCAGGAACAGCCCAAAAAAGCACATGCAGCCCATTTGCTTACTTAATTCAGCTTCCAAGTCCACTAGTGTTAAGCCCAGCAGCATAGTCCATACTCATACAACAATACAAATCCACAAATAGAAACTTATAACAATATACACAACACAATAAATAAATAAATAAATAATTAATTAAATAATTAAATATCGTTCGACAGACATCTAAATCATTTGAATTGTACATAAACTGGGGTGGGAGGGGCAACCGCCTAGAATCTAGTCTCACGAGTGGCTCAAAAATTTTAAAAAAAAATATATTTTTTAAAACAAAATGTCTACACAATTGACTCGTTACATACTTTAAATGAGTCAATTACACACTTTAAATTAAGTTATTTCTTTCGAAATATAATTTGGGTCGAACCACATAACCCGTTTAAATTAGCCTGTCACACAAACTATATTTTTTTTTCATTTGAGACCTATTTTTCTAGTTAGCCCCGGACCGCCAGACGCCTAAATTCTTAGCATCGGCATTGCACATTAAGATGAAGAATTTTAAATAAAAACTTTACCTCCATCAAAAGTATAAAGAGTTTGTTCCCGAAAGAGCCCAACAATATAGAAATTGATTATAACGAGTTCTTATAACCCGTACGTTGCAAGGGAGGTATAAACCATGCAAAATCTAACGGTGAAATGATGGCGCACACCATGCATTAAAAGGGGTGTTAACAACATACATAAATTTAATGTGATAAAATATATTTGATACGCGTTACAAACTATAAAAAAGTCACACATTACATTTTCTTACAGAATAGTATCTCAAACCCGCGCATCACGACTTTAAACCGTGAAAAAAATAACATTTTATATTATTTATATAAAAGAAGAAAGATATTTATGTAAACTTACTAGTTGCGGCTCGTTAAACAATAACAATAAACGTTTTTGATGCTTTATGTTAAAGAAGACAAAACCTACATGTAAACCATGCATAGTAAGAAACCATTTAAAAATAATATCAAAGGGTTATAAAATACATATAAGAAATATATAAAGTTAGAACGACACATATATCGAAGTCTAGAACATAGATATAAAACCGTATTATGTCTCGCATGTTACGACTTGATATTTAAAATAAAGGATAATTTAAAGTAAATAATTACAAGAAAGGTAAAAAAACACAAAAAATATAAACGAATTATAAAAAGTAGGATTTAAACCTACATTCCTCACTTAAAAGAAAAAAGCTTTAACCAATTAAGTACCCAAACTAATCTATGATTAAAGAATAATGTTCTTGGAATCGGATCGGAAAGCAAACCAGTCATCTTACTAGTCAACTGGTCGAGCTGGATTTAAGAACCGGATGCCGTCATAATTATATATATGTATATATATAAAATTCAATATAAGTATTTTATATGTATATTTTATAATTATATCTAAAACTCAACACATAATTATATATCCAACACGGTAATTCATCATTCGACCTACCCATTAAACCTATTAAAATCCAAAAAAATAAAAAAATGAAAATCCGGTTCCTGGTTCCTAGTCCAACCGTCAAACCGGCTCGAACTGACCGGTCCTTGAAGAAAAAACGAGTTGGGATTGATCGGACTAGTGGCCCCACCAAATCCTGGTCGGACTGATAGTCGGATCCAAGTCTAATAAAATTGTTAAAGAATGTGAAACAGTGAAAGAAAACGCTCATCTAATATGAGAGTTGATGGCTTTAGCCACCGACTTTAATGAATAAGTTATGACTTTAATGAATAAGTTATATATAAGGGCTGTTTGGGATTGCTTATTAAAACTACTTTTGAGTTTTGGAATTGGTGAAAGATCAAAAATGCCCCTTCAAAAGTCACCAAAAGTCAGAAATTCTGACTTTTGGTGTTCTGACTTTTGATGATTTTTGGAGATGTATTTTTTACTTTTCATCCATTTCAAAAGTCAAAAGTTGTTTTAATAAGCAATTCCAAACACCTAAATAATTTCTGAACACCACTGTTCGTTATAAAAATATGAGATTGTCCACTACACTTGCTACCTTCTCATTGATGCGGTGATGCCATCAGCACTAACCATTAGATGCTGTTGTTAATAATATATTCGTCTTTTAGTGTAGCTCTAAGTCTACGTTTGTAATCCAAAGGGTGTAAAGGTTTCATTTGTGTGAACCCCACACGATTAACCACATTATAGCAAGTTGCAAATGCCAACAATACGTCTGCTAACGACCACATATCTAGCCATAGCTAATTAGATTTTTACTGGTACGCGTCTGGCACTAAATATGTTATTTATCAACCTACGTATCTATAGGTTAAATCATTCAATGGTTGATATATGTTTTATTCATTTTCGCTTTCCTCATCCCGTCTTTTACTTTGTTATTTGTCTCGGTCCTGTTAAAAAAACATGTATTTTATGTTAATTGATTAGATATACCAGATTTTTATCTTTTTAACCATCGAATACACATTCTCTGCTCTCTGTCTACTCTACTCTTAAAATCACTATATGTATTTGTTATAACAACCTTTAGTT
This sequence comes from Flaveria sonorensis, assembly GCA_025506505.1. Lineage (NCBI taxonomy): Eukaryota > Viridiplantae > Streptophyta > Magnoliopsida > Asterales > Asteraceae > Flaveria > Flaveria sonorensis. Next base: position 50,079,336 of record CM046425.1, on the reverse strand, counting down.
GAAGAGCATGCTAATTTACCCCGGAATGTCCACCTAGGACTATATAAGAGCTATTTATCCTCTGATGAAATTAACTATAGTTCTAAAAGAAACATAAGAATAATAAGCTTGCACCACATAACAAAATAAATAAGAAAGATAATAAATTTTGATTTTTGAATGAATTAAGTTGATTCTTATATATTTTAGAATAAGAAAACTTACGTAAGTGATTCATGTGGTTTGACCAGATTACAAAGTTATTCTTAACTTTTGTGTGTGTATTATATGTTTGATCCACGACGTTAAATCCTAGTAGTTTTTTTGTACTTCACACAAACAAACAAGATTTTACTTTGGGGACCAAGCAAGCAACACAAACACAAAAATTTAGACTAGCTTTGTAATTTTTAAAAGCTGAGGATCAAACGTGTTACGAGCATACAAAAGTTTATACTAACTATACAACTCTTAATATCTAAAGAGCAATCGTGTAATTTAATCAAACCACAAGTATCATATAGGCATGCAGTTTTCTTTATAGAACATTTTCACTACATATGTCACTACTCTTCTTGAAATAAAATAGAAATAAAACAACTTGCTACTTGGCCCGATATTTCCTATTCATATCTTATTGATGATTTAGCTTTTTCAACTAGTCAAATTCGACGTGTGTTTGACTTATTGCAAATTGCAAGTAAAACCAACGAATTAAATAAAAGCCTCGTTCGACCTTTAGCAACGAGGAAGAGTCGAGTTACGAAAAACCAATTTATTTTCAGGTATCTTTTAATTAATATTAATATACATGCATGCATGAAAACAATGATCCTATCAATATTCTTCGAACGAGACGTAATTCTAAAACATTATAAACAATTCATACGGCCTCCTATAATGCTTCTTTTTTTAACATCATTCATCCACTTGCAACCCCCATGAGGGATTTAACAACCATAACTATTGTCCACACCAACTAAAACACGTAGAAAGTCTTAAAACAAAGAAAAAGAAAGTATTGTTTCTTGTATTTAACCATGAAAACGATAATGTGGTGCTTATTTTAGATTGTTTTCTCAAATTATCAGTACTTAACGCGTGTGTATGTGCACACACATATACATATGAACACACGCGTGTGTATGTGGACACACATATACATATGAACACACATAGATTTTCTTAAGTGTATGTGCACTACTTTTGGTGTATTCATTGGTGATTTTCAATATAGTTAAAAGGATTTAATTGTGAATACATTAAATGTGAAACTCTTTATACTTTCTTGTATTTATTGGTGAATACACTACATGAACATTATCATGGTAGCTTAATTAGTTTACCAATGGATATAAACTATCATTCGCATTTGGTGTATTCATTGGTGATTAAACTACTTTAGTGTATTCTATCGTGATTATACACTATATATACTTTAGTTTATTTGATAGTGATTACAGTTAGTGTATACACTAGTAAATACGAATGCACTACTTCTGGGTTCTTAAGATAGGTTCTTAATTTATAGTATTCACTACATGTGATTACTTTTGGTGTATTCGGTCGTGATTACATTCAGTGTATACACTGTGTAGATTTTCAATATAGTTAAAAGGATTTAATTGTGAATACATTAAATGTGAAACTCTTTATACTTTCTTGTATTTATTGGTGAATACACTACATGAACATTATCATGGTAGCTTAATTAGTGTATTTACCAATGGATATAAACTATCTAAGCTATGAACATAGTATTTTGTATGTACAAAGATTACACTACTTCTGTCTTCTAGTACTTCTGAGAATTTTAAGCTAGAGAATACACTATTTGACAGACCTACATAAACTAATTTTTCTACTTTAATAAAAAAATTAAATAGGGGTGTTACGTGTCAGTACCACATTCATTCTCATTAAATTTTTTACGTTTATCTCTTCTATTAAATAAATATATTAATTACTAATAATATTATTTATTCTTACATTTTAATTAATTTTTAATAAATTAAGAAAGAGATCATTTTATTATTTTTATTTCTATAGAAACAGTTTTTTTATGAAAACAATTTTTTTCTAAAAAATCTAACTATTTTTATGTAATATTTTAAAATTGGTTTTTCTAAAGTAATTTTTTTATAAAACAAAAATAATTAAAATAGGGAATTATAGTAAGGACATTTTTTAAAATGAAAATTTTTTAAAACGTTATTTTGAAACAAAATATTTAATTTATCTTTAAAAAAACAAAAAAATTTAAAGAGTTTATATTATTATTTTATTATTTATAGTTATTACTCATACGTAATTTCAATGATATCATGTCTTAGTATATCGTTTTATAATTAATAATTATTATTGTATTTAATATTTTATTTGTTCAACCCATGTAATACACGGGTTTACTAAAGCTAGTAAGTAATAATTGCTTAAAATATATTGAAAACATGCAATCATTTTTTTTCTTTAAATAGAAAATAAAATATTTTAATAAGTATAATGAAATACTAAAGTCTCCACTGTATGTGTCAATATTATATACAAATGTATGTCTTCGCATGTGTAGGTGTTAATATGTCACACCCTCAAAATCCGCGTGCGGGGTTTTACCGCGAGGCGCGTGACATACCAGGATCTCAGTCATTAGTTACCAAGAACGACTCTATATGATTAATAAACAAAACCAGAGTCAACGTTTAAAATACTGCGGAAGCGTTTTTAAAACTGGAAAACCCAAAACAAGTAATATGTAACGAGAATGCGCAAAACAAACGCGCCCCAAACACAAATGTATAAAATGGAAATAATCCCAATTTGTAAACAATGCAAATGTAGACAACTCAACAATGCTGACATGCGTGCTCCTAGGCAACTGGCAACCTTAACCTGAGAATAGCATACTAAACAAGTCAACACATGGTTGGTGAGTTCAAGAGTTTGCGTTAAAATATAAACCAATCAATAGTTTTCAGAGCATAAGTAGTGTATTGCAATAGATAGCTAGTCTATTAACATAAAAATATTAATCATAGTGATCTCGCGATTGAAGCTGACTGTGATACGTTTGTTGCCTCCCGTCACGACTTACCAGGTCGTGACGAATATGTGATAGGACAAAATTGCACCCGTTTGACCTCGAGTCGCACAGGTGGGGCTCGTCAGACCCAGTAGTACTACCCAAAATTTCCCCGCTAGTCAATATTAACAATCCGAAAGTGTGAGGACTTTCCATGGTAAACAACACTATATCAATATTATACACACTCATAAATAAAAGCGTTTGTAAACAGTATGCCATCTCCCCCAAAAGAGATTTATGTAAAAAGAGTGGGGCAAGAACTCACCTGGTATGCGCAAGAATTAACTTAGAGTTTAACTTGAAAGAAAGAAGGAAAGACAACCTTCAAAGGTCACCTAGAATACAAGAGTACATAAGTACGTGTGCACAAAAACAACACGAAACCCTAAGTGCTCTACAAACCAAGGAACTCAAGGTTTAAGAAAGACAAGACACATTTGACCCAGTTGACCCGTTGGACCCGTTGGTGACATTATAGGTGATAATTCATTAAACTAACACAACAGCATATCATACATGATCAACATACCACTTGATTACATATAGCACATCACCACCACATGTACTACCTAGATCATCATATAACTAGATATCATACAAATCATGCAAATCACAACAGGCCAAAACAGATAACAACCCAAATCAACATTCATACAACATAAACAACACATTTAGTCACCTTAGAACCCATCCATGAACACACTAGCATGATCCTAATATCCCAACATGCTCAAATCATCCAATTCAAGGATTTGCACAATTAAAGTTTCCCTTTTGGGAAAGTTCATCCCAAATTCATCAAACTCACACAACATTCATGAATACATCAATTATATACTATTTCAAGTCCATGACAACATCTAAACATGATCAACAACACCTAATCATCATGATTCATCAACTTTCATACCCAAAAGTTACTATCTTTAGTAAGGTATGAACTACAACATGCATTCTTGGATTCCTAACATTCATATCAACCATCTAGCATCTAATCATCATCACAAACACATCCATAACATTCACACATCATCCAATCACCAATTCATGCAAAATAAAGTTACTATTATTAGTAACCTATGAACAATGCACCCAAATCATGGCTTTCTTGTAAAATCGACGTTAACTAATATATATACAATACAACTAACATAATCACAACATCAAACAACCATTATTCAACATCCAATTTGATCCAAAATTGCCTCAAACTCACGGCCAAGATAACCCTATGAACAAACAACCAAAATCCAAACTTTCTTGCATAATCAACGTTAACTAGCATCAACACAACCTAACTAACATCATAACATCACCAAACGAACAAGAATTAACACCCAATTGCAGATTTTCGAACTAGGGTTCGGCCACCATGAAAAACCATCAAAAACATGCAAAAATCTAACCTTTAGATGTGTAATAGTTTGCAATTGAAGGTTCTAACTTGTTGTATGCCTTGAAATCGATCCAAATTCGAATGTGAATGCTTGTTCTTGGCTGAATTCGCGATGGTGAGGGTGAGGGGATGTAAGTCGCGGCCGAATGGGTTAGGGGATTAGGGTTTGTTTTTGATTTTGTAACTTAATTAATCATATTTACCCTTTTAACCCTTATAATTTGTATTTTATAAAGATTAGGCTTTTTGAATAGTTTTTAAATAGTTTTTAACTACTAAACACAATTATTATTAATCACAAATAACAATCATGCATAATTCCCATTTATCACAAAACACACGAAATAAATATGCACGTTTTCACGTTACGCGATAAAATTACAGTTAACATTCAAATCATATAAGCATAACTTAATAATCACATTGTTAACTTAATTATCATCAATTTAACATTACTGATTATTGTTAAGTCACCAACGTTCAACGACAACTAGTGTGTGTGCACGACACGTGTATGCAAGACTTAACGGAACAAACGGAGTTTGGTAACGGAAAATTACCGGATGTCACATTATCCCCATGTTGAAAGAATTTTCGTCCCGAAAATTGCGTTACATGGTGAGTGTTCCATCACTGGTCTACTGCATTGGCACAAGGAAATCGAAATCGTGTGAGTTTTGGATGAGTTGTCACATCATCCCCATGTTGAAAGAAATTTCGTCCCGAAATTTAATCAATACCTTCGCCGGCTGGCATCGTCCTTTCAAATAGCTGAGGATACTTAAGCTTCATTTGATCTTCACGTTCCCACGTGAATTCTGGTCCACGTCTCGAGTTCCAACGAACTTTGACGATGGGTATCTTGCTTTGCTTAAGCGTTTTCACCTCACGATCCATCACTTCGACCGGTTCCTCAATAAACGTAATTGTTCATCTACTTGAACTTCTTCCAGTGGTACGACCATCGTTTCATCCGTTAAACATTTCTTTAGATTTGAAACATGGAATACATCATGGATTCCACTCAATGAATCAGGTAAGGCTAGTCGATAAGCCACTGGACCAATTCTTTCCACTATCTCAAATGGTCCAACGTATCTCGGATTTAGCTTTCCTCGCTTACCAAACCGAACTACGCCTTTCCATGGTGAGACTTTCAATAAAACTTTGTCACCAACTTGAAATTCCAAAGGTTTTCGTCGTTTGTCAGCATAGCTTTTCTGTTTGTCTCGCGCTGCGGCCATGCGGTTTCTTATCTGAACAATCTTCTCAGTTGTCTCGTGTACTAACTCGGGACCCGTTAATTGACTATCACCAATTTCAGCCCAGCAAACTGGTGATCTACACTTTCTCCCATATAAAGCTTCAAAAGGTGCTGCCTTTATACTAGTGTGATAACTGTTGTTGTAAGAAAATTCCACCAATGGTAGGTGAACTTCCCAGTTATTCCCGAAGTCAATCACACAAGCACGTAACATGTCCTCCAAAGTCCGTATAGTACGCTCGCTTTGACCATCAGTCTGTGGATGATAAGCAGTACTCATATCCAATCGTGTACCTAAAGCTTTCTGCAATGACTGCCAGAAGTGTGATGTGAAACGAGAATCGCGATCAGAAATAATTGAGATTGGTACTCCATGCCTCGAAACGATCTCCTTCAGATAAAGTCGGGTTAACTTCTCCATCTTATCTGTTTCCTTTATCGCTAGGAAATGAGCAGATTTTGTCAATCGATCCACGATAACCCATATTGTATCGCAACCCGTAGAAGTACGAGGTAACTTAGTAATAAAATCCATTGATATTTGATCCCACTTCCACATAGGGATCTCGGGTTGTTGTAATAATCCAGATGGTTTCTGATACTCCACTTTTACCTTTGAGCAGGTCAGACACTTGCTCACATAAGTAGCTACATCTGCTTTCATGTTAGGCCACCAATAGTGCGCCTTCAAATCGTGGTACATCTTGTCAGATCCAGGATGTATAGAATACTTGGACTTGTGAGCCTCACTCATGACCAAGTCTCTCAGATTTCCGTGTAGAGGTACCCATAGTCTATCCATGAAGTAACGAATTCCATCCGCTTTTACTTCTAATTGCTTTTCCATTCCTCGTAACCCTTCTAAACTCATGTTTTCTACCTTCAGAGCTTCAGTTTGAGCATCACGGATTTGTTCAGGTAATTGCGTACTAATCGTTAGTTGCAGAGCTCGCACACATCGAGGTTTAGCAGTCTCTTTTCTACTCAACGCATCAGCAACTACATTTGCTTTCCCCGGGTGGTACTTAATAGCACAATCATAGTCGTTTAACAATTCCACCCAGCGTCTCTGTCTCATGTTCAACTCTTTTTGCTCAAAGATGTGCTGAAGACTCTTGTGATCGGTGTAGATGGTGCATTTGGTACCGTACAAGTAATGTCTCCAGATCTTTAAGGCAAACACTACCGCACCCAGTTCCAAATCATGGGTGGTATAGTTCTTCTCATGAATCTTCAACTGTCTAGAGGCGTATGCTATCACTTTATCCCGCTGCATCAGGACACATCCAAGTCCTTGAATAGACGCATCGCAGTAGACTACGAAGTCATCACTACCATCCGGTAACGCTAATATTGGTGCGCTACACAATTTATGTTTCAGCAACTGAAAAGCAGATTCCTGACGCTCACCCCATTTGTACGTCATTCCCTTGTGAGTCAAAGCTGTGAGAGGTTGTGCAATCTTAGAGAATCCTTCAATGAATCGTCGATAATATCCCGCTAATCCAAGGAATTGTCGTATCTCACTCGGTGTCTTAGGAGCAGACCAATTTTTTATCGCTTCAATCTTAGCAGGATCAACATGTATTCCCTTCTCGTTGACAATATGACCCAAGAATTGTACCTCACGTATCCAGAAATCACACTTAGAAAACTTTGCGTACAGTTTTTCCTTTCTAAGTAATTCTAAGATTAAACGTAAGTGCTTCTCATGTTCTTCCTCGGTCCTTGAGTATATCAGTATGTCATCAATAAAGACGATAGCAAACTGATCAAGATAGGGTTTGCACACGCGATTCATGAGGTCCATGAATACTGCTGGTGCATTCGTCAACCCAAATGGCATGACCAAAAATTCATAGTGACCATATCGTGTACGGAAAGCAGTCTTCGAGATGTCCTCTTCTCGAACTCTCAGCTGATGATACCCAGACCTCAGATCAATCTTGGAGTAATAGCTTGATCCTTGCAGTTGATCAAACAAATCATCGATACGAGGTAAGGGATATCTATTCTTGATAGTAACCTTGTTCAGTTCCCTATAGTCGATACACATTCTAAATGTACCATCCTTCTTCTTCACAAATAGAACTGGCGCTCCCCAGGGCGACGAACTCGGTCGGATAAACCCTTTATCCAACAGTTCTTGGAGTTGGGCGGATAATTCTTGCAGTTCGTTCGGAGCTAACCGGTATGGTGCTCTCGCAATTGGAGCGGCTCCTGGAGTCAACTCAATCTGGAATTCAACTTGACGATGAGGCGGTAATCCAGGAAGGTCTTCCGGAAACACCTCGAGAAACTCACGAACTACGGGGATATCCTCTATCTTCTTTTCCTCAGTCTGTTTATCTGTGACGAGTGCTAATATGGCTAGTCGACCCTTTCGTAACAACTTTTGTGCCTTCATAAACGAAATGATGCCTATCACCGCACCACTCCTATCACCTCTGACCGTAAGGACTTCTTCACCAAGGGGAATCCGTATGATCTTCTCGTGGCATATGACTTCCGCTTGCTTATCGGAAAGCCAATCCATGCCTACTACCACATCGAAACTTCCTAGTGTAACAGGCATGAGATCTATAGTGAATGTATGACCAGCAAGCTCTATCTTGCAGTCTCTAAGAATATGCGTTACGTGAATCTGTGTGCCGTTAGCTAACTCCACGGTGTATTTAGATTCTAAGGCTGAGGGCATATCACTTAAAAGACTACAGAACCTAGTGGACACGAAACTTCTATCGGCTCCGGTATCGAATAATACAGTAGCAAAACAACCATTAACCGAAAATTTACCAGTTACTGTTGTAGGATCGTTTAGAGCCTCACCTGAGCCAATGACGAAGGCTCTTCCTTTGGCTCCATTGTTGTTATTGCCTCCATTGTTGTTGCCATTACCATTGTTGTTGTTATTGTTATTGCCATTGTTATTATTGTTGTTGTTCCCATTGTTGTTGTTACCATTACCATTCCTCTTAAGCTGGGGACAGTTGCGTTTGTAATGGCCTTCTTTCCCGCATTCAAAACAACCCTTCGAAGTTTCTTGTGATTGTTGTGGCTTTCTCATCAGTTCACCCCGACAGTCTTTGGCTGCGTGACCAATCTTCCCGCAACGTTGACACTTGAAGTTATCACACCGACCCACATGGTGGTAGTTACACCGGTTGCACTTCGGCAGTCTTCCACCATACCCGCCGGGTCCTTGATTTGAGTGCGCCTGGTTGAAGCTTCGGTTGTTATCAAACTTCCGTTGCTGTTGCTGACTTGGCTGCTGTTGTTGAGGTTGAGATTGGCTACTGGATGACGATCCCTTGTTGCTTGAACCATCCCACTTGCGTTTCTGGTCGGGCACGCTTGCCACCGCACCCCGTTTAGGTAACCGACCTTGCTCAACTGCCTGGTCAGTCAGCCTGTGGGCTGTTCGGATAGCTTGTTGTATGGTAGTGGGGTTAGAAGCAGTTACCATACTTTGAATTTCAGGCACCAATCCCCGTATATAATGCTCCACCCTCTTGTGCATTTCATTCACCATCCCTGGGCATAAAGTGGCTAACTCATGAGTACGAGTTGTGTAGGCTTCAATTTCTGAGCCTTGCATTTTGAGTTGCCAGAACTCAATTTCCAGTTTCTGCACTTCGTTTCGGGGGCAGTATTCTTCAGTCATAATTCCCTTAAACTCATCCCAAGGTAGTTCATTGGCCATGGCTTGACCCAACATTTGTACCTGGGCATTCCACCAAGAGAGTGCTGCGCCTTCCAACGTCCCTGTGGCATACTTCACCTGATCAGCAGGCGGGCAGTTGCATTTCGCAAAAACCGACTCTGTCTTCTCAAACCACCTTACAAGCCCTACAGCCCCTTCCGTCCCGCTGTAGGTATGAGGTTTACAGTCCATGAAGGACTTGTAGGTACATGGTGGTGGTCCTGTTTTGACAATCCCAACATTAGTCAGATATCCTAGACAAATAACTAGGATAATCAGTTTAACCTCTTGCTATCATTTACCTGCTGGTTGTCCAGGTTGGGCAGCAGCCACTGCCGCCTGAACGTGTTCATTAATCAATGCCGCCAATTCCGCAGGCGTCATGTTTATGGCTCCGGCTCCACGGCCTCCGGCGCCACGTCCACGACCACGCTCACGTCCTCTTCCACGTGCGTCCATATTTCACTTTAAAATTCACAATTACAATAATGAGTAACATCCAACACATTAATCTCATCAAAGTACAGTAAACAATAAGAAATAAAGAATTTACCACAACCACAACGTTTATAACAGAAATAATAATCAAAGATAAATAAATTGTAATTGAGTCACAAAATATTCCATCAATGTCAAAATTTAAGTTTGTCAGTTGGGTGGGAAACAACCCTTCCCACATAGGTTTCAAAGAAAAGAAACACTACATAGTCTAAGTCATTTAAAAGTAGGATCAGTCCAGTATATCAGATCCATCACTGTCCTCATCCATCTCTACTGGTTCTTCTTCGGGGGCTTCCTCGGGTTCTTCTTCTGGGTCTTCCTCATCAGGGTCCACCAAAGGTGCAGGAGCTTCAGCAATCTGAAGTGCTGCTAGCTGTGCCTCTAAACCAACGAACCTATTATCAATCTCCATGTTATGGTGATCCTGTGCATCCATGCGCCCACTAAGTGCTACCACGTTGCCTGCCAGAGTATGATGTCCACCAATGGCCATCGAAAGTCGCTCCTGAAGTGTATCTACCTGGTAACGCAGCTGACGCATCTCAGATCGTATCGCAGAGTTCTCGTCAGTGAGTCCTCTAATCCGCTGTCGCTCTGTGTCCAGTGTGGCAACTAGGGCTGCAAATGCCTGCTCCAGAGGGATGCTCAAGGTAGGAAGTGTAGGCAAAGTAGAGGCGGTTGATGACCTAGTCCTAGGTCGTGTAGGTGCTACTGGTGGTACGCGTTCTCTATAAGCCATACGGTTAATGTAAGTGGGGTAGAAATCCCAGTTACGCGGAGGATCGAGCTCAGGAGGTACGAAAGGCTGATCCCAGTCTATCTCGCCGCGAGGATAAGGATGTCGAGGCCAGTTAAATCCCCTATCCGGTACGGGAGATGTAGGAGGTGATTCAGATCGTGCAGGTCTCTTGCCTAAATTCCTGGACGACGATGCCATGCTGCGAAGTACGTGTTGCGTATGCCAATGAGTATACAGTAAGGAGAGTAAGCGATAAGTAACTAACAACTGTGCGGTTATAGTCTAGTGTGTGTATGCAACCTAGTTCCCTATAACCAATGGCTCTGATACCAATCTGTCACACCCTCAAAATCCGCGTGCGGGGTTTTACCGCGAGGCGCGTGACATACCAGGATCTCAGTCATTAGTTACCAAGAACGACTCTATATGATTAATAAACAAAACCAGAGTCAACGTTTAAAATACTGCGGAAGCGTTTTTAAAACTGGAAAACCCAAAACAAGTAATATGTAACGAGAATGCGCAAAACAAACGCGCCCCAAACACAAATGTATAAAATGGAAATAATCCCAATTTGTAAACAATGCAAATGTAGACAACTCAACAATGCTGACGTGCGTGCTCCTAGGCAACTGGCAACCTTAACCTGAGAATAGCATACTAAACAAGTCAACACATGGTTGGTGAGTTCAAGAGTTTGCGTTAAAATATAAACCAATCAATAGTTTTCAGAGCATAAGTAGTGTATTGCAATAGATAGCTAGTCTATTAACATAAAAATATTAATCATAGTGATCTCGCGATTGAAGCTGACTGTGATACGTTTGTTGCCTCCCGTCACGACTTACCAGGTCGTGACGAATATGTGATAGGACAAAATTGCACCCGTTTGACCTCGAGTCGCACAGGTGGGGCTCGTCAGACCCAGTAGTACTACCCAAAATTTCCCCGCTAGTCAATATTAACAATCCGAAAGTGTGAGGACTTTCCATGGTAAACAACACTATATCAATATTATACACACTCATAAATAAAAGCGTTTGTAAACAGTATGCCATCTCCCCCAAAAGAGATTTATGTAAAAAGAGTGGGGCAAGAACTCACCTGGTATGCGCAAGAATTAACTTAGAGTTTAACTTGAAAGAAAGAAGGAAAGACAACCTTCAAAGGTCACCTAGAATACAAGAGTACATAAGTACGTGTGCACAAAAACAACACGAAACCCTAAGTGCTCTACAAACCAAGGAACTCAAGGTTTAAGAAAGACAAGACACATTTGACCCAGTTGACCCGTTGGACCCGTTGGTGACATTATAGGTGATAATTCATTAAACTAACACAACAGCATATCATACATGATCAACATACCACTTGATTACATATAGCACATCACCACCACATGTACTACCTAGATCATCATATAACTAGATATCATACAAATCATGCAAATCACAACAGGCCAAAACAGATAACAACCCAAATCAACATTCATACAACATAAACAACACATTTAGTCACCTTAGAACCCATCCATGAACACACTAGCATGATCCTAATATCCCAACATGCTCAAATCATCCAATTCAAGGATTTGCACAATTAAAGTTTCCCTTTTGGGAAAGTTCATCCCAAATTCATCAAACTCACACAACATTCATGAATACATCAATTATATACTATTTCAAGTCCATGACAACATCTAAACATGATCAACAACACCTAATCATCATGATTCATCAACTTTCATACCCAAAAGTTACTATCTTTAGTAAGGTATGAACTACAACATGCATTCTTGGATTCCTAACATTCATATCAACCAATGGCTATAAGTAACTAACAACTGTGCGGTTATAGTCTAGTGTGTGTATGCAACCTAGTTCCCTATAACCAATGGCTCTGATACCAATCTGTCACACCCTCAAAATCCGCGTGCGGGGTTTTACCGCGAGGCGCGTGACATACCAGGATCTCAGTCATTAGTTACCAAGAACGACTCTATATGATTAATAAACAAAACCAGAGTCAACGTTTAAAATACTGCGGAAGCGTTTTTAAAACTGGAAAACCCAAAACAAGTAATATGTAACGAGAATGCGCAAAACAAACGCGCCCCAAACACAAATGTATAAAATGGAAATAATCCCAATTTGTAAACAATGCAAATGTAGACAACTCAACAATGCTGACGTGCGTGCTCCTAGGCAACTGGCAACCTTAACCTGAGAATAGCATACTAAACAAGTCAACACATGGTTGGTGAGTTCAAGAGTTTGCGTTAAAATATAAACCAATCAATAGTTTTCAGAGCATAAGTAGTGTATTGCAATAGATAGCTAGTCTATTAACATAAAAATATTAATCATAGTGATCTCGCGATTGAAGCTGACTGTGATACGTTTGTTGCCTCCCGTCACGACTTACCAGGTCGTGACGAATATGTGATAGGACAAAATTGCACCCGTTTGACCTCGAGTCGCACAGGTGGGGCTCGTCAGACCCAGTAGTACTACCCAAAATTTCCCCGCTAGTCAATATTAACAATCCGAAAGTGTGAGGACTTTCCATGGTAAACAACACTATATCAATATTATACACACTCATAAATAAAAGTGTTTGTAAACAGTATGCCATCTCCCCCAAAAGAGATTTATGTAAAAAGAGTGGGGCAAGAACTCACCTGGTATGCGCAAGAATTAACTTAGAGTTTAACTTGAAAGAAAGAAGGAAAGACAACCTTCAAAGGTCACCTAGAATACAAGAGTACATAAGTACGTGTGCACAAAAACAACACGAAACCCTAAGTGCTCTACAAACCAAGGAACTCAAGGTTTAAGAAAGACAAGACACATTTGACCCAGTTGACCCGTTGGACCCGTTGGTGACATTATAGGTGATAATTCATTAAACTAACACAACAGCATATCATACATGATCAACATACCACTTGATTACATATAGCACATCACCACCACATGTACTACCTAGATCATCATATAACTAGATATCATACAAATCATGCAAATCACAACAGGCCAAAATAGATAACAACCCAAATCAACATTCATACAACATAAACAACACATTTAGTCACCTTAGAACCCATCCATGAACACACTAGCATGATCCTAATATCCCAACATGCTCAAATCATCCAATTCAAGGATTTGCATAATTAAAGTTTCCCTTTTGGGAAAGTTCATCCCAAATTCATCAAACTCACACAACATTCATGAATACATCAATTATATACTATTTCAAGTCCATGACAACATCTAAACATGATCAACAACACCTAATCATCATGATTCATCAACTTTCATACCCAAAAGTTACTATCTTTAGTAAGGTATGAACTACAACATGCATTCTTGGATTCCTAACATTCATATCAACCATCTAGCATCTAATCATCATCACAAACACATCCATAACATTCACACATCATCCAATCACCAATTCATGCAAAATAAAGTTACTATTATTAGTAACCTATGAACAATGCACCCAAATCATGGCTTTCTTGTAAAATCGACGTTAACTAATATATATACAATACAACTAACATAATCACAACATCAAACAACCATTATTCAACATCCAATTTGATCCAAAATTGCCTCAAACTCACGGCCAAGATAACCCTATGAACAAACAACCAAAATCCAAACTTTCTTGCATAATCAACGTTAACTAGCATCAACACAACCTAACTAACATCATAACATCACCAAACGAACAAGAATTAACACCCAATTGCAGATTTTCGAACTAGGGTTCGGCCACCATGAAAAACCATCAAAAACATGCAAAAATCTAACCTTTAGATGTGTAATAGTTTGCAATTGAAGGTTCTAACTTGTTGTATGCCTTGAAATCGATCCAAATTCGAATGTGAATGCTTGTTCTTGGCTGAATTCGCGATGGTGAGGGTGAGGGGATGTAAGTCGCGGCCGAATGGGTTAGGGGATTAGGGTTTGTTTTTGATTTTGTAACTTAATTAATCATATTTACCCTTTTAACCCTTATAATTTGTATTTTATAAAGATTAGGCTTTTTGAATAGTTTTTAAATAGTTTTTAACTACTAAACACAATTATTATTAATCACAAATAACAATCATGCATAATTCCCATTTATCACAAAACACACGAAATAAATATGCACGTTTTCACGTTACGCGATAAAATTACAGTTAACATTCAAATCATATAAGCATAACTTAATAATCACATTGTTAACTTAATTATCATCAATTTAACATTACTGATTATTGTTAAGTCACCAACGTTCAACGACAACTAGTGTGTGTGCACGACACGTGTATGCAAGACTTAACGGAACAAACGGAGTTTGGTAACGGAAAATTACCGGATGTCACATAATAACATACATATATGTATGCATATACATGTATGTAAATGAAAATTTTAAGACACAATTAAACGATATATTGATATGTGGGTATGTTGAAATATAATTAAAGTACATTTAGAGAAAATGTAAAAACAGAAAAAATAATGGGAAAGTAAACTTTATCTTCCAAAAAACCAATTAAATAAATAATATTCTTAAAGGTTATTTAAAAGTTTGAACTCCAATTTTGATTGCTAGTCATGAATGGGGTTGTGCTACACAAAAGTTACCATAGTCAGCATTAAAGTATTGGCTTCTTTATCGTTCATGTTTATTTTTTTCTAATCCGACACCATTTCTTGCAGAAGAACTTTGGTTTATTTCATAGAGAAGAAGGTTATGAATTTGATCTAGGTTATTTAAGAGAAATGATTCTAGGGCACTATGAAAAATAAATAAAAAAGAAGAGAAAGACAGAGAAATATTCACGAGATAAGAATGACACATTTTCAAGTAAGGCTTTGGATTACTTGAGAGAGAGCAATATATTATGGGAATAGTTAAGTAGGATTTTAGTAAATAGAATAGTAAATATTGTTATACACAAATACTATTGTTATAATAGAATAGTAAATATTGTTCTTCACGTTCTTGTAAAATATAGGTGTTCCAAAATAATCCTTCATGTGCGTGTAGCGAGAGAGAGGATAAGGATTTTATAGTACTACAAGTTCTAATGCTAACATTTATAAGATTAGTGTCTACAGTAATATATTGTATTGATCCACGTGTCATTATTTTACCGTTCGAGGTGTCAGCTTTTTTAAATTTTTATTGTTTTTTGTTTATTAAATATACGTGACATATAGAATTTTTTTCATATATATACTACTATATAATACGTCTTTTTGGAAGTGACGTAATTTTAACAAGCATATCAGTTTTGAAGCAACATGTACAAAGGAGTGCAAGACATTTAATAAGAGTAGAATAAATAATTAATTAAGATTTTAAGATATTTTAGGGGCAACATAGTAAATTTATTCATTAAACTTTATATACGTTGATATTTTTATCCTTGTCTCTTTCATGTATTTAATAAACATTATTAATACATTATTTAATAATATAATATTATTTAATTCACTTCATTAAATTTTATTTTATTTATGATACTCTAAATTTATATTTAAATTTATATCTACTAATTATATTTTTATAACTAAATACCATTAAAATTAAGTATTATTTTATTTAAATATTTAAGTATATAACTTATATATATATATCTTCATATTTATAATAATATAATACTAATATTTTTCAAGGGACATATTTTGAGTTTAGTAATTTTAATATTTATCTATATCTTTTATAATAAAGTTGAAAGGATGATAGAATTATAATTTTACATATGGATTAAGACATCCATATGAAAAGTCATGCTTAAATTTCAAATAACCATTTTATTCCATTTATATCCTTACAATAAAGTATAACATATGATGCTTATAATATAAATACTAAATCATATACACGTGGCCAAACAAAACCGTCATTTACTTTCAATGTCGTTCATTCATTACGATTGAGTACTAATCCCTGTCCCCCTTTCCCTTGTAGGTTGTTAACATGTCAATAACAATCAAGATGGTAATTTGTGGTGACAATTTCTCCATTAACTTTCTCTGGTCTATGCAAATCACCATCGAAAGCTGCATCCGATGACCATAAAACTCTAACCTACATTCATAAAACGAAACCTCTCCTAAAATCTATATAATAAATGATTTCCAACCGCAAATACCATCCATTCTTTCACTAATCTTATTGGATAATATAGTTGTCTTAAAGACTTTTGTAATATACGTAATTATTTTCTTTCATTCAAATTTTTCAATAATTATATTTTGATTTTTTAATTTACTCTATAACGCACAGAGCCGATACCGACTAAAATCGAATTCCCCAAAAAATCACGCAACAACCGTACAGTCGCAACGCGCGGGCATCTCCGTTAATAACAAATGGAATCATTTGGTGCAGTGGTAGCACACTTCTTCTTCCTCATGTTTAACGCGTGTTCAAGTCCCATCGAATACGTCTTAATTAATATTAATTAATAGTTTTTTTTGGCAAGTTTTTTTTTTAACTTTCTTTTATTACGTCAATGAAACTTAAATATTTTATTTTTTAGTTTCTTTTTTATTTCTCTTAATATATAACTAATAGTTTTTAAATCAATTATATAGTTTATCGGTTTTACGTATCTATATAACATTTTATACACGCATAACGTCAAAGATGCGTAGCCTTACCCGTGACGAATCGCGGTATGGCCTTTTAGTTATTTCTAACTGTGGGAGCCAATATGTATTTATCTAAGATTTCAATTAATTATAAAAATACAACAAACACTTTTATGTAAATGTCTTTGATCTGATAAACATAAACTTATATGTAATCATTTATTGAGAGGAGCAAAAGGAGAATTTATATAAATTTTGACTCCTATTTAGTTTTATTAGCCTTTTTAAAACTCGAATAAATTTATATAATCAATTATTTATCAGGAGAAATTAGATCATGAAATCTGGAATTTGAGTCTATTTACTTTGAGGATATACTACTACTATATCTAAAAAAGAAACAGTTTTTGAAGGATTGGTGCACCGTGTGTACATTGTGCCTCCAAATTACCTTTAACAATGTAGCGTCTAACTCAAACCTATATATTTTCTAACCCATACAATGGGTGCATCGAATCTATATGCATTACTTGTCAAAACAGATTTACCCTTGCCCTATGATTCATGTGACATGTACTAATGACCTTTACGCTTTTTAGAATTTTCATCTTGTTTCAAATAACTGGTGTGCTAGCACACAGACACACACACATATATATATATACATGTGTGTGTGTGAAATATGAGTGTTTATTTTAGTAACCGCTCTTAACTTTGTATTATTGTTCATATAAATTAACTAGAAGGCAACGTGATGTTGGGTATGTTTGATACTTATTTTTAGTAAACTCTATTATTGATGATATTTTGTTTAAATGCACATGTACACATAGGGGTGAGCAACTATCGGGAAATACCCGACTATTACCGACAACCGAACCGATAAAGTACCGATTACCGAACCGATATTACAACGCAAGGTAGGTACTCGGTACCTGTTTTTTAATAAAGTCGGGATCGGGAAAAGACATCGGTTAACCGGCATTGGACTAATCCCGAAATAATTTAAAATATAAAAAACCTAGAAAAAATAGAAATCTATCTTAATGGCGGCAGAAGGTATCTCATTCTCGATCAAAAACTCATAAACACAATTTGGATATTATTGTTGTATATTACATTGCTATATGTTAATACTAGTTTTGATACATTTCTATATGTAAAATATTTCTTTCGATAAAAAACCATTGAAGTCTTTTGGAGTGGTGTTAGGTTGACCACCCATTGATCGAACCATGCTGATTGGATTTGGTTTGAGATGTTCACTTACTAGCTTATAACCATCAAATAACATCTTCATAACATGCATGAGTAATGACGAATCATTTGCGATGTTTAGGTTGCTCATCTTTAACAGCTCACTAGTTTTATATTTGGCAATTATCTGCATTTGTTTCTAAATGATTAAAAGTTGTCATGGCATGATTTGTAAGAACTTTTGAGTTCCATGACAGACATCATATGTAAGTATGTAACATGTGAAAATAACTTTTAGTCAAACTTATGATGATCCTTCAAGGTTGTCTTCAATTTCATGGATAACATCTTCTCAAGAATGCTCAATTAGAGTTTTAATATCTTCAAATGTATTTTTATATGTTGTTGAGTTAGATCAGGAAGGTTTTTCTTATTTTTCAATATACATAGTGCAAGATCTTATGATTTTATGGGTGTATAAACATATAGACACAAAAAATAACTAAAATAGCTTATAACCATTACATACTCATTAATCGGGTATCAGGATTATACAAATACCTGAGTACCAGAATTTGTTTTTACCCAAATCCCGATTATGGTACCTATGGCACGGTCTTGGTTCTCATATTTTATAAATATCGGGTATCGGGTCGGGTCGGAAATCTCTACATGGGTCTCGGGTAACCGAGAATGATCACCCCTTGTGTACACATACACTACATGAATATGTTTAATACACTATATGCACATGTGCATCTTGTTATATTTAAAAAAAATTACTAGAGAGAAAATTAATGTAAAGGAGTGGGAAGATAGAGACAAGCCATTCTTTTTCAATCAAACTATTTTCATTGAGTCAATATATACATGTGTCACGAGGTACTTAACACAATAATGATTCTCTAATAAACGAATATATGTGTATCATTAAAATTTTATCTCAATATATCTATACACACACAACATGGTGAATAAGATACTTATGGTTAGGCCCTAAACGGATGCACGGCATATCTATACCTTTTGTCGAGTCCACACCGATATATACGAATTTGATTGCTTTTGCTTTAAAGTTTAAAGGATTATATATTAATTAGACCTCATTATTCATATGATATATAAAATAAGTTTTAGTAAAGATAAAATTGAAAAGAAACTTATATAATTCAACCCGACTGCAGTACTCCTATAAACAAAGATATAAATGAAGATGAAAAGATTTCTTAGAAACACATCTTTTTTCTAAATTTTATCCAATTAAAGAATATCTTGAGATCATTCTGTTAATTATTTGTCGGCGTTTTTTTGTTAGTTTAACCTCAATTATTGGAAAAGGTCATAGCTAGGGTTGCAAGCTTGAACAAGTGTACTTATGGAGACACTTGTCGTATCATGTTTGATGAATTGGCTTTTAGGCCTCTTGAATGGTTGCTCCTCTAATTTTTTTTACTTTGTTTAATGAAATGAAGCGTATAATAATATTATTTTTATTCATAAAAGTATAGTTAAATAAAGAAAATGCATACATCAGCAGTGGGACTCGGCTAAACATATATCCATTTGATGAGTAATTCGACAAGTGTGTCAGCAATGTGACCGGATGAAATATTTAATTATGTTATGTTTTCTTTACATAGTTTAATAAAAAATTAAATTTTAATAATTCAAACTATTTATTATTGATTAGTATTATATCATTTAGTTTTTTATGACTTTACACATGCTGCTCGTGACATGACATGTGAAATTGCATGCCACATGGTGTATCACAATTAAAATTAAAATATGAAATATAAATATATCACCTAATTTTTGCATCTATTTGTTTTCAAACTACTCAACCAACGACAAAAATATTATGTTGAATAATTTCTGAAAATAAACCTTTTATAAAAAAATAATTGAGGAATAAATTTATATTTTTTATTATAACTATGTTATATGTCACGTAATGAGTCATGCCACGTGATACGTCATAAAAAATTAATTAACTTAACGAACAATTAGATGGGGACTGTTATTAGTAACAAAATCAAAAGCTGTGATTGATACCAGTTAAATTGTTAGTTGGAATTCATGTTTACCAATAGCCAATAGTTTTGGTTATTAAAATCTAATTTTAATTCCTTTCTATAAACTGGAATTTTGAAATCGCGTGTTGCCGTGGGTCTATTAGAGGTCTGTTTTATTAATGAAATTGTGATTTGTGTGTAACAAAAGAGTCAATGTCTTAGATGAAATCATTTAAAAAACACAACGTAAAAATGTTAATAAACAAAAACAAAAATCTACGTAAACGAAACCATTAAACTGATCGTAAAATTCATAAAGAAATGAAATAATAAAATTAAAAGAATCTAACTTTTTAAAATAAAAAAAAAAAACCGTTTAGAAAAAAAGAAAACAAAACACACAAATTGAAAACGCTATAAAAGGAGGGGAGTGAGGATTGAACCCGGGTGGGTTCACTCACCCCAATGAGCGCAAACTAGTCCCTTCAAACTCTCATATGGTAAAGCTAGTGACGGTTAGGATTTACAAACCAAAATTAACTCGAATTTTAAAAAGCAATGAAATCACTAAAAGAGAGAAGTGGGATTCTAACCTGGATAGGTTACCTCATCCTGAGGTGTGTTATCCAACTCCTCCAAACACCCTTTTGGTAAACCTTGTGACAATTAAGTTTTATAAAGTAAAAAAAAATCAAACTAAACAAAGAAAAACACAAACCTATGTACTACATGATGGTACCTTGTGCTTAGCCACGTCAGTCGCCATTATAGTCACCGGCATACAACTTTAATAATTTATCCTAATAAAACAAAATAATTATTGACACATGTCGTTCTCATAATCATTTGACACTTATTATATTTTTACAATCATTTTGACAAATTATCACTATCATAACAAGTCAACATTTTAATAATAATATTAAATGCTAATAATTTTGTATATACTTTCTAAATTATTAAATAAAAAAATATTTAATAAAAAACATGTTTCTTTTTATTAATAAGCATAATTTTTTTGAAACAACATTATGAACGATGAAGTTTTTTTAATATAACTAATATTTTTTACAGAAATGACAGTGTTTAAAAATCATCTTTTTAAAAACATTTTTTTAAACAAAACATTTTTAAAATACGAAAGTTTAAAAAAATGCTGCTATTGTTTTATCACTTGAGGTAGTTAATTATACATAATTTCAAATACATATTATAGTTTTATAATTTATAAATATTGATTAGTAGCTTTCAATTTGATATTTTTATTCTACTAGTGTGATACACGGATTTCTAAACTAGTATATATAATAGTTGAAACACACGGGTTTCTAACTACTATATATAATAGTTGAAAATAAATACAACTTTAATAATATATATGACTAGTGGTGTCCATCTATGCAAGTTGCGAATGTGATGAATGTGGTGAAATAAGGCTCAGATAAATCATCACAGTTGTAGACACATCATAACGAACAAATCAATCTCACGCATTTCAGATCAATTGAAATTTGTCCACTGTTAAAGTATAAAACAAAACCCAAATGATCCTAACAACACAGGTACAATAAGGCTCAAAACCGATTTGTAGTTATGGGTGCACACCTGATCATAGCCTTTGAATGGCAAAAATAGCAAAAAGTCTTGGATGAACACATATCCGTCATCATCAACTAAACCAATCTTTGCAAGACAACCAAAACAACATAATTGAAATATAATCTTACTCAACAACATAATCTCATAGGCACAACATATCATTTCATTATACAGTCATACAATAGAGACGAAACACAATAAAATGAGCAAGTAAGGTCATCGAAACAAAAAAACCAACACCTCACTGCTCCTTTAGTTAGGTTTTAACAATTTGTAGCAATAATAATGTAGTAATGATTGGGCTAAAAACCGGCGTTCAGTTACAACTGCATACCATACGCCATTCATCATTATCAACCCATAGAAATAACATCAAAATAAAACCTCATTGAAAAACCCTAATGATATTGAAGAGGTAGAATAATGTCACCTCCACCATCACAAATGTCAACATCAAGTGTAATCGGGTAACAGAACAGCATCGACGGTGACAACCACATCCGGCAGGGCTACAATCCTCGACAAGATTCACATCTTGCACTTTCTCTCTTTAAAAAAAGAATGAAATGGGTTAAAATATCTATATTTGACTGGAGACAACTAAATATTGGTGGTTATGGGCTATGAGAGAAATCACTGTTCATTATGCATTTGTAAATTAACTATAGTGTAATCTAATAGTTGAAAATCAAAACAATATAACAAAGAAAATATGTACAACTTATTTGCAAAACAAATGAAATACATCGAATATTTACAAAATATTCCAATTATAATTATCTTTAATTTTTATGTTTTAATCGAGGTTACACACCACTAGAAAATAAGTTTCACAAAATATACCCCTTGATGTCTGAATCTGTTGGTAATTAATCATGGATAATTGACAAATCTCACGATAAACAAAAAAATTATAGAAATTAAAAGCTATAATTATATGTAACTATAATTATATGTAACATTCCACATAAACTGTACCAATATATTGTTCGCTTTGCCCTCGATGGGTTGCCCATCCAGCGACTTACGATTTTGTTTTCACCCGATGAGTTGCTCGTCCAGGCAAAACGCCTCTTAGTAGAGAAGGTTTTCACCCTTTATAAGGATGGCTTCGTTCTCTCTTCAACCGATGTAGGACTTACATCTCCGCCCTTCTTACGGAGCCCAACGTCCTCACTGGCACATCGATCCTGCCCCTGGATCTGATACCATCTGTAACAGCCCACGTAAACCGTACCAAGATATTATTCGTTTTGCCTTTGATGGGTTGTCCATCCAAGGACTCACGGTTTTGTTTTCACCGTGTAATATCCCACGTCGATTAGGCAAGGGAAAGAAAGCTTCCTTATATGGAGTTGAATACCTTTCCTATTGATATGCAAACAAATATACATGTTAATAATGCATATCTTTCCCCATCTTAAGTGTTTTTTGTTATAAATTCATCTTTATCTATACTTAATTGTGGTAACTTTGAATGAGTTGTTTCAAGAGTTCAATCTAGGTTGAAGATCAAGCATTTTAAAGGAAGATTCAATTCCACACAACCCATCTCTACTCATCTTTGGTTTGAAGATATCTAGATCTATCATGTTTTCTTCCATTGTTATGAGCTTGGTTGTGGTTTTGGTAAGCGTCATGGGTTAAACACTCTTTATCACTTAGATTAGATGAAACTTAGCATACTTGGACATTTTACCTATAACTTTTGGTGATGATTAGGTTAATACTTATTATAAGGTTTTGAACATTCTTCAATGATTGTGTATGCTTATTGAACTTGATAAAATGATGAATCTTGTGGGTGTTATAATCATATATTTTTGGAAAACCTTGTGTTTTAGAACATCTATTCATAAAATGCATACATTAGTGTGTGGTTTATGGCATTTTGACTAGGAATGATAAATGATGGTTGATTATTTAGTCAAGTTGAACAAGTGTTCATCCTTATACATATGTTTGTGAAAACCATTGTGTTTGTTATGAATATCTCCTAACATCATGCATGTGTAACCATATATAATACGCATATTTATGATTCGTGTATTCGTGTTAGGACATTCATAAATTGAAGGATTTACATAGCTATTGTTATATTACGCAAATTGAGGTGGTTACCATATGTTCGTTGTGTTAACTTTCTAAAGATTTGTGGGTTTGGTATCCTTGACGGGAGTCCTAACTATCTTTAACTTTGGTTTAATAATATTATTGGGTCTTCATGGCATAACTTTAGATGGTTATTATGTTATTCTCATTTTAGCTTTCTAACGAGTTATATAACTAGATAACCTTGATAGGAGTCTAGTTTACATCCATGTTTTATGCGTAGAGGATGATCTCACCATAGGTTCATGTATGTTGTTATTGTTTTGCTAAGCGGATGTCGAAATCTAAGTGATATCTTACTCTGATTGATTATCTTCATCTCCGTCCACTTTCTTCATTAGTTTAATTATTAGCTAAATTAGCTAATCTTATTATTCACAAATCATCTTTTATCGGCTAGATAATGACAAAGACTTAGTATCAGGAGCTGTCGTGTCCAAAAACTATACTACTATCCGATAGGTACACTTGTTTATTGTGTGTGTAGTTAGTCATAAGGTGAAAATCATTTCTTAAATTTTAAAACTTAATATTGTAAAATCTATTAGTAAAATATATATGTATCAAACACACATCACCTATCAGACGCGTTTTAAAACCATGAGAGGTGGGCACCTAAGGGCATTCCGCCACCGAAGCGGAAAATATCTAGTATGGTACTTGGCTGTTACAAATGGTATCAGAGCCAGGCCCAGGCCAATGTGCCAACGAGGAAACTGGTCTCCCAAGTGGGGAAAGATGTAACATCCCACATCGGTTGGGAAGGGGAACAGAAGCTTCATTATATGGAACTGGATAGCTTCGCTATTAGACAAGTTTTAAAACCATGAGGGGTGAGCGCCTGAGGGAATGACGTCACCAAAGTAGACAATATCTGGTATGGTACTTGGGATATTATGTTATATGTTAGTAATACCTCGTTATTTAACCACAGATCAACAATGAAAGATAGCCTAAACCACAGATCAACAATGAAAGATAGCCTAAACCAGAAAAAAATGTTCAAAGACGAATTACCTAGGAAACACCAAACCAACACTTTTAGTGAGTTTACGGGTGGGGAAAGTTTTTATACGGGACATTTATTTAGTAATCTATCAAAAAGAGTTACTGTAAATAGTAACAGACCCATGATTAATTTCAAATGAATATATTCCCATGCCTATTAACACTCTTGGTATTTTTTTGTCTTTCTAAACATGCTTATTTTTACATGTATTTAACCTTTTGTTTTGATGATAACTAAATTGTTAGAATTGTAGTCTTGAAATTAAAATGACCATACTTATCTCAAAGGAGGTCGAGAAAAAAGGTCGATATCTCAAGGTGGTCTTAGGACCTCATCTGTATAACTTGCAACTTTTTATGTGCTGGTCTAGACTTCGTTATGTGCACACATCGTGAAATGGGTTCCAACATGTATGCATGGTGTTTCATGTTTTTAGAAAAAAATGCACATTTGAAAACTTGTGGTGTATAAGAATGTATGCCATTTTTGATTTGCAAGGAACTATTGGTAGATAAATGTTGAAATTTGTGGTATTGAAAGATACTTGAATAGGTTTTCATAGTTTCATGTGTGTTCTGAATATGTGTACATCATTTGCATATCTTTATTGTAACTCTAGAAATTATCATTTGTTCACAAGTTCCTCTAGGAAATCTAAGCTAGGAAATACATCATATGTCACATGGTTTTCATATGTTCTAGATTACACTGTGGATATGTAAATTAACTAGGAACATGATAAGGCATATTTGTAAGATATAGAAATGTAGTTTAGTATAACTTCATACTTATATGCAGTTAGTTTTATGAAACGAGATGACTTTGAGATATGTTTGTGTTGCACATGTTCGGAACTTAAAGACCACAATTTGGATGTCTTAACGTGTGCGCTGAAGATTAACGGAAAAATAGAAGTATGTGCAAGTGAAGACAAAGCAGCTGAGAGTAAATGACTAAATATGAAAAGCCAGCACATGATGCTCTACCACCAGCCCATAATGCTCTGATATCAATGCATCAACCAGCGCATTACACCACCAACTTATTAAAACATGAAAATGCCTTTGAAGGGCATTAGTGTACTAATCATCATATACGTATCTTTAAATCAAAATAATTTATTATGATGTAATATGACTTATTTTAATTCAACTCTCTAACATATGATAAGGCCCATTAGCATATTATTCATTATACACATGTCATTTAACACCAAAGTGCCTTGTTTTAACCTATATAACCTTGTGATATCTAAACCAACTCACTCGCACATGGTAATACCTATTAGAGTATGTATCATCATACACATGTGATAACAACAGATAGTATTATTACCTAATGGTGACTTTATGTTACGTAAAACAACTCATTAACCCATGATAATGCTATCTTGTTAAGGTCATTAGTGTACTGATCATCATACATTTGTTTTTAACTTAAGTTATTAGTATATGACAAGACTTACTAAGGTTTATTTGTGCGTTAATCATCACACACATGGCTTTAACATCAAACAACTTGTTACGATCTAATATTAGTTTATGTAAACCAAAACAACTTATTGACACATGGCACCCATAAAAGTTCATTAGTGTACTTATTTTATGCATGTGTCCTTAATAGTTAAATGACTTGTTAGAACATAATGTTACTATGTAAATTCATACACCCTATGTTTTTATACAAAGTATTACTGACCATTTATTGGTTGAAACCATTTTCGCAAGAGATTTTCAATGATGAAATCATCACCGAAAACCTTATGTTTTATAGTGTTGACCATTTATTGGTTGAAACCATTTTCGCAAGAGATTTTCAATGAAGAAATCATCACCGAAAACCTTATGTTTTATAGTGTTAGTTGTGTATCATTAATTTTTTATACAATTATTTTATAGGCACTTTTATAAAAAGAAAACAAAACAAAATAAAGTATATTTTATGTTACTTTGAGATGATGTGGCGTTTGTTAGTTAACTTATCAAATATAACTTGATCACTTGTAACGAATTGTAATTATCTATTCTTATAAGCAATCATTTTGCATATGTGGCCTTCGTTTGCTGAACATCCACATCATGTCTTATAATTAAACCATCGCGATTATTTAGTTTCTTTTTTATTGTGTGTGTTTGTTTTGTTTTAAATGTTGGTTTATTATACGTTTTTTTATATTAAGCAAATCATTAAGACCTTATAGACAATAGAGTTTTTTTTTTTTTAATATATACTGCTATAGCATTTAAGTAAAATGACAAAAGATAAATGTGAGTTGATCTGTTAAAAAAAAAGCGAGTTGATGAAAAATGAGTGTCTTATTGGAAAATTATTAATTAGAAAGGAGAAATATAACTCAACTTCTATTTTTCTAGTTGGACGGTGAAGAAAATAAATTATATTAGTTGTTAATTGTTAATTAATTAGTATGAGCCGTTGACTTGGCTACTATCACGCTAGCAATATCCATCAAAATGTAGGAAACAATTAGCTGTTAAATTTCATTAATATCATATCTTATTTTACTATTATTTTAATATTTTAATAAAAATAATATCTTCAAATAACACTTGTTATAATTTTAGACTATCAAAATTTTTATTTTTTCGCCTAAATTATTTTCACTCATTTTATGGTAATTAGTAATTAAGGTAATAAATCATTCATATTTTATGACTTTCATTTTAGTTTTTGTTTATTCAAATAAAAAATTCAATGTTTTGTAATTCACTTCTCATTTGTAAATTAAAAGTATCATATATATATCATATCTTCTGAAACTATTTTATATATAATAAGTCATTTCAATAATTACAAATATATATAGAATTGTGATTTATATTTTTTTAATTATCTAACCCGTATAATACTCAGGTTTTCTAATGCTATTCATATTTAAAAATAAAACAACTTAAAAATGTATAATAAAGAGATTTAAGGATATATATTAATAATACTTATCTTTTTATATATTATTTTTATAACTGAAATATATTTGTTATATATAATATATAATAATTTTATTGATATATTATCTATAACATGTATTAGATTATATGTATGTATAATTTATTATATAAATATTTTTATTTCAACCCGTATATTATACGGGTATCTAACCTAGTTAGAGTATATCTGTTTTGTTTGCCAGCTAGCTTTGTATATCTCATTGCTATATTTTAATATTTTATGTTGTACGTGTTCAAATATTGTTGTTTACCTGTCTAGCATCTTAGTGTCAGGTTGTTATGGATTTGTAATTACAAGAAAGTAAATAATTAAGTTATGTCAAATAGGAATGAGCTGTTCAAAAATTAAAAAGAAAAAAGAAAAAGTAAATAATATCCCTACAAATAGGCTTCTCTATAAGAAAGACGAAATACACTTGCATCTAGTGTTTTATTGCATGTAGATATCTTTGTAAACAATAAAAAAAATATTATTCGAATGTAAACGTTTATAGTATAACTAGTAGATATAATATGTCTTTCCCTTGAAACGTTCTGTTCTCACAATTTCTTTTAAATAAAGTTATAGGATCTGGTGAAGGTTCTCCATCTTTTTTTCTATAATTTTGATTGAAACCTCAAATGTTCATACAAGAATGAAAAAGATTTATCACACGAAAAGTTATATATCGGCATCATGATTTAATGTTACCAAAAAGTTTTACCACTCCGGATATTACCACAAAATTAGGTATAATTAATGGATGAGATAATATTTGGATCAAATGCATGGGTTGCGTGGTGAGTAGACTTACACACCTATTTAATAGTGATTAAAACACATGCGTTAAGTCATAATCTCATGAAATACTTGTAAATTTATTTTAATAATAAATAAAAATAACAATTATTAAGTAGACAAAATGTTATTGAAAGTTTAGTCCAACGTATTCGGCGAAATTCATTTACACAAAAGGTGACTACAAATTAATATAATTGAAAGTATGCGGTGGAAATTTAGTCCCAACAATAAAACGACTCGAATAAGTTTTTTTCTATGACCCAATATTATACTAATATACCTTGCAGGCTCACGTGTCAGTTGACTTCTATTTCATGGCCAACGACTTCTTTAACCAGTTTTTGCTGTCGTATCTTTTTAAATATTATGATTTTCGAATATACTTATAATAATTTCTTTTTAATCAAATTAATTATGCTCGATTCAAGGGTGATGAGGAAAAAAGAAAAAGAAACAGAACAACACAATAAAATAAATCATGATGGTATTAACTAATTTATGTGTCTGAGCAATTATTCAATTATTGATAATTAAAAAACACAAGTCTTTCAATTATGCTTCTGTTAATGTTTGTGGATTTCTTGTTTATATCGAGTAGGGCTCGAATTAATATGAAATATTCAATTTGTGGTCAAAATTGATCAGTTTCGTAGTCTTGTGATTGTGCTGGGAGGTGTTGCTTTTCTAATTGGTTTGTAATTGTGTGTCTCATGTTTAGTTTCCTACTAGTCGGATTTATATTAATAAAAATTTTGCCCTTAAAAGACATATTCGTCAACTGTAATTGTAGTTAACCACTTTTTTCAAATATGGAATATAATATGTAAGCCGTTAAGTGTTTAAGGTTATGATTAGGGCTACAAAAGAATCAAACGAACATGAATAAGACCTTGTTCGTGTTCGTTCATTTATAAATAATAAACTTGTTTATGAACTGTTCACGAAGACTTACCGAACACTTACTGAACATAAGAAAACACAAATGAACACAAACAAAAGTAAACAAATACAAACAAATGTTCATAAATATAAGCAAACACAAACAAAAGTTCATGAACACAAATGAACCCAAACAATCATATATTCATTTTAGTATAAAATTTGTATTTTCATCACAAAGAAAGATTCATGAACATAAACGAATACAAAAGATAATATTATATCATAAAACTTTTAAATAAACGAACATATTATCGAACGTTCACAAGCAAAAATGAATGAACGCGGCCTCTGTTCATTTTTGTTAAACGAACGAAGTTTTCTTGTTTATGTTCGTTCATTTATTAAACGAACTTTCCGCCGAACAATTTACAAACTGTTCACTAAACGTTCGTTTCGTTTACAGCATAGCTATGATGATGCTGAAAATGAATCAAGAAAATGTTTCACCTTGACAAAGAACATCAACATGAATGGAATAAAAATTTAATATCAATACATGGTTTTTAACATAAAAACAAAAGAGAGTATTTTATTCCCGTCAATAGTAAGTTTATTTCTGACGATGCTAACTTATTCCTCTTGACAGTTATAATTCATATCAATATTAACTCTCCATCATTACTTAATATTTCATTTGTGCTAACTCAACATGAACATTATCTTCTCCTCTCGCCATTATTACTTATTTCCTACTCATAACACAAGTTTCTACTACTAGACTAACTTCCTACTAATAAGCATAGTTGATGCCAACGGATCATTGCTATTGCAATCATAAGCACAAACATTGAACTTTCTACTTGAATTTTTTAGTTAACTTTATGTTTGACTTTAAAATTATATGCCTATTATATTCAAATTATTGCAAAGCCTAGACCCTAACATGTTCAACATATTTTTAACACATTCAAACACCGTATAAACTTAGGACTAACGAGTGTCTTTGTCAACATTTGTCGTATTTGAGTTCATGACATCCTTGATGAAATGTAACCTTACATTGATATGTTTGATCATCTCATACCACTATCTTTTTCTTTGATAGATGTATTTGATAGACGTATTGTACCCAGGTTATCACATAAGACAATGATATGTTTGATATTACCAATTGATGTGTTTGATATTAAATCAAATGATTACATTAAAATCGCAAATGAAAAGGATTACAATTTGTCTCCAAAAACTCCCCTTCTTACCACTTATATATAAATTTCTTACCAATTCTAAAGTAAAAGAGACTTTATTATCCCGTCAAAATAACTACCATGAGTATTAACTTTACATCCAATGGTCGGTACTTATTCCCAATGGCGTACCAACAGTCGGTACTCATACTCAGTGGCGTACTTAGATTATGAGGTTAGGGACTGTCGCCCACCCTAAGAAAAATTTCTAGTGTTATTTATTTATGAAAATCTTGACGGTCCCCTATAAAATTTTGCAATCGTCTCTTTAAACTTTTGAAGCTGAAGAAAAAGCAAGAATGTCGTAATCACATTATGGGGTGGAACTACAATGGGGGTTATAGTCCAACGAATCATATTTTCTAACTAACGGGGGTTTGTAACCGAGTTTTTTATTAGTATTTTAACCTCAAATAATCAAGTAGTTAATAGGAATAAAAAAATTTATCGAGATAAATGTTTTTGCCAATTAAACAAGCTATTTTATATTTATTTCAATATATGAGAGATGCCGACATTGTTCTCAAAAATGTTAAACATCATCGACATTAAAAGGTTTGTGAACTATTGTTACGATGAGTATAAATACTTCAAACATATTACATATCATCACTTTTATAAGTATAATTGTTTTTAACATCACATATAACCATATTTATGAGTATAATTACTTTAAAATGATTCTTGATATATATGCAAATACAAGAGTTTGATGACCGTTTTAATAATTTTTTTCGGCAATGAACCGAATCCGACCCGATTTGATCCGAACTGGATAAAAAATTATATTATATTGCGATAGCCAAACGACCTCTAAATTTTCCTCCCCTCATGAAAAAAAAATTTTTGAGTCTACAACTGTTCATTCCTATAAAAAATTATAAATCCTGTCAGTAGTAACTCCCGCCGATATACTAACATACCGTCAACAAATACTTTCATCTTGATCGTCAGTACCTACTTCCGTGTAACCTCTTACTGATCACAAAGTGACTATCGACTACAGAAGTTTGTGTTTACTGATATTCATTAACTTTACTAGTTTGTGATTGATTTTATTAAAAAATATTCCAACAATACTAGGTGGTTCAAGACACCCCCAGTTCAATCCCCGTAGATACAGCGAAAACCCAATTGCTAGAGAATATCATCTAGACAATCAAGTTAAATAATTATTTATCAAATACTACTTTTAGGAACATACTGTTTTGATACCCATGATGATCCCGTTCACAGTGAGCGGGCCCTCAATTATTTGTCCTCGCAATAGATCGATCGCACCTCGCTAATTATCGCGTGAATAATGGAACACAATTAAAGGTTTTAAGCCAAACCTTAAAGTAACAAAATGGAAACAATTAATAATGAATTATTAAATTCAAACGGTAGCTCACACATCCATCAAATCTACTCCTAACCTACACCATAACGGCTCAAACTCTTGATCTCAAACGAAACATCACTACTAAAATTTAAATGGTTTTATCATTGAATCCAACTCATTCAATAAAATGTAGTATTTCTGCTTTGCATTGAGTTAAATTAATACAATAATATCTGTTCATTAAAACTAAACACATTTAATTCCTGTTTTAGTTAGCCATGGAATATGTAAAAATGATTCTAATTCTAAAATGGGAAAAAGAACCAAATATCAAATACATAGGAAGGCCGCTATTTGCCTACCCCCACTTAAACGAATATTCAATGCATTTAAAAGCCAAACATCCAAAGACATGCTATTAACTATCTTGATAAAGTATTATTTTAACTAGTTGATTTACTTAATTTATATGTCATATTGAAGTATTTATTATATAATAAAGATTTTTATCTATCTTGAAACAATTTACTAAGATCTATTGCTCAAGGTTTTTGTCTTGCATGTTCCGATTATTTAATCATTTAAAAAACCGGGCATATAAATTCAACTATTAAGATTGATATAAGGATATTATAATAAAAATGGTATTTACTTTAAAAAATGTTAAAACTAGTTCTGAGCTTAACAAGTATCTTCTATTTTTTTAAAAAGAAAGGACGTTTTGATTATTGTGTAAAATATGTCAATTCATTGTGTCTAATACGTCACGTTATTGTGCCAAACATAAGGTCGTTGTGTTAAACATTATTCATCATTTGTTATATGTATTCATCATTATGTTTTACATTTTAGATTATTTCGTATTATTTTTCCATTGTACATGCACATATATATGTATATATTATAAATTTGTTATCATAGCATTGTGTTTTAAAATTAAAAATGCACAATTATGTTATTTTGTTACTGTATTTCTCAAAACTAATAGTGTTTAGAATAACACAATGACAAGAAAAAACATAATGAAATATTTTATCATTTTATTTTATATCCTATATTATTTTATCTTATTTATCATTGTTTTTTAATGTATTAGGTTAATTAATTGTTATTTTATTATTGTCTTTACATATGAAAAATACATAACAGTATTATTTCACTATTTTAAAATTTATTATTTAGAAAAATACAATAGTTTTCGGAAAAACACAATAACAAACAAAAAAGGCAATTAATTGCACTGAAGACACAATGATAAGCATACATTTTATGAGCTAAAAAAAGTAAAACAAATTTTGTTGTAGTTTTCATAAAAATAAAATATTGTCGTATTAAAAGTTATGAGTGTGTAAAAATAGTGAGAAAACTTAAAAAAAGTCAACAAAAATAACTATGCTTTAAATACTTATCTAACAAATATTTTTCCTACAATCTTCTCTCAATCATTCATTAAAAAAAATTATGGTTGAGATTGTTTTTTACACTTTTTAGATTCAAAATCCTTTTGATTTAAAATCTTTAGTTGATATAATGATTTCCTTTTATTGATAATTTAATATTTATTTTTTTTGTAAAATTGTTTATATTTATTTTATTTAGAATTCGTGTTAGAAAAAATCATATCAATATATTTAGATAAAATAGAAATGTAAATAATAAAAATTAAAGCAATATTATACAAATATAGCATATTGACTTGATTTTTCGCTTCTCAAATAGAAAAATAACCTAGATAAGACAAAACGTATTATTTGCCGACCTTTACCGGAAAGAAAACTAACAAATCTTAAAAGAAAAGGAAAACAATAATATTTTATTTATAAGACGATAGCGATTCAAAATTTGGTTATTAATCATTTAATTTGATGGCTATTAGATCTTCATTACCATTTTTGTAACGTAACTTAATATTTTTTTCTACCTTTTGTTCCATCTTTCAGAAGCTAGTATTCTGCATGCTATTTCTCATTTGTACTTTTATCTATTAAGATAATATTTCTCTATTATTTTGTTATTCTCTTTTTTCACTCACAAAAAAATAGGACAGAGATGAAGACTAAATGGTGGGCTTCTAAATATAAGAAATTAGAATTTAAGTCTTCGACTCTTATTCCAATTTTAAAGAATAAGATGCAAAAGAAAAATTAGAAGAATACGTACCCTGAAATTTTCATCAAATTATAACGATGTTCATACCTCAATGGATATGCTTAAACACTATTCAAGTCTTCAAGATCGTTCTTTCATTAAATATAGACGTTTATAGTACAATTACATGGACATTGACCAAAGTTTGTCAATATTTACTCGTAGCATGAAGCTTTCCGTTTCTTATTGTTGTATATACCCTCCTTTTGTTCTATAAAGATCTTATCACATATCTATTATATCATCTCAATTGAGATTTTTATCTATAGATTATGTCTTTATTATATAATACTGAGGATAAGAATGACCAATGATGGAACACTTGTGTGTCAAACTCCAACTTTATTCATATTTGAATTTTGTGATTTTAATTGTGTTTAAGTTCAATTCTAACTGATTCAATTCTATCATCAAAGAACCAAAGAATAAAATATGAAGAATCAATCACTTAAATTGATTAGAAGTTAATCATCAACAATTGACAATTTTTTTATTAAACTGAATCGAAATGAATACGTAAAAATTAAAATGAATGAAAATACATAGTTGTTTGAAAAACCTTCTATAAGAATCGTTTATATTCTCTAGACTATTACACTTGAAAAGGCTATAAACAATTTAAAACTGATTTAAAGCTTAAAAAAACCAAAAACCTAATCATTCATGTGTGTACAAACTTTCCATCTAAACTAACTCCCACTGAAACTAAGTTCCATTAGCATATGTCTGTATCAATCGACTAGTATAGTTGATACGATAATAATTCCTACCGACCAACATAATCTTGTTGACCTTGGTTCCTACCTATCGACTGGTATCTACCCGTCCTGAATTCTAGTTAACTTATATTTAACTTTAATAATACATTCCAACAATCTCCAACTTATTATTAAGTCAAAACCTAACTTAGTCGGCAACTGTTCAACAATTTTAAAAGTGTAAGAAATTTTAGACCTTGTAACGCCTTTGTTATCATATCAGCATGCAATATTGTTAACTTTATACACCTTCACCACATTTAAATGTTAGCATCCTAGATAATTGTAACATAACACTGATATGTTCGGTTCTATCAATACGTATTTGATTGTGTGATAAATGCAATGAACTTTGGTTATCACATAAGACCAATGAATCCAGATTTTAACCTGAAGGTATGTCAGAAACCTTCTAACCTCAATTTCTTTCATTGCTTAAGTCGAAACTATATATTCGTTAGCTATAGATAAAGCAACACTATGTCATAAAATGCCCTTTTCAACTAACAACTTTTTAGAACTTGAAATGCATAATGATTAATGGACCTTCCTTATTTAAGATCTTTGGCAAAATCAATATAATTCCTCAATACGAACATTACCAAATGCCAACCTAATCCCCCTAGTACCATTCAAGTACCTCAACACTTTTTTACAACTTCCAATACAACTTCACCATATTTGACAGAAATCTACTCACAACATTAACAAGATAGCATACACACCATTAGATACATTAGATAACGAACTAAATTGTCATTTTGTGTATCCACCATATTATAAAACTTAATAACTCAATAGCCTCAATTTCCTACACATCCTTACAAGCTATTAGCACATAATCCATATGACAACTCGTAGGCAAACTCTCCTTGAATGTCTTCTCTAAATTAAACATAACTATATAATTGCTGCCCCAAAAAACCCTTAAGTGACCATATATTTATCAAACATTTTATACCTTCGCCTAGGTAAATATTTGAGACGATACGCGGATTTCTTTAACAAAAACACCTTATTTTCACGGCCCTCAACCTCATATCCATGCGGTTACTTCACATGAATTTGTTCTTAAAGGTTTTCATGTAAAATTGAAGATTTTCAATCTGTTACTCTAGCTCAAAATTATTAGTAGCAATTATAACCAACATTGGTCTAACTGATGAGTGCTTCACCACAAGTGAGAATATCTCATTGTAATTAATACATGCTATTTGTGTAAACCCCTTGGCTAAAAACCTAGTTATGAACCTTGAACCTTGAACATTCAACCCCTTGAGTTCTCTACTTTTACATATAAACACGTTTATATCCAACAAGCTTTTGATTCTTTAGGTTATCAACTAGAACCTAAGTTTCATTCTTGTATAAATTAGCTTCATTCTCATAAATACTAATTCACTTCCTTTTATTAG
Source organism: Flaveria sonorensis (assembly GCA_025506505.1). Classification (NCBI taxonomy): domain Eukaryota; kingdom Viridiplantae; phylum Streptophyta; class Magnoliopsida; order Asterales; family Asteraceae; genus Flaveria; species Flaveria sonorensis. Next base: position 50,042,614 of record CM046425.1, on the reverse strand, counting down.
TAGAACTAACAACCTCATTAAAGGTCAAAGGATTGAGAACATCTTTTTGTTTAGCAGCATTAACGACAGTTGTTGAGACGTCCTCATTTATATTAAATCTTGCAGGAGGGACAATGTGCGTTTAGGATCTAACTATAGTCAAACTATACCTAACTTTACCATGTTGGAACTTCTAGACTATTAAGAAGAAACATTTACACCACCATCCATATCTCATTCGAGCTGATAAGTTCCACCTCACTTTAAACTCCCTAATCACCATGTTGATTTATCACCAAAGTTTACAACTTTTGTTTCCGACCAAATCTTTATGTAGTGTGTCCACCTTCAAAACTACATCCTTAAAGATGACATTAGGACTTACATAATCCAATATACAAAGCCAAATCCCTTAAATTCTTAACCCCTTCAAATTCTATTAGTTTTCAACTCTTGTTGTCACGTTTTCATTGGTCATTTAATGCAGGGATAAGTGTTTGGTACTGAGTACAAATGCCGTACCGAATAATTACCGACCGAACAAAAGCCATACCAGTATGAGTACTCGATTTTTCTTGATTTCGGTATCGGTACTAGGTAGTATTAGGACCGGTAAATGCCGACAAGTACTAATTCAATACCGAGTATTGAAAAGTAGTTTTTATTTATGATTTTGATTCAATTTTGGGACATTTTCAACGTTTATATTCCAAGTTTAAGATTACGATTGTCGCTTATATAAGTTTAAAAAATTTTTTTTATGTATTTGGTATTATAAATTCTTAAATTGATATTCAAGATTAACGTAACAACTTATTTTTAGTGAAACAAAAGAAAAAACCAAAGTAGTACCAAATCGCTAAAGTACCGAAAGATAGTATCAAACAGATAGATTCAGTACGATATCTAGTACCTACTTTCTCACAATTTCGGTGTCGGTATTTTTGGTACCTGTACGCTACCGAACTCATCCTTATTTTAATGTCCATTGATAAGACGGTGGTATATGGTAGAGAACGTATGTTAACATTTTATTATTGCAATAACTTGTGTTAGTTTATCAAGACCAATCAAAATTATTATATTTTAATAACATTATTATACATATAAAACATTATGTTCTTTTATGTATATGTGTAACTAGTTGCAGGTATAAGTGTAATTACATCTATCTTAAATTTTTTACACTTGCGAATTTACACATATACATAAAGAACATAATGTCTTATATGTGTAATAATATTATTTTAACAAAATAATAATGATTTTAATTGATCTTATGAGTTAACGCGGGTTAATTACTATAATAGCTAATAGTTAACATTCGTTCCCAACCCCAATGGTATATTCACCAAACAAGTTGTTGCGGTCAACCTTAGGGCATTCTTGGCACTCTAAAGTAGATAGTAAACAACTTGCCATGTTCAACAAGTGTGTTCATTTTTTCAGCCAAACAATTCTACAAAGATGTTCCTACCATATATATAGTCACATGTCTAAAAATACCATGACTTTTACATAATTGGTTCGACTTGCAAATACAAGAAGTCTAACCTATTATCATTCATGAGTTTCTTAATATTTTTTAAGTTTGAGACCGCACTAAAGCTTTTCATTCCTCAAGCTTTATAAAAGTTTCATCTTTGTGTTTTGCACACGTATCCAAACTCTCCTAGAACGTCCAAACAGAACCATTCAAGTTTCAACATTGTTTCATTGTTGTAAATTTTTTAATAAATGTTAAAATAAAGTGATGTGAATAGAACAATAGGAAACTTGATTATTTTTTACTAATTATTCTTTTCATGTTTAATCACGATAACTATAAAGAAAAGAACTCACTAAAGAATAATTAAGTTGCATAATTGTTTTATTTAGATCATTCCATTTAATCAATTATGAAATATATCACAACAATGGCAAAATATTGAAACATGAGACTTTGTTGTATTGTTACATTTCGGAATTTTATCTATTAAAGTAATCGTACTACTACTATTACCACCACTGCAACAATAATAATAACAATAATAATAACATACTAATAGTAATAGTTAGTAGTAGTACCAACAAAGTCAAAAATAGCAGCTAGGTTAATATATCCTTATTATATCAATGAACTAACATAGAAATGGAAGGCTCTATTCTAAAGAGAGATGTTTGACAACAAACTAGAGTCCGGGTTTTAAGAGATCATGCTCACTTAATAAAGTTTAGTTTTTTACTAGCAATCAGTTCGTTTTTTTCTTTATAAATACATTAGCCAGACATAACTTAATTATACAAAAGAAGAAAATCAAGAAGAATTCTTTAACAAATATATTGATAAGATACATGTAAAACCGTGCATGGATGAGCATATACGTTAAAGATCAGTTTCTGTTACACACGATCAATCTCAACAACCTAGAAAACATAGAGATGCTGAGATACAAGAGTACTTTTGATATTTGAAAAGGTCAAAACATGTTTCAGCGAGTTGATAATGATGGAAGAACCTTACTGTAACAACTTTTACAAATTCTAGTGTATATAAAAGTATATAATAGAACCTTGTTGCTGAGTAAAAACCTAGGTTAAGTTCTATTTTAAAAAATTAAATGTAATAGGCCTTTTTTTAACTATAAAACAGGGTTTTTAGTGTTTGATTGTTGCTGAACTAGTTTTATTATAAAATCAGGCTATGTTAAGAGAAATTGAGAAAACTTTGAAACTGAATTTATGTCATTAATTTGATTAAGATATAAATATTCATGGTTTAAAATAATGTTAAAAAGGGTCTCACACAAGTATAAATCATTACTTTTTATTTATAAAAAAAAAAAAACTAGAACCATGGATCTTAACTAAATCACAAGCATAAATTTAGTTTATAAGTTTTTTCAATTTCTCTTAGTTTGCATTTGAAATATATGGTTTTTTACACTAAGAGAGTTTATTTGTTTAATCATCATCATTGAATGAAACATTAAAACTTTAAGAAGACATATCTAGAATTTTTATAGCATGCTACTATATACTTACTGTTAAAAGTTAAAAGAAGGTATAAGAACTTAAATCCTTTTTAAAGGATATGTGTGAACTATAATATAGCAATATTTGAAGGACTCAAACATGGATGTAATAGAACTAATAAATAATAGTAATAATGATAATATATTGTAAATGATTAACCACATACCCACGGCTATAAAAGCCACCTAGGTCTTGCCTAAAACTCACAGAATCTTAAGCATCTCATACGTACCCACCTTACATTATCCATCATATCTTTACCCTCCTTCACTTCTTCAAACCTTAGGCTTCAAAAACTATCCATTGTACAAAATAACAAAACATATCACAATATATAATATGACACTCCCAGTATTAGATGCGTCAAAAACTCTGCCTGATGCCTGGGACTACAAGGGCCGCCCGGCCGCCCGCGCCACCACCGGAGGGTGGATTAGTGCCGCCATGATTCTAGGTCCGGCCACCCGTCCTATCTTAATCTATTATGCATTGTTCTTATGTTAAGGTACGGATAATCTGATTTGAAGTTCATATGATCTACTTTTAGGGGTGGAGGCATGTGAAAGATTAGCCACTTTGAGTATCGCGGTGAATTTGGTGACGTATTTGACTAGAGTTATGCATTTTGGAAATGCTAGCTCCGCGAATACTGTCACCAATTTCCTTGGTACCTCTTTCATGTTATGTCTCCTTGGTGGCTTTGTTGCTGATACTTTTCTTGGCCGGTAATCGCTTAATCATTCGCTTATCATTACATACCTTATCAAACAATACAGTAACATACCATGAACATTTTTTTATAAAAACAATTCTCTTATTTTGGTTTTTGATGCTTGTAGGTATCTTACAATTGCCATATTCACAGCTGTTCAAGCAACAGTAAGTAACATATTTTGTCCATTTTTAGATAACGCAAGCAAAAAGTCAAAAATGCATCTTTTTGTAGTATCCTTAGTTGTTTCTTGTTAGTTAAAAGAATATCCTACAATAATAATATCATAAACTAATACGATTAGATTATGTCGTCCACAAGGTCCTTAACTTTAACTTTTTCTCTTTTTTGTAACAACCAACAGGGTGTGACAATCCTAGCCATCTCTACAGCGGTCCATAGCCTACAGCCACCTAAGTGCACACCCGAGAGCCACGAGTGTGTATCCGCCAGTGGGGTTCAAGTCGCGTTTCTTTACATCGCGCTCTATTTAACCGCCCTCGGGACAGGTGGACTCAAATCTAGTGTCTCGGGTCTTGGATCAGACCAATTTGATGAGACTGACAAGGAGGAAAAGACCCAAATGACAAAGTTCTTCAATTGGTTCTACTTTTTTATAAACATTGGGGCATTAGCCGCGGTTACGGTCATGGTTTATATTCAGGACAATTTGGGTAGGCGTTGGGGGTATGGGATCGTTGCGTGCGCCATTGTTACTGTGTTGGTGATCTTCTTGTCGGGTACGAAAAGGTACCGGATCAAGAAGCTCATGGGTAGCCCGTTAACCCAAATAGCCTCGGTTTTCGTGGCGGCTTGGAATAAGAGGGGTATGGAGCTTCCATCGGATCCATCATTCTTGTTCAGTGAAGATGATGTTGAAATTATTGGAGGTGATAGCAAAAAGAGCAAGCAGAAGTTGCCTCACAGCAAGCAATTTCGGTATGTTTTCTTATTTAGTGTTACTTTATTATAACTGAATTAACTGTCTAGTGTGTCTCCTTTTCATCTTTATGTTTAAATAATATTGTATAGATGGACACATAAGTGTATAAATAGACACACCCACATACACACATACCAATCATTTATCCAATATTAAATATTTATAAATAAACATTTTAAATGTAATTATTGCACATTGACTTTCGCTCCTCCGTTCAATAATCTAAATTGATGCGTATAGCTCATGTATATAGATCATATTTTCTATATATTTGTAAGTATACAAAATAAATTTATATGAAATTATAACATATAAGAACAAATTAATTTGATCATTTTTGTATACATGTATATTAATACATATACTTGTATTTAGAGAGCATAAATTTTAAGTGTGAATCATAGATCAAAAATTAAACTATATATATTCTTTTATGTTCACATAATAATTTAGTGTTATCATACGTGATGTGTATGGAAGAAGCATAAAATTTAAAGAACATGAATCATTAAAATTATTTAAACGATTTATATGTATTTTTATAATCATATAGTATATATAATAGCTTCCGGTATGTATGGATGGGAAATTTCTATAAACAGCAGTAACCTTAATTAGCTATAACAAATCTTGAAAGTGATAAAGCAGGTAAAAGAATTAATCTTTTGCCTACGAAAATGACTTGCAAAATCATGTATTTATCTATTATAAAACTAAACACTGGAAAGTTCATGAGTCACATGAATAAAAATGAGTTTGTCTTTTTAAGTACATACCGAATTTTATATGTGTCATCATAATATTATTATATTAGATGTTCTCATGATATTCTTGAATCTTGATGCTAGATATAATTTACACATTATCCACATATATGTCAACAACGGGTCCATTTCTAACTGGCCTTGGTTTTTTATTTTTAATTAGTAAATATCATAATTTAATTCCTAATGTATTGAAATTCAAAAACTTAAAAGCAATTATTTATGAACTTTAATATCTTAAAAAAATGTCCAATATTCGATTATGACAGATATGGTCCCATGTTTTGCCGATTAATACCAAATAATTGATCAAAATATACTTTGAATATTTGGCATCCAATAAGATACACGAATGATTGATCCATTGTTCTTGATTTGCCAGCCAATTAAACAAGTGGATACCATCTTTTGTCCATAACTTAAGCAACTAGAATAATAAGCCAACATTTATTTATTATTGTTTATACAATAATTATCCCTTCCCTCAAGATATTACAAACCAATTTTTGTTTTAACGTGAACTTTAAGTCTTTAATAGATATTTTAAAACATAAAAATATAGAGTTTTACTGTAAGTTAAATTCTTGAAATCTCTAAAATAATTGGCATTATAATAATCAATGGACAACAAAAGCAGTTTTGTTTGAAAACTTTTTGGGAAAATGAATATGTTTAGTTTGATTATTCAACGCCTGCAGGTGTTGTAATTTCCATGAGCATGAGGACGGTTTAAAAATTAAATAACGATATAATAATAATAATAATTAAAAAGTTTAAACAAACATAAATTTAATTTTAATTACTGTTAAAAAGACATGGATATAGAACAAAGTGCATGCATGTGTTTTGGTTGGGCTTGGTTGGGCTGATAGAAGCAAATAGACCCAAGACTCATAGATACAAGTTTTGATTCATACGCGGGTCAAGTTTCTTTTCTTCTTTCTTTTTTTTTCTTTTCTTTTTTGACATTTTTCTAATTAGAAAATAATATTGAGATTGATATCGAACAAGTTTCTCATACATGATTCTTTTAGATATTAAAATCAGTACCAGGTCAAAATATTAATATTTGGCTAATTGTTAGGTTTTCAAGATCTTAATCCATTTTCGAAGTTATTGGACATTAATCTTTAAGCCTTTATATAATATGTTTCTTATTTGACATCAATCTTATTGATAAATCTTTCTATCTTTCACAGTTTCCTTGATAAGGCAGCAATCAAAGAAGCCGAAGTATCGTACGAATCAGTGGTTAAAGTGAACAAATGGCGCATTGCAACTTTAACCGACGTCGAGGAAGTGAAAATGGTGATCAGATTGCTACCAATATGGGCTACAACAATAATGTTCTGGACTGTATATGCCCAAATGACAACATTCTCAGTGTCACAAGCCACCACAATGGATAGACACATAGGAAAATCATTTGAAATCCCAGCAGCCTCACTCACTGTTTTCTTCGTCGCCAGCATCCTCCTAACGGTCCCAATCTACGACCGCATCATAGCCCCAATCGCCAAACGGTTCCTCAAACACCCACAAGGGTTAAGCCCACTACAACAAGTGGGAGTAGGGCTAGTCCTATCCATCCTATCCATGATTGCAGCTGCCCTAACCGAGATCAAGCGGCTACACGTGGCTCGTTCACATGGGCTAGTAGACGACCCGTCTAAGGTGGTCCCACTTACAGTCTTCTGGTTGGCCCCACAGTTTTTGTTAGTAGGGTCTGGTGAAGCGTTTACTTACATGGGACAACTTAACTTCTTCTTAAAGGAGTGTCCCAAAGGGATGAAAACAATGAGCACGGGGTTGTTTTTAAGTACGCTATCACTCGGGTTCTTCTTTAGCTCTTTGTTGGTGACAATAGTGCACAAGATTACAGGAGATAAGCACCCATGGATAGCTGATAACTTGAACCAAGGGAAGCTTTACAACTTCTATTGGTTGCTTGCGGTTTTAAGTGTTTTGAACATGGGGTTGTTTCTTGTGGGAGCAAGATGGTATGTGTACAAAGAGCAAAGGCTTGCTGCAGATGGTATTGAGTTGGAAGAAGATGACTTTGTAGGACATGCATAAGTTTGAAGCTTTTTTGTTGTTTGTTTAGATTTGTCTTTTGATGAAAATTTACATGCTTTTTACTCTCCTTTAGATGTTATGACATCTTTGGTTCTGGCTTCTTGTGAAAAGAATAAGGGACAAAAATGGAAATGTAAAAAGGGAGGCCATTTTTGTTGTTTAAGTGAAAAGGGGCTTGATTAATAAATGGGTGTTTAATCCTTTTTTTTTTTTTTTTTGGTGTTTGCGGTTTGTTGGTCAATGACTGACTATCTTTTATTAACTATATTTTTTTTAAGTTTTGAACTGTTAACTTCTTTAATGAGTCTACTATCTAGAGCTCATGAATTATATGTTGACAGAGGGGAAGCAAATATAAAGGGAAGCCTATCAAAAAATTTGATGTGTTATATTGAATGTATCATAATATCAAGCTCCTTTTAATAAAGTGAATCTAAATATGGCAAATAATTCCTATAAAGAATTGATGAAGCTAAAGGGATTTGGTTGTACAACTGAGTTTGCGAAATAATCCGGGTTGTCTAGACGTTTCCATTCATTATTCATTACTTATAGGCCCGTAATTCCAGACGTAGCCAAGTTATGTCTTTTTAAGTCGGGGCCTTTTCTACAATGTTTGCATCTATGTGTCTCTTCATCTTCATAGTTAGCCATCACATGTCCCTTTTACCGCTTGTATACCGACATCTTCTTTCTATGTTTTCATATTTGCTCCCGAACAATGAATATCTTGAACCTAGTGACAATGGCTCCCGCAGCAAATACATGAATCATCATCCTAGTCCCAATCCATGATGATATTCAAATGCTTAAGATTTCACTAAGTCTACAAAAAAATTAATCTGCACAACAACTAGAATACCCAAGGTAAAAACGAATACAACTAAAAAAATTTTATATAAATTTAAACAAATAAGAACAAATTAAACAAAACCTACAAAAACCCAGAAATGGCTCCATTTTGATGACTTTTCATAGTATTATGCAAAAACTTAATTAACCTAGGTAGTTAGGGTAAGTCAGGTATCGTATTCACGAGTTACATGTGGTCAGTATTACAATTTTTTTCTTATTTTGAAAAGTAAAACCTAAAACTTAAAAAATGATTGATTGACTTAGACTAATAGTAACCTAAACTGTAATTAACTAAGAAAACAAAAAAGAACGAAAATACGAGATAAGAAAAAACAATCACATTCTGGTTTCAGAATTGGTAGCATTATGTATAACCCTAATTTATTACCTGGTTGAAAAGGCCACAAACATAACTCATTTAAGGTTTGAAAAAGTCACATATATATAACACTAATAAAACTTTGTAAGAAAGGATAATTACAAGTCAAATATCCGTCTTGTGGACTTAACGATACGAAAGACCAAACAAGAACATGCGCTAGGATGTTGTCTAAATGAAAATTAATACGTACAATATGAGATTCGAAAAACAACCATTGGTGATTGATTATGAAAAACCAAATACGGATGATTATCAATAAATTCAACAAAGATGCTTTTTTATTCAAAAAATTATTCACTAGTAAAAATAATAAAACATGTTCACCTTCTTAGCAAAGTTCATAAATCAAATTAAAAACAATTGCATAATCAAAACCTACACCTGTTTGATCACAAAAACTTTAACCAATCATAATAGCAGAGAGTTTATATGTTATCATTATATAAATTTAGAAAAACTAGAAAAGCTTCCCCTAGTGTGTAGTGTGTGTATAATCGAATACGTGTTGTGCTTTTGATCTACATGCAAAAATGGCAAAGAGTTGCTGCCCTCTCGTCGCTTTCTGGCGTGAAAAGTGTCCCCTCAATTTGTCGTCGATCTCCTTTTTTGACCAACATTTTACGTGTGCTTATGGCCCAGTTAGTTTTTGATGGATTTTTCTTCGTAGTTTGTAATGCCAATTCTCACGTGGGTTTTGCCTATGCAAAAGCAAAAGAAACTTGAGGTCTTAACCTCTTCACATTAGCTTATATTTATGGAACTACAAAGAGATTATATAATTCTTTAGTTAATATATGTAGTCTCAAATCTTTCTATATGTACATTTGAAATTTTACAAAGAAGCATTACTCTTAGTATATAAAGTTGATCCTCAACTAATGATTCACGTAAACTCAAAGTGTAATTTTATTCAATTTAATATTTTGTTTTGTTTTATGTCACAAAATTTAATTATATTTATACAAACAATTTTATTGCTTCGTCGATCTTAAGTTTAATTAAAATGTTTCATTTTCACTCATGGTATTTTGAAACATTCAAACTTTTGAATATGGATTAATTAGGTATAGATTAAGACTAAAAATATATACTTAAACATAATCAGAGTTTGTACATCATCATATCATCATATAGTTCGTGACTAAGACCTTGTACAAGTACACATCTCATACTTTCTGTAATGGAAACAAAAATCATCACGTAAACCTCAAGTATTTCAATTCAAACTAAAAATGACAGCTTTCCTATATTTTATATATGACAACTTTGTTTTGGACATGGTTTGTGGAAAGAGTCAATATCATAAAAAAATTTCAGTGGATTTGTTGAAATTGATGGTCTCGGAATTTAAAAATTCCATCATGAGACGTATTTTAACATGAGTACAACGAAGCGGGTTGAGACTGATGATATTGAAATGTAGAGGCAAACTTGTATCAAGAGTAATTATGTGGCCTTGTGTGGCCATTGGAACTCGTGGGCTCACATATATAAATATAAGGGAATGTGTTGTAAGTAGGGCTGCAAACGAACCGAACGAACACGAACAATGTCTTGTTCGTGTTCGTTCGTTAAGAAATATACTTGTTCATGAACTGTTCACGAACACTTACCGAACGAGATTCTTTGTTCGTGTTCGTTCATTAAGAAAATGAACATGTTCATGAACTGTTCACGAACACTTACCGAAAGCAAATGAACACAATCATAAGCAAACGAACACAAACAACTGTTCATGAACATGACGAACACAAAAAAAAACTCATGAATACAAACGAATACAAATGACTATAGATTTATTTTAGAATAAAATTTACATTTATATTACAAACATTACACAAAATCAATCAAAAATAAACAAGTACTTAACATAAATATGAAAAAATACTTGATGTAATAGTCATAAAAATAACTGACACAAAAATTAAGAATATAAACGAACACATTAACGAACATAAACGAACACATTGTCGAAAGTTCATGAACGGACATTAACGAACATAAACGAACACATTATCGAACGTTCACGAACATAAATGAACGAACACGGCTCGTGTTCATGTTCGTTCGTTTAACTAAACGAACGAAATTTTCTTGTTCGTGTTCGTTCATTTACTAAATGAACGAACATAAACGAACTTCCCGCCGAACGGTTCACGAACTGTTCGCTGAACGTTCAGTTCGTTTGCAGCCCTAGTTGTAAGTGTTGTTCGCTTTGATCCAAAAACGCACTTATGGGCACACATATAGAGATCAAGGCGTGTGTAATATCTAAAAGTACATAATTTGTTTGTAATATTAACAATTATAATGCAATTTGTTTGTGTTGCTAATACAACCTATGCCTGACAAAACTGAGAACTATAGGGTGTTAACGTAAAAGGATAATTAGAACTAAATTGAATTATTACGATTCAGTGTAGATTTGTATAGCCAAAAATAATCCACCAACACATAACAGGGTCAGCAAAGCCCAACAGTGTAGATTATCTACAAACAAGGATTACTAGCACTAACTTAGCATGTTATGAACAAATGTTTCTTGTTGTAATCTAAAGTAACGTATTAAGATTGATTAAAATGTAATATCCCAAAAAAAGATGTCTAGTCTTCGGTAATCAATAACGGATTGTTCATGTAAAAAGTATTTTCATTGGCACACATTTCAGTCGGTAATCACCAACTGATTTTGGGACGTGTTTATATGTGTATGTAACTTGTGTGTACAATGACTGTATGTAACATGTTTTTTTTATGTTATGTGTGATTATATGTATTTGGCTTTTTCAGGTTTTAATCTGTTTTGTTTTGATTTGGTAGGATAATAGCAACCTCCTTGCATTACAAATATGAAATAACTTTGTTTTGGTTTGTTTTGTGGAAAAGTTAGTAGGTCATTGTTTTGGAATGGGTGTTCTCAAAAATTAGAACTATCCTAATTAAGTTAATAACATTGTAGTTGAATAGAGTATATAATATTAAACTTAATATGAGACCCTGTTTTCATTTTTAATTTGGCTTAACTAATGCGTTAAATTTGTTTTAAATTAATAATTCTTGTGTAATGATCTTGTTTGTAACAAGATGGGTCACCACCACCAACAATATATGAGTTGATAATGGAATTGTTAGAAGAGTATATTTTTAAAAGACTTAATTACACGGGTGGTCCCTGTAGTTAGGCCTGATTTTACTTTTGGCTTTTAACTCTTTGAAATTACAAGGTTGGTTCAAAACTTTGCACAAATGTAACAACGATGGTCCCTGAAGCGGATGTCTGTTAATTATTGCCATTAAGTGCGTGTGAAATGTCATAAATACCCTTCACTCTTTGTTCTTCACCATTCAGACTTCCTACTACCATTAAAACCTCCACCTTCAACCACCACCACCTGCACCACCTTCAACCACCACCACCTGCACCACCTTCAACCACCACCACCTGCACCATCGCCACCACCTGTTCACCACCACCGGCAATATACAACCAACTACCACCACCACCACCTGTTCACACCCGTTTACCACCATCAGAACACCAACAATGGCCACCATAATCTTGTTTCTTCTCTCCCATGGTGCTTTAATGGACGGGTGTTGGCGTTAAACCGGTGGACCATAACCGTTGACCTTATGGTGCTTTTAATGGAAAGGTGTTGGCAGGTGGGTCGGGTGAGGGGGGACTAGAGGAGGTGCAGTGGTGCCGTGGGAGATGAGTGGGGAAGAAGAAAGTGAGTGTAGGCCCGTAGGGGGTGGAGATTAGTCGCCGGTGATGGAGAAACGGTAGATCGTCGACGGTAAGGTGGATGTTGAAAGAGATCAAGGGTATTTTAGTCATTTAAAAAAATTTAACAGTCAAAGTTAACAGACATCCGCTTCAGGGACCATCGTTGTTACGTTTGTGTAAAGTTTTGGACCAACCTTGTAATTTCAAAGAGTTTGGGAACAAAAGTGAAATCAGGCCTAACCACCGAGACCATCCGTGTAATTAAGTCTTTTTAAAACCACATTGACTGATTTAATTGTATGAAGTTATATCTCTTGATTAAATTCCTTACAAATCCATGTTTACATTTCATGATGTTCACTCTTTATGATTAGTTAGGATAATTTTTAACAAGCAGTTTAGTGTAATGAATAAAGAAACTTAATATTTCCTCATGGTCACCAACTCAAGATATCAAGTGCTCCACCTTAAAAATTAGTGCTAATTGTAAGTATGCAACACTTTAGGTCCACTTAATAGGAGTGGTTCATAACCCATTTTTTAGGTTTTTCCCTAAACGGAGGAGTACCCTCGTCCCTGTGTTGTATAGACGCTTCATATTTATACAATAACAGATTTTCAAACTTGAAACTAATCATGGTCAAAATAAACATCAATCGAAATCATATGATAGTAATGTTATAAATAACCCGCAATATGGGGCCTATGGATCATTTAAATAAGTTTCATGAAATGACATAACTAGTTCCAAATAGTATAAGGGGGTTATTTGATGGAAATACCTCATAATTATAATTAGGGTTTCCCCTTAAATGTTATAAATAAAAGAGTAGGGAGATAACCAAAACATATCAATTCTCAAGATCATCCATCGATCCCTCTAAATATTATAACGGGAACAAATCTCACGATCATGGCATCATCATCGTCATCAAAGATCTCTATACCCACAAGTAAGTTTTATCGTTTTAATGTTTAGTTTCATATTTGGGGTTGAATCAACGTGATTAGGGGTCCGTGTTTTGATTCATGTTTCAAGATATAATCAACAAGTAAATCTTGATTTATATGAACACTTGTTCTAACCGTAAACTATAAACACTAAAGTTACAGAACACACGACTCAATATGTTTCTTCAAGAAAGAAATACGTACAACAGTTATTAACATATGGACTTGAGGTTGGCATTGCATTGACAAAACTTAACCGTACCATACAACTATTTGTTTTGACAATTTTCCTAAATACATTCTTCTCTAACAAATTTATAAAACCTACAATCTAAACAAACTCCTTTAGACAGCTTTGGCCATTTCACTCTTTTTTCTTTTAATTTTATTTCTATCATCCAAATGAATACAAGAGCAGAGTCATCTAAATTAATTTGCTAATATGTCAGCTACACTATATATGAATTACAAAGACCGCGCACCTTGGGATCACAACTCCATTTGCAAATCCGAAGATAGAATGTCTCGATATCATCACAATAAGAATCTCAAAAGGGCCCCTCTGCCAAAATCAAAAGGGTCTCTGGTTGGTACTATATTCTTAAGTCTTAACATAATGGTTTGGATTATTAATCATAAGACTAGCTTATGACCAAAAGAAGATTGTTACCTTGACGAATTCAGGTTCTGACTGGGGATTTATTAACAATGTCTTCACTAAATTCGCCAAATATATTTGGGCAATCCTCCCAGTTTTGTTCTTCTCTTTTTTCCCAATACCCACCTATATATTTATAGGTGCCATTTTCGCTATCTTTTTCAAACCACTGTGGTTTCCATCCATTTTCTTGTAATTTTCTTGACTACAAGATTTTAGAGCATTGTCAAGAATTGATTAGTAAAGATACTTCCGTAACAATATCATATTGCATAAAAGGTTCCAAATTTTGAACATAATTCTATTTAAATAAACAAAGTTTGTCTGCATCTTTGCACTCAAATGAAAACTTTTTGAAACTTTGAACCTTTGATAAAATCAGATTTTCTTATATCAAAACTTTGGAAATTCAACCTTATTACAAAAATAAATAAAAAAAGCTTGAAAGTTTGACCTATATGAGAGTGCCAAAAAAAAGTTGAAGGAAGCGTGAGATGCATACCATTCTCTGTCTTGTTTCCAGTCGTAGCTTCTCCGCATTTGCCATGTCATATTCACCATTCTCCAGATGCCTTTGGTCTGGTCTAAGTCTTGAATCGGTGGGAGGAAGTTTCTCCTTAATCCGTTAGCAAACACCCACAATCAGTAACAACAATAAACTCAATCAAACACACGCACGCACACACTGATTCATTACCAAAACACATGTCATATCTACCTTCAATCCTGGTGTGAGCTCGTTTAATGCGATAGCAAACGAAGTTAAATTATATCGTGTGAGATTAACAGGTCGCATAGTCCTTTTCCACAATAAATTTTCATCAACCGCATCTTTTGTCTTGCTAGGTCCCTCTCCATTTATGTAATACATGCTATCATCCCATTTCCCGAATAATGTAGCATGTTTTTTACCACTTTTATCTTCAACAAATCCATGTACCTATTCACAATAAGCATCCAGATATTGACTTAATTAACATTATATGTCTAGAACACAAAAAAGCACAAACTTTTATAATATTTAATCACCTGGTGAGGATTTCTTTCAAGAATAGACTGTTCTTTAAACCTGAGCTTGCAAGATAATTCCCGATTACCACGAATATGCATCAATCCATGATGATCGCAATAAACCTTACCTAAAATAAGATTATAAATGCTGGTGGTAACCTGAAAACAGTACAAAAACAAATATAAAATGAAATCGAAAATTGTAAAAGAATAGATAAAGACAGGAAATTTAGTAGTTTTGTACCTTACTCCATTGGAAAACCTCACCATCATCAAATTCAAGGGTCAAAACTCCAACTGGGTCAAGTTGAATTGATCTTCCCCAAAACTTGGTTTTTATGTTGCTATCTCCCCAGAATTTCCATCCTCTACCTTCACAATGGCAAGCGATTAGGGTCGGATGGTGACTAACCTGTCATCATTATTAATAATAGATTATTACGAATGAAAAATATTGGATTTTGGTTCATAATGACTATATAAATTTGTCTTTATATGTAATTTTTGTTTCAAATTGCGGTTTGAAACTCGCAATAATCAGTTTTTAAATTTGGATGAACAGGTGTTGCTTATAACTATATGATTATTTAGGGGTCAAATAATCACTTTTGCAAAACAATCACCTATTTATGTCTGTTGTTTGGACTTTTAATCCCATTTTACAAAACATCATCCATTATTTCTCAAAAAGTTCTTTTTTGTCATTTTACCTATTGAATTTTTGAATATTCAAAACATTATAAAATGTTCAGCAGTTGGTTATCTGATTCTTAGAATTTCAAGTGGCAAAAATGCATCCAAACACTAGTTCTACATCACGTTTATGCAATATCACACAATCATATATTCAAAATGCCACCCAACACCATTAGCATTAATACAAACAAGATTAGCTTAGAACAACAAACCTTCTCTGAAAAGAAACGAAGTCCTTTTTCAGGATATTCAGCTTCATAAGTTTCACCTAATAAAGGATTGAACGGTTTACAATGCCTTCCTTCAGATGAAGCATACCCAGAAACCGCAAAGGCAGCAACATTCAATAATCTCTGGAGACTGTTTCCCTAGGACAACAACACATTACAAAAATATAAACATGCAATAATATCTAATAAATTACAAGAAATTATTAGCCACCTTTATACCTCTTTTCCATGCTGATATGCACGATCTAACAGAAAAGAATACTCAAGATCTTCAAAACATTTTTGAAGAGATGAAATTGGCTCATTAAAATAAACGGGAAGGCAGACTCTTGTTAGATCCTTTCCAACATTATCTTTAATCATTGACCATAAACTAACCCCCTTTTCTTTTTCAATTGGATCAGGAAGCTTTTTTCTTCTTTCAAATTGCAATTTCTCAGTGTTTATTTCATCCATAACATCCGATTGGTTTATGGCACCAGGAAAATGATCTTTTGTGTCAAAAAAGTATGTTTCTTCATCTTCTGAAGCGTCTTCAAGCTCTTGTTTCTCCACATCATCAGATGATTCAGTTGTACTCCATTCTGATAACATCAACATATGTTTATTAGTCACAAAAGTAGGTAATAACACAAAAAAAATGAATCACATTTTACCACTATATTCTGCACGTTTAATATTTGAAAGCTCGTGTTGTGTCAATTGATACTCGCCTTCAGGAACTCCAGAAGCTTCATTTTCAACATTAGCATCCTAATAAATTTATATAATACCAACTTAATACAAATCAAATTGCAGTTTTAACCCCAATACTTGAAGAAATTTAAAGTTACCTCTAGCTGTCTCAAGGTGTCGAGTAAATTAGAACGTTCTTCACAAAGAAGTCTAACTTGCCCTTGAATTTCTGAAAACTCTGACAGCATAATCTGCTCACAATCCTTAATTAGTACCTTACTGGTGCCTTCATCGAGTAACCGTTGCTTTAATCTTTTGGTTGATAGTGATATGTCAGAGTGTATAATTGGTGATCTATCATTTATTCTTCTTAAAGAAAACAGGTTTCTTGCAGAGGCCAAAGCTTCTATCCAAGCAACTCTTTCTTCCTTCAAACTAGTCCTTAAGTGAAGTGTTTTTGTAGCAGTAAATATATAAAACCGCCTACTATCCGATCTGCTCTCTCGAAATGATGAGATCTACATCAATAGATTAAAATTAGAACATAAATCCCAAGTTAAATTTGTTTCAAGTTAAAAAATTACTGGAGGAAAAAACAACGCTCAACATAAATTCAATCGAGAAAGATGTCCAAACACATCCTTTTGTGCAGTCAACTCAACTTTTTATCTAACCATAAACTTTTTAATCAAAAGTTATGATCTTTAAATGATGTCACCCGATAGTGACAGCCATTAACTAAATCAACTTTAAGTCATTAAGCCCAAAATAAATTCAAAATCATTTTTTCTTAATACAACTAACTCGCACATCTTCTAATTCTAATCTTAAATCTACACCTTTAGTCCACCATAAAACTCGAACCTTCTTCGACCACACAAGAAGTGACATTTTTCTACACACATTGGCATCGCTAAACCACATGCTCATTAGAATTTATGATTAAATAGTTAAAAAGAGAGTGAAATAATGCAAAAAATAATACTTTAAAGATTTTATAACATTTTGGTCAAATGAAAGAGACAGGCAGAAATAAACTCACCAAAAGACAAGATCCAAATGAAATGAGGGTAAGAAATAGAAGGACAAAGCAAAAATTAGTCCAGATTTTGATCAAATAAACACAAAAATGGGGTGCTACTGTCACATTATTTGGTAAAGAGGTAGGCCTGGTGGCTACACAGAGGCTTAAAACCCATTGGACTGGATAGCCACTTTGGCCCTTTTGACGCGACCCCCAGATCCAGTCCTTTTTCCCCATGTTGTTACACATTTCATAAATCATTATCTGTAATCACACCATTGAATCATGTATAATGTGGATTCAATTTGTGAACTGATCAATGGAAGTAGCTCGAATTTCGAGATGATTGATTCAATTTATTGCAACTAAAGGGGGAGAAATTTTCACCTGAAGATTTGGGAACAGTTTCCTAGAACAAGGGGTTTAAGTTTTAACTACAAATAAGCTAAAAAAATGTGTTTTCCCCTTTCGATTAGATTTTCAGCTTCTGAATTCATTCATTGAATTCATAGTTTGATTGATTAATTACCTTGAGATGGACAACTCCGACGGTTTTCTGAGGCTTATTCCGTCTGTTACCGCAACTATTGAGACGTGTGAGTCTCCCAGAAGACACATCGCCGATGAACCTGACGTCATCACCGGAGTTGAGGTTTTCCGGCGGGAGGATCTTAGAGTACGAAACGACGCCGTTGCGTAACACAAACCATCTGGATCTCCATCCTTTACCGTAGTTGGTCCACTTATACAACACGCCGGCGAAACCGCTGCTTCCGGTGCCGGAATCAGATCCAGACGACGGCCAACCACCGGCATTGGCATCGGATCTCATATCCGCCGCAGAACACGACCTCGACAACGCCGTCACCGGCTCCGGCGAGTTGTCTCCGATGGCCGAACTCTCGAGCGAAACGCAACACAGCGGATACATCTCCTTCACTCGCATTGTGTCAATCGAATGAATCCCCCTTCTTCAACTTCCGATCAAATCGCCATCTGGACATCAAGAATCAGTCAATCACAGCATAACAAAGTCAATCAATTGAACATAGTGTATGTAAAATTGTAAATCATACAATCATGTGATGGAGATGTGAAGAGAGAGAGATGGGGGAAATGGTGAGTAGAAATGAGGGTTTGGGGGTGATAATATAGTGATATAAATATGTATGTATGGATGCAGAGAGAGGGGTGAGTGGCAAAAGAGTCATTTAAAGGAAAGCAGCAGCATCACCATGACACCATGGGAGTAGAGTTTGGTGGAACTAAGATTACAAGAGAATGAAACTCCATTTTCTCCTGTAACCAGATGAGAGAGAACACAGAGGTACATGCAGATGCCAGATACATACGCATTCTCATTCTCTCTCTCTGTGTGTGTGTATATGCCTTAATGCCTATATCTGATTCAAATTCAATTTTAGTATTTTTTTTTTTTTATTCCATCCAAAATTATGGTTATTAGTTGAGAAATCTTATTAATTAAAAAAAGTTAAAGTTTTTTTTATTGTAATCTTAACTTTCATTTATTATCGAGATTAATCCAACTCAAAGAATATTTACAGACACTTATAACTTTAAGTTTATTTTCTTTAAATTATTCATTACTAACTGAAATTAACTCCGTTAGTTTTTTAATGATTTTAACTGTTTATGTGGCCAAAACACAAAACAAAATGTTGAAATCTACCATCGAATCTTTAATTTAAAACTTCTACATCTTACACCCGTTGTATTAATGTTAATTTGTTACACTTCTTTCTTTAAAATTGATTATCTATTAAGGATAGACTATTAAATTAATAATGTTTTCACACTCCGTTTCCTTTAGGTGTTGATATCAAGTTATTTTTCTTGTGTTTTCTATTATCATTATATAACAAAATTTTATATCAAAGTGCCTTTAGCTATTGTTCATTCTTAACATGTTAAGGGTCTGAATCTTGTAGTGAACATTAGATATATATTCTCTGGCCTAAAAACCATCACCGCCCTCTTGCCTGAAACCCCCCATCGCCTCCATTACTCAAGTTTAGAAATTTGTCACCCACAAGTTGCTTCTGGTTGTTGCCTCAATACAAAAAGTGGTTGGAGGTTAGGTTTGATTCACAAATCACGGTTAAGGGGAGATAAAATGAGATCAGATAATAATATTTGTGAACGCAGTATTCGGAAAGACTACTTCTCTGGAAAAACAAAGTCGCCGGCCTGCGAGAGGGAGGAGATAGTTGGTGAA
Source organism: Flaveria sonorensis (assembly GCA_025506505.1). NCBI lineage: Eukaryota > Viridiplantae > Streptophyta > Magnoliopsida > Asterales > Asteraceae > Flaveria > Flaveria sonorensis. Next base: position 50,022,680 of record CM046425.1, on the reverse strand, counting down.
GAATGGTTGGATTGCTCTTTCAAGTGGGCTTAATAGTATTTTTGTTTATTTATTTCAAATGGAGTGGGGTTGATGGGGGTTTTAAATTTGTATTATTATTTTTTTAATAATAAAGGTATTTTAATTATTTCATACATATTTAACATAAAAGTTAATTCGACAATTTTAAGATGATGATCATCTCTTACCATTAGGCAAATAGTTAGACTAAATATGTAAAATAGAAACTTTAGTGCTAAAACCGTAACATGAGCATCCATACAACTAGTTCTAATAGTAGATGTTATTATTTATGTTAATTTGATTTCATGGAATGTTAAAGTAAAAAAATTACATAGGCATTTATGTGTTCGACGTGTGGCCTTGAATAATACAAGTAAACTATAAGATTCAAACTTTGAAAATAAAAACATTTTATGGATTTAACTTTCAAATAAGTAAATATTTAGAATTAAACTATCATCAACCCCAAAAATTTTCTCTTAAAGTTATACAATAACCTTGTTTCTTGTGTTATTTACCAAAAGGCATATGAAAGGATGAAAATTGTTTGTTGTACTTCAAACAGATAAGACTCATATAGTTCGATACCAATGATCATCAATCTAAATGGTTGATTTGATGTACCAAAACATGTAAAAATTAAAAGGCCTTAGATTCCAGTCTTGTTTAAAGTAAAAATGCTTTGAGTTGAGTTTAGAGGTTTATCCAGTAGTGGATTTTCTTTTGAGGGGGTTTAAGGTGCAGTCTCGGCTGATAAACTAATAGGTATGCCCGATCAAAATAATATATATCCTTGATCAGGGCTGTACATTTGCCTTTAAAAATAATCCATATGATTTGATAAACAAATGAAAAAAAATATTAATCACTTGTTAATTTATTATTGATCGGTTTATAATGTTACTAGTTTTAGTAAACCCGTATATTACACGGGTTGAATAAATAAAATATTAATATAATAAAAATTAATAATTATAAAATGATATTCTAAGATATGATATGACTGAAATTACATATGACAAATGACTATAAATAATAAAACAGTGATATCGACTTTTTAAAATTTTGTTTTTATTTTTTTTTAAATAAATATTTTGTTCTAAAACAAACCGTATAAAAATGTTATTTTTAAAAAATTTCTTATTATAACTCCCAAATTTGATTATTTTTTGTTTCTAAAAAATTAACTTTTTAAAAATACCAATTATAAAATATTTCGTATTTTTTAAAAAAGTTTTATGCTTTAGAAAAATTTATTATTTTATAAAAAATTATTTATTTAGAAATAACATTAATGAATAGATTTCTTTCTTAATTTATTAAATCTAAAAAAGTAATAAATAATATTATTAATAATTAAGGTAATTTTTTAATATGAGAGAGAGGCGGAAAAATTTTGGTGAGAATGATTATGGTGCTGACACGTATCATCTCAAATTACTCTTATATTAAAGTATGAAGATGAAAATGAAGATTGTTATATATGCAGTATCTACCTCTTATAATTGTGAGCGAGGAAACTTTTTTGCATAATAAATGGTTGATATAAAAAGTGTCAATTCGACAAGATGAATCCATTATCAATTCACCTCGGTCAAAAATGGCATGTACCAAGTATTATGTCATGTTTTTGTATGCTTTTATGTAAAAAGATGTCAAAAACATCTCATTCACCCATTTGTCTTGGTTATGAGTCATACATGATGCTCAACAGCTAAGTGATGGAAACATTCAATCAATAAGAAATTGTGGATGACTTAACTACATGAGGGCTTTGTTATAAATCATAGAATTCATTTATGATAGATTACTATTTTGATTCATGCATGATACTTGATTGTTTTGTTTTGTCTCTTGATGGAGAATTGATAGAAGCATAATTATTAAATAGATTTACGATCATGGCGGTGAAAGAAGAAACTTCATTAATGATATATCCAAGGAGGCTCATTATTCTCACGGTAATCCTAACTTAGATGAGTTGTTGAACGTGAAAGCTTACTTAACAATTATATGAGATAGGAAGATGTAGTAAGAGAAATAAAAAAAATACATACGTAGGCAAGTAGCAGTGTATTAAACAAACATATATGCTCTAACACCATAAAATTTAGTAGAATATTTTACTAATGAATAAATAAAACATTTTAGGGTGAATTAAGTATTTAAATTTACTATATTAATATTATCATCCAAGTCTTAAAAACTACTTCAGTATTTAAATTTCCCTATAACACTTTATAAAATATGATAGTTTATAAAATTATAAATTTGTTGCTGTATCATGCTTATTATAATTAGCTTTTGGACGTTTCATTTTTATCTATCTTTTAATATTCAAAACGGAGTCGCAACAACCTCATATATAGTCATCGTCACAATACGCGGCCACAACCACCTCATATGTTTTTGTGTATCATGTAGTAATTTTCTAATGCAAAACGTTATTCCCGTAGTTGTTTTTTTTATATCTATTGTATAGTTTAAAGCAAATATCCTTCTTTAAAAATGGCTAACAAGATAAAGCCATTTAAAAAAAAAGAACTTTAGTAGGTAAAAGATAGAAAGATAAAACCATTTCTTATAAATGTTATTTTACTAAAATTACAACAGATGTACAAGACCGTTTTTAAATTTTAGATAAATAAACATTTTTAAATAATTGATTTTTTTACAGACAACAAAAATATTAATACTAAAAGGTACTAGCAGGAAGCTAGACCAAGTTACATTCGTCAATACAATAGATTAAAACAATTATCTAGCCTTTATATCACATAAAATCAAAGGCACGCCACTGCTCCCATGAAATTTTACATTCTTTCATCTGGTTTCACCCACAAAAAGCTCATGGACTGCACATCTTCATAAATCCTCTCCAACGATAATGTTTTTTTAGAGTTAATTTTGGTTTTCGTCCCTAAGTTTTGTAAATTATATTCACTTAAGTACCAACGTTTATTTGTCTCCATTATTGGCCTGAGTTTTGCAAATTGTTTCTATTTTCATCCTTTTGACTAAGAATGTTAATATTTTCTGTTAATTGAATGTTAAATGAGTGTTAAATGACCAAAATACTCTTTTGATTAAATGTGTCATTTCTCTCTCCTCTCATCTTCTACCCCATGTTTCAACTCCTCTTTACATTCCACTTAAACCCTAGAGAGAACCAATGTGTACTAACAAAAACTTAAGATTTCACACATTTACAAATCATTATCATCTTCAACAAATCACTCTTATCAGATACATCGATTAGCCTACATGGATTCTCAGATCTAAGGTGCATTAAACCTCATCATCTTCTTCACAACATCCATTAATGCCAACTAATTGCAGCAAAGAATCCCCATATCAAACTCAACACAGATCTTCAGTTTCCGTGGATCTAGGTTTTTGCGACGGTTTTAATTGCAGACTCAACCCAAATCTTCATCATCATATTCTTACTCAAACCATATGGATCTAGGTTTTTGCGACGGTTTCAATTGCAGACAATGGTGGCAGTGGCGGTGGTGGTGTGTGCCGGCAGTGTTGTGTGGTAAGTGGTGTGAGCTGCGGCGGTGTGGTGCTAGCGGTGGTGTGAGGTGCGGTGGTGTGTGGTGGCGGTGGTGTGTGGTGACTGGTGCGGTGGTGTGAGGTGTTGTGGTGTGTGGTGGCGGTGGTGTGCGGTGGTGTGTGGTGGCGGTGGTGTGTGGTGGCGGTGGTGTGTGGTGGCGGTGGTGTGTGGTGGTGGTGTGTGGTGTGGTGTGTGGTGGCGATGATGTGTGTGGTGTGTGGTGGCAGTGGAGAAGGAGTTGAAAAGTGAGATTGTGATATTTTTATAGCCCTTAGGGGTATTTTGATCTTCTTTTAAAATCTAACAGAAAATGTTAACACCGTTTGTCAAAAGAACAAAAATGGAAACAATTTGCAAAACTCAGGCAAAAAATAGAGACAAAATAAACGTTGATACTCAAATAAAGACAATTTACAAAACTAAGAGACGAAAACCGAGATTAACTTTTTTTTTATTAAAGGAAGCATCATTCCTGGATTTCAATAAGCACCAAAGAGCTGTCAAAATAATAGATTGTATCATTTTTCTTTTCTTCTTCGAATACAAGGTGTATTTGTGAAGTTGCCGCAACTCTCTGATGTCAAACACATAGAAATGAGTGATGCGACGTCAATTTCCGATGAGATCTCAAAGAGATTGCGCCAATCTACAGCCTGTCATCAAGTGAATCGTTGTTTCAATATATTCACCAAAACACAATTACTTATATCCTTATATTAACTTCTCTTTCTAAGAGTTTAACTTCAATTGACTTTTATTGGAAAATAATTGAATTAAACTAAGTAATGTATAAAGATATACTTAGATTCCATCAATTTAAATCTTCAAGGAGTGGTCCTTAATTTCCCTTGTTTCCTCACACTTCTCAGTTCTCACATTAGAATTATTGATCTCTAACAACTCAATTTCTGCAAAAAATTGTTCGAAACACTCTCCCATACTTCTCAAACTCCTCAAACCATTTTTCAAATAAATTAAGTTATTAAATTTATAACATTTATTATTTCAATTTAAAAAATATAATTAATTATTATAATCACTAAATTATTATAAATTTTGAAAAAAAAAGCTAAAACTTCCATTTTTTGAAAACGAAATACGAGACAACATCTCATTAACTAAAAAAATTCAACTAGTGGTCTAAATATTCGATAAAGATCCTCTAAAACATTGTCGTGGATTTTACATGATCGTATATGTAAATGATGTCTTCAACCACATCTTCATCATTTGGAAGATCCTCTACATGTTCAGGATATATTGTGGCACCCTCATTTTTCATAATCATGTTATGTAGGAAAATGCATGAGGATATTATCTTTTTTATTTTGAAAATATGCAATACTCTTGTGGTATAATGAATTATATGTCATTGACCTTTTAGGAAGCTCATTCCAAGTCCATTCGTTCCAAATTTTGTGAGTCCTTAAACTGTACTCATTCATCGTCATGTGGCTAAATAAACATTTTGGCCATAGTTGCCCACTACGGTATATCCCATTTGTAAGATAACATATAGATTTATATTTGACTCTGTTTTCCATAAATAGACACCTTATGAATGGTTCCATGCATAACATTGGTGAACCATGGCAAATTGCAGGAGGCATGTGTGGTCGTTCTTGCATCTAACGAATCTATAAAACATATGTCAACCCATAAATCCTGAGGCATCAACGCTTCGAGCATGATCGTCAAGTGCTTGTGATCACCCCCCTGTATATTGCCCTAGCCATTCAGTTAGGCAATTCTTTCAAGTCCAGTGCATACAATCTATACCCCCCCAGCATCTCCCTAAAGCCATACCTTCCCTGCTTGGTACACATGAAAGACGCATACCATTGTAAGTAGGTCTATAGAGAAATTCTTTTCTGGTACAAATTAATGACACCATCATAAGTAATGCAAGCTTTCACATGAAGTTCTCTTAAATATTTGCTGGTAACATGATGTACGTGAGGAGCATTCTTGTATGCTAGTTGTCATATAGCTTACGCACTTTTTGTAGCACTATAAAACCCCTCTTCCTCTTGTGTCATAACTCATTTAAAGATGCTTGAAATTCATCTCCAAATCACAAGCAATTTGTAGAAATACATCATTTTTCATTTGAAATTCAAAATTACGTCTACTCGTTTCAAAATCTTGTTCCCTGAAACTTGATGACCCATATAGAGAGGGTGGAAGCTAAAATAAATCCATGAAAATATATTTAGTGTGGTATAGAAGTATCAAGAGAATGTGATATGTTTATGTGAACAATAATTAAGGTTTAACAAATATATATATAGGATACTTTTCAAAAAGAAAAAAGAAAAAAAAAACAGTTAACTTTTAACGCCTATATAGGTGTTACCAAATTAGTTACAAAAAAGCATGTTGCAATGGTATATTCGGAATCTAAAAAGCATGTTGCAATGGTAAAGGGCGTCATCGAGAAGGTGTGGAACCAAAAAACCAAACACAATACCGCAGGAGCCACCTTGGCCCTTTGTTTTGATTTACAAGCTCAAGTTTTAAACACTATATATTTTTACATATGTTAAAAATCACTCACACTGCTCGTACTATTCATCAAGTCAGAATTTCTACTTATATCTCCATTCTTATACACTACAGAGAATCGCACAAATATCGCCCTAGACGAGTAGCCACTTGAGTATGTGATATTTAATAATTGTAAACTTAATCAAGATATATAATGTGTCATGTATTACAATTAATCCAATAAATCTACTTGAGATTTAAACACCTATAAAAGCCAACTATAATATTTGTTGGATGATCTAGGAAGGTAAAAATACAAACATAAGGGTAAATATTATATTAGTGGAAAATGTTAATGTCCATGTGAAAAAAAATTTATCCTTACTTGGGTTGTTTTCATAAAAACATGATGTATCTTCTTGTTTTTGGTTATGCGCATTGACCCGCTGCTATTAACATGGTTAACTAAGTTGCTGCTTTTTGGTTTTTGAAAGTAAAACATAGATAGAAAACAATATTATGTCTTGCGGGGTCATATTTAAAAACTAATTATTTAAATAAAAAAATATGAAAAATAAAATAAAATAAAATAATTTAAATAAAAAAATAGAAGAAAAACAAAAAAAGCATGGTGTGGGGATCGAACCGGATCACTTGCCTTAAAGAGTAAGCACCTAACCAACTAAATGATTTTTGAGGGGAAAGTAAAAAATTACAATTATAAAATATTAGTTTTAGTAAACTCGTATATTACACGGGTTTAATAAGAAAATATTCAAATACAATAAAAACTTATTAAGTATAAAAAGATAATTTAAGATAAGATATAATTGACATCTTTCTTATTATAAATAGAATGAAATTTTATTTCAAAACAAATCTTTTAATAAAATGTCATTTCTAAAAACTTTTCTTAATATAATCCTAATTTTAATTATCTTTTTTTTTAAATAATTTTACTTTTTAAAAACCCCAATTTTAAAATATTTTATATTTTAAAAAAGTTTAGGGTTTTAGAAAATTTTCTTATTTTATGAAAATTTATTTCTTTACAAATAACATTAAAAATATATTTCTTAATTTATCAAAAACTATTTTAATTTAAAAAATAATTAAATAATATTATTATTAGTTAATATGATTATTTAATAGTAGAGACAACCGGGAAAAATTGATTAGAATAAATATGATAATAACACATGTCACTCGTAGTTACTCTTTTATTAAAGTAAAAAATACAAAAAAAAACTATTTTATATAAAAAAATATAAAATAGTTTAAAATCAAATTTGGAAACTATTTTATTAATTAAAAACCGCTTTTTCACATACATAAAAAAGGTAATAGTATTATAATTGATATGATAATAAGGAGTGATATGCTAAAGAGAAGAGCAATATAGAGGGCACCCAAATAAAATACAAAATTAGATTTTGACTTGGTGGATACGACATTAAAATATATTTTAATGTTTTTCTAACGACATGTGAATTTATACTGTATCAACTTTCAGGTCTTGCATGTGAGTACGTTTTAACAATGTTTGATCCATTTTGAAGATAGTATCACATTTTTTGAATTTAATATTATCATATAATCATATATTTTCTAGTAAAATCCATATATTCGTATTTTGTATAGAATAATGGCAACCGCTAACTTAGCTAAGGTATTTCCAAAAATGATTATTAAGTTCACCGTCGATTTTTCTATACACCAGTTAGGCTTGTTTCGTGATTATTTATAGTCTTACGGTTAACTAATTCATAAACTCTCTTAAAAATAATTGTCAATATTGATAGGAAGTATTTTAAGCTATATGTAAGCTGATGTTTATTTACTTTAGTATGTTGAACTAGTTTCAAAGTTATTGGTCACACTGACGTATAATTTATAGCTAATTAAGTTCATGGAAATGCTTTTAAATATTTATAAATTAATTGGTTATTGTAATAAGATAATAATTATATTAAATAAATATAAATAGTAAAATGTATGAGATATATATACAACTACATGTAAAAGCTTTTAGTATTCACTTTTCTTATTGTTAATATCAAGCACTATAATTTTATGTGTAAAGCCAAGGGTCTACTCCTTATTTATCATTTTGTGTCACATAAACATCACATTATCACTATTCCTCATCTTTTACTTGCTCTTTCAATCAAGAAAATCAGCACTATTCAATTTTTTCATATATTTATAATACTAACAATATTTATTAATAAATAATAATGAGTATAAATATAAGATGAATATTAATAAAAAGGAAAATAATACATCGTTTCAAATTGAAAAATCATAAATGTAAAATATATCTTCAAGTTGGATAAATATGTTCCATCAAATCATACATGTCGGGTAGTTGAGTTGTAAAAATATTTATTTTGTTATAATATCACAATAATTAACACAAGATTAGTGTTATAACCTTAAGAACTTTAAAGAGAATTGCAAGAGCAAGAAGAAGAGAAATGTATAACTTATGAAAGTGTATACAAGAGGTGCATCTTCTTCTCTACATTGAGGTGGTATTTATACTACAAAGATCAATCATTTTGGTAGACAAGTAAAACTATTTAGCATAGTAAACTTATCTACAAGTTTGACAAAGAGTTCATCCACTTGCTATGGTAATAATTCATAATACTCCCCCTTGGATGACACTTTTCAAACTTCAAGAGTTTAAGTACTGCCTCATTAAAAACCTTGCTAAAGAAAAACCCAGTGGGAAAAAACCTTAGCTAAGGAAAAAAGAGTGCAGCTTATAACTCCCCCTCAAATTGTCTTCTGTAGATCATCACATTGTGTGTACGTGCCGCATGCCAATATCATAAACATGTTTTCTGAAAGTTGTTTTTGGAAGTGCCTTTGTGAAAAGATCAGCTGAATTATTGCTAGATTGAACGTATCTCATTTCAACTTGTTTATCTTTAATAAGGTCTTGAGTGTATGAAAAGAATCTTGGTGGTATATGTTTTGTTCTGTCACTTTTGATATACCCTTCTTTCATTTGTGAGACACAAGCTGCATTATCTTCATAGATTGGTGTTGCATTTCTATCTTTCTCCAATCCACAAGAAGTTAATATAAGTTGTGTCATAGATCTTAACCATACACATTCTCTTGAAGCTTCATGTAGTGCAATGACTTCAGCATAATTTGAGGATGTCGCAACGAGTGTTTGTTTCTGAGAGCGCCATGAAATCGCAGTTCCTCCATTCTTAAATATGTATCCCGTTTGAGATTTTGCTTTATGAGGATCAGATAAATAACCTGCATCTGCATAACCAACCAACCCTTCTTTTGAATTATTAGGATAAAACAAGCCTAAATCAATAGTACCTCGAAGATATCGAAAAATATGTTTAATCCCATTCCAGTGTCTTTTAGTAGGGGCTGAACTAAATCTTGCTAACAAATTAACTGCAAAAGAAATGTCAGGTCTCGTACAGTTAGTAAGATACATAAGAGCTCCAATTGCACTGAGATATGGTATCTCTGGACCAAGGACCTCTTCATTATCTTCGCAAGGACGAAATGGATCATTATCAACATTGAGTGATCTAACAACCATCGGTGTGCTTAAAGGATTTGCTTTGTCCATATTGAAACGCTTTAAGAGTTTCTCAGTATAAGTCGACTGATGTACAAGTATTCCATTATGCATATGTTCAATCTGCAAACCAAGACAATATTTGGTTTTTCCAAGGTCTTTCATTTCAAATTCTTTCTTTAAAAGAGCAATTGTTTCATTAATTTCCTTTTGCGTCCCAATTATATTTAGATCATCAACATACACAGCTATGATCACATATCCTGATGTTGTCTTCTTAATGAAGATGCATGGACAAATAAGGTTACTTGTGTATCCTTTACTTGTCAAATAATCACTCAAACGATTATACCACATCCGTCCAGATTGTTTGAGTCCATACAAGGATCTTTGTAATTTGATGGAATACATTTCCTTAGGCTTTGAGTTTAATGATTCGGGGAATTTAAAACCTTCAGGAATTTTCATATAGATGTTACTATCTAGTGATCCATACAAGTAAGCTGTGACAACATCCATAAGACGCATCTCTAAATTTCTAGAGACTGCAAAGCTGATTAAGTATCTAAAGGTTATTGCATCCATAACAGGGGAGTATGTTTCCTCATAATCAATCCCTGGCCTTTGTGAAAAACCTTGAGCTACAAGTCTAGCTTTATACCTTGTAACTTCATTTTTCTCATTTCGTTTTCGTACAAAAACCCATTTGTACCCTACAGGCTTTACGGACATAGGAGTAATAACAATAGGTCCAAACACCTTTCGTTTGTTAAGTGAATCTAATTCAGCTTGCATAGCTCCTTTCCATTTATCCCAATCATGTCTATTTTGACAGTCACTAACTGATTTTGGTTCAGGATCATCATCTCCACTCATGATGTCACTTGCTACGGAATAAGAAAATATTTCATCAATACCTTCCATTTCATCTTGATTCCATAAGATATGTGTGTGACCATAGTTAATTGATATTTCTTTGTTAGTTTCATCCAAATCCTCCTCATGAGAGGTTTTGGTATTAAGCGTTTCATCAAGATCATTCACTTTATTGTCAACTTCCTTTTCATGAGTTTTTCTTTTTCGAGGATTTTTATCCTTGGAACCGATTGGTCTTCCTCGTTTCAAACGTCTCTGAGATTCATGAGCCATTGTGTTATCTATTTGCTTATTTGGAATCTCAACTCGAGCTGGAGCATTAGCAGCTGGTATATGAGACTTAGTAACTCTGCTTGTATCAGTAAATGCATCAGGTAATTGATTTGCAATTTCTTGCAAGTGTATTATCTTTTGAACCTCTGTCTCACATTGTTTAGTTACTGGATCAAGATACAATAATGAAGGAACATACCATGATACATCATTTTCTTGTTTTTTCTTTTCTCCCCCTAATGCCGGGAAAACTGACTCGTTAAAGTGACAATCAGCAAAACGTGCTGTAAATACATCACCCGTTAAAGGTTCAAGATATCTTATGATGGAAGCTGATTCATATCCAACATATATTCCCAACCTTCTTTGAGGACCCATTTTTATACGTTGTGGTGGTGCAATAGGGACGTATACAGCACACCCAAAAATTCTAAGGTGGGAAATGTTTGGCTCATTGCCAGAAACAAGTTGTAAGGGAGAGTATTTAAGATTTGCACTTGGTCTCACACGAATTAGTGATCCAGCATGAAGAATTGCATGACCCCAAATAGACACAGGGAGTTTTGTCCTCATTATTAATGGTCTAGCTATTAGTTGTAGACGTTTGATTAACGACTCAGCTAAGCCATTTTGTGTGTGTACATGAGCAACAGGGTGTTCAACAATAATTCCTACAGACATGCAATAATCATTAAAAGCATGTGATGTGAATTCACCAGCATTATCAAGTCTCACCCTTTTAATAGTATAATCAGGAAAATGTGCTCGTAATTTGATAATTTGTGCAAGAAATTTTGCAAATGCTACATTACGAGTTGATAACAAACAGACATGAGACCATCTACTTGACGCGTCTATCAAAACCATAAAGTATCTGAATGGTCCACATGGTGGATGAATTGGCCCACATATGTCTCCTTGAATTCTTTCAAGAAACAAGGTGATTCCTTTTCAATTTTTACAGGCGAAGGCCTTGTAATTAATTTCCCAAGAGAACAAGATGTACACAAAGGAATTTTATTCGATTGTGGGATCTTTTGATATTTCAATGGGTGCCCATGAGTGTTTTCAATTATTCTTCTCATCATTGTAGATCCTGGATGGCCTAATCTGTCATGCCATAAGTTAAGTGTTTCAGGATCACAAAATTTTTCTTTAACTGCCATATATGCCTGAGGCACATTAATGTGTGTATAATGTAAACCAGACTGAAGCATTGGCAGTTTTTCTAATATTCGATCTTTGCTTATGATATGCAAATATTTTTCACTATCAACAGTCTTTGACTGAGTATCATATCCATTATGATATATGTTTTTAAAACTCAACAGATTTCTTGTTGATTTTGGGGAAAATAAAGCATTTTCTATTATAAGCTTTGTACCATTTGGTAATGCTAAATTAGCTTTTCCCACTCCTTCTATCAGGTCTGTAGGTCCTGATATTGTATTAATGATTCCTTTTGTTGGTTTAAGCTCAAAAAAATATTTCTTAGACCTAAGTATAGTATGTGTGGCTCCACTATCCGCTATACATATATCTGCTTCATTTGTTTGATCTTGCGCTCCAATGATGTTCATTTTAATCTTGAAAGTATAAAAAAAAATTAATAAGTGAATAACGACGATATTGTTATATTTTAACGAGAACTTTATTTAATTGAAAGAAAACATTACATGAAGAAAAATACATAATTAATAAATATGAAAACACTTAATTGTTGCATATAACTATTATGGTCAAGCAACATGTGTTTCAGAGTTCCATGTCAAAGTCTGCAGTGTTCAACTCAACGTTGAGATTATCAAAATTATCAACATGGTTCACTTCCTTCTCTTTCCTTTTAAGAGAGGCTTGGTATAGCTCACATAAATGTGGAGCTGTGCGACAAGCCTTTGACCAGTGGTTTGTGCTACCACATCTAAAACAGGAAGTGCCATTGTTTTCGGACCTACCAGCTTCATTCCCTTTGTGTTGGTTAAAATTGTTATTTTGTGGAGCGTGGTAATTGATTGTTCTTTGATTTCTACCACGGCCATATCCACGGCCACGACCACGTCCACGACTATAAAAGTTACCTCGGTAATTATAATTACCCTTGAAAGAATGGTTGCGACCATTAGGGTAACTTTTATCAACAGAACCACGACCACGACCTCTTCCCCACTTTCTTCCAGAGTTTTTAGTAGCAACATTAACTTCTGGAATTGCTAATGATCCCGTGGGACGAGCTTGATGATTTTTCATCAAAAGCTCATTATTTTTTTCTGCTACAAGGAGGAATGAATTTAAATCAGAATATCTTTTAAACTTTTGCAACCTATATTGTTGTTGCAAGTTTATATTTGATGCATGAAATGTGGAGAAAGTTTTCTCCAACATATCTTCCTCAGTAACATTTTGTCCACAGAATCTGAGGGTCGAGCATATCCTGAACAAAGCAGAGGTGTACTCGTTTACCTTTTTGAAATCCTGGAACCTGAGATTGTTCCATTCATCTCTAGCAGTGGGAAGCAGAACTTCCCTTTGGTGATCAAATCTGCTTTTTAAATCTTTCCATAAAATATATGGATCTTCACAATTTGAATATTCAAATTGTAACATTTCATCAATATGCTTATGTAAAAAGACATCAGCTTTCGCTTTGTCTTGTTCCGAGCAAGCATTTCCCTCTTGTATAGTTTCTAAGACACCCATGGATTTAAGATGTCTTTTTACGTGGGCCGTCCACGGCATATAGTTTTCTCCATTGATATTAAGAGCCGGGAATTCAATTTTTGCAATGTTCGACATTTTTGTTTGCTAAACAAGAATTAAGCAAATAGTAAGATAATTATTAGAATCCATATATATCAATAAGCATTGCGATACAATAAAGCGGTAGAGCTATAAACAAATATAAAAATAAGAAAAGTTTAAATTCTTCAGGTGGTAGTTCAGCAATGGGGATAAGAATTAAAATGAGCATTATGGTTGCCAGTACTAAAACCGGGTGTATCATCTTTGAAAAGTTGCCTTGGATAAACTTGAGAAAAGAGATAATCTGTTTATTGAAAATAGGTTGATAGTGGTCAATTTATAGTTTAAAATTATAACCGTTTTGTAACGGCTATGTACAACGGCTATGTACAACGGCTATATAACCGTTTATAACGGCTAATAACCGTCGTGTGTGTATATATCGACAACAGTTTTAAATAAAATAGATAAGTATAATATTATGTTATAAAAACATGTATGTAGTTTATAAAAACAATAGAGAATAAGAACGACAGGTTAGAATAAGACGTTAGTACGAATAAACATAATCAAAATGTTAGTTGTATAAAGTTAGTTGACATATAATAAAATGTTAGTTGCATAATCAAAAGTTAGATGCATAAATAATATGTTAGATGAATAAGTAAAAGTAGTTGACATAAAATAAAATGTTAGTTGCATAATCAAAAGTTAGATGCATAAATAAAAGTTAGCTTGTTAGTAGTCCCATGGTTATCAAGATGTCCATAATATGATCTCCTTTATGCTTATTTTATTTATCTTAGTTATCTTCTCAATATAAGATATTATATATTATTACTTAATGAAGTCCTTACCTTAATTAATGGATGACTTTGTGCTTTATTGATCTTCTTGATTAGAGTTTAAGAGCTCTCGTGCTGATAACGTGTTATAATATCACAATAATTAACACAAGATTAGTGTTATAACCTTAAGAACTTTAAAGAGAATTGCAAGAGCAAGAAGAAGAGAAATGTATAACTTATGAAAGTGTATACAAGAGGTGCATCTTCTCTCTACATTGAGGTGGTATTTATACTACAAAGATCAATCATTTTGGTAGACAAGTAAAACTATTTAGCATAGTAAACTTATCTACAAGTTTGACAAAGAGTTCATCCACTTGCTATGGTAATAATTCATAATATATTTGGTTTTTTTGTAAAATGTTATATATTACAAGTTATATAGATTCAAATATAGCAAAAATGCTATATATTACAAGTTATAACAACAGAAAAACACCCGTCAAACCAACAATCATTGTTAGATTTTTAAATCATTGTTAGATTTTTTTAACGTAAATATATTTTTTACTATAACCCTATCCAAGTAAAAAATAAAAAATATATCACTTAAGCAAAGCAATGAATTGAAGCATTACCGCAACTCATCCAGTTAATTATGTAGCGTTCCAGCACCATCGAGCCGCCGTCTCAGCCTCACAACGTTTCAACAAAAGATATCAATTGGTCTACATGTCTAATAGAGGTAACGGTTGTGGTGTAAACGACCGAGTGGAACCTGAACTTGCCTAGGCTAGAGCTTGGCTTATTTTGATTTAAGAGCTCGAGCTTTTTATATATAACAATATATATATTTTTTAATAAATTTTATTATAACTATATATATAGTAATAACTATTTTTATAAATGTATGGTTATATGGGGAAGGGTTCAGATTCAAATCACGGCATGTACTCGTCGTGCAAAACCACAAAAATCTAACTATTGGCCCCCATACCCCCATCGGACTGTTGCAACTAGTCGGGCCCCCCCCCCCCCCAAACAACCCTTCAAAGGCTCTTTCTTAAATTAAAAAAATAATAATTTAACACTACAAATACAAACCAATTATCTCAAATTTTATACACCTGTCTCAATATATCTCTTCAACTTTTTTTTGAACGGCTAATTGGATCACAGACAGAGCATTGGGTCGTGCGATCATCTCTTCAATTCATTCTTTAAACCACATGATGATGTTCTCGAGCCGATGTTGAAAAAAACCCTAGAACACAAATGGGAAATTGTCTGTCTACGTAATCGGGATTTTAATTTATAGATTTTTACTTTAAGTATTTTTTATTTTTAATGTTTTTATTTTTATGTTGTTTTTATTTTAGAGCAGTTTTTATTTTTAGGCTGTAACTTTTTAAAATTTCGTGAAGTTATTGTTTTTCTTTTAAAAAAAATATTTGTGTCATGGGTTAGTGCCCCCTTCAAAGTTTGTGGTGTGACATGTGTTGAGATGTCATGTTTTGATTGGTTAATTCATGGTGTAGTGGGTAGCATCACTTTCGCCTTTAGATTTATGATTCTAGTTTTTTAATATATATATATATATATATATATATATATATATATATATATATATATATATATATATATATATATACTTATTAATAAAACAACATTTTTAATGCCACGTGTCCTTTTCTTATGCCTTCATTCTTTTGATTTCCCGCCTAAAAATATATCTATCCTTATTATTAGTCATAATTCATTTGAACAAAATCAACTATTTCTATAATTACAAAGGGAGTTTTTTTCTTAAATAGTGTATATAGAAAATTTATTTATTAAAATATGTGTTTAAGGAAGTGTTTTTTTCTCACTATAATGGTATTGGTTAACTTTATTTCATATTAAAATAATATTATTAAATGAGTCGAGTGCAAAGGTTAATAAAATTGTAAAATCATTTGATTTATATGTCGTAATTAAAAACAAAAATTTTTGTAAAACTTATTTTTGTTTTTTAATTCACTCAGACTTAATTTTTAATCGTCTTTTCATATGGAAAACTTGGATTTTCTTTCACTATAATTTTGTTTCAATTTCACACAAAAGTAGGCACATTTGTTTTTTTAATTCTTTTTAAAAATATGTATTTTTTAAAAATGTTTTTAAGTAGCTTAAAAGATGTAATAAGAAAAAGAGTAAATTACAAATATTGTCCTTTAAGTATTATCAAAATTACGGATCTTGTCCTTAAATTTTGATATTACATTGAGCGTCCTTTATTTGAAAATTTGTTATGTTTTATGTCATTTACACTAACTGAAGTTAACTTTTTCTGTTAAGTTTTTATTAAATGATATTTTTATCCTTAATCTTTAAAGGACAAAATATGTAATTTATATTTTTCTTCTTTCTCCTTTTCAATTCTCATCATTTTTATACAAACTATACAAACTTATTTTAAATATTATTGATTGATTAATTTTATTTTTTTATAAAATATAAAGTTGTTTATAGAACTTTAGTTTATTATAATTTTTTTATTTGTTCGGTTTAGTAATTTACTTCTTTAAAGTTTTAATTAAATAAGTCACATAATTATTTTTTTGTAAGGAACGAAGTTATTTAAAATTATATCTTTTTTTTTTTTTTTTGATTTTGAAGTTTTAGTTCAAAGGTAAACCAATTAAATTTTAGAATATTATGCTGTCAACTTAAACTAAAACCACAAAATCAGAAAATAAAATTTAAATGATATGGTTTTAAATTATTTTATTTTTTATAATTGTTATGTAACTTATTTAATTAAAATTTTAACAACTTAAACTTATTAAAAATTTAGTTAACACCACACTATCAAACTTATTCAAAATTATTATCGTAACATCTCATGAAACATACAATAACCCAAAAAAACATACCATGTCTAAAAAAATAATCATTATATACACATAGTTAATTATTTATTACCTGAAATATGTTATAAATCATACTATGATTTAAGAAACAACATGAAGAACACTTAGAAGCTTTTTAACGTTATGATGTCAACCAAAATATGGTAGCTCTGTTTTTATAGACATAAATGAATAATGTTGGAATTAGTTATGTTTGATTTAATGTTTAACTTATGTTTATGCTTTAATTATTATATTTTATTAATTCATGTAATTTTTGAGTTAGTTTTTGTTTTTAGTTTAAAAAAATTCTAACTTCTCTAAATTTTATAGATTTTACTAAAAAGTAAATAACTAAACTGAACATTATAATAAATAAAAGTTCTATAAATAAAATTATATTTTATAGAATATAAATATTAATTATTAATAATATTTAAAATAAGTTTGTATAAAAAAGATAAGAATTGAAAAAGAGAAAGAAGAAAAGTATAAATTACATATTTCGTCCTTTAAAGAACAATGGCAAAAATATAATTTAATAAAAACTTAACAGAAAAAGTTAACTTCAGTTAGTATAAAGGACAAAAAACGTAATAAATTTTCAAATAAAGGACACTCGATGTAATTATCAAACTTTAAGGACAAAATCCATAATTTTAGTAATACTTAAAGGACGATATTTGTAATTTACTCTAAAAAAACTATTTTTAACTCGTTACAAAGGGCATTTTTGATAGTTTTACCCAAAATCACGTTATGTTTCAAGTTCAACTCACCGATACTTTTAGTTTTAGCCTATGTAAATATGAAACTGATTTATGTTTTTGATCAACAAAAAGAGAAAATTACATATATGGTCCCTGTGGTTTAATCAAATTGCATGTTTGGTCCCCAAAATTAAAAATTACAAAGATAGTCCAAACTTTTGTATAATCATTGCATGTTTGGTCACTGTCATCAATTCAAGCTCTATATTGCATTAGCTCAAGTTATAAGTAGACATTAATTAAAATTATTAATATGAGACAATCATGGTAAAATTACAAAAAGAACATCAAATTTTGTATACAAAGAAGTTTTCGAATATTAATGGATGTTCTCATGTTTAATAAATTTGTTTATTACCTAAAGTTCTTTTTTATAAGTTTATTTCAATTCATATTATACATTATTTAGACTTATAAGTATTGATAAAGAAAAGCTATTAATATTAGATATAGATTATTTAAAAATTAAAGATAAAAATCAATATACAAAGTATTAACAATAATATTATGACTTACGAATCTTTTTAATCAAAAGCAATTTTTAATGATTGAACCCGTGTATTACACGGGTCTTTAGTCTAGTATATATATATATATATATATATATATATATATATATATATATATATATATATATATATATATATATATATATATATATATATGTGGGATTCTTTCCAACATAGAACCATAGATCTTAATCAACTAAAAGCTTATCTTTAGTTTAAGAGATTTTTTAGTTTTTTTGGTTTGCATTTAAACCATTTGCTAGTTATATAAGTTAAATGAGAATCATAAAAAAAAAAAAACCCATTAATGCTTGCTATTCAGCTCAAAGTAGACATATGAAGTTTAACCTCGAGCTCTTATATTAAATAAGTTATGAGCTCAAGCTTGATTAAAGTGGGTTCGATTCAAGATTTTTACTAGTTGATTCGAGTAGTTCACGAGTTTACATAAATTGTTTACACACTATAGTGTTGAGAATTTTTTAACAGAGCAATGACCGGATGATTTTGAAGTCGTGTGATTTTACTTTCATATCAAATAATTGGAGTGTATACCAATGATTTGACCGGATAAAATCAGAATTTATTCAAGAATTCGAATGAAATTTTTTTTTTTTGGATGTTGTATGTAATTCGAGTTTCTCCCTTATCCATTTCTTCTGGACTATCAATCCTAACATAAACGGGATCGAAGTTTTCCAAGATAACTGCTATGCGGTTTTGAACAAAGTATACCTTTAGTCCCTCAAGTTTAATTAATACATGTTTGGTCAAAAATCAATTTCTAATGCATTTTCTATGAAGGATTTTTGTTCAAAATAAAAAATTTTCAAGCTGACCTGGTAGCTCGACCCCAGCCAGGGGCTCTGCCCCTTGGACCCCGCTTCTCTCGGGGACGCTGCCTCCGAACCCCCGTTTGTCCCGATGACATTCAAACAAGCATGCCCTCTTGTTTGAATGACACACGCAATCACTAATTACACTAAAATATTAAACGTATAGGAAAGGAGAATATTACACGTGGCTAGTGGTTAGCAAAAACTTAAAGATTTGGAGAGTGGGGGCTTGGTGAGTTGGAAATCACAAAGGCGGGGAACCGACGTTGTTACAATCGATTGAACTTTTCATATCCTCTACCCATTTTCAACGACTTTGGTGATTTATTTGAATAATACTACTATAATTTAATAAAATAATTATCAATCTAACCTGAATTGAAATAGAAAAACTTTTCTTAAATGTAAATAAGTTAATATTCACATATACTTGGGACATATATTTACGTTGAATTGTTTTTTAGTCTCAAGTTTATATTAGACTACGCGTTGCGACGGATCATAAAGCCATGAAAAAAACTAACATCGTGATATTCCCTTGAACCGTAACTTTATATAAAATAGGATAAATACCCTGTTGCGGCAGGTCGTAAAACAATAAAAAAGGGAATGTCGAAACGTAGCCAAGAACTCGCTCGTCGCGGAGGTGTTAATAATATACATAACTTTATATAAAAGAACAAAGCGTCGTGAAATTTTGCATCAAGACCGTCGAATATATTCTAACTTTATGTAAAAAAAACGTTATAAGATTATGTTAAAACGTTGATAAAAAACACGCCACAACTGGAAAAAGTCGTCAAAAGATAATCATATGCAAATTGGGATATAAAACGTCATATTTTCAGAGTTGTATGAAAAAAAGGAAAATGAACTAGAAAATCAAAAAGTTTAATAAGTTTTGACAGCTTGCATGTTTCATTTTAAATGGAATTTGGATCGAAACATAAATAAAAATAAATATATAGCAATGATATATTCAGAATTTTATAAAATACTAACTTCTAAAAGTTATTAGAGAAAAAATATGAGTATGCTAAAAAACAAATATACAAACATACGGTATAAAATGTAATATAGCTAAATGTATGGGGTGAAAAAAATAATAATTGAAACTATTTAAAAGTTCTCTAAAAGTTTGAACAAATTACCCATTTTTATTGCATATTAACTTGTACTATGTGCATAGGCTACGTTGAATTTGATTTTTAAAGTATAGTTAATTAATAATTACTTGCCTATCATATTTGTATATCCAGAGGTTACTATAAATTATAATTTTAGGAAAGTAAGAAGGCTCGAGAACATCAGTTCTCAGAATGCGTGGTTTTTATATTCACCTATACGTGCGTCATTTTAATCATACGTTACATTACAACAATACGAGAATGTTATGAAATTCTAAAGGTATTTAAATCAATAACCAGGATAATTTAAGAGTCGTGTAAAACAATCAAATCGAAACTATTTGATGGCTTATTCAAATAAATTAATCGCATACAAGTCAGATGAGATCAAGAACAAATATGATTTTATGTGTGTATTTTTTGTGAACCGAATGACCAATCTTCAAAAGTCGTATGTTCGGATCAGGGGTAAAAAACCACTTCAATAACTGCCCAATATTGAAATTAATTCACTTAAAAAGCCAAATTTTAGTCGATTACAACCAAGGGCGCCACCCCGAGACCATCGTTTAGGGGGGCGTTGCCTCTTTGAAACCCCATCACTTAGCAGTTTTGCTCTTATGAGTATCTAGTACCGAATATAACAATAAACTCAAATAAGTGTGTATTCATAACTCCTGACTTATATGATAAATATTACGATCATATTGGTCAACTAGTTGATCTAATTGCACTAAAATATCTAACAAAATCTACTTTTGACAAAAAGTTGCATAAATAAAAAGATGATTGAATATGTATTTGCTTTAAAAAAGATTACCGTGGTGGTTATTTGTATCATCGTAATACTTCTAGAACACAACCATTTTCTAGAACTATTGGAGTTCTTACATTTGTTGGCATTTAAATCTCTAAAATGGATGCACTGCTATGGGCATGTGCATCCAAACGTATTACACCGGTGAATTTAAGTTAACAGACATTAGTCTTAAACCCTAAACATGTTACAAAATAAAACCAGAATCCTCAAATTATTACCTAAACCTGTTACTTTTATCAAACAACAAGGACTATTTATGTAATTAACTCTATTATTAAACGTATTACTTATATAAGCTAATTTTAATATTTATTTGTAGTTCTTGAACATTGAAGTAGCATATGCTGCTGCAACTATTTCTTTGGGCATCCCATTCCTTTGCTTATAAACTAAGGTATAACTTTGAGTTCAACTTAAGATTAGAATATGTTTTTTTAATCCAAAAACCAGATACGTACGATTTAATAATTATTTAAAACCAGTACCTGCGTTCGCATGATGCGGCGCATATGCGTATTTAATCGAATACGCAAAAGATTAAAATTGTAAAAAAAGAAAAAAAAACTCTCGTAATCGTTACACGTTGTGCCTCGTTAAAAAATTTAACTAAAAACCATTACTTTTAAAGTATGTTGAAGTGAGCGGAGGTAGGCGAAGTGGCACGTGTGTACTTCATTAGGGTAGGTGAAGCCGCACGTACATGTAACGATGATACATCAAAAATTGAAAAAAAAAAAAAAAAAGTCAAAGCATTGTAAAAAAAAACTTGTGTATTATGTGCCCTAAACCAAATCTTAATATGTTGTACGTGGCTTGTGAAAAGATATGCTAACATCAGTCGAAGGGATGTGAAGGGACGCACGTAGTTTGTTAGGGGGTTAAGAGCCGTGTTAAAATTCAAATCGTATAATAGCGATCATACATTATAAATACATTATAAATTTCAAATTACCAAAAGACAAAATGATGTAAAAAACTCTCGTATTGTCAAACACTAAGCAAAATCTTTACTCGTTCTGGTTTCTTAAGAAATAATTAATAAAAAATATTATTTATAATACTATGATGATGTCATTGTTGACATACACGTGTATTAAAGATATTTATATTGTGTTTGAATGCTTAGCTCTAAATGTGAAATCTGAGGTACTACAGTGAGGGTGTTAAAATTTGAAGTCCTACACATTAGTATTCACACGGTGGAAAATGTCACACTGAAACGTTGATAAAAATAAGATGTCACGATGGTAGGTCCAAAATTGTTTAGATATCATATTTTAAATGTTATAAAGGGGAAAAAACAAAAAAATATAAAAACGAAAAATTAAGCAGCTTTGGTGACTTATACGTCTGTGTATTTATGATTTCTACATTATAATGAATAACCCGATTTCAAATGGTACTTACATTGATAATGAGATAAATATGAGTACGTTACAATAATATATATAACATTATATAAAACATTATATGTAAAATGTTATAGGAGAAACAAAATATGTTTAAAATTAATTATTATACAGATGCAAAGGTACATTAAAGACTTATACAATACACATAAATGTTTTTCGTTTCGCTTTTTGCCTTTCAAGCTATATATACTTTATAAGACTATATGTAATATTGGTATATGAATCAAGATATCTCTATGTGTATACATGTGTGTGTGTATATAATATATATTTTTGCTTAAAAGAGCAAAAAAGGTGTTTTAGTCATTTTTAGATTGACTTAAACTGACTCTCATAGGAAAGTTAAAAAAATCAATGACAACACCATCGGAATAAGTTCAATCAAAATAATCAAGATAATCAGTGAATTTTGATTTATCTTCAAAGAATTAGAACTTTGGATACGCGTATGTATAATATAACTTTATTATTATGTTTTACGTTTTAGAAATTTTTTTTTTGTCCTTAGTTTTTTATGTACAATATAAGTTTGTTGTTGTTATATCATTGTATTATATCATTTTTTTAGAAACTAATCAATTAAAAAAAACCACAATGATATTCATGAAAAAACAATGATGTACAGACAAAACATAATTTATGAGGTCCCTATTTTAATTATTTTCATCATTCTGTTATATGTATATATTATTATGTTTTAAGTATAAGATCATTTTATGTTATTTTGCACATTGTTTTTACATATTAAATTAATTTGTGTTATCTTATTACTGTGTATTAAAAGTATACACTGATGTTATTGAATTATTATGTTTTTCAGAGCTTATTTTTCTTAAAGAAACACAATGGTATTAAAAAAACACCATAATGTGTTGGAAATACATAATGATGTGCTGCAAAACACAATTAGCATGAAAACATTTTTTTTTATTTTTATATATAATAATACTATACTCGTATAAATAAAATTCATTTACTTTTATAGTGTAATTTAGAAAAAAAAATTTAATTTCATACACAAAAGTTATATGAATTTTTAAAGAAATTAAAGAATTCAGAAAAATCAACAAAACTGATTATAACTAAAATACGTTGGCGCCAACTTTTCCCTAAATATATTTTCAACAATTAATTAGAAAAATTAATGATTTAAAATTGCTTATTATATTATTTAGGATAGATACTCTTTTTTTCTATAACTTCAAACCTAAATATTAAGTTTTTTTTTTTCAATCAAACTCTGATTAACAGCCAAGTATTTAAAACGCTACGATATTTTAAATCCTTCATAATTTGAAATCACGGTACTTCAACGCCATTAACAACACACCCTAAGAGAAAGCCCATGAATTTTGAATTTAATCCAATTAATAAATGAGTCGAGTCGGCTCGGCTCGGTTTGTAAATGATTCGAGCCCGAGCCAAGGTCAGGTCGGTTCGTTGTTCGCTCATTAGCTGACTCGTTTAAATTAATAACTAAATTATAATTTATATAAAATATAAATAAAAATTATAACACATATTATTCAAATATAACATACAAGTATGGTTATTTTGACATTTTCTAATGAGAGTTTAAGTATAAAAGTATAAAATGATAATTATAGTCTTTGAAATACTAATATTATATAATTGTTTCAATGAGATAATATAAACAAAAAAAAAGTATTATTTTTTATTTATGTATATACAAATATGTATAATAATAACCAAATTATTTTTAAAAAATAAATACGTTCGATCCCGAGCCGGCTTGGTTTTTAAACGAGCCGAACCCGAGTTCATCCGGGCTCGCTCGGCTCGTTTACAACCTTTACTTATATTGTTAATATTACTACTTCTATATTTTCCATTATTATAATTAATATTATTATATTGTTTCTTAATTTACTCCCGACATTTCCATACATAAGAGCCGGAGAAAGAAAGTAACAAAGTGTTGGTTTATGCAAAACGAAAAATCTTGAAAAATGTGACACAAGAATTTATTAAAATTGTAGTTAGAGCCACCCTTCTAAATAACTCCAAAATATTTTTTCTCCATAAAAAAAGCTCATGGTTACGATAATGTTATTTATTTAGTCTCACATACACATGTTTAGCGTTAATATCCATGGTAAAATAAAATTATTTATAACCAGATTATGCTAAATTTAATTATAAAGGCAATTTATCTTATTAATCACTCGTACACTAGTGATTGTGTTGGAACTGCTTCAAAAAACTTCGCCCAAGAAAATAACTCCAAATCCTTTTTCTCCACAGAAAAACTGATAGTTACAATAATTTTATTTATCGTCTCACATATAAAAGTTTTGCGTTGATATCCGTGGCAAAATGAGATTAAAATTATAACTAAATGATATATTTAATTAGCCGTTCAAAAAAATTAATTAGAAAGGCCATCAATCTTATATTCTTATTAATATACATAGGATATGTTATAATAACACTTGAATAATAACTGAATGTTACGAAGTCAAAATTGAAATTTTGTTTCAAAGAGAACTTAGAATTTAAGTATTTCTACAATGTTAGTATTTAAACTCTTATAAGAAAAAAAAAATAAAACAATAAAAAGAAAGTAGAAAATGAATGCATCATAATCTTGGAAGAAAAAAATAGAGCAATAACAAGAAAAAAATCTCTTTACACACATTCAAGAAATAAAACAATAAGACCCATTATAAATTTGGGATGTTATCATCAAATTAGGGTTAAAACAGAGTTGTTTAAGGAGCAAGTTTGATGAAGTTAATGTCAAGTTAGACTAAACTCAAAAAATTTAAGAGTTAGATATTGAGCTTCTACTCGGTTCGTTTTCTAATTGAGTTGGCCTGTGGCTCGGTAATCTGTTTTGTTTACTATTTTTCATTATGATAATAATGTAAGATTTTTATACAAGTCTCAAATATTAAATTAAAATTAATTCAACATTATTAACTCTAAAACTGGATATACAATAAACATCAAGATTAAATTTATTTTATCAAGTCCCCATCAGCTCGAACTCAACTTAACGTTTTTATGTGCCAAGTAGCTTAAGCCAAATCAACTCATAACTAACATGTGAGCATGTATTCACCAAGCAAATTACGAGCAAGTTACCAGCACGAATTAAAAATCAGATTTATATTCACCCTTCGGATTTGCACTCAAAATGTGTTACACAACTATATAAACTGCCTACACATATTGTTGGTATCATATAAAGCCAGTTAAAAAAATGACAAAATCGAAAAACAACCTAAATATATGTATGATCATTTTACATATGTATTTAATTTAAAAAAAAAAAAACCTTACAAAACATATATTATTATCAATTTTACGGTGATTATATTAAACGGAAATTAATGATAGTGTCCAACAACCATCAAACCACTACCAATGATCGGACACACCACCCCTATTTACCAACCTTACAGCTGGTGACATCAACACAATGCTTTTCCAACCACCGTTGACCATCGTACAGAATCATAATCTAATTGTCATCAACTCACCGTCAAATCACAATACAAAATAAAACCTAATTAACCGTATTAAATGTAGATAAATTGATTCAAATAAACCGGATGATCTGATAGTTATGAAAAACACTTTTATATTGAAACTATTTAGGGTTCAATTTAAAATTTCAATTTGATAAAACTCAGAAATTAAGAGCGATATATGAATTGATTGTAGAGTTTCTTGAACCAGAAAAATGAGAATCATCAATCGATCATGTTTCAAATTTGTATTTTACAGGGATGGGGTTAACTGTCGAAGACAGTTTTCATGTTTAAAAACGCTCAATTTTTCCCCAAGTTTCACATGTTTAAAAACGCTCTACCCCAGCCAGGGGCTCTGCTCCTTGGACCCAGCCAGGGGCTGCCGCCCCTTGGACCCCGCTCCTAAGGGCCCTGCCCCTGGACTCCATTTGCTTAGGGGTTTCGCCCTAAGAAGATACTAATATCGAAGATCACAATAAACTCAAACAAGTGTCCACTCCGCACCTCCTGACTTGTTTAATGGATATCGTAATCACATTGATCGACTAGGTTACACAAAATATATAACATCAAAATCATGATTATCATTATCATCGATTCCTGGTTAAGTAACTTCATATAGAAATAACCATTGAATTCGCTTTGTGTGTCGAGATGTTAACAAGTCATCGGTAAATTACATGTTTTAATTTTTAGCTATGTTGAATTAGTTGAGATAGTTTACAACTTTTTATATTGAACAACTTAGATAACTATTTTCATGAACAAAATCAAATACATACGTTGGTTATGCATAGGTTGGTTTGTAGTTTTGGTTGCATTTTAGTTGTAACTAGAATTAAGCTCCTCGCGTTGCGGCGGAGGCGTAAAACGTGCCAAATAACACTAATGTTACACCACCGCTAACGACCACCAACACCAATGTTGCGGTGCGTTAATACGAAAAAATTAGACCAAAACATAAAACATAGAAAAATATAACTAAGTCAATCTAAGATACGCGCGTTGTGAGAAACTCTTTAAAAGGGGAAAATAGACGTAAAAATGTTGAAACACGCACGCACATTATGTTGTGTTAACTTACCAAATTTAGAATGAAACGTAAAAATATTGAATCACACATGCATGCTGTGTCGTGTTCACTTGAAAAACTTAAAATGAAACGTATAACAACGATTTAAGAAATATGAAAAATATAGGGGAACAAAGTTGAAAATATAAGTAAAATTAAATTGCAATTGATGAATAGTTTTGGATTAAAAGTACAAAAAATCAATTTGAGAAGTTAAATTGTAAAAAATAAAAAACATTGTGTTAAAAGTGAAAAACTCCCTATGCATAAGATACAACACTATTATGTATAGAAGAGTTGATAATTTGTATGATATAAATTCGTTTCATACAACTATATAAAATATTAAAAATTAAAAATATCATCGTAGCTAGGGTTGATAAGAAGCTAATTGCTTTTTTGAGAGAGATTAGAGTTTAAATCTGACAAATGATATAGCTGAGTAATTCAACAGTAAAAAATGTTAATATCATTAGAGTCTAGAAACCAGGTCAATCATAATAGACTGATTACCTTATTATAATGATTGGTCAATAAAACATATTTATTCTTGACATTAACTTTAATTTGTTATTTTTGACAATAATTTGATTTGTTAATGTAGATCGTAATTTGATAAAGTGTACATATTTGTGAAGTTATTAAATCATTAAAATTGATTAAACCCACGATTACAGTTCGGTCTATACCTTATGCATGTCTTCAAACAATAAGTGTTAAAAAATTAAGTTAGAAAAATTTATAAAAGATAAATTAATCCCCTAAACTATTAAAAATAAATATAAAAATACAAATTCATCTTACTTAAATGTATGGTAATATAGAATAGATATATATTTATGTATATCAAATTATTTAAAAAAATTAAGTTAACTAATGATCTTATAAATACATAATACCAACTCCTCAAACCCCAAGTTGAACCATTCTTCATTGGTTTGGAAAGTAAGGCCGACATAACGAACCCAACTGATTTTGTTATTTAGGGTCCTATTATTAAGACACCCAAGCGAATAAACAGACACCCCACATATGCCGCGTATAAGGCTATACACAGCGTACAGGCTACAACAACACCATTTCAAATCATGACATGTTGGTCAAATCAGTCATTAAAATAAAACCTATATGTTGCGTATAGGCCTATACGCGATGTATGGCTTTTCAGACTATAGACTGTTGGTTGTCATATCAATCATTCAAAACACCTATACGTGACATATAACACTATATGTGTTGTATATGTGGCAGCTATACGACACATACAATGTTATATGCCACATGTAGGCAATACCTAAGCGCCTCCTCTAACAATGCCTCCACACCTATAGACATTTTTTTTCTTTCGTTTCGAATGATTTGACGTGACATAAGCAGCAGCCATCATAGCAGCCCCAGCAAACTCCGCACATTTACCAAGATGTGAGACTGCTTGCACGTGTGGAGGCATTGTTAAAGGAGGTTGCTCAGGCCTCGTGCGTTCAGAGCCGGCTGATCGATTGACTCGAGGATCTTATGGAGTAACACGTTTAGCTTAAGATAGCACGGGCGCGAGTACATTCTGTCGGTATCAATCCTCCTAAGCTGCCACAGGCCCGATAGTATCCAGATGGACCATAGTTTGATGATTGGTTTTTGTATTATTATTGAGTTGTATATTTTGCGTTATTGTTATGTATGTACAAACTCACGTCATATATATACTACTTTGGTTGTTTAATTTAAAATATGTGTTTATATCAATGTGTGTTGTTCGCTCGGTTGGTTATTTAAATTACAAATGTTTGTATGCTTCGATCCGTGGGTTACTTAAATAACAAATCTTTATATTTTTTAAAGTAAGATTTATAATTTTTCTACATAAAAATGTTAACTTTTTTATAAAAGGGTTTATTTAACACTTACCACTTTGGCTTGAAAAATTCTATAAAAACTAACTTAAGGTATCACGCTATAAGTCTCGTATGCTATACGATACGTATAGATGAGATGGGGTGTTAGATTTAAAATTCGAAGGTGTCCAAATGGAGGGACCCTTACACTTACCTCTTTGGCTTAAAAATATTATAAAAATAAGAGTCAAATCAGATTGTGAACACGCGTAGTGCGGTTAATGATCAAATATCACCACGAGAACATATATAGAGAAAAAAGTGTCAACAGTCGGTTCAGCTTTGTTGGACTTTGTTTGGTAGTATGAGTGGAAAGCCATCAATTGCCAAATAAGTTTGAGATTCGATAGTCTAATATCTTATTCACGTCGTACAATTATTATTCCTACAAATCAAGCTAATTATGACGCATTTAACTTATAGTCAAGGATTGTAAATCACAACCATCATGTGTGTATATGTACATGTGGTTTAACGTAGTACAATTTCTTTTATCGTAAAAAAGTGTGTTAATGATTTTAAAACTCGTTTATTGAAAGAAAAAAGATAAAAGAAAATACAAAGTCACACAAGGGTTTGATAATCATCGGATACAAATAAAGAAAATTATTTTAAATTGAGTTTTACTTTTTGCGTCTCATTTTTATACATTTTATTTATTAATGATGAACAAATTATAAACTATGCATCATATTAATATTTTCTATTATATTGAATTTATCTAAGATCAAATGCCCCAAGAATTGCAAAATATAATAGAAAATAATAGAAAAAAAGGATCTTATATGTTATCTTGTTATATATATGTGTGTACAACTAAGCATGCACAGGGTGGACATGCACAAGATTATATGTACATACGTATAAAAAGTTCAACCAAAATAGAGGTCACCCGGGGTTGGGGGGGGGGGGGGGTGGGGGATGGGAGGGTTCTCTTTTTTCTATCAGTTGTGTTCATTTTTAATCCGGTAGCTTAAAAAAGTTAACTCTCTCATCCCCCCACCCCCGGAAATAAAATTACTCAAGCTCCGACACTAAGTTCAAGTTCATGGCACATATGGTCAACTCAAAGATAACTCGATCTAACTAGGATAGAGTATAAAGTTTTTCTATCAAGTATGCGCATCTTGACATTTTTTCTGGTACATACAATACACTCCATCAAAATACATATTCAAAGATAAAGCTAAATAATCCATACAACATAGAAACAAAAAAATATTTAAATAGATGGGATGTATACTTTTTAAAGACAAATAAAAAGAATTTGATATTTTATATGTTACGACGTAATGATTATTATTCTTTTTAAGTATAGTGATAGTGATTGGCTTTAAAATCTTCTTTGAGGTGGGAGAAAGAAAGACTTTATTGCTTGAAATAAAGTTGCAAAATTACAAAGCGATAATTAAGTTTCAATTAAAATCTTGTTTTATTTATAAATTTGTTATAACATGTTGAAGTTGGACAACTTATATAAAGCATGATTACTATCTAGTAAGTTTTCTCAGATTTACATGTTAACTCCAAGTGAAACTTGTAAAAGCTCATAAATAATAACTAAATTTAATAACTGTCAATAACCCATGAGGCCATGATACAAAAGGCAGTAACTTAAACAAAAAGCGTTGAATTCAGTTATAACATGTAATTTTCTCTTAAGTAATGAGTTTTTAATATATGTTAAATCGATTATTAGATTTGCACACAAAAATTGTATTACAAAAATATAACTTTAATTTTTTCTTAATTTAGACAATACCGTTTATCTTTTGATCAAATAATGCGGAATATAAAAGTTTGTCCGCGAATAGTCTGCTCGCTTGATAATCACACCTAAATCTCTGTTGGTTTACTAGTAAAAATAAGTACAATATCTCTAAAAGTAAAGATTGATTTTATTTTTGGAAAAAGGGTTTATGCAAAAGCATGCAAGTGCTCAAAAAGTGACAAGTAGCTTGTAGCTGATAAACAAACTTTATGAAAAACAATCAATTTTTCGATTTTTTAGTTATAGTGTGAAAGGGTCAATTTATTTTGCGAAAAGATGTGAACTTTTGCGAATACAAACATAACGAAATATTTAGTGCATGCTATGATTTTTATTCAACTTGCTAAAAATAAATTTACAGCCAATTCAAGAGAAGACTAGATGAGGAATAGTTTTAACTTAAAAAGGGATATATTTTTAACGCATCGTAGTTATAATCAATCCTAACAGGAAATCGGACCCTAATTCGGTTCTGGTCTCATAGGTTGAACCTCTACCGATGAAAGGTTAGATTTTGGCCAGTGAGTGACGGATGAACCATTTACCTAGTTTAATGATTGTACTGGTTTTGTGTAAAACTTTCTTTAGTATTTCCTTATGCTATAAAAATTAAGCTTAGGCTGTCTCATAAGCAATATTAAAGTATTTGCTAACTAGCCAAGGGGTTTTCACACTTAAGATAAATGTCCTTCTAAGGGTAGTCATAGTACGAGATTGACAGGACGGACTGATGTACGAACTGTCTTTCCAGGATATGGCAGCCTAGAGCCCCAAAATTTCAAACTCGAGTAATGAAGATAATCGCACGAGTCAGTGGCTTGTCAATAATCCAAATAGCAGTTCAAAAGAAAAACTAATTTAAATGTTACTTGTGTTGGTGACTCAATGATAAAAATTAAAGACAATTTGAAGAATATCAAGGTACAAGTTCTAGCACAAGACGGAGTAGATATTAGTATAGTCCAAATATAGATGTATGAATCATCATTCTAAAACTAAAATAAAAACTAATCCTAATTGTTGATATTTCGTATTTTTGAGTAGCTAAATGCCTAAATTAGGGCAAAAATCTCAATATTTTTATTTACTTCTTCGGAGAATATATTTTGATGACCGGACAAGATTTAAGACAATGAAGTTATGTTTCACGTCTTATCTTTGTCTCACATGCATAATAAGTTCGTAGTATTAATTATACAATTATGTGATAAACGTAAGGGTAAAAATGTATGAAAACACATCCAAATTCATAGAGCCTTGATTAATATGTGTAAAATTTGACGGTCCTAGAATTCAAGTTACCTCAAAACTTCCATTCATAGGATATTCCCACGTATAGAACAGGTTCTTTATCAAGTCGTCCCTGGATATTAGAATATAAAAAAATTGGACCTATTGGATGCACTACCAAAAATGATTTACCATCAGATCCATTATCCCTAAAAACAAACACAATATTACAAATAATAATAATAATCAAAGACAATAGAATTATATGACCCAAGTAATGCTATAAATAATAGAGCATATATCATATTTAAAATAGATAAAGAAAAAAGAAGAACAGCAACAACTGGCAGTCAAATCCATGTTACGTAAGTACGAAACAGAAGATACTATTTTCTCTGCAAAAAGTAATTAAAATCGTGGAAACTTTTGCAACCAACCAATATAAAAACAGAAATTTAACAAAATAAACATTTAATCAAACTAAATTATCAACATAATCATTAAAAATTAAATATACAAAAAAAATAATCAATAAAAACAAACCACATGTTAACTCCTTGACAGGTGTGCGAGAAAAATCCATAAATCCTAGTTGAAAAGGTGACTGGGCGAGAAAAATCCATAAATCCTCGCTGAAAAGGTGATTGGGCGATGGAATTACATAATCCATCAATGACGTTGCAAAATTTCAATGGTTCCTCGCTGACATGTCCCATTCCTCGCTGATTGGGCGAGGAATCATGGGTTTTCCTCGCCCATAATTACCAAAATGCCACTTCTCGCTTGGAATTTTTATTTTTTTAAAAATACAAATATTTAAAAAGAAAGTATTTACCAAAAATTAAAAAATCGTTAGTTTTAGTAAAAAAAATTCATTCATTTTACTGGTTTAGAAATACGTTTTTAACACGGGTTGAATTAAAATATTAAATTAATAGTTAATTTTAATATTTAAAAATTTTAAAATAATTTTTTAAATAAGATATGATTCGGATTACGTATAATCTACTATTTTAAGTAATAACAATATTTTTTAAACTTTCATCTTTAAAAAACTTTTTTTTTAAATAAATGCAACTTTTTATGTTTTAAATGCATTTATTTAAACCAAAGTTTTTTAAAGATGAAACTTATTAAAATTTTGTTATTACTTAAAATAATTGATTATACATAATCCGAATCATATCTTATCTAAAAATATATTTTAAAATTTTTAAATATTAAATATTAATTTAATATTTTAATTCAACCCGTGTTAAAAACGTATTTCTAAACTTTCTAAACTAGTAAAATAAATAAATTAAAAAACTAAAATTTGATAATTTTGTAAAGAGACAAGATTGTATTATATAGGGGAAAACCACATTAAATAACAAATTTAAGCGTTTAATAAACAACAAATAAAAAAATTAATAAAACTAACGCTTTTTTATTTTTGGTAAGTACTTTTTGTAAAAATTTGTATTTTAAAAAAGAGTTAATTACATAAATAGTCCCTGTGGTTTATTAAAAATAACATATTTGAGTACTAAAGATTTTTTGTAACAGGTTTGGGTATTGTGTTTTCAATTTTATAACGAGAATAGGTATTAAGACTAATAGAAGTTAATTTTCCTGTTAAACCTAAGGGCATTTTCGGCCTTTCACTTTACAAGGACTACTAATGTAACATAAAAGGGTTGTTTATGTAATTTAATATATATAAGGGGTTGTTTGTGATTATATATATATATAAACTTTGTGTTATAGATTGGATCTCACCACCACCACCACTGGCCATCGACGACCACCAACCACCACTAACCACCACATCGCCTCCCATTGGCATCAATCGCATCATCATTATCAGCAGCATCATCGCATCACCATCATCGCACTATCATCACCATCTCCATCTCCATCTCCCCCATCATATTATCATCGTTATTTCACCAGATCCCCTTCTCTATTTCCCTTGTAATAGCGTTGGTGGTTGGGCAACAATGCACCAACAAAAGAATAAGCTTATTTGCAGTGGTGTGGTGGTCGCGCGTGGGTGTTTGGTGGTCCTATGGTGGTTCAGATCTCGATTAGGGCTCAGATTTCTTTGATCATTATCGATTTATTATGAACAACAGAGGGACAAGATGATTTCTTGTGAACATTGCTTAATTAGGGTTCAGATCTAGATTAGGGTGTTCATGAGTGTTCGTGGGTGTTCGGTGGTGGCCGGTGGGTAGGAGGGATAAGCTGATTTCTTGTGACCATTGCTTGAGTAGGCACATGGTGGGTAGATGGTGATGATGGGTAGACGGTGGTGGTTGTGATGTTCATGGTGTTCGGTGGAGGCTGTTGGACAAGAGGGTTAGTAATTGAAGGCGAAGAAAATGGTTGGTAAGATGATTGTGGTTAGATGGTGGTGATGGTGGGTGGATGGTGGTGATGGTGGGTCAATGGCGACCAATAGGGGTAGATGGTGGTGATGATGGGTCGATAGTGGTGATGGAGGAAAGGTTGGGTTTTTTTTAAGTTATAGTTAATTACATAAATGGTCCCTGGATAAAAGAGGGATATGGATTGTAATAAAAATCCATCAAAGGGTATTTCAGTCATTTCATTTAAATTTAACAGAGAACTTAACGTCTGTTAACCTTAGTACCCATTCTTGTTACAAAACTAAAAACACAATACTTCAACCTATTACAAAAAACTCTTAGTACCAAAACCTGTTATTTTGAATAAAACACAGAGACTATTTATGTAATTAACTCTTTAAAAAAAGTAAAAATTCTGAGCGAGGAGTGGTATTTTGATAATTATAAGCGAGGAAAACCCATGATTCCTCAGCCAGTCAGCGAGGAACCACTAAAATTTTGCTACGCCAGTGAGGGGGATTATGTAATTCCCTCGCCCAGACACCTTTTCAGCGAGGATTTTACGGATTTTTCTCGCCCACGTGGCGAGGAATGGACACGTGGCTCGTTTTTATTGGTTTTTTTTTTGTAAATTTAATTTTCAATGGTTATATTAGTAATTTAGTTTGGTCAAATGTTTATTTTGGTAATTTTCCCATAGAAAAAACAATTTAACCCCATTGGCCCCTCCACCTTAAACTCACATTCATATCTAATTTCATATGCATTTTAATGCAAGTAACTATACAGGTATCTCGTATCTCTAGGATCAGGCCCAATTGCTGAACCGAGCCTACATAGATTCAGCTCATTAGGTCTGGTCCATCACAGTTCTCTCCCTCCTTCGTAAAGGAGGGTGAGCCTGGTAAATCTTCCTCCTCTATACTCTCCTCGGCTCACTGCTCCCTCTTCCTCTCTTAGCCCTTGCATTTTATACATACGTAGATATACGATATCATCTTATGGACGTAACTGACTTGACCAACAGACGGTGTTTCATAGGGCTTAGGGCTTTGGCCTCATGTCACCATCTAATAAGTTCCTTAGATTATCCAACCCGACAACCAATGGAATCAGACCAAATTCTTGTTTTTACTCCATATAGTTTGTGTGATCCTAATAGTGCCACCTAGTACTCCTATTCCTACTACTATTTACTAAATAGGTAAATCATGTTGCAAGCAAACAACTTTGTATGAACGAATAGTGACTACTCATGCATGCAGAAACATAGTACTGACCCCTCTTAGGCTTCCGCTAATAACTACGGGTACTATACTACTATGCATAAGTATATATACAAACAAATAAAACAAAAAAAAAATTACCAATACATGGTACAAATCATGATACCATTGCAAACAAGATGTGTGAAAAAAACACCAAGATGCACATGAACTTGTAAATATTCATTGGGTCCCATTTATATAGTGGGATATCGAAACAAATATTAAAGGGAAATGATGTGATATTATTCTAGAGGGTCCTACACTCCAAGAAACTATGATTGTCAGGATTTCATTACTGTGTTAGAATTCAGAAATAAGCATTGAATCCCATGTAACATCATATGACTATTGTTGAAGAGCATGCGGATGGGTATTATTAGGTATGTGCAAGTGCACCAAACCGATAATTCTAGCCATCGGATCATATCCACGAGCCACAAAGATACCTTAGGTTGATTGTTACTGTTAATTCTAACTTGTTTTATGTACCTTGAAAGTTCAAACTATTTGCGAAACTCTCATGCAGGAATGCCACTTATATATATACACGGATAAAATGTAAGTGTAAAAGAAGGAAAAAGTGCGAAAAAAAAAACTCATCTTTAATCCAAATTAAGAATTTATTGCCAAAAAATAATAAAATATAAAAACAATTTGTGATAGGTATGTGAAACAATGTCTGGCCAGCAAGTTCAAAAATAAGGTCTGTTTTCCTTCTTTTCATTTCCACATACATCAAAAACAGCAATGGCTCATAAATAATAATTAGATGAAAATAAACTGCAGTGAACTAAAGATGAGGTTAACAGAATAAAGCAAGCACCTGAGCTTAACATTTTTCTCTGCATCATATGTAATGTAGTGGACCCCATGTGGGGACAGTTTTTCTACTGTTGATCTGTCTTCTTCATCTCTCCAGTCTGATTTAATTTTAATTTTAATTTTCAATATTTCAGCTTCAAATGTGTCAGTCCAAATTTCTCATTTTCTGAATCTCCCTCTGCCCATGTTATCTACTATCAATCATGAATCAACATTGGGTTAGTAAATACACACACTAAAAAGTAGATTCATTTTTTTCACATTATCACATTTTTGGTCAAATATACAGATGTGGTCCTAAATTGCTGCAACCAATAAAATAATAATGGTATATAATATATACTTTTAAAATTATTTCATCAAAGTATATAATAAAATTTGAAGATTATTTTTTCTTTTTCCCTTGGATATTGTCAGAAAACAAGATAGCAAACAGAGTCAAAAGCAATATATAATGACAATAAAAATAGGGAAACTTCACATGTTGCCTTCAATCTGAAATTTTTCATAATCTTTTGACTCATGAATGTATTCACATTTTAAGATTCTGGTCAAAGTTTGACCAAAACCTTTTCTTTTTGTTGAGCAGCAGTTCATTTTCTACCAGACCCCTATCCAAATCTTGGGTGCAATAACAGCAATATCATTATAATCCCTCAAAATCCTTTTTTGTATTCCCAATTGGCACTTGTAAAAACATTTACATACAGTTTGTACCTATGTATGTATATGAATATACATAATTGGTCTTCAAGAAGAAAATGAAAAAAGTTTTAGTAACATTAAGAAGAATTCAATACCTTTTGCCTGCAAATACCATCAATGTGATTTAAGGCACTTGCAGTGGTACCATCTGTAACAGAGTGTTTATCAAGCAGAAATAAAAACTGCATCTTTCAAACCCTTTTAAATGTCTTAATGTAGGGTTACATTGTCTTAAAAGCATGTTAACATGAAATAATGCATAAAATCCGAAATCTAAAACAAAAATCTTTATCAAGAGACAGCTTGATTTTTTGGACCATTCACAATTTCATATGTTCAAATCATTACAAAAGAAAAGGCTTGATGTTTGATGTAATTAGCTAGGGTTAGATAAGGGACCAACGAATATTTTGACAACACTTAAAAGTTTTAGTAAAATTGTAGAGAATTTAAGGACACCCATGTTTTCGTGGGACATATTAGATTAAAGAAGTTTTGTATATCTCTTCTACTCATGTAAGACAACCACAAATATAAAAAAAAAAATGAAACTAAGATTCATTTAGTCCCTTAAAGAGCACCATTTACGCACCCCACACGTCAACTCAAAATTCATGAATAAAAAGTTTAACACCTCAATTTGGTGTTTGATGTCATTAGCTAGGGTTAGGTAAGGGACCAACTAAGTTTTTTTTCTGCAATATAACGTGCTCATAATTAAAGGATTTCAATCAAAATCGTAGAGAATTTAAGGTCATACCTATTTAAGTGGGACATATTAGATTAAAGAAGGTTTGCATGTGTCTTTTATTCATGTAGGGCATCCAGAAATTTGAAAAAATGAAACTAAGATTCATTTAGCCCCCTCAAGAGCACCATATAAGCACCCCACACATCAACTCAAAATTGATGGAAAAAAGTTTAACACCTCATTTTGATAAAAAGCATTTAACCCCTAAAGAGCACCCCCTATAAGCACCCCACACGTCAACTCAAAATTCATGAAAAAAGGTTTAACACCTCATATTGATAGAAGGTGTCTCCAGATTCAACGGCATAAGCACGATATTAAAAAAATCGTTTCTGTTCAGTACAAAGCAACATGTAATGTTATGACAATATGAAGCATATGATTAAGGATCCAATAAGAAAAGAACATGAAAGGGAAGTTGGTATGTTCCCTTTGTGACAGCAATTCCAATAAAAGAGTAGTACTAATGACCCACTAAGAATCAACAGTAACAAAATGAAATAAAATTCTAGAGAAATAATACTTTGGGTAAAAATGTGTGACAAAGAACTGATCCTACTCATCATCAACATGTAATTTATTGGCATATTCTGTTAAAACCTTAGTCACCTAATTCGCGGTTCGCTCCGGTTCGAAAACAAGGAACGGGTTCGCGATTCGCTAGAGGCCACGAATCCGGTTCGTAGGGGGGTAGGTTCATTCCGGTTCGGTGTACCAATCAATTCGGTTCACTCCACATAATTAAAAGCAACATAATTAGATATCAAAAAAACATATATTCTCATTAAACAAACTGATAGTTCCAACTTCCAAAAATCCATAATTATAAAAAAACTCTCTGGATGAAAGAGGAGAAGGCAGCCAATTTTCCCTCAAAAAATCCACAATTTGACTCATTGTGGATGGAAGAGGAGAAGGCAGGAACATTGAATTGAACACCACTGGAATCAATCCTCTCATAAAACAACCTGGAACATTGAATTGAACACCACTGGAAGAGGAGAAGGCAGCCAATTTTCCCTCCAAAGAAAACAACCTGGAACATTGAATTGAACACCACTGGAATTCGATTGGTGTAGGTTGATAAATCGCGAATCATGGTTACCCGATTCTCGAATCCATAGCGAACCACAATCGAACCATTGAGCGAACCACGAGCGGCTGGGTCGCTATCGAATGCGAATGGGTCCGATTCGAACCAATTCGAAAATCGATTGAATTCCAGCGAATTCTGTGACTATGGTTAAAACCACCAGAGATGCCTCCAGGTCAATAGCTTACAGCTCCAAAAGGTTAAAAAAAATATATTAATATCAACATCACAAGAGCATCAAGTCAATTGCAGCATGCATTCAATAAAGCCCAAAAACGCAGGCCTTTTGAAACCATAATGGCATAATACAAATGATTACTAATATTAAAAAGGAAAATCTTGAACATCACAAAGTAAGTGTCTGCAACTAGCTATGTGTTCAATGGTTTTTTATTAGAAATTGTCTAGCCCACTGCCCATTTGTAGCATAACTGCATAAATCAAAAACTGTTCAACCATAAGTGCTTGCATCACTTCCAATTGCAATAAGCATGGAGATTGATCTGATTCACCTGTGAGAGTCAATTTATATGCAGTTTCCAAACATACACAATAAGCTAGTGAAGTTGCAGATCAATTATCACTGAAAACCCTTTGTTACCAACATAGAAGATACAATCTAAAACAACAAGATCTGTACACCACTGCACCTTCATGATTAAAATATAATAAACACAATTCCAATAACTGAATTCTCATATAAATTGTACACAAATACAAAACGTAACAGCAACCAATAACACTATCCCAACAATTTCTCCAAAACAATCGGCATAAAAAACTCACAATTCAAAAACCGAAACACAAACAACGCATTAAGAATACCTAATCCGGCACCAGCAGCAACATCCAGAACAAAATGCCGCCCAAGCAAAACCCTAGAAACCGAAGTAGCAGACGCCCAAGCAACAACCACCAAATTCAACCTCTTCACACTCTCAACCACATCCAACCCCCACAAATCAGACTCCAATTGAACCAAAACATTAGGGATCAGATCCAACGAAAGGTGAATCAACGACGCGATGAAGCAGACTCTAGAAGCATGACCGCTGGGGAAGGACCAGTGGTCAACGGCGAAGGTGAGGAACATGTGTTTGTTGTAGAGGGGGCGGGGGCGGCGGACGAGGTGTTTGATTGTTCCGATGAGGAGGAGGTCGATGAGGGATCCGATGAGGAGGTTGAGGAGGAGGGATCGGAGGGTGGGGGATTTGTTGGGGAGGGGGGAGAGGAGGAGGGAGAGGATGATGGGGAAGAAGAGCCACCCGTCGCCGGAGATTTCGAGGAGTTTCAGGGCGGAGCGGGGGAGGAGGGGTTGTGTGAGGTTGTGGAGTGTGAGGGAGACGGTTGTGTCGAGGTTGAGTAGGTGGCGGAGGAGTGGTGGTGGTGACGGTGGTGACGACGGTGGTGACGACGGTGGTGATTTCTCCATGGTGGATTGATTTGATCGGAGGATGAGATGACGGTGGTGCTGTTTGGTACGGTCGCCGGAGAGATGAGATCTTTGAGTTTGAAGCGCTTTGGGCTTTAAAGTTAACTTACAGGCCCAATAATATCCTGCATTATTTAGATAACTGGACCTGACTCAGGTTTGAACCGGTTTTTTAACCAAACCCATGACCCATAGCACCGACTACCGAGTACCGACTAACCGGTTTGTGCCCGATCTTAACTGTCGGTTTAGGAGCTATAGGTGATGCACATGGAAGAACCGGTTTGTACAAGTTTTTCTTTAACATGTTTTTTTAAGCACTAGTAGAAACTAGACTTGAACTGATTAAAACCGGTTAATTGGTTAGTAGCCGAACCTAGCTAGTTTTAACAAGTAGGTTTTTAGAGCTTCTCAAACAATATTTTGGATTAACGGGTTTTGAACACTTTGACCTTAACCGAATAGAACAGATAATAACCGATTTGTGTAGTATAGAATAACCTTTCTTTTGAAGCCGGCTGATCTTTATTTTTATTTTATATATATATGGGCTTTCAAATAAAAACCAAAATTTTATAAAAAAAAAAACTAAAAGAACCACCATCAGCCAATAAGATTTTTTATAATTATTTTAAGTTTTTGTTAATTAATTAACCATCAAAAGGGGTAATTTAATAAATTCAAATTGGGTTAATAGAATTGTAAATAATTGTTCCAACCGTATGCAAAACTAACCTGCAATCTATTATACATATTCAATTTAGATCCATATAGTCAATTTTGGTTACCCTTTTCATTCAATTGATCATGCAAAACATGAAAAAAAATAAAAAAATCTGAGTGTGGTTCCCCTTGCTTTAATCGGTACCTGCGATTTGTTGGAAATTATTAATAGGTAATTGATTCCTCTTATTGTCAATTAAGTTATTTTTAACCTATTTTTATTAATTTCATGGTATTTTTTGTAGATAAAATAAGTGATTACCCATCTGCGAGTAATGCAATTGTTGAATTTCAGGATGCACTTGTTGATGAAAGTGTTTTGAACAATAAGAACATTACATCATGTTCCAATGAGGTTTCTCGTATTGTAAAATATGTAGAAAGAAACTTTAATTTGGTTTATCAGATGGATATTCATAGTGTAGATGATGGATGAAAAATACAAAACATTTAATTTTATTTTATTAGTGTTTGATTCTCCACTACACAGTAAGGGCAAGACACTGATGGTATGTATGAAGACTCGTGTGATGCCTTGTGTAATTGGGATGACATATGCATCTTTTTATTTTCTGATTTGTAGTTTGTATTTATGGTACTGATAAAACTAATATCATGCGAATAAATAGTCTTCATAATGATTTGTGTATTTCTTATTTGATAACAAGTTTTTATTTTTTTATGTTTTTTTTAGGTGTATTGGTTAGTTGAAATTTATGTTTTATAAAGTCAATTTGACATTGCTAAAGTATGAACAACCAGAAGTTTTATAAAGATGGTCTTTTAAGTAAATGTGCATCGCCTTTCAATAAAAAGTAAATGTGCATTAATTCACTTTGTTTTGGAATAAGTATAATGTCAAACAAATGGGAGGGTTGTATAACCCTGTCTTAAATATGTGTATTAATGCCATGTAATTTGAATTCTTATTGTATATTATTGTATGAGAACTTATAATGGGACATATAGAGAGTGGGTTTCAATTAATGTATATTGTTGGTGGTCTTTGTTTTTGAGAATTTCTGTCTAAATAGAAACTTATTCTCCTAGAGTTCATCATATGTATTGAACATTTTATTTAAAGGTAAATTTGTTGTGTATTATTAGGCTTTTGTTTGAGTTAGAATTACAAACAGTGTAATCCATATATGCATAAAATATATTTGAAAGAATACACATATGCATGAAACAGTGCTAAAATGCATGTATGCATCCACTAATTTATTAAAAAGTGTTAATATGCACAAACCAATTTTTGTAAATACACACATTTACAGCAAATACAAATGTATGTTTTGTTTGTCTTCATGCACATATGCATATACTTTATACACATATTGTGCATCTAGATACGTATATATCCATTATAATAAAATAGAAATTTATATATTTTAAAAAACTAATAACACAAAGAAATATTTCACAAAAAAAAAACATAGGAGTTATGAAGTCTCCATGAACTTCCAATAATATTTAAATTAATTTTTTATAATGAATTGCGATAACAAAATATATTGAATTAAATAAACTTCTTTTATGAAACACTTTCTAATTCAATGCAAAATAAAAGATGGATGTTGAGTTTAATATTAAAGTATTAGACGTAGGGAAATGAGCTGACGGCCAAAATTTAAAAATTGCTTATTGGGAAGTAGAAGAAAAATAGGAAGTTGAAGCTTCAATTGCCCCCACAATCTAATTGGAATTTTAAGTATATTGTAGAATACCAAATTCACCCTTATAATGGACTAAAGATGGTGTTAAAAATGCAGAAAATTAGTATCTTATCACTTTTAATTACAACCTTTGATATTATTAATCTAAAGTTAAGATTGGTTCTTTTGGTTTTTAACAACAAAATAGTTTTCAATGAATGCATCCCTATATATATATATACGTGTATATATATATACACATATATATATATATACGTATATATATATGTACATATATATATATATGTATATATAATAGTTGGTTTTACTAGATTGTTTCTCTAATTGGATGAGTTGCAATTGGGTATTTTACACAACTCCATTGGTCAAACTTTTTCTGTTATTTCAATGCTTAATTACGTAGTTAGGTTACAGATTATCTATAGCATTTACGTGCAGTTGAAGTCAATCTGATTCTTTTTTATTATTCCTCTAAT
Organism: Flaveria sonorensis; assembly: GCA_025506505.1. Classification (NCBI taxonomy): domain Eukaryota; kingdom Viridiplantae; phylum Streptophyta; class Magnoliopsida; order Asterales; family Asteraceae; genus Flaveria; species Flaveria sonorensis. The sequence continues at coordinate 49,979,266 of CM046425.1, read as the reverse complement.
TTCATGATTCATTATGCCTGTAGTTTCGTTGATGCTTCATTGCTGTAATAAATTGAGAGTTCGTCTTTTTATTATGTGTATGTAGACAAACAGATGGAGAAGACAATGTATCATTGGAGAAGACAACGTATCATTAGAGGTTACAGAAGAAATTATTCAGAGCATGGAAGTAGGGATGATGTTATGTGATTATGTAATTATCTTTATCTGTATCTGAATTCCATTAGCAACTGCATTTTGTTAATTCTGAAGTATTATAGCTTAGATTTTTGTGTCCTTTCGTAATTAATATCATAATTCAAAGCTATCAGCTATGTACGTCTCTGTCTTTCTTTCTGGAGATTATAAAAGAATTTGTTTCTCCTTTTGACTTTGCTTTAGGCTGGAGTCACTTTTACTTAAAAATAGTTTCTTGTACAATGGGAACACACAAGAGGCTCATGCTTAAAAAGATTGCTTGTTGACTTGTTCTTGTCTTTAATATCCATTACATGTATAATAAATAGTAATAATAACAATGGGTGTATGTATTTGGTGCATGAGTTTGGAATTTATAGAAAAAATAGTTATCTTGTGCAGATGGAGAAATTAAAAGTTCAATAACATCCTCATTTTGCATATTTTGGTATATCAATGAGATTGCAGGTCATGTTATCTTGGTAACATTTCAAATTAGACTTTGCATTTTGTGATAGGTCAGATTTCTGGTTGTATCTGTTGCTATTGGGTCATCTTGCAGATTAGATATAGTTGGTAATGGTCATATGGCAGGTGGTAATGGGTCAGATCACTGATCTACGGTAATAGGTGAGATCCCATTAATTATATCAAAAACAAGTAGCAAATCAATCCTTTAAATAAGTTAGGTAGATTATATTATGTTATTTAATAGGTTATGACATTACCAACCCTATAATGGGTCTAATTTTATGATCAATGTTTCAGGCTTTATGATCAATGTTTCAGGCTTATGTTTATGAGGTCTGTTTGTTTGCTCTTTAGGAGCTGATTATGGTTAAATTACATGTCCTCATTTTAACTCGTATTGACCCATTACCTAACCCAACCAACACGCTCAACTTGTCACCTCTAATCCTTTTTACGGATGGAGACGACTCAATGATTATGATATGATACAAATAAGAAGCGTACGTTCTCCTTTTAGTCAATAAGATTGTGATTGTGGTTTGGCATTGCCAATCAGGGGCACCCAACTTTGGTTGATTTCATACATCGGTAGCTTTTAGTTGATCGGGGTTCTGCTTTATCAGGTGCGTCATTTTCTTTCCCATCCGGATTATGTGTTTCTGGATTTTAGTTCTTCAAGTGCCTTTGAAGAATCTTTGATTTTATTTACTAATGTAATGTGTTTTCAAGGTTCTAAATAATGCATCTTGTCTTATGTGCTACAGTCTACATGAATGCCTTCATTCAGTTTGATTATGTTTATTTAGTTTGTTATGCATCCCTTCTTTTGTGTGTGGTCAAATATTTTGATACTATTCAACTTTTTATGAACACATAACCTTGGTAAATGAATATGCAGTGAGTTAATAAACTTGATTAAATGATTTTTTAGTTCTTGATTGGGCTAATAGTATAATTAACATACTAAGTTGTCCTGCTCCAGAGTTGCCATATTTTCAGCAAAACCTCCAACTTTCTTATCATTACAAGAACTTACTACAATGCTATTTTCTTAGTCAACTTAATATCTACTAATCTTCTACCTTCACTGGTCAGATATTAATATGATATTCATAATTATTTTATTTTTGGATAGGTTCCTTTTATCCATGTTGATGGGGTAAATGGCCATATTTTCATTGTGTGATTGTAAACTTGGATGGCTCAAACCACCCTTTACCTCTTACAACTGTATACCACAATTTGCAGCCCATTAGTGAAGCGTTTTATCTAAAATGAAATTTTTCAATAATAAGAACTCAATCTTTGTAAAAAAAGTTACATGTTTACTAATGTAAACATCTTAGATTACTAATGTGTCTTTCAAGCATCTTTAATTAATAGTAACTCAAGCATTTTATCCTTTGAAGCATCTTTGATTTTATTTACTAATATAATCAACTTAATATTCAATAATCTTCTAGCTTCACAAATAAGATTTTAGTATAATATTCATAATTCTTTTTTTTGGATAGGTTTAAGTTACAAATGAGACTGTTTGCTTCCCAATAAAAAGCCTTATACTTTAAAAAGTTTAACAAATTTATCTTGCATTTTGAAAACACAAATGTCTCTAGATACGCTTAAGGTTCAACCCAACTCTTTTTGGCCCGGTCTTAACTATTTTGAGCCGTTAACCCTACCTGTCTCACCCACCCATTTATCCACTTAGAAGGCAGACAACCAGCATCGTAAAAAATTAACTGAAAACACTAAACGACCTCATTTAATTTACTTTTGATTATGATTTCAATAACTAAGCTCCACCCTCTTTCTTTAACCACTAATCTCAGTGTGCATTGCTTTAGAAAGTAAAGATATGTTTAGGCATCAGGGCTAGGTAATGCCATTAAGCAGTCACATAACCTGGTTGGGAAGGAGCATGCGGGGTTCCCTTGTGTACATGTGGCATATAGCTATATTTCTTTAAAGAAGCTTTTGGATGTTGTTGTGATTATGCAGCTTAGAATTCGCTAACTAGCGATTATAACATCCATAAGTTATATATTTCTTATTACTTTTGAACTACATATTAGAATGTACAACTTCATTAGAACAACTTCTATTGCTGTAGTTCACATCAGAAAAAAGGATAAAGTAGCTAACCATGTGTTATCCTATTGATATGATCCACTTATTAAGGTTAGTTCTATTTGTGTGAATGTTAAATCCAATTCTCTTCAATTGTGACAACAAGGAAATTTTCTTCCGTCTTTTACCAGAGTAAGTTAAATTTCGGAACGAAATTTCTTTCAAGAACGGGATGATGTGACACCCAGCATTTTCAGGTCACTTTTTGATTATCACAATCATGGTTTTCCAATCATACATTCATGCATTTAATATTGTTTACTTAAATGGGTTATTTATTGCACGAACATTCACGATTCTTTCATGTAACGGTAATTCGGAGAATTGCTGGATCGCACGCTCGTCTGTCCCCGAACGTTGGTGACTTGTCATAATAGTTTATAAACAATCATAATTGGTGTGAAATTATGTTTTATATGATTATGTAATTAAATGTGTAGCTTGGTTGTGAAAATTGGAAATTTTTTGGCATTTACGCGTTTTCGCGAATTTTCGGCTTTTAATGCCTAATTATTATAAATATGTCTTTGAACTAGAAAAATAAATATTATTTTATTTTATTAATGTTTATTTTGATATTATATGAGCATTTGGAGGTTTCGGTGTAGAAAAAATTCAATCGCGTAGCATTAAAACGATTTTTATAAAAGACGGGGGTCTTTCTTGTAAAAAAGAAAGTATAAAACCCAACCCCCAACCCTAATCACCATTTGGCCGTCCCCTTCCCCTTTCCCTTTAGAGGTTTCGCAACAAATCAAACACACACACAAAGCACACCTTCCTTGATCTTGTTAAAATCAAGAACCAAGTGGTCAAAAACACTCAAGCATAATTATACCTTTACTGTTAAAGTTAGTTTGAACTCTACGAGTTTACCTTGGAACACGAGAATTATAAAAAGGTGAAATACCCGCAGTTTACATGTTCAGAATTTCAGGACGAAATTCCTTTAATAGTGGGATGATGTGACAACCAGGAAATTTTCTTCCTTCTTTTACCAGAGTTAGTTAAATTTCGGGACGAAATTTCTTTCAACAAGGGGATGATGTGACACCCAGCATTTTCAGGTCACTTTTCGATCATCACAGTCATGCTTTTCTAATCATACATTCATGTATTTAATATTGTTTACTTAAATGCGTTATTTATTGCACGAACATTCACGATTTTTTCATGTAACGATAATTCGAAGAATTGTCGGATCGCACGCACGTCTGTCCCCGAACGTTGGTGACTTGTCATAATAGTTTTTAAACAATCATAACTGGTGTGAATCTATGTGTTATATGATTATGTGATTAAATGTGTAGCTTGGTTGTGAAAATTGAAAATTTTCTGGCATTTACGCGTTTTCGTGAATTTTCGGCTTTTAACGCCTAATTATTATAAATATGCCTTTGAACTAGAAAAATAAATATTATTTCATGTTATTAATGTTTGTTTGATATTATATGAGCATTTGGAGGTTTCGGTGTAGAAAAAATTCAATCGCGTAGCGTTAAAACGATTTTTATAAAAGACGGGGGCCTTTCTTGTAAAAAAAAAGTATAAAACCCAACCCCCCAACCCTAATCACCATTTGGCCATCCCCTTCCCCTTTCCCTTCAGTGGTTTCGCAACAAATCAAACACACACACAAAGCACACCTTCTTTGATCTTGTTCTTGCATATTGGTGGTGATTTTCAACTTTTCTTGCATCAAACGCGTACTAGGGATCATCATCTAAGCATTTCAAGTAAGTTTTTATGTTTGATTTCATGTTCTTTGATCTTCATGATGAACATGAACCCTAGATGATCCAAACAAGTCAAAACTTGAAATTGATTGAAATTGATATTGGATTATGTGTTAGTATTCAATATAATGATGTTTGTACGGATTGATTTTGTGAAATTATGTTGTTTTGATCAAAACCCGAGACTTACTTATAATGGAAACTTTAATTTGGGGATTTTGTAGAAATTGTGTGATTTTGATGAAGTTGAATTGAATTGATGGTTCTATGATGTTAGTTGATGCCAATGGATGAACGGTCATGTTTTGAACTTTTGATTTTGACTCGATTTTTGAGTACTTTCCATTAAAGTAAACTTTTTGGGTAAGTTGGTTTATAAATGATGATTTGTGCATGTTTGATGATATGTGATGATTGTTATATGATGTTTAGAGCATAAGAAAGGATTAGGAATATCTAAATGGTGAAAAAACGCATCGTATGAACATGCTTGCTATTTATGAAAACTTTTGTGACTTGATGTAATGAATGATGAATATGATATATGTAGAACATGTTATGGTGATGTGATTGATGCTGGAATGATCATAGGAGTATGTTAAGAGACTTCGGGTGAATTTGTGAAACTTGTGTTCTTATGTTTTAAATTAGGAAACTTTGAGCATGATGAAGAATCTAGGTTATGTTAACATGTTATGGATGATTGTTGGATGTGTTACATGTATAATTGAGATGGTTGTTGTGGTATTATTCATAATCTTTAATCGGGTTGCACATGTGTAACAATGCCATACTTTCCAAAAATAGAAACTTTCCAAAAATATATTTCCAACATGAAACTTTATATGAATCATTATTTGAGCTATTTGAGCATGAATAAACATGTTTTTGTTTATTTGAGTCACCAACGGGTCGTCGGGTCAGTCCGGTCAAATTTGGTAAACAAAAGTCAACTTTTGTCAAAAAGTTAAACTTGTCAAACATTTCTCGAACACGCTAACAATTACATTGTTTGGATACAACGGGGTTCATCTTGACCATTATGTACATACACTCATGGACCTATATTTGTTAGGTAATGATTAGCTTCCACCTTTTGCACTTCATGTATTCATACGCATATAAGGTGAGTCTTCACGGCCCCACTTTTACTTACTTTTCTTTTTGGGGGAGAAGCATGCAAACTATTTTTATCTGGTTTTGGTATTATTGGTATATCATTTGTTACTGTAGTGCAAACATTAAAGTCCTTACACACTCGAACCGTTAATAACGGAATAGCGAGGTAATTTGGGTAGTACTACTGGGTTTAACAAACCCCACCCGCGTTAGTCGCGCTAACTCGACTGGAGGTCGAACGGGTGTTTAATTGACCTAGACACTTGCTATTGTTCTGTGATAAGACATGGTGGAAGACAAAACAACTCACAAACAGTCAGCTTCGGTTCGAAACGCTAAGTAACTCGATTTATAGGCTAGCTACCTGTGGTATACCTTTGTTTACTTTTACCAGGCAAACACTCAAACATATTTAATGATTTAAACCTGTGAACTCACCAACCTTATGTTGACACACTTTAGCATGTCTTTTCAGGTCGCTGACATGCTTAAGGCTAGGGCTGCATATCTGAGGCTCATGCATCATCTTTACCATTTGAAAGAAACCTCATTTACATTTACTACTTTCATTGGGCGCCTTGTTTTGCGCATTTATTACTCATGGTTTCACAAACATTTACGCTTCCGCATTGGTTACATTGAAAACTGTCTTTTACTCTGATTTATGTTCTAACGCTTATTTTGAAAATGCATATAGTGTCGTTTGATATAACTGTGTCTGAGATCCTGGTTTGTCACGCGCCTCGCGGTAGAACCCTGCCGGTGGATTTGGAGGGTGTGACATCAATGTTAAAATTTACCTGATAAATTTATTTTGATGTCAACTTAAAACCGATGTCAACTTAAAACCAATACTATTCTAATATGGTTTTGTAAATCAGCCATGTATTTTCACCATATAGATTCCATATCAAGTTTCAATTAAAAGATTTTAAAAGCTTGAGATGAGTGAGTTAGTTTTGAAGTTTTAAGCCTAGGAACCATTTGAAATGGAAGTGAATAGATTATCTGGTTTTTATGTGTTGATAATTTGAAAAATACTTGTTTCCGCATTACATAGACATACATAAAATGTTTAACCATTTATGCTTTCGATGTACCGAATAGACAAAACATTTAAAGGAAGCATCGTTAGAGTATCAATTTTCCCAAGTAATCTACTAAACTACTTGCTAGTTAAGTTCTATTATGATGTTGGGTTAGCTGTTTTTAGTTTTACCCTATAGGTGTCATGTTGTTCTCAAATTTTCCCTTTAATTTTTTCCAACTGTGAAATGTTAATTTTTTATTCTCTTGTTATTGTTGTTAATTCCTTTCCTTAATAATGAGGTGTTTGGCTAAAACTAAAACGTCTCAAAGTAATAATGAGGTGTTTGGCTAAAACTAAAACGTCTCAAAGATATGTGGATTTGTGGATGGATGGTTTAGAGTTAGAAGGTTTAAACAGGCCTTAATGAATAGCCATATGTAGATTGACACTATCTTTTGAAAGATTTAGTATCTTAACAGGTCCACTTCAGTCCCTCTATGCAACTAAGTTTTCATTTAAGTAATTTTGTGATAAACTTTGATGTATCTGAGATTGATTGGTTAATTGTTGATTTGTTAAATACAAACATGTATACACAGGTATATGAAAATGAACATTTCAAAAGGGGGTGTGTTATGAACAATTTATTCTTCTAATTGTTATTGTTTCGATCTTTCATTAAGTTTAATAAATAATACACATAATATGATATTAAATAATAAAGTGTTTTTAACCATGTAGTCTTTTTATTTGTACGGTTGTTTTGATCTCTATTTTCCTTATTTACAAACCTAATAACAATATTAATATCAATATCACCGAAGTAGATGTTTACATTAAAAAAATAATTGGATATGACTTTCACATTTGAGACCCTTCAAGTCAACTCGCTACTATAGCATGTTAATTGAAACCATTTTACGTCAAGCACAGAACACTCAGCAATAGGACACAAAGGCAGGGTTTATTTTAATAATACATTTTAAATTCTTTGTTGCTTTTAAATGATCTAATTTGCTATAGTTTTTTAGAGGTTCATTGTTGGTTTCAAGTTTTATTATATTTACTTTACATCAATTGTCTTCAGACTATCTTTATTTGAGACTTTATTTTTATTTTTTCAACACACTTGCATTTATGCTATTCGAATCCAAAAGAAATACAACAGATTTTACAGCTTAAATGTAAATGATTTTTTAAAAGCTTATATAGAGTAATTGAACGTAATTTTCTTGACTTATAATAAGTGTGAATTCATCATGGGTTTAGGTTTTCAAGGTATTAAATCTCAACATTTAAGTAAATTCCACTTTATCTATAACGGAACAAGCACCCGCTTTTAAAGCTCGTAAGCCGCATCGCGCGGGCTTCCCACTAGTATAGATATATATATATATAAATATATATACATATATACGTATATATATATACATATGTACATATATATATATACTATGTACATATATATATATATATATATATATATATATATATATATACATATATATATATATATACATATACATATGTACATATATATATACATATGTACATATATATATGTACATATATATATATATACATATGTACATATATATATATACATATATATATATATATATATATATATATATATATATATATATATATATATATATATATATATATATATATATATATATATATATATATATATATATATATATATATATATGTGTGTGTGTGTGTGTGTGTGTGTGTGTGTGTGTGTGTGTGTGTGTGCATATATACATATACGTATATATATGGGTTAGGATCATTACAGAACCACTTTTTATTTTCAAAACCAAAGAACCATTGATTTACATAAGTGTAAATTAAGTTTGGTGATACTTAATCTATTTTACATATGTGTATATCAGACTTGAATAATAAACTATGTAAAACAACTAAATATCATCAGATTTAACTTATATTTATGTAAATCAATGATTCGTAATTTATATTTATGTAAATCAATGATTCTTTTGGTTCTGAAAATAAAAAGTGGTTCTGTAATGATCCTGGCCCATATATATATATACGTATATATATATACGTACATATATATACGTATATATATATGTACATATATACATATACGTATACGTATACATACACGTATATATATACGTATACATACACGTATACATACACGTATACATACACGTATACATATACGTATACATACACGTATACATACACGTATACATATACGTGTGTATATATATATATATGTATATATATGTATATATTGAATCAAACAAATAATTTTAAAGGTAAATGAAATATGATGTATTATCAAGTGATAAAACAACACATCTTATGTTGTTAGTAAAATATCAATAGAAGTTTTAAGTGTGTTTTATTGACCATGTAAGTAAAAGGGTTAGATTTTCTAGATGTGAGCTAGTGAAACCATCTACTGACCAAGTATGTTGTCAAATGCTACATCTACTACCCACACATAAAGTTAGAAGTTACAACAATCAGAATCAACTGTTGAACGATCTCCTGATCTAAGTAATTGTTTCTACTCGCCTTCGAAAAGTGAGTATGCATACGAGAGGACATTTGTCTAACGAATCTCTTTAACTCAGTGTTATTGTATAGAATCAAAATGAAGATTGAAGAACAGAAATTTCATAATTGATACCAGGTAAGATTAAGATAGTATATTAATTAGCAAAGTTTATTTTAACAATAATAAAGGTGTAATAGAGATTTGATTTGAAATATATTCAAAATTTAAATTTATAGAAATAGAATATTCGACTTGGAGAAAGTTTATAAATTCTGAATGTTGGGCTGGTAGTTAAAGTCTGCATCAAAGATGGTTGTTTGATGAGTTATTAAGACTTGGGCCTGTCCTATGTAATGAATGATTATTAAAGGCCCAAGTGATCCTTCCCGCTTCCAACTTCAAAGAACAAATTCATTTGTAATTCACCCTTGTTTTGTTGTTAACTTGTTTATAACAAGTTATTTGATTTCGAATTGGTTTTCATATGAAATATAATAAAACCAGTTCACGATTAAAAAAAATGGGCTTTGATCCAATCTATGATCCAACTAAACTAATTAAATAGATGGATCATGAATTCATGATATCCAAATGCCCCTTTAAAATTTAGTTTTCAACTTTTTACATTCACAAAACATGTTCTAACTAGTATTAAGTCCCGCATTGCGTGAATGGGGTAGCAAAAACATGAAAAAAAACTAACGTCAAAACATTACTGCGAGTCCGATGTTGAAGGTAAGAAAAACAAAACCTAAACATCACTGATATCATTTGAAACATTATATAAAAAACACAACCGTCACAAACTTGTGTATTGTGGCGTGGCCGTTGACAATATTGGAACTTTAAATTAAAAAAAATGTTAAAAAGTTTCACATTGAAACATTGATAAAAATATGCATGTAAGCATTAGAAATTGTAGTATGAATTGGTTAAAACAATAATAATATACTTTTTGAAAGTTGAGGGGATTAAATATAAATGTAGCATTTTAAGGAACTTAAGTGTAAAAGATATAAAAGACAAAATAGGTAACATGCATTGAAGACTTGTAATCTATGCATTAAGGATGTGGTATATGGTTTTGAAGGTGTATAAGAATGAAGTATAGGATATTATATTTACATTAACACATCTATATACAAATGCATTTTATCTTGTAAATTTGGACTCATTCATCATCATAGGTCATTGTTGTAGTTCGTGATGACCGGTGTTCATGGTGTCATTTTAAATATACAAATCAAGTATGTGTGAACATATGAGGTGTTATTGGTGTTGTACATGACAATGTGCTTCTTTATACCTGAATGTTAATATAGATGAAACGGTCCCGATTAAAATAAGTTTGAGTTGAAACAGGTTGTTTTATAGCGTGCTTGTGACAAACAAACACTAGAAATAGCATCGTGATAGTGATTATTTAAATATATTAGGAACAGGAGTATGGAAGTTATTATATGCATTAGAGATACATCTGTGTATCTTTCAACTCATTTGTAGTAATGCAACCATTTGTAAGTAAACATGTCAAAATTGAAACATATATTGCGAGTGTGTTGTATGAAATGCCACTCTCTAAGCATGAATCATTCGTATAAAATAACTATAAATGTCACTTGGGTTGGTAGCTCGGTAGTAAGAGTCAAATACTTAGAGAAAACCAATGTTTAAATAAAATAACTATGAATATCACTTGGTTGGCAGTCTAATGTTAAGAGCAAGATACTATTTAGAGAAGACTAGTGTTCAAATTAGTTTAGGAATTGCTGCATTTTAAAAGTACGAGTAGTTAAGAGTGTGAATTGTTGTTCTATAAAAAAACTAGTAGAAGATAAAGTAGGTCCCGACAAATTGTATTCTTTGTTCGAGTTTTGTAATTTTAAAGAGGTACATAAACTAGAATTAAACCCTGCGCTTTGCAATAGGTTTTTTTCTTCACAAAATCTATGACGCGACAAGTCAGTTTTGGTGTTACACCCCGTGTACATGTTGCAGCGGGAACGCATAATAGTATATCGTTGATATCTTGTGCATGTTAAGTTAAGAAATATTGATGTTTGATTACGACATATTTAACATTTTCAATGAATCCTTCAAATTATAACACCTAAACATTGATATCTTGTGCATGTTAAGTTATACCAACCAAGTCACTATTAGTTGCTAATAATCAAGTAGAATTGAAAATATATTTATAAAACATTCTTTTATTAATGTTAAATATATTTATAAATTAAATACCCTAGATGGAATATATGTAAGTCATAGTTACTATTTAGTGATTATTGTGTGGAGATTAACCCATAAATAGTCAAGTAGAATGGAAAATCATATTCATTGTTGTGCAAGTGAACTGAGGCCCATATAAATCCACCACGATTGAAAAGAATCTAAACCAGTCATCGAATGTTTTACCACCAAAATTGACCACTTGACACACAAGAGTTATGGCCAATAATAAAACCCCTCTAATGTACACTTCTCCCAAAAGTAGGAGGGATTAGTCATTATGAACTCGGCTCGAACTGCGACTCAACAAGTACATACAATGGTTTTCCATGTGATTTCAATCGCTCTCGTCCCTACAGTAACAAAAATCAGTTAAATACATTGTGTGTTAACTACGTATAATATATCTGGACATAAACGAACTTTAACAAAATGATTACCAAACATTCATGAATTTGTTCAATAAGGTTGTTTCATGTTCATAAAAAACTTTTGATCAAACAATTCAAATAACTCTTCATACTTTGTTTAATGTTTGGTTCGTTCACAACTACTTAATGGCGTGTTTAACTATAATATATAAAAAGAACTGCATATGTAGACATTATTATTTTGTCCAAACATTAAATAAAAACAGTCATGTTGTAACTTAGGTTTAATTAACTAATATGAAGAAAATACCTTCAACTCTGGTACTTCAATCACACAAGCACACTCAACAACTTCAGCACCCGCTCGCTCTGAAAACAGTTTAAGTTACGGGATATTGTTGGTTTGAATGAACATCAAAATATGTTGATGAAAAGCTTAAGACATTCATCTATAATACTAAGGGAAACAGGTCTTATGTCTCCTAAAGAGTATCTTCAATGCATATGATCTCACAATTTATTTTATTAATAAAATGAAATCATATTTGACGCGTTAATTATTAAAAGAGATTTAGAAAAATTCTAGCTCAATCACGACTCGACCCATGTAGTAAAGTTTAAGGGTACCAAGTAAGTTCATTGCAGCACAAAGGGTGCCACCAGTAGCGATTAAATCATCAACAATTAGAGCTCGGTCTCCAGATTCAACTGCTCCAACATGCATTTCAAGGCAATCTGACCGTATTCCAATATGTATTTTTCTGATATCACTTCACCTGTGTTTATAACTTATACACCTCAGTACTTTTAAACCATATAATATTTAGATATTCATGTTACACATGTTACATACCAGGTAACTTTTTTGGTTTCCTTAATGGAACAAACTTTGCTCCTATAGCAAGTGCAATTGGAGGACCGAATATAAAACCCCGAGCTTCAATGCCTGGGATAAAGCAAATGTTCATGAGCATATGATGTATAATTATTATTCGTTTTATTTTTGTAGTATCCATACTTCAAGTAGGAAAAGTAAGATCTGTTTAACATCAATTTAGTAACTCACATCCCTGGATATCACAATCATTGCATTTTTTAGCTAAAGATCATCAATGCATCTTTGTTCATCCAAATTAAAGTAAATTTTGAGACAAAAGGTGAATTAAAACTACCCATGTAATGATTATTATGGGACCAAAAAGTATTTTGTTTCCTAAATAACCCTATCCCCCTCGGGCACGTCTCGGGGATGCTATGTTTGTTTATAATTCCTTTTTTTTTAAGTTATAAATTTTTTCTGGCCTCTGTCTCTTTATCCAAAAGAAAAGGTACAATAAACGAAAACTAAGAGAATATCTAACATCACGTGAATAATAGAATGATGGAGACGTTTCAAGAAAGATAAACTTTGTTAAACAATGTAATCATGATTAAATACTTTTGTTAGAATTTAGACTTAAGGACAAAATATTATACCTCAAACCAACTTTTCCTGGTGTACGTGAGCTAATTAATTAAATTGTTAGTCGGGTGAAAGAAACCTATTTGGCAGTATGTGGATATGAGGGATCATTCTAAAATGCATTGCAGATTTAAAATTATATAACTTTGTAGTTTTATCCATTACCTTTCATGTAACTTAGCTATCGGCACTCCATTTTCTATAATTTCGAATCTTTTATTCTATATGAAGTAAGTTGGAACCAGGAAACAAAACAAAGGTGGGGATTATTATACTTTTGATTATCTGTAAAGTAGGTAGAAACAAATAGATAAATATTAAAGAAATAGACATTTTAAGAATGTGGACACACCAAGATTAATTGTATGTGACAAAAGTTAAAAGAGGCAATAAGTTACAAGTGATGTTACCAAATTAACCTATGATGGCTGCTGAGTTATATCATACTATGTTTGGAACCAAAGGCCAATATGTCGAATCCTTTTTAATTACGTATATACAAGATGCGAGCTTCTCTCAGTCTTAGGATATATCAGAAACTAATGAGCCAAAAAGTAAAAAACTCGTATACATGCTTTGAATTTATCATGTAATTTGAACAAATAGAATGGTCTAATCACATGATGGAGATCCCTAATGGGCTTCAAATCTATTTCTTATCTCTCTAAATTCAAGTTATAGTAAATGATAAACTATGTCAAAATGTAATCTTTTTTCATCAACAAATAGAAGTGCACACATTGATAAATTAAACAAAGTTACATGAAAAAAAAGAAACAGAGCCCACTTGATTACACTAGACTATTCACCTTCAGCAAATGATCTACCCAACAATTATTGATCATCAGAATTTGACACCCAAAGATATAAAATCATGAATCAAAAAGAGATTGTGAGAGTGTGGGTTGAGATGAGGATAAAATCAACATATAGATATGCACACACATTGAAAAGTGAAAAGAATTGAGGCTCAAATTCAAAAGCATCTCATCCAAACAGTGACAGATCAATAAATAATCAACAATGAAATGAAATGAAGCACAACAAGTTAAAAAAAAAAAAAAATGTACTCATATTCAAATATCCATCATCATCCCTTTAGGGGCCCACTTACCCTCCCCCAACAACAAGAACCACCATTATCCCACCCAAAATTTGGATCTTGATAGGGAAAGACCACATGCTTTAACAAGCAGTGACCAGTCTTAGCCGCTCATACACATTCATAGCAAGCAATCAATGACAATATCTTCCCCAAATCCCCCACTATCTATTACCCACTGAAAGATAACATTATACCCTCACTTCCAAACAAAAAAGCTCACATAATGCCATTTTAAGATTTTGTTGTAGCTCAAAGGCATTAAAAAAGGTCACCACAAGCCTACTAAACGATAAACCACCCATCATACTTCAGTCTGGATCAACTAGTTTCATCTGTGATGAGAAGCATCAGACGATTTGCAGTGGATTTCAACTCCCAAATGAACACAAAACTACAAAAACAATCAAAACTCTACACATGATGTAACCTAGGGTTTTTTCCTTCATTTTTTATATGAATAAAGTTCACCAATCGACCCTACCTCTCAATAAACAACGGGCTAAAAGGCAAAGCACGATGAATTCACTCAATTAATTCTCTCAATTCACAACGAAAGTGGACATAATTTAGATGATAAAATACAAAAAGTTAACTACTACCTGCAATTACAGATATGTGTTCATGTTTGTAGCGCTCAACGAACAAATCAATGGTGTCCTTGAACGCCTTGGGATCAAGCAACAATGTAGTGATGTCTTGAAACATTATGCCTGTGAATCATCAAACAAATGTTCCATCACTCAAACACCGTTGATAAACACATATAATAGTAATGTTATTATTATTATTGTTATTATTATTGTTGTTGTTGATTATCTTTATTGTTGTAAACATGTACCTGGTTTGGGGAAGTTAGGGATGACGCGAAGGGTGGATTTGATGCCGGAGATACGGGCGGCGGAGTCACGGTGGTCGCCGGCGGACATTGCGACGGTGCGGAGGAGAATTAATGGCGGATTTGAAGGGGTGTTAGAGTGGGGAAAATGAGAGGGAAACAACTGTATTTATAGAATATTATTATGTGCGAGTGTGAGGAAGATGGGGTTTTTAAGTTTGGTGTTGGAGACTTTAAGGGGGTGGGTGGGCACACTGCACAAGACCAGGGGCTTAGTTGAAACTTTAATGGACGAGAGTTAATCTATTCACAATTTCTATACTTGAAATTAGTTTTTTTTTAGTAAATTACTATTTTGGTCCCAGTAATTTAGTTAATTTAATCATTTGAGTTTAAAAAAGAAATTTCTAACATATTAACAAAATTAAATTTTTTAGTTAGTTTTTAACAAAATGACCAAAATACCCTTCATTGAATTGGTTATTTTTAATAAACTTAGTGACCAAAGACGTAATTTACTCTCTCACACAAACATATATATACATACACACACACACACACACACACATATATATATATATACACACACACGTAATATTTTTATTTTTATTTTTCAAATTTTAAATTTTTTTTTTAAACCGCTCGGTTTTAAACGTCGTATTTAAACCATTCATATTATCTAACAAAAAGTTTAAAACCATTTGGCTTATTAAACATTTTATTTAAACTATTAGGCTTACTTAAACTTCCGTTTTAATCTAATTGTTTTATTTAAACCGTAAAAGTCTTTTTAACTGTTATTTTGTTTAAACGTCTTTTTTTAATCGTTCAATTCTATTAAGTGTCTTTTTTATAATTTTTTGATTTATTTATACATGTTTTTTAAAGATTCGGCTTATTTAAACGTAATTTTTAGAAAACATTTATAAAAATCAATTGTTTAAAAAATGATGTTTAGAAAACCAAATGGTTTAAAAACATTTAAAAAACATTTTTTAGTAATTACATTATCGGTTTAAAATCCAAACGGTTTAAAAAATATATTTTTAAAAACTTTAAAACATAAAAGTAAAAATCTTTTATACATATACATATATATAATATGTTTGTGTGAGAGAATAAAGTTTTTGGTCCCTGAGGTTATTAAAAATAACCATTTCAGTCCAAGGGTATTTTGGTCATTTTGTTATAAACTAACTGTAAAATCTAACTTTGTTAGTGTATTCTACTAAAAAAGTTATAGAATACAAACCATGGGGTTTGATTTGTTAGAAAATTCATTTTGGGACTCAAATGGTTAAAATGACAAACCACAAGGACCAAAATAGTAATTTACTCTTTTTTCTTTTAGCAAATTGGATTTTAATAATCCAAATTATTACTTATTGGCCGATAATATTCCATACTGTTAATTTACCCGATAAAAACCTCAACATTCATTTGTATTACTAACAACAGTCTCACTAATATAATTATTAAATATTTACGTTTGATTTGCACTTGTTTTCGTTCACAATAATGATTATGAAGAAATTAAAAAACATACAAGTTAAATGCAGTCCAAATAAATACAAATTGAGTGCGAATATATAATAATTATACTACTGAAATTATCACTGATAACAAAAGTGAACGCTGAAAATATCACCGGCCAAATTAATAATAGGATTATTATCGGCCAATGAATAATAATTTAGGCTTGTGATCATTTAATTGAAAATCGTATCACTTTGACCATGGGTGATGATTAATGCCTCTTAAAGCGTATTTTCCCCCACATCACCGTGAACTTAATCTCATTGTATTTAACCAGAACATGAATAATAGTTAATGTCTCTTAATGCACCTTCAATCATTACTCAATTATGATATTTTTTGAGAATTCATGGCGTTGCTGTGAAAACGTCACCCACATATAATGTCCCTATAACACGTGTAAGGACGGTGTAAGGAAGTTTTCACTATGTTATAACGTCTAAAGTGAAAGCGCCCACTTTATGCGCAATTACATTTGGTGCATGTTTGGGATTGTTTGTTTTCCCTCAACTTTTGACTTATTAACTTTTGAGAAGTTAACAAGTCAAAAAAAAATATTTGGCAAACCCAAAATAACTTTTCAAACTGACTTTTCGTATAGGGTAAAAATAAGGTTTTGAAAAGTAAAGAGCGGGTTACTTATTAACTTTTAAAGCTCCTTTTGATCCAATTTTCTATTATACATCTCTACTATCTCCTATTAAATCCTTTCGTTTTTAAAGTATATATCTTTTTTTGATCATTTTACAATATTTTAATTTATAAGCTAATTTAAACACTTTTTTAAAAACTTATTTTGAAAACTCATAAGTTAATAAGTATTTTTGTCAAAAAAAAAAAAATTTCAGTCAAAATAAGTAATCTCAAACATGACCTTGGTCTTACAATCTTACAATAAGGGTATTATCTTAAGGGTGAGGTTATTCTATAAAGTGTATCTTTGCTACAAAGTGTGAGAAGACACAATGAGGCTAAAAAAGTCACAAAAAAATTATATCTCACAATCTAAATCGAATTTCAAAAAAGTACTTCGGGTCTCTATTCCTCTCGTCGTCATCTTTCAGAAAAAAATAAAAAAATTTCATTGTGTCTTTTATGACACAATGATATCATTATGTCTTTCATAATGACACAATGACGTCATTGTGTCTTTCATAAACGACACAATAAAAAAACGTTAATTTTTTATTTTTTTTAATTTTTCGTTTATTTTTTTTCTTAGTGAGGACGGCTAGGGGAACAAAAGCTCGGAATTACTTTTTTGCAATTCGATTTAGATTGTGAGATATAATTTTTCTTGTGATTTTTTTTTATTTATTATGTCTTCTCACACTTTGTAACAAAAATACGCTTTGTATTTGAACCTATTTCTTATCTTAAAGGCCACACCTTGAAATTAGAAATTTTCTTTTGCAAACTGCAACCATTTGATGAGAGTATCTAAGTTTTTGTTACTTTTGAGGTTTTTATTTTGAATGTAATTTTGTTTTATTGTCCATATATGTATTTTTAAAAATAAAGTCTATAAAGCTAAGGATTTCTTATAAGATTTACATTGAAATTGGTAAAAGTAAATATACTGTAAATACGAACTTAAAATTCAATAAAGCATCGTTCAATTAAAGTTAAAAACTGCCTCGTTAAATGAATGCAAATTGTAATTTTAAGGGTGGAGTGCTTTTGCTCCTAGACGTAGGTGAGTTGGTTAAAAGGTGAGTTGATTTGGCTCCTTAAAAAATGTAATTTAAGGGTATCACCTTTCTTGAAAAAGGTGTAGTCTTTTATGATTTGGTAGATATAATTCTTGTATTTTTAATTTGTATTTTCTTATAACCAATAACTTTATTATTTAAAGACTAGCGGGAAATGGATAGAATTCATAACTTCAATTATAAAGATGAAATGTTATGTATTGAGAACGGGGTATCGTTCGGGGGTGTCTAGGAAACACGATCTTTTTGGGAGTAAAAATATGTCTTGACCTGGTGAATATTTACCGTGCTTTACCGCATTTTTCTTTGGTCAAATAGGAGAACTGGGGAAAAACTATGACGAGTGACAACTCCGTGTAAAACGAAGAAAAAACAAAGAAAAATAAAAAAAAATCTGATGTGGTAATCTGGGAAACCCGGGAAGACTCCCACTTTAATGAAAGTCCTATAGAAATATGTGCTTTGTCAAATCATTTTTGCAGGGGCGCGTCTACATATTGAGGAGGGGTGCAACCGTCCACTCTAATCGAAAAATTTTCAGTGTTATGTATATGGGAAAATCCCAACTGCCCCCTTTAAAATTTTATAATTGACCCCCTCGAACTTTTGAAACTGAAGAGAAAACAATAATGTCGCAAACACATTGTCGGGGGGTGAAATTATAATAGGGTTACAGTTCAACGAATCATATTTTCTCGCTAACCGGGGTCTATAACCTAGTAAATTTTTAGTACTTACACACTTAAATAATCAAGTAGTTAGTAGGAAGAAAAAAAATTTACATCGAGATAAATGTTTTTGATTATTAAGCAAGCTAAATTTATATTGGCTGACATTGTTCTAAAACATGTTAAATATTATCGGCAGTAAACAGTTTGAGAACCATTTTAGTGATAAGTGTAATTATTTCAGACATATTACATATAATCACTTTTATGAGTATAAGTGCTATAAACATCATATATAATCACTTTTATGAGTATAATTGCTTTAATGTAGTTCTTGATATATATGAAAATACAAGATTTTAGGGATCATTTTAACGATGTTTTTCGGTAATGAACCGGATCCGACCCGATCTGACCCGAATCGGACAAAAAAAATATATTGTATTACGATAGCCAAATTACCCTTAAAAATCTCCGCCCCCGTGAAAAATTTTTCTAGATTCGCCACTGATTGTTTGTCAATTAAAGATTAGCCCATGGTCTCTTTTTTGACACATATGATCATTCATTCAATTTTTTTTTCATCTTATAGGGTATACCATACTCGTACCACTAAAAATTCAAACTTTGTAAAATAATTGACAACTAAAACTGGTCATTTTCTAAAAGCTTCGATTGTAGTTTAAACCAATGTTGGTCGGAACCTTATTATGAAGTTTGGAAGTTAGAAAAACATAACCATGACAAGTACCAATGTACCATGACACTTATGACGAGGTGGTGTTGTGGTGCGAAACAAGTTAACGATCTTTTGATATTATATTGTGATCCATACAACAGACCGAGCCAACCATCCAACCAAGAATTACATGCACCTAACCACTTCTCGTCGCCACATTTTACATATCTAATATGAAACAGAGTTATAACAATTGTCAACTCTTGGCGAAAGGGAAATTCTAGACCAAACACATTACAAATTCATTGTTGCAACACATACGTTTACAACACCCAATATATGCTACATTTAAAGTATAACAAAAGAATCAACATAAAAGAAATCTAAAAAAAAACAAAGTACAACATAAAATCTTGAGAGTAAATAGTGAAATCTAAATTTTTTGTTGGTTTGCTAATAAGGTACATCACATTGGTTGGATGATAATACAAGACAAAAAAAGAGATATATTATGTAAAGGACAAACCAAATTTATGTTAATGTTGACCGTTCTTAAGCATCTACTATTCACAGGACCACAATAGTTAGTGCCATGAGTGGGACTATATTGTCATTTAATTATACTAAAGGGTTACATTTGTAAGCGTTTCATACGTTAGTGGCTTTTTTTGTAAAATTGCCAAATGGGTATTGTGAAGTCCAACTTGTATTATAGGTTTTCTTCTGATGTCCACACTAGTATTTTTATTTTTTTGTAAAATATTAAATTATTATTATATGTATACTTCGACTATGTGTAATTTTTACAAGTATATCATTTATATCTTTTAGGAACCTTTTTGCCCAAACTTAGTTAACAAGTGTGAAGGAAACAGTAGAGAGCATATTAAAGATATCTGGATCGCAGAGGAAGGAATGTTAGGTAGTGATTCAGGAGTTGGTGTACTCATTCGTGAACTAGCTAGACAAAAGCATACAGGACGGAAAACAACTCAACTTAAAAAGACGTTTGAAATTACGGGCCCATAAGTAGTGAACATAATGTTCTCCACGAGCCAGATCATGTGATAATCAACCATTGTCAAGCAATTTCAGACCTACATTTCAATATCTAGAGCCTCGTTTTTTAAACAAACGGTCTTTCTTCAATTTTTGTAATTTTGATTCATTTTCTTTTATTTGTAGAACGTGTAAATCCTTGATTGAGTAATTCACACATCCATTTATAAAGTCAATTTTGTATTTAGACTAGCAAATTTGTTTTCCAATTGTGACTCAACCTGTCATATTTAAACGCACCTATAAAAAGAGGGTTTGATGTAATGTTTGATTATTCGGCATTATATTAAAACTTTTCTTAAATTTATTCTCGTATATGTATTGTTTCCAATTTGCATCAGAAGGAGCCGAGAGAGGAGTATGATGTGAGAGGAAAGGGAGAAGCTTCTTTCTCAATCAACATGTCTCCTTTAATTTATGTATATAATTTTATAATGTATGTTTATATGTAGATCATTTATATTTGTTTATATGTAGATCACTAATATTTGTTAGGAACCTTTTAGTCCAAATTTCATTAATTCTTATGGAATTTTATTATAAAACCAGTAGTAACAAAAGAAAAGTTTATTAAATTTACATGTTAGCTTAGATTTAGCGCCATCATGTATGTTTATATGTATATCATTAATATTTGTTAGGTACCTTTTAGTCCAAATTTCATTAAATTTGTTTGGAATTTTAATATTAAACCACTTACTATTACTATACTATTTAAAAACTAATTAAAAAGATGAATAGTGTTGTATAATTGTTAATGTGTGATGGTACAAGCCATCTGTCTGTTGAGATACGTGTCTTCGACATGTGGCTTTCTCTTGCCTTTCTTCTAATTCTTTTAAAAAAACTATAATATGTCCATATATGCAGTATAACGTGGGTCCATATATGAAAATATATCTTAAAAGTATTAAAATTACAAGCATTTTGATCAATTTATAAAATAAACAGTACAAAAGTTAAAATGATTCTTTGTAGTTCTTTACATATTTATCGTTCTTAATTGAATGTTATTTTCATATAGTTAAGTTACTTTTTGTTACTAATGTGTAGACCGAATAATTGATGACATTGTTGGTTTTCTTTTGATAAGTATTTTGAATGAGGTCGTTACAGGAGTTTATGATTTTGATCACCTCCTAAAGAGGTTATGTTGATTAGCTTAAAAGGCTATAATGATGACATATTGACGAGACATAGTCGGATGACTAGCCTCGTTTGCATCTATGTGTGTTTTGATGAACTCATCTGAGCCCTTTCTTTTACCATAAATCATCCTTTTTTTATTATTATGTAGTTAAGTTACTTTTTAATTTACTAATTGTGTGTAGATCGAATAATTGGTTGCCTATTAGGTTTTCTTTTGATTGAGGTAGTTACATGAGTTGTTGGTTTTGTTTTGATTGGTAAATGTGACCGTATGTTATGCCTTTAAGGCTATGATGATGTCATCCAATCATATGATTTTTTTTTTGCTTGAAGATGTTACAGGAACAGGAAAATGAATTTAAAAACTACATGTGATGATTCACATCTTGATCTTATGTTTTGTATATTCAATGTTTGCTTCAATTTATGTTTAGTTATATTGGGAAAATAAAACCACACCAATCATAAAAGAAATATTATTAACTTTACCTATTGAATGCTCTATAGATCCGTTAGATTTTCAGGATGATCGAAAGGCATGTTTTGTGAAACAGGTGCAAATCGAATCTTTCTACTAGTAAAAATACATAAAACACATGTTGTGAGAGCTAAGAATACTTAACTCCCGTAATATACAGATGTACAACACTTAAAATTGGAACGTTTAGGGGGTTTACCAAAAATAAAATAAAATAAAGCTATGCCCTGTAAACCCTTCTTTTTGGTAAACAATGGCTAGCCCCAAAAGATAGACACCGGAAGTTAGAATGACTATTAAACTAAAGTGTGGTCATGTATTACTTAGAAAAAGTTGTGCTCTTTTGTTTATAACACCAAACAGCTAGGATGTTTACAAATCTATACACTCTAATAAAACAAGGTTTTTGAAGCCACATAACATTATCTTAAACCATCAATTTGACACGTGGCACACTCTTATACCATTTTTATTTTCAATTTTCGCTAAAAACTTGATCATACTGTAATTTATTTTAGTTTTTTAATATATTAAATTTACCATACTTATAGACATCTTACTTACCATACTGATAGACATTTTACTTAAATATATTACCATACTAATTTAAATTACAATCTAAAGTTTTTATTTACTTACCATACAGATAGACATTTTACTTAAATATATTACCATACTCACATACTGATTTAAATTATAATTTATAGCTTTCATTTAACCATTTATATTATATCTTAAAAATTCCATTTAACCATATATTAATTCAACTTCTACGGTATTATTACTCTGTTTCTATATTGCTTTCTAAAATAAACTCCTTTAATTCAGTGAAATTTTATTTTATAAAATTTTTGACTCACCAAAATTGGGTTTCAACTGTATAATTAATTGTTCTAGTTATAATATATTTATCAAATTATCAAAGTATCAAATATTTAAGGACTATATAGTATGTAATATTACTCTGATACGCGTATTAAAAGAAGCTTTTTTATTTTTAGTAAATGAGCAAATTTTTTTGTTTAATCATAAGCTTTAGTAACCCTACACGGGTTAAATAAATAAAATCTATAGAATTTAATAAAAAATAGTTTTTTTTACCACTTGTCATTCTCTTAAACAATTTTTTTGACACTTGTTATTTTTTTAAACATTCTCATTTCATTTTTTCTCAAAAAGATATTATAGTAATTTAAACTAGGGGTGCTAAACGGGTCGTGTTTTTGGGTTGTCGGGTCCAACCCGACCCGAAACCGAAAATTTTACCCGAACCCGAATACGACCCGAACTTGAAAATTGTGCCATAAGTGTCAACCTGAACACGACACGAAAATTTACGGGTTGACACGAACACGACCCGATTGAACCAAATGTTTTATTTATTATATTTTTTTCACATATTAATACTTTAAAATTATTATTTTTCAACAAAAAATACTAATTAATATAAAACAATTATATTTTAGTGATGAAATCTTATGCTAATTTCTATTTTAAATTCTAAATTTCGAAATAAAACACATAATAAACTTAATTTGTGACACAAAATATATAAAATAAAATAAATAAATAAAAAATGGGTCGAACAGGTCAACCCGCCAACCTGTTGGGTTGAACCCGAACCCGACCTGTTTGGATAAGCGGGTTCACAGATTCGACCCGAACCTGACCCGAACCCGTTTATAGTAAACCCAAACCAACAAATTTCGTGTTGAGTTTTTGTCGTGCTTTCGGGTCGTTTAGAAATTCAACCCCTAATTTAAACATTCAAACTAATTTCTCTCTCCTAATAAAAATCAATTTTATTAATTGATACATTTCTCTCTTTTATCTAGATTTTTTTTAAAAAATCAAGTTATGTTTTTAAAAATAAATTTTATTAAAGGAATTAAAAATCACATCTTTTTATTAAAATATAAATAATAAAAAAACAAAAATTTTATATAATATAAAATTTACTAAAACACTAAACCTTTTTTAAACAAAATTTTTAAATCCATCATTTTTTCAAAAAATTATAAAAAGTATGAAATTTTCTAAAAGTAGTTTTATTAAATCTTAAAACAAATGTTTAAAAATGAAACTATTTAGATAAGTGAGTTAAAAAAATAGTATAATTATTTTATTTTTGAACTATTACGTATATATAATTTTAATCATATCTTATATTAAAATATCGCATTTTAACTTTTCGTGTTTATTATTAACTATAATCCGTTTAACAAATGGTTTTCTAGCCTATCTATTTATCTATATATCTATCTATGTATAACAAAGAAAATTTAAAATAAGACTTGATACAATTATAAGTTTATCATTCTAACTTTCTACTTTCTTTTTATTACTATTAATAATACTGAATATTAATAATGTTACTAATACTATTTTTAAATTAAAAATTATATAATTTGATAAATTAAAACCTTTTTTTATAAAAACATATTTTTAAAAAATAAATTTTTTATAAAATACAGAATACAACAAACTTTTTTTTTAAATTCATTTTTCTTAAAACAAAATATTTAAAACCAACATTTTTTATAAAATAAAAGTTTAAGAAAAATATATTATTATTTATTTACTTAAAATAGTTATTCATATGCAATTATAATCATATTTTATCTTCAAACATGGTTTTATAATTCATAAATTTATTACTAATTATTTAGTATTTTATTTATTCAATCCTTGTAATACACGGGTACTAACCTAGTTAGTTCAATAAAACCAAGTTTATAAATGTACAACTGTATTAAAAAATGTTTTCAAAATCAAAACGAATTCTCAACGCAAGCCACGTAAGAAATAACCTAGTTAGCAATAAAATAAAAGTTTATTAAAAACGCAGGTTAGCTTAGATTTAATATACTTTAATAACACCATAAAATATAAAACTTATTATTCTAAATATAAACATTATTTTTCTACAAAGTAAAATAACAAAAAAAGTAGACATATGTTTTAGGAGGATCCACCATTTACATGGTGAAGTAAAAGGAAAATTATTTTAAAATGACAGTTTACACATGCATATAATATATTCTTATCTAACTTCACCCATATACAATTTTTTAAATGTTTAAATAAAAGTAACACTTTTAATTTTTTAGGAATACTATATTATTAGTAAAAATAAGATTACCAATTAATATTAGCTAAAAAACATTCATTATTTATTAAAAAATTACATACTTAAAATAAAACCTAATCAAACATTAACAAAAAAAACATTACTAGGTTAGATAAGTAAATATTAAAAAAAATATAAATATCAAAATATAAGTATAAAAAGCAAAAAATATACCGGTCTTCCAAAATATCTATCCAAGATCTTGCCAAAGCTTATCCCTCTTGGGTCGTCTGTTGTTGAGGCGTGTGAGGCCGGATCCTTTTGTACCAACTTTTTTTTTTTAGGTTTTAATGAAACGTGTTGTGATGGTCCATCAAAGAGGTTAAGTTTAGGGTATTTGTTGTGAATCAAGGAATGATTGGTTTTGTTGGGTTTGTTAATTAGAGCCATTGAAATCAGGATAATTGCATCCAAAGCGGTGATCGACCACTGGTCCATACCTTTCGGTTTGGAGTGGTTTTTCAAATAGGTTTTTATGAGTTGTTTGGATCCAT
Organism: Flaveria sonorensis; assembly: GCA_025506505.1. Classification (NCBI taxonomy): domain Eukaryota; kingdom Viridiplantae; phylum Streptophyta; class Magnoliopsida; order Asterales; family Asteraceae; genus Flaveria; species Flaveria sonorensis. Next base: position 49,953,151 of record CM046425.1, on the reverse strand, counting down.
TGGGAGAGTATGAAAAGATGATAGAAGAGAATTAATATTAGTTTTTTTGTTGTGAAAATGTTAAAATCTTAATGGTTAGTTATAGGTAAAAATTTAAATAAAAAACTTATTTTTTACTTCCTACCTATTACACAACGGTAAGTTTTAAAAATATACATATTTTTTTTAAAATTTAGGTAAAAGAGATAGGGAGCTACGCACAGATACTCATGACGGGGAGAAGGAAACAATCAACACGAGCTCCGCCAACCACATTAGCCCATTTACGGTGGGCGGCTTTCACACTTGACAGTCATAACACATTAGGATACCATAATACTATTAAGCTAAATGCCCTTTAATATTATTATATATGTGTTATTAGTATTTAATACTCTCAAATTCATAATAGTTTTACCATGGGTAGGTGAGACTTTGATCAATTAATAGTGTATTTACTAGGAGAGAACAAACTTAAAAAGTATGTAAGTTGTATTCAACCACCTCAACGGTCACTTCAAGGGTTGTAGTTATCATATTGGCATATCTTTACGGGACCAAAAACACATGATCTATGTTTGAAGTATAAGATCGAAAAGAATTATTGAAAATCTCATACATATTGATGTGTATGGACCATTTTGAACCGTATCTGCATATCACGAGGACATCATAGATACTTTATTATGTATACTCATAATTTTAGTAGATATAGACATACAGTTATATCTACATGTTATGACATATTTATAAAATGTTTTGAAGTGTTCTAAAAAATATACAAAATCAGCCAAATAAGACAACTAAAGTTGATATACGTTCTCAAGCTACGTGATAACTTTGTTGGTATTTCAATGATTATATAACAAAATATCTACTTGACCTTGTTTTAAAAATTATGGTGTAACACATCCTTCTCATTCGTTTATAGCAGTTAGTTCACTTAATAATTTTAAAAAAGATTTGGGTCACAAAATGTTACAAACATTTTACTTTACTAGTTGGGGGCCCGTGCGATGCGACAGGAAACATAACATCCAGGTTGGTGATTTTAAGGTTTGCATGACGCTATTAGAAAACAAGGGATTTTGCTACACAAAATTTGCTACGCATTATTTTTGTCACAAATTACGACACATTTACAACAAATTTGCGATGGAAAGCTACGAACTTTACGACAAATTTACGAAAAAACAAAAAGGCCTATTTTCCCCTTCAAATTTTGTCACGAAAGTGTAGGAAACCTTATTTTTCTTAATCTATATCAATATGTAACAATAAAAAATATTAAAAAATATGTATTTATGATAAGTTATTTATACTTGTGACGCATTTGGTACGCACAGTACAATATTGATAGTTGCATAGTGAAGTGTAATAATCATATAAATTATAATATACGCCTATATGATAAATAAACTAACAAATATGTATTTAATAAAAGTTTTTTATATTTTATGACTTGTTTGCTATGCACAGTTTAATTAATATAAAAAAATAAGAGATGCATCGTAAATGCGTCATAAAGTGTAAATACTTATATAAATAATAATCGACGCAACTATGATAAATAAAATAAAATATTTGTATTTATGATACATTATTTATACTTTTTTCTTGAATTATGTGATGTATCTTTTTTAATACATATATTTATAAATTAAACTTTAATAGTTATATATACTATAAAATAACACACTTTATATTATACATCGTTAAATAATAAAATAAATTAGATTATAGTAACTATATAAGAACTAATGCGTCCTTAACTAAAATAATTATCTCATAAATACTAAAATTTTAAAACCAAATATGTCCCCATGGTTTAAATTTGAGTGAAATGATAACTTTATCATCCTAAAATGCTTAATGTAATAGATGGAAAGACACATAATATATATACATATATAAATTAATAACAAGACTTTTCCGGAAAATGACGGTTTAGTTGCTAATCTTAGTTGTTTATAAAACATACTAACCTAGTAGCCTAGTAACACATGTGTCATATGAGTCGAACAACAAAACATATCTAATTCATAAATTATATATATTTCTTATGGATATATATCTTATGAATGAAAGTACATATTACATATAATAATAAAAAATAACGAAAAGTCGTAGTTATTAATTATAAATCTTTAAATACTTTTTTGTATGCAAAATTTATCAATTTGATATTATACTAATCATCATTATTTAATAGCACAAATTTACCATCATTATCTAATGTTACAAGTAAAAGTCTGTTTCTTCTTGTAACTAAATCAAGAACCTCGGTTGTACGTAGGGAAAAAGAGCCCATAACCGAACAATCGATTTCTCAATTGATGTTATTCATACTGATCTTTTAATAATCTTAGTGATGGTTAGGTTTAGTTTTTCCCCGTCTGTACCAGTGTTGCTCATGTTGCTTAGGTTTATTCACCTTACTCCACAAACCCAATCCTATTGAGTAATAGCATCACATGTCGACTACTATATGTTATGAGCCCAACAACTCGATCAAAGCCCTGTTGTATGGTGACTTTTTGTCAACCACCTATCAGACATTGTCATCAACAAGCTAATTCCGCACGTATTATTTTGTTTTATTACTCTAATGAGCATTTGGTAATAGAATAATATTTAGCATGGAGGGCTCAACCTTATTGTATAGATGGTCCTTGACCCTAGTATAATCATACACTTACTAATCAATTATATTTTTCTCTCTTTTTGCAAGATTTGGTATCTTTGATATCAATTTAAAAGTCAAATAGCCTTTTATTTATAATTGAAAAGCGTGTTTGAAGCAGTTGGCAGAATTTTATGGTAGATTTTGTATATTATGACTACAAATAAGAAGTTAGGGATATATGGTATTTAGGCTAGGTCCTACCACAAAAAACAATATTTATTTGTTCTTAGAGAAAAAAAAACAAGGCATACAGGGTGCTCCATTTGGGGTTACATATATTATGGCACCAAGTTTAAAAGAAACTAAAGTCTAAGATAACATAGTTTTTCCATATCAGAAACACATATTATAGTTTTTATTTTATGTTATCTCGAAATATATAAAATTCATGAATTCATTTGGTTTCTTAGTAATTATTACAACATATTACGGATATTAATGTTTATATATGATTCCCCTTTTTGACTTCTTTCATTCAAAGACATGCTACTACTATTATTTTCAAAATAATCATTTTTAAGTAAGAATAGAATTGTTAGGTCTAGCTGAATTGATAGTTAAGTTTCATATACATCGAATTTAATTAGAAGTAATAGTATGTAAAAGTTAGAAGTATCTTTATTAATTTTTATATAAGATTTTTCTATTTTAGATTTCATTCAAAAACATGCTAGTGCTTTTATATTCTAAATATAAGTTAAGGTTGCACGTTGATGACTCAAAAGTTGCTAAACTATTCCTATCTCGTATCCTTACGGGTGTAGAACACCGCCCCTAGGGGCGGGTGTTGCCATGTGGACTCATGGGTGACCACGATCATAAGAGTTGGTGTGCGTGTGCTAATCGTTGAACGGCTGGACATATTAATTAATTTAAAGAAAAACTTAACCCTACAAACATAACATATATATTTCAACTATCACACATTCTACTCTCAACTTTTATATTATTACTCTTATTTTTTTAGGAACAATAACTTATCAAGTTCCACGTCATCGTCTTTGGATTCATCCAAGGCTGATGACATGTCGCTCATGCGGTTCAAGCCAAGGTCCATTTTGTCACACCTTCAATTTCCACCAACGGGGTATTACCGTTAGGCGTATGACATACCAGGATCTCAGCCACTAGTTACACCAAACTACACATCAATTACAAAATATAATTGCTCGTTAACGTTTGAAATTCCCAAAAACGTAGTTATTAATGTAAACTTAAAAATAATTGAAGCGTAAACATTTATAAATTAAACAGCGCAAAACATGCGCAACCTCAAGGAATATAATTTGTAGAAATCATTGTTTAACCGTTTAAAAAAATCAGAATGTATGCAAAGATGAGATGCTCCTAGTCGTACGCACCTTAAGAACCTGAAAGAAACATGCTAAAGTGTCAATACAAGGTTGGTGAGCTCACAAGTTTAACAGCAAACAGTAAATAATAGTAATGAATTCAGATTTAAGTAATCAAAGCATATAAGTAGGTAGCTAGCATACAACAAGTCACTATATGTATGAATTTCGCGACCGAGCTGACATTAATAATATAATGAATGCTCCGGCTGTGGATATCAGACCACAGCACAGTAAAACAGGCTAACCATTCACCCGTTTGACCTCCAGTCAAGCTAGCGTGACTAGCCCAGGCGGGGTTTGTCAAACCCAGTAGATCTACTAACAATCATCTCGCTAATAAGATATTAACGGTCCGAATGAGGCGTAGTGGTATCACAATAGTCAACAAGTATATGCAGTATTACCAATCTAAAGTTACCGTATAGTTTATGAAAAACAATATGTTTCTCCCCCCCAAAAGAGAATATAGTATGAAAGTGAGGCTGTAAACTGTAACACCCGAAAATTTATGAAGAAAAGAATAAAGACAAAAGGAGAAGTTGCAAAACTAGAGGGGCTAAAGTGTACAAAAAGACAAACATTATTATTTTATGTTTAAAGTGGGCATGGCCGCCCACTACACTGCTTCACCAACTGCTTCAACTGCTAGAAAGAAGAAAAACAGAATTTCCATCGGTTCTAGAGAGAAGAAGAAGAAAATTCGGCTTGAAGGTGAGTTTTCGTGTGTTTTGTTCCGTTTCAGCTTCGGGACCGATTCTTATGTGATCTTTTGTGTTTGGTTTTGTGTTTTGGTGTGTTTAGGCGTCTGAACTCCAGGTTGCTCTCGGGTTTTGGAGGAGTTTTACTCGAAAGCAATAGAGGTGAGTTCTAGATCCCCTCTTTTAAATTTTTTTCTGCTTATTTGGGGCCGGTATGCATATGTAACTGGTGTTTTTCGAAACGAGATATGATTTTTCAAGTATGGTGCAGACGATTATGATGATATGGTTATGTTATGTGATTCTCTTGTTGATCGTTTAAAGTTTATGATGTTCTAAGTGTTAGACTGATAGATCTAAGCTGTGTTCATGTTAGAATGATAATTGGAAACTGGTAATGGCATAAGTTGAATTGTAGGTTAGTTTCTATGTTTATCCGGATTTAACAGAAAGTCTTTTGTTCATGCGTATTTGTTAAGTCTTCATGCGCATTTGTTAAGTCTTCATGCGCATTTGTTAAGTCTTCATGCGCATTTGGTAAGTGTTCATCCGTATTTGTTTTACCCATGCGCATTTGCTACAGTGTCCATGTGTATTGCTTTAGTCATCCGCATTAGGTTCATGCGCCTTTCCTGACACTTAGAATATTTCCTGAGAATGTTCATCCGCATTTGTTCATCCGTATTTGTCTAAGCTCATCTGCATTTGTCTAAGGACTTGGGGATTTTTTGAAGTTTTGGGGAGTAGAATTTAAGTATGGAGAACTCCTGGATAAGGGAAGATCATGCTTGTTTAAAGATTATTATGCTTGGTTTTTTCTTATATGCTGCTTTTACTATGTCAATAATATTTTTCATGTTATGTGATTATGTAATGTGCATATTAATAAGTATTATCCATAACAAGTGGACACGAAAGAATAAGAGAAGAACAGTGAAACTTAATGAATGTTACCTCGGACCCTTACGATGAATGAAAAGCCTTGCAAGCAAAATGAATGGAGGTGCACGACCTTGTTGTCGTTAGCTCAACTGATGTGCGACTGTATAGCCCATGCGGATGCACATCTGGGATCTAATCCTGGGGATTGACCAATGAATGAATGGAATCCTAGTTCATGAGTAGGCTTCGTGCCTAGCAGTGTGGATCAACTGTCGATGGGTTAGCTACCATGATAAACGTTTGCCGACAGGGGTTCGGCATTTGTTGCCAACCAACAATGTAGGCTCTTGCTTTGTGCAATCCTAGTTAATAAAGAGAAAGTTAAAGAAACAAAGATAATGAATCACTTTATGATTGATTATGTATATTGATGAATGATCACCCAATGAAGTTTACAAAGTGTATTTTTCTATATTATTAAACTAGAACTTACTCAACAACGCTGACTTTTTATATGCATATCAATTGGCAGGTAAGGATGTTGCTGAGGATGGCATGCGGGTGAGGTTACTTGGCGGGCAAAGACTGGCATCCATTCGTGCATGATGATTTTGTTGTTTTGTAATACAACTGAATGATTCTTTTTGTAAATGTTAAAATACAATGATGTATTATTTAGCAACATCAAATATTAATGCATGAATGGTTTTTTGATAACTTAATCCACTACGATGTTTTTATGAAATGTATTTATCTTATATGAAAAATGCTGTGATTGTCCAACCGTGAAATCTCCGGGAACGAGACCTTACATAAACTCACCTTATGCGCAAGGCAATGAGTAAACGAAAACACAGTGATTAGGGTTCCGATTAACCTGAATTTCATTTAATATATAATTAATGTCAAATACTGATAATGTGGTCGTACGGTTTTGTGTCCTTGGTTCGGGTTCGTGTCAGACATTGACGTTGTAAACATGCTCAAACACCAACACAATTTCATACAACATACAACATACAACATGTAGGCATTATCTAACGTCTATTATATATATATATATATATATATATATATATATATATATATATATATATATATATATATATATATATATATATATATATTTTGCACACCCACTTATGGACAATTATGGTATACATCTCATACATAACTAATGCCTTTCATCGAAACACACCCTATATATATATTATATATATGCCACACCAACCACATGATGAAATTTTTACACACATACATTGCATGACACCCCCTCGGTGCACATGTACTTACACCCACAAACCCATGGCTGCAAAAATAACACACACACATCGGATACATACATACATACACGGCATAACACACACACATCGCATATACATACATATATTCGCACACACACCTAACGAAGCTCACCCAACAGAAGCTTTCGAGACCCAACTCGAATCGTTCCGCAGGAACCGCAACCTATCGTGCATACGTGCGCACGAATACCAAACTAAACACAATGAACCCATCGAAACGCAACTAGCAGAAGCATTCATCATGGATTACTCTTATAAACGCAGTCATATACAAGCATACGTAACCACAGTAAACTGAAACAGACCGCGACAGAACAAAATCTAACAACCCGAACCACCGTCGAAACCGTACGTGATTAATGAACAGGAATGCATCATACCCGAAACTTAAGGAATGGTGAAGGTTCGCGAGGAGAAGGGTAGTCGGAGATAAGCAGTGTCGCGAGAGGGGGGTCGCCGGAGGTGGAGATCGTGAAGGTAGGGGTTGCCGCCGGTGGTGGTGCTAGGGTTTCGGGTAGGTTACGAGTGGGAAGGGGACGGGTATAGGGGTTTGGGATTTTTATATTATATTTTAAAAATTCAACAATTACATATTGCACCCCTCAAGAACACTTAAGTTTACAATTTAAATTCCTTTATTAATATTAATTTGTTTTATAATTTTTTAAATCTATTTAAGTTTATTTTATATAATATAAATCATTTATTTTATGTTACCACTTGAACTTATAATGATAGTACTTATGTAATTTCCGAGCATCACGTATTTATAACAATAATCATGTATAAGAACGCGTAGAATTTAATGGAGTTAACCTGAAATTTTGCGAGATGTCACATCATCCCCTTGTTTAAAGAATTTTCTTCCCGAAAATTAGAACATCATCAGGTTCACGAAGAGCACTAGATCTCAATAGCGGCACAAAAGAGAGTTCAGAAGCTTGCTTAGGGTTGGGTTTCTGGAATTTCTGGAAGAACCCAAAACAAAGAAATGTAAGGTTAGACGAGAGTTATGATATCATCCCCTTGTGGAAGGGAATTTCGTCTCGAAATTTAAGAAAAGATATCTTAAGAATGATACCTTAAGAAATGGATGCCTGATCTTTGAACAGTTGCGGGTACTTATTTTTCATTTGATCTTCGCGTTCCCAGGTAAACTCTGGTCCATGCTTTGAATTCCACCTAACGCGTACTATAGGAATCTTACTACGCTTTAGGGTTTTGACTTCTCGATCCATAATCTCAACTGGTTCTTCAATGAAACGAAGCCGTTCATCAATCTCCAGTTCCTCCAAAGGTACGATTAGTGATTCATCAGCTAAGCACTTCTTCAGGTTTGAAACGTGAAACACATTGTGTATTCCATTGAGCTCTTCAGGTAAATTCAGCTGATAGGCTACTGGACCAACCCTTTTGATAATTTCAAATGGTCCCACGTAGTGTGGATTTAACTTTCCCCGTTTCCCAAACCGGATTACACCTTTCCAAGGTAAGACTTTCAGAAGTACCTTGTCACCAATCTAAAATTCCAATGGTTTACGACGTTTACCTGCATAACTCTTCTGTCGATCACGTGCTGCTGCCATACGGTTACGAATTTGCACAATCTTCTCAGTCGTCTCGTGTACAAGCTCAGGACCCGTAAGTTGGCTTTCTCCAACTTCTGCCCAACAGATAGGTGATCAGCACTTACGTCCATACAGTGCCTTAAATGGTGCGGCCTTGATTGAGGTGTGATAACTATTATTGTAGGAGAACTCAACTAATGGTAAATGAGTTTCCCAACTACTACCAAAATCAATCACACAGGCATGCAACATGTCTTCCGGTGTCTGGATCGTACGCTCACTCTGACCATCGGTTTGCGGATGATACGCAGTGCTCATATCCAGCCGTGTTCCCAATGATCTGCAAGGATTGCCAAAAATGAGAAGTGAACCGAGCGTCATGATCAAATATGATAGATACTGGCACACCATGCCGAGAGACTATTTCCCTTAAATAAATTCGTTTCAGCTTCTCCATTCGATCAGTCTCTCGGATTACTAGAAAGTGCACGAATTTTGTTAAACGATCTACTATGACCCAAATCGTATCACATCCGCTGGGAGTCCTAGGTAACTTTGTGATAAAGTCCATCGAGATCTGCTCCTATTTCCACATTGGAATGTCCGGTTGCTGAAGTAAACCGGATGGTCGCTGGTATTCAATCTTAACCTTAGAACAAGTTAGACATCTGCTTACGTAGGTGGCAATCTCAGCTTTCATGTTCGGCCACCACTAAAACTCTTTCAGATTTTGGTACATCTTGTCTGAACCCGGATGAATTGAGTAACGTGACTTATGAGCTTCATCCATTACCAGCTCTCTTAAATCCTCATATTTTGGTACCCAGACCCGTTCTATGAAATAACGGATTCCATCGGTCTTTATCTCCAATTGTTTCTCCATGCCCCGCATGGATTCTGCCTTCAGATTCTCCACTTTCAAGGCCTTAGATTGAGCAGCCTTGATTTGCATTGGCAGATCAAACTGAATGGTCATTTGTATTGCACGCACCCGATGGGGTTTTGGTATTTCCTTACGGCTAAGGGCATCGGCTACCACATTAGCCTTACCCGGGTGATACTAGATTGCACAGTCGTAATCATTGAACAATTCTAACCACCGTCGTTGCCGCATATTCAGCTCTTTCTGATCATATATATGCTGAATGCTCTTATGATCTGTATAGATCGTGCACTTGGTTCCATATAAGTAATGCCTCCAGATCTTCAAGGCAAACACTATAGCTCCTAATTCCAGATCATGTGTTGTGTAGTTCTTTTCATGCATTTTGAGCTGTCTAGATGCATAAGCAATGACATTGTTGTGTTGCATCAGTACACATCGCAAACCTTGAATGGATGCATCACAGTAAACAACAAAATCATCAGTCTCTTCTGGTAAAGCTAGGATCGGAGCGCTGTAGAGTTTGTCCTTAAGCACCTGAAATGCTGATTCCTCTTTGCTGCCCCATTTATAGATGGTTCCCTTGTGTGTTAGGGCAGTCAAAGGTTATGCCAACTTTGAAAATCCCTTGATAAAATGTTTGTAATAGCCAGCCAAACCAAGGAATTGCCGCACTTCAGTAGGCGTTTTAGGTGTCGGCCAATCCTTGATTGCTTCAATTTTTGAAGGATCTATATGTATACCCCTTTCGTTCACCACATGCCCAAGAAATTACACTTCTCGCATCCAGAAGTCGCAATTTGAGAACTTTGCATAAAGTTGTTCACTCTTCAACAAATCCAGAATGATTCTCAAGTGTTTCTCATGATCTTCCTTATTCTGAGAGTAGATTAGTATGTCATCAATGAAGACAATGACAAACTTATCCAAATAAGGTTTGCAAACATGGTTCATAAGGTCCTTGAAAACTGCTGGGGCATTGGTCAGTCCAAAAGGCATAATCGTGAACTCAAAATGTCCATAACGAGTCCAGAATGCCGTCTTCAGGATGTCTTCCTCCCGAACCCGTAACTGATGATAACCCGATCTTAAATCGATCTTGGAATAGTAGCTTGATCCTTGCAATTGGTCGAACATGTCATCAATGCATGGAAGTGGATACCTGTTCTTGATCGTCACCTTATTCAGCTCCCGGTAGTCAATACACATTCTAAAGGTTCCATTTTCTTTTTCACGAAAAGCACTGGAGCTCCCCAGGGTGAAGAGCTGGGGCGTATGAATCCCTTGTCTAGCAATTCCTGCAATTGCTTAGACAACTCTTGTAATTCGTTCGGTGCAAACAATACGACACCCGAGCGATTGGAGCAGCTCTTGGTGCCAGCTTAATTTGAAACTCTACTTGCCTGTGTGGAGGAAGGCCATGTAAGTCTACAGGAAATACCTCGGGAAAATCTTTAACAACAAGAATATCTTCAAGTGACTTCTCTTCAGTGATCTTCTCAGTAACTAAGGCTAAAATTTCCAAATGCCCTTTCTTCAAACACTTTTGAGCCTTTATGTAAAAGACAATGCCGACCACAGCACCACTCTTGTCGCCTTCCACCGTGAGTATCTCTCCACCAGGCAAGGGTAGACGGATGAGCTTCTCGCGACAAATGATTTCGGCCTGGTTCCTAGACAACCAATCCATGCCGACAAGGACATCGAAACTACCAAGGGTAATAACTAGAAGGTCAATATCAAAATCGTGCCCAGACAGAACTTACAACCCTGGTATATATGAGAAGACTCTATAATCTTACCGTCAACTACTTCTACTGTATAGTTTATGTCTAAGGCTGTAGAGTTAACATCTAGAAATCAACTGAACTTATACGAAATGAAACTCCTATCAGCACCAGAATCAAACAGAACAGAGGCAAAACAACCATTGATAGGAAATTTACCAATTACAGTAGAAGGATCATTTCGAGCCTCACCTAAACCCATGACGAAGGCTCTACCCTTGGCACCACCATTTCCATTACCAGTTCCATTTCCATTCCCGTTGCCATTGTGGTTGTCAGTACCATTACCACTGCCATCGTTTTTCCTCAGCTTTGGGCAGTTCCTCTTAAAGTGACCAGGTTGTCCACATTCATAACACATGGTCTGATTATTGTTTTGCTGTTGTAGCTGCTGAGGTGCTTTTACTAAGAGGTTTACCCTGCAATTCTTGGCAGCATGCCCAAATCTTCCGCACCGCTCACAAGTGTTCTTCGTGCATTGCCCGTTATGATGAAACTTACATTTGTTGCATTTTGGAAGGTTGCCATGGTAACCACCATAACTATTTTAGTCTTGAGTAGATGGTGGTTGGTTGAATTTCTTGTTTTGTTGTTGTTGGGGAGTGGAGAATTGACGGGTAGTCCATAGGACAACCCTTAATGGTGTTAAAAGACAAGTTTATCCCTCATTTGATCGTGTAATTGTCTTGAATTAGATGACAGTTGTTCATGTTTCAGGTGTGTTTGGAGCTTAAAATGTGGAGAAAATGCTGCTTCGGATGGAAGGGAGTAGAACGGGTCATACGAGGATGGAAAGAAGGAACAAACGAGAGAAGTCAGGGGTCCACCGTAAATTACGGTGTCTACCGTAATTTACGGTAGCCCCTGAAAACCCTAGAATTTTACCGTAAGACAGTCTCTTCCCAGCGTAGCACTTTGAAGTCCATCGTAATTTACGATAGGTACCATAAATTATGGTAGAGCCAGCGAGGAAAGCGTAACTGCCCAATTAAAACCATCTTCATGGGTCTTTTCATGTCATTTTTCATCATTGGAGACGTTTCTCTGCAGTTTCTGGGTGATTTCTGGCTGTGGATAGTGATTGGGAACATTTCTAAACAATTCGGTTTGTGCTTTGATGCTTATGAACATTGATTTTGTTGGTATGATGATTCACCAAGCCATGTCCGGCTAAACTTTCGGTGATCATCTTAGGTGAAGGTTTCTATTGTGACTCTTGTGTGTTTTTCTTTATTTCTAGAATGATAACCTTGGTGTGTTTTCTATGCTTATCATGGTGTATGAATGTTTTTCGTAGCTTGTTAATTTATGTTTCAATTCTGGTCTAAATCGTACGTTCTTGGTGTCGTTGACAATCAAGATATCACGGGAAGGGTTAGGGTTGGATATTGATTAATTGATCATCGGGAAACAACCTCGTGTTAATATAATCCGAGTACTTTGTTCCCTTTTATCACAACAAATGTTTATGTATGAGTTATGTCTATGTAACTCTTTCTAGTTGGAATTATGCACAATTTTTAAAGGAAACCGGAACCTAAGATGGTCATTCTCTCATAATCTGATTAACAATCCAATTTTGCTTTGCAATTAGTACGTGAATTAGTTCTTAAAACCAAAACAATCAACTCTTGAATTTTAATTTCTGCATATTAGATTAATTGTAGTTAATTCACATGGTATAGAATCAACACATTTTCCACAAACTCCCTGTGTTCAATACCCACTTACCACTATCTATTTAGTAGTAACTCGATTAAATTTGCGTGTGACTACGACAATACGTCAAATTTTGGCACCGTTGCCGGGGAGTAGTTCGCAACGTGTGTTTTTTTATAGTTCAGTTGTTATTTTTCGGGTTTACGCTGGTTGTGCGTAGTGTGCAGGTTTTACAGGTGTATGCATACCAGGAACTCGCGCGCAATATCACCATTAGTGTTTGATCCAGAAATTGAACGAGCCGCTCGTAGAAACAGAGTCTTACACCGACAAAACAAAATATGTGGTTCACCAATAGCACCTACAACACCAACTACACCAACCAACACAATGGAACCACCACTTCCTACAACGGGTCAAACAACACCATCCACACCTCCACCAAATACTACCAATCCTACACCATCCCAAGTGATCCATCCAACCAACACCACATTACCTTCAAGTACCCAACCCGAACACACCTTCACTTATGATTCCTCATCAGCGTTTCCACCGTTTTCAACTTTCTTCCCGACCTTCGGCCAATCATCTTCTACTAACCAAGTACCACCACAACATCAATTTCAACCAAGCTCCACCGTTGTCCATACTATCATCTAACCACAACACAGTTACCAATCAGGATTTCAAAAGCAAGTGGGTGTCGGTGTACAAGGTAGGGGTTATGTTAATTATGGTGATGGGTTTGACTACGGGTACGAGGGGTATGACAACTATGAGCTACCGGGAGATAGAACCCAAGCGGGTACACAAGGGGGATTATATCATGATCAAGGGCAACCGGTGAACCAAACACACCTGGAACTTGTGAGACCGCCAATGGCACAATGGATGCCACCTCAAAGACGACCTCCACCTCAACAAATGCCTCCGTTTCAGCAAGGGGCTCCACCGCGTCCACCCCCGAGGCAATTTCTAAGACCACTGGGTGTACCGCCGAGAATACCTATGGGTGTTCCGAGGAGACACAACCAGGAAATAGTGAGGGGAGTAAAAGCTCATTTCAAGCCGGTCATCACCAACAACCCATCTCCCGTCGTAATTCTGCAAAATCAATAAGGGAGAACATTTGAGGTAAGGACCAATTCCTTGCAAAGTTTACCGAAATTCAAGGGGTTGGCCACTGAAGAACCGTACTTCCACCTTGAGGCTTATGATTCAATTTGCAACACAATTGGGGGCCAAGGGTTTACTTCAGATGAGGTAAAGTTGGTGTTGTTTCAATTTTCGTTGTAAGATAAAGCTAAAAGATGGTTTTACACTTTGCCATCTGCATCAATCTACACTTGGGCTGAAATGCAACAAAGGTTCTTAGAAGAGTTTTTCACGGCTCAAAAGACAAATGATGCAAGGAGAAGTTTAAGAAGTTTCCAACAACAATCTGGAGAAATGTTCCATGAAGCCTTCGAGCGGTTTAACATGATGATAAAGAACTGCCCTCATCATGGAATTGATCTTTGGGAACTTTTGAATGCTTTTCATGAGGGATTGACGGATGAAAGTGCTAACCAATTGATGTCAATTATAAATGGCACTTTTGGCACTAATTATGAAGAGGAGGATTGGGCCTTTTTAGAACAAATGTCGGTCACATAGAAAAGAAAAGCCCAATCTGCCCGGAAAGCAAGACATGTGATTACTCAAAGAGCACCGGTGCATGCGGTAGAAGATGGGGAAGTGCAAACCACTAATCAAGTGTACAATGTGTGTGCAATTTGCAATGAATTGGGGCATGCAGCTGAAAATTGCCAAAGTGGTGGTGAACAATATGAGGAGGTGAATGCATTACAAGGCCAAGGAGGGGGTGGTAGAAATTATAACATGAATTCGAATACATACCACCCCGGGTTACGAAACCACCCAAACTTTCAGTATGGGAACCCGGCTAACCAAGCTAACCTGAACTTTCAAGGAAATCAAAATAACTTTGTTCTGCGTCAACCATTTAATAATCAAGATGCTTATCGAGGTGGGAACACTCAAGGGTTCCAAAGGCCATATCAAACGGGTCAAGAGCTTGGTGGGTCCTCGGGTCAAGCCACTTCAAGCGGGAATGAAGTCATGGAGATGCTAAAGGCAATGCAACAAGACATGCAAAGGAGGAATCAACTTGATGAAGTTCGCATGCAAAAAGATGAAGTCCGCGATAAAGCCATTCACTCTTTGACCACCCAAATGGGTCAACTTGCAACCGAAGTGGCGGATCTAAAGAAAGGTAAAGGTCAATTACCAAGCGACACTAAGGTAAACCCTTCTCATAGTTCATCTCGTGATAATGTTAATATTAATCATGTTAGTGTGTTAAGAAGTGGCAAAGAATTTAAAGCCAATTTGTCACCAGGTTTAGTTAAAGGGGTGGTTGAGGACATAACGGGTATTGAAAGCGAAGATGACGAAGTGTCACCGGTTGTGTCTAAAGAGTCAAATGTTAAAAAACCGGGGTTGAATGAAAATGAGAAAGATAAAAAAGATGAAGGTGAATCGAGTCAAGTTCCGTTTCCATCGGCTCTACTTGACCCGGGTAAGAATGTTAATATTAATCATGTTAGTGTGTTAAGAAGTGGCAAAGAATTTAAAGCCAATTTGTCACCAGGTTTAGTTGAAGGGGTGGTTGAGGACATAACGGGTATTGAAAGTGAAGATGACGAAGTGTCACCGGTTGTGTCTAAAGAGTCAAATGTTAAAAAACCGGGGTTGAATGAAAATGAAAAAGATAAAAAACATGTAGGTGAACCGAGTCAAGTTCCGTTTCCATCGGCTCTACTTGACCCGGGTAAGAAAAATTTTATTTCATCAAGGGGTCCCCAAAAAGAGGATTTGTGGGACATTTTTAAACAAGTTAAAATCAACCTTCCATTACTTGATGCAATAAAACAAGTGCCCGCCTATTCTAAATTTTTGAAAGAATTGTGCACACAAAAAAGGCAACAAAAGAAAAAGATGCCTAAGCGGGTAGACTTAACCGGGCAAGTGAGTGCGGTATTGATTGGGGAGCTTCCTCCTAAGCTCCAAGATCCAGGCACACCATTGATAAATATAGAAGTTGGTAATTTTCAAATGGCAAGGGCGTTACTAGATCTTGGAGCCGGGGTGAGCATTTTACTGGGGGGTTTATATGACCAATACGATTTTGGTCCATTAGCAAGGGTAGAGACAACGGTTGTTTTGGCCGATTTGTCTCATAAGCTACCTCTGGGGATGGTTCAAAATGTTATAGTGAAAATTGATGAGTTTTATTACCCGGTTGACTTTTTAGTCTTAGACTACTCATTCGCGGACCCGAAACAACAACAAAATGTTATTTTGGGTCGGCCATTTTTGACTACCGCGCATGCCTTAATCGATTGTAGATTTGGTACGGTCGACATGACTTTTGGAAATCGAAAAATGAGATTGAATGTTTTTACTAACAATTCTAACTCTATTGGTGTTGATGAGTGTTTTATGCCAGATTTAGTCGATGGATGCAACCCGCACGAGTATGTGGAAGATAGTATGGATATGTGCGTGTGTGATTTTTCTGAACAGGTACATGCTTGTGCATTATGGGTTGAAGAGGAGACACAAGATGCTATGGCATTGAAAGAGGGTCGACCGCCATGGACCCATCAAGTTGAAAATTTTCCGGTGGAAATAAATTCGGGTACTAAACCATCATTGAAAGAACCACCAAGGTTGGAGCTCAAAGACTTACCAAGCCATTTGAAGTACGCATTTTTAGGGGATAATGACACTCTACCGGTCATTATTGCTTTTAATTTAGAGATGACATAAGAGCAAGCTCTATTGGAAGTCTTGAAAGAAAACAAAGGAGCGATCGGACGGATGATTGCCGACTTAAAAGGCATTAGTCCATCAATCGTCATGCACAAGATTATCACCACCGAAGATGCAAAACCAACAAGGGAAGCACAATGAAGATTGAATCCGAACCTAAGGAAAGTGGTAAAGAAAGAGGTAATTAAATGGTTGGATGCGGGAATTATCTATCCTATTTCGGATAGTGCTTGGGTAAGTCCTACCCAAGTTTTGCCTAAGAAGGCCGGTATTCAAGTAATCAAGGACGAAAGTGGTGAACAAATAGCCACCCGACCGGTCACCGGGTGGCAAGTGTGTATTGATTATCGCGAATTGAATGCCGCCACTTCTAAGGACCATTTCCCGCTACCTTTTATTGACCAAATCATTGAAAAATTATCGGGTAAAAAATGTTACTGTTTTTTAGACGGGTATTCGGGTTACAATCAAATCGCAATACACCCGGATGACCAACACAAGACCACTTTCACTTGCCCATATGGAACTTTTGCCTTTCGGCGAATGCAATTTGGCTTGTGTAATGCACCGGCAACTTTACAACGATGTATGATGAGTATTTTCTCGGACATGGTTAGAGATTCGCTTGAAGTGTTTATGGATGACTTCTCAATTTTTGGCACTAGTTTTGAATATTGTCTTAACGAATTACAAAAAGTTTTAAAAAGATGTGTTGAGAAAAATTTGGTGCTTAGTTGGGAGAAAAGTCATTTCATGGTGCAAGAGGGTATTGTGTTAGGTCACGTGATTTCGGAAAGGGGTATGGAGGTGGACAAGGCAAAAATACGGGTAATATCATCTTTGCCTCCACTGAAAAATGTGAAAGGGGTAAGGTCGTTTTTGGGACATGCGGGATTTTATAGACGTTTCATTAAAGGTTTTAGTGTGATTACAAAACCTTTATGTAATTTGTTGTTAAAGGATGTCCCATTTGATTTTACTAATGAGTGTTTGCAAGCATTTACTGTTTTGAAGGAACATTTGGTGAAAGCTCCCATCTTGCAACCACCGGATTGGACAAAGCCATTTGAAATCATGTGTGACGCAAGTGACACTACAATTGGTGCAGTTTTGGGTCAAAGAATCGATAAGAAGCCAGTGGTAATTTACTATGCAAGCAAGACGTTGTCCGAAGTGCAACTGAATTACACCACAACCGAAAAGGAGTTATTAGAGGTAGTGTATGCTTTGAATAAGTTCCGTTCTTACATTTGGGGGAGCAAAGTAGTTGTGTACTCGGATCATAGTGCGGTCCGATACTTGATGGAGAAAAAAGATGCGAAGCCACGTTTGATCCGTTGGGTGTTACTGTTACAAGAGTTTGATCTCGAAATTCGAGACAAGAAAGGAAGTGAAAACGTAGTGGCGGATCACTTGTCTCGAATTCTGGCAGAGGGGATTGATGATTCGTGCGAGATAAACGAAAGGTTTCCCGATGGGCAACTTCTAGCCGTATCCACTTTGGGTGCACCATGGTATGCACATTATGTGAATTACTTAGCCATGGGTGCCATCCCAAATCATTGGACCAAGAAGAGAAGACAACAATTTATGGTTCAAGTGAAGCAATATATTTGGGATGAGCCGGACCTTTTCAAGATTGGTCCTGATCAAGTCATTCGGAGGTGTGTGCCCGAAATGGAGGTTTTAGAGATCTTGACTCTTGCCCACTCATCCGCTTGTGGAGGTCATTTTAGCGGGCATAAAACGGGTTACCGCGTTCTCTCGTGTGGGTTTTATTGGCCCACAATTTTCAAAGATGCATGTGAGTTCGCAAGGAATTGTGTCAATTGCCAAAGAATGGGAAGTATTTCAAAGAGAGACGAAATGCCTTTGCAACCAATTTTAGTTGTTGAGATATTTGATGTGTGGGGCATTGACTTCATGGGTCCCTTCCTAAATTCCAATGGGTTCTTGTACATTTTAGTGGCGGTGGACTACGTCTCGAAATGGATTGAAGCTATTGCAACAAGAACAAATGATCATTCGGTTGTTTGTAAATTTATTCAATACAATATCTTTGCCCGATTTGGTATTCCAAGAGTTATCATTAGTGATGGTGGGTCGCATTTCAAGAATTTCAATTTAGGAAAACTGTTGAAGCGGTATAGCGTGAACCACCGGATTGCTACACCATACCATCCACAAACTAGTGGACAAGTCGAAGTGTCCAACCATCAAATTAAAGAGATTCTCATGAAGTCGGTTCGAACAGATAGGATGGATTGGTCTAGTAAACTTGATGATGTATTGTGGGCATACCAGACGGCCTACAAAACTCCAATTGGTACCACACCTTACCGGATGGTGTATGGAAAGGGTTGTCACTTACCAATGGAGTTAGCTCATCGGGCACATTGGGCAATCAAGATGGTGAATGCGGACTATGATGAAGCGGGAAAGATGCGGAAGTTACAACTAAGTGAAATAGAAGAAATTCGAGATGAAGCTTATGAGTGCGCCTCGGCTTACAAGGATAAACTTAAAAAGGTCCATGATGCAAAGTTGAAAAAGAAGACATTTGAAGTGGGTCAAAAAATGTGGTTGTACAACTCGTGATTAAAGATGTTTACGGGCAAGTTAAAAAGCAAATGGATGGGCCCGTATGTCATTCGGCGAGTCGGTAAATTTGGTGATGTGGATATTCACGATGAGCATACCAACAAGCAACAAACAGTGAATGGACATCGGTTAAAGCCATACTTGGAAGCAAATGACATCAATAACTTAGAGCTTGGCAAAGCGGGCTACATTTTACGCCCGGTAGATGATGAACAACCATGAGAGGCCCAGGTTTAGTAGTGTACATAGTTAGTATTTTATTTTGTTTGTTTTGTTTATTTGTGCAATTATCCTATTCGCTTGAAGCTCGTGTTTGAAACAAGTGTGTGGACGTTCGAATGAATAGTTCTAGCATCGTGTTGAGGACAACACGAGTTTTTCGAGGGGGTAGGGTAACTTTTCCATAAAAAAGATAAAAAAAAATATTTGCAAGTTTTGGGTGAGGTAAAATCTCCCAGGCATACCGTAATTTACGGTATCCACAGTAATTTACGGTAGTCTTAGGAGATTTTACCCCTTTACGGTACAAAACTACTGCCGTACGGTGGAACATTTGTGTCAGGCCTACCGTAACTTACGGTATCTACCGTAATTTACGGTAGGCCTTGGCAGGTTATGCGATTATGTGCAATTTTATAAAAAAATATATATATATTTTTGAAATCACAAATATCAGCGAATTTTAACACTCATTTCATCCACACAACATCATCTATCACTTTCATCTTCCCCACAAAATCTCACAAACCCCACAACCATTCAAACCTTCAAATTTCCATAACTTCTTCAATTCTTGGTCAAATCAAATGAATTTTGGGTGTTTCACGAACTTTCTGATTATAGGAAGAGATTTGCAAGAAAACCTTCTTTCCTTGGCCGATTGACAAACCCTAGGTGACAAAATTTTTGGGGGTTTTTGAAGCTTTTGATTTTCTTGTGTTCTAGCATATTCAATTTAAGGTATGTGATGTTTTTTTACTTTATTTTGATGATGCATTGTGAAGATTGAAGGTTGTTCATACACTTGCTTGTTTTTATTTTGGTCATGAAAACTTGTTATTTGGAAGATGGTTATGGATGTAGATGTAAGATTGGTATTAAAGTTGTGAACTTTTGGGAACCTCTACATTATGGAGGCACCATGCCCAAATTTTGTGAAAATAACATATGAGATTTTATATTCTCTAGCATCTACAACCATAGTAGCAAGCACGTGTAGGGATGTTTTGGAAAAAAGGGAACTGATTTTTAGTATCTTTGTTTGGTTGCTTTGTTTGCAATGTGTGTAGAAACATGGGTCGAAAAGGAAAACAGCATGCTGGATCATCAAGCCAGCCAGATGAGAGTCAACCAAAGAAGCGGAGGTACCTTGGAAGAGATGATGACAGCGATGAAGAGGAAGAGATAGAGTTGGGTCCAGGGGACAAACCAAAGTGGGAAGCGGGTCCACTAGATGACAAACCAATAGAATGGCAACCAATATTGTTCAATGACCGTATCAATCGTTTGAAGGAAAAAGCGGTTGCGTTCATTTGTGAAAAAGAGGTTAAGGAAGTGGAGTTTGGTCCTTTCAACGTGTTTGCTAGATTTCGTGCTTTGGGATGGGAGGCAGCGTTAAATTGTTATGATAAGGATAACAAAAACCTGTTCATGAATGAAATTCAAGAGTGGATGGCTACTTTAAAATGTAACAGATACAACAAGCCGCAGCAAATGAAGCTTATTGGCACCGTGAATGGTATTGATGTGGAGATGTCATTTGATACGTTGAGGAGGTTGGCAAAGTATGATAGCTTGCCCGCACGTGATTATATGATGCCAAGTATCGACGATTTACTTCTCAAGCTGGAAGCTCATCCAAGATGGAACGACATGTTGGTAGCGTTATTTTTACCGGGCACTTTCCATGGCACGCTTTATAATTTGAAAATTGAGGCGAAGTTATTGCTTATGATTTGCGTTTACAATGTGATCCCGCGGAGAGGGGACAAACAAGAAGTTAGGTTTCCTGAAGTGCCCATTCTCTATTCTTTGCTTAACGGGTCACCCTGTTTTCCCTTCCGGTATTTGGTGATGAACAATGTGTGGATATGCCGGAATAAAGTGGGAAGAAATATTATTCCGTTTGCTTAAAATATTCAAGGCTATTACACCGGAGGATAGGGGGCACCAAAAAGGCACAAGCCATTTGATATACGGAGGATGGGTGTTGGATGGACCTACGATGAGTCGGAAAGGTACCACAAGCTTAAGTCGGAAGGGCAAAGATGGAGAGCTTTGAAGGTTGATGCAAGGGCACTATTACCGGGCGAAGAAGTTGAGCCCGATAGCGAAGATGAGCCCCCGAATGGGGATGAAGATTACGCAGATGAACCGCATGGTGAGCATATGGATGTGGGCCAAGGGGGCCTAAGTCGGGGACATGGTGGTGGTTTCTTCGACTATACGGAGCGCTCGTACGAGCCAAACTGGGCATATGATTAAACTATGCAAGAAATCATCGAAAACCAACGTCCACTGGCATCGGTTTTTGACACCTGGTCGGGGTCTGAGCGTACCTTTTTCGATCATCAGACATGGAAGGGGGCTAGTATGGAGCGGGCATTGAAGCACAATTTTGACCGACAGGAGTTGTGGAACCGCACACATGCCTATTCTTTTGAGCAAGAGATGAACAACAGGTACAATGATGATCAAGCCCGACGGATGCATGCGGATTGGCATACGGGGCGGCCCGTGGTTGTGGATCCACCTCCGGTGGATTATGCGTCTCTACCACCTTATGATGGTAGTATTTCATATCCAATGCCGTCGCTCCACCATTCGCAATGGATGGACCCTCGTCAAGACCAACAACATGGAGCTTCACAACAAGGAGGAAGTGGAAGTGGTAGCGGCGCTTTTGCTTTCAGAGAATGGAATGATATGATGTCTTCCATTTTCGGGCTTCCTCAGCCGCGGTACTACTAGTCAGGTCGTGTTCCTTCCTTTTTTTTGTATATGTTGTGGATATTTGTTTGTTCTGTTTATGGTTGGGTGGATGGGTGGTGTTAGATGTTTATTGTGTTAGGTTGTGTTGGTTGGTTTTTTATATATATATATATATATATATATATATATATATATATATATATATATATATATATAAAATAAAAAGATCAAAAAGAAGGTTGGGGTTTGAGATTTTAAGCTTTTGGTTGATATTGAATGGGTTTTTAGCGATCAATTTCTTTCAAGACCATACATTGGGGTCAATGTATCCCAAGTGTGGGGATGGGAGGAAAATTTTAAGTGTCTTTGAAATTGAAATTTTTTAAATCAAGCGATATATTGCGAGAATTTGAACACTTAGGACTAACCCCGAGTGACACACTGGCAACCTTTAATACCCTTCGTTCTTGGTGAGAGTTGAAGCCACACTTGTATATCAATAATGCTTGTCTTTGATGAGAGTGGCAACATGTGGGGGTGCATTAGAACTTGTGCTTGAATACGGTTTGAGGCCTTAGTTAAAAATGAATGTGGAAAGGATAAGGGCATTTAGGTAGCTTCGTCAGAGTGTGTGTGAGTGTGGGATTTGGGGGGTTGGACCTCATAAATTGTATAGATGAGCATGGTAGTGAGAGGGGCGGGGGTTTGGACCTTTTAGTAGCCACTTTGAGTTTGAAAGCCAAGCAATTGTTAACCCAAGCCTAGTCCCCAAAAATTACCCAGTTTGACCCGGTCTTGTATTGCTAGTAGTCTGTTCTAGTTTCCTTTATTTATGTTATGTTTGTTTAATGTTAGTCTAGAAAAAAAAACAAAAGAAAAAAAAAGAGAAGAAAAAAAAAATATTTTTTTTGAAAGAAAAGAGAAAAGGAAAAGAAGAAAAAAGTGAAAAAGCAATGAAAAAAAAAAGAAAAAAAAACAAGAAAAAGAAAAATGATGATGCATGAGTTAGTTGCATATAGTTGCTTATGTTTTGTCTGATTGATATGTAATAAAAGACCGGGTTAAATCATTTGCTACCACATATATATTTCCATTTCCTACCCGTACGCCTAGCCACGTTACAACCTTCAAGTCCCTTTGATTTGCATTCATGTTTTGGCACCTTTTAGGTGGAGGATCGATTTAGGTACAAGCATATAGTTGTGCAACCACCCATTTGCATTGTGTGTGGCTAGCTTATCTTTGCTAGTGTTTTCTTGTCACCGAGAGGAGAGATATAGTGAGGGGTGTGTTGTTTGGGTGTTGAGAAAGGGTTAGTAAAAGGATAACATGTTATGCTTGATTTATGTTGATCGCTTATGTAGTTGAAAATGGTTTTTAATGGGTTGCTTGGGACAAGCAACGGTTAAGTGTGGGGATGTGACGGGCGGTCCATAGGACAACCCTTAATGGTGTTAAAAGACAAGTTTATCCCTCATTTGATCGTGTAATTGCCTTGAATTAGATGACTACAGTTGTTCATGTTTCAGGTGTGTTTGGAGCTTAAAATGTGGAGAAAACGCTGCTTCGGATGGAATGGAGTAGAACGGGTCATACGAGGATGGAAAGAAGGAACAAACGAGAGAAGTCAAGGGTCCACCGTAAATTACGGTGTCTACCGTAATTTACGGTAGCCCCTGAAAACCCTAGAATTTCACCGTAAGACAGTCTCTTCCCAGCGTAGCACTTTGAAGTCCATCGTAATTTATGGTAGGTACCGTAAATTACTGTAGAGCCAGCGAGGAAAGCATAACTGCCCAATTAAAACCGTCTTCATGGGTCTTTTCATGTCATTTTTCATCATTTGAGACGTTTCTTTGCAGTTTCTGGGTGATTTCTGGTTGTGGATAGTGATTGGGAACATTTCTAAACAATTCGGTTTGTACTTTGATGCTTATGAACATTGATTTTGTTGGTATGATGATTCACCAAGCCATGTCCGGCTAAACTTTCGGTGATCATCTTAGGTGAAGGTTTCTATTATGACTCTTGTGTGTTTTTCTTTATTTCTAGAATGATAACCTTGGTGTGTTTGCTATGCTTATCATGGTGTATGAATGTTTGTTCGTAGCTTGTTAATTTATGTTTCAATTCTAGTCTAAATCGTACGTTCTTGGTGTCGTTGACAATCAAGATATCACAGGAAGGGTTAGGGTTGGATATTGATTAATTGATCATCGGGAAACAACCTCGCGTTAATATAATCCGAGTACTTTGTTCCCTTTTATCGCAACAAATGTTTATGTATGAGTTATGTCTATGTAACTCTTTCTAGTTGGAATTATGCACAATTGTTAAAGGAAACCAGAACCTAAGATGGTCATTCTCTCATAATCTGATTAACAATCCAATTTTGCTTTGCAATTAGTACGTGAATTAGTTCTTAAAACCAAAACAATCAACTCTTGAATTTTAATTTCTGCATATTAGATTAATTGTAGTTAATTCATAAGGCTATAGAATCAACATATTTTCCACAAACTCCCTGTGTTCGATACTCTCTTACCACTATCTATTTAGTAGTAACTGGATTAAATTTGCGTGTGACTACGACAATACGTCAAGAATGAAGATTGCTTTCCATTGGCAGAAGGTTCCTATTTTCTCTTGTTGTCATTGGAACTGGATACAGCACCACGCGGGGGCAACTTGCCTTGCGAGACAGCCTGATCTGTTAGTTGGTGCGCCAGTCTGATCGCCTCCTGTATGGTGTTTGGTCTTGAAGCAGTGACCATGCTCTGGATTTCTGGAGATAACCCATGCAAGTATCTCTCAATCCTCAAGGAAGGAGGGTTGATCATATTAGGGCACAGAGTGGCGAGCTCATAAGAGCGAGTGGTGTATGCCTCGATCTCAGAACCCGTCATCTTCAGGTTCCAGAATTCCATTTCCAGCTTCTGAACCTCGTCACGGGGGCAGTATTCTTCCTTCATCAGCTTTTTAAAGTCTTCCCAAGTGGTCTGATTGGCAATCTCATTACCCAACATTTGTACCTGGGTGTACCACCAGGATAAAACAGCTCCATCCAGAATGCCGGTAGCGTATTTCACTCTACTCTCAGCAGGGCAGTTGCACATCTCGAACACAGACTCCAATTTTTCAAACCAGCGGAGCAGTCCCAATGCTCCTTATGTTCCCTTAAATGGATTTGGTTTGCAGTCCATAAAGGACTTGAAAGTACAGATTCCTTGACATGCAATAGTTTTTTATCAGGACCTTGGGATTTTAACGGATGTTATAATTTCAACAGAATTGAAGGAACGTTAACGTCAGAAATGAGGTTGGTATAGCTTACAAATTGGAGCGGGTTGAGGGTTAGGGTTGTGGTTCGCCAGTGCATCAGCCACATGCTGATTTATGAGGGCGGCTAATTCCGCTGGAGTCATGTTGATGGTACCACGCCTACATCCACTCCCACATCCAGACATTCTTAACAATCACAACATACAAAAATAAGTAAATATGCAACATATCAACTTCATTTAAGTATAAGTAATTAAAAAATTTAGCACACACAACTAAATGTTCAAATAATAATTTCTGGCAAAATAAATTGTAGGTACGTCTACAATTAATCAAACCAAATATCAAAATTCAGAAACATAAGTTGGATGGGAAACAACCCTTCCCATCTAGGTATGAAATAAACCAAAGTCTGATAAACGAATGAAATGAATAAAGAAAGAGAATCAATGTGAATCGACGGATCCGGTGCTACCCTCAGGCTCGTCCTTAGGCTGTTCCTCCGGTTCTTCTGGCTCTTCCTCTGGATCTTCCTCGTCAAGCTCCGGTACTGCATTCAATGCATTGACTTGACCCTCAAGAGTATCAAGTCGCTGATTGTTAGCAACGATGTCCACCTCGTCGCTAACCACACGCTCAAACAAACCAGTGACGCGGTCCACATGCTTGTTATGATAATCCATTGGTACATTGAACCGTCTTTTTAACTCCTTGATGTCCGCAGTCGATTCCCACACTATTCTCTTCAACACCCTGTTATCTGCCCATAGCTCGGCAACGCGTTTCCACTCGAGATGTAAAGTAGCTGCCATAGCAGCCATGGCCTGCTCGGGAGGATAGGGAAGGGGAGGTAGGGTAGGGGCATCAGGGTTCCTAGCCGGAGTGGACCTAGTACGAGGCTGGTTTTCATGAGATAAAGGAACATTTTCTCCTGAACTAGACTAGTCACATACTGAGGATAGTGTTCCCACTTATGGACCGGTGGGTATTATGGTAAAGCAAACGGCTGGTCATAATCAAACTCCTCGTTATTGTTATGACGCATGGGCCACTCGCATGGACCCGTAGTTGAAGGTATATAATCGTAATAGATGGGTCTCTTTCCTCGAGAAGGAGAAGAAGAAGGTGCAGACGAAGAAAAAGCCATTCCTGTAAAGAACTGCTCACAGGAATGAGCAACAACAAGTAAATCCAGCAAGGCAAAGCAAACAAGGCCAGCTAACAAAGCTAAACGTGTCTATATGCGTGTAACTAAGGCATCAGGCTATATTCTAAATGCAATGCAAGTGAAATGCAAATTTTAATTTAGTTTGCTATAACCATTGGCTCTGATACTAATCTGTCACAACCTCAATTTCCACTAACAGGGTATTACCGTTAGGCGTGTGACATATCAGGATCTCAGCCACTAGTTACACCAAATGACACATCAATTACAAAAAATAATTACTCGTTAACGTTTGAAATTCCCAAAAACATAGTTAATAATGTAAACGTAAAAATAATTGCGGAAGCGTAAACATTTATAAATTAAACAGCGTAAAACACGAGCAACCTCAAGGAATATAATTTGTAGAAATCATTGTTTAACCGTTTAAAGAAATCAGAATGTATGCAAAGATAAGATGCTCCTAGTCGTGCGCACCTTAAGGACCTGAAAGAAACATGCTAAAGTGTCAACACAAGGTTGGTGAGTTCACAGGTTTAACATCAAACAGTAAATAATAGTAATGAAATCAGATTTAAGTAATCAAAGCATATAAGTAGGTAGCTAGCCTACAAAAAGTCACTATTTGTATGAATTTCGCTACCGAGCTGACAGTAATAATATAATGAATGCCCCGGCTATGAATACCAGACCACAACACAGTAAAACAGGCTAACCATTCACCCGTTTGACATCCAGTCAAGCTAGCGCGACTAGCCCGGGCGGGGTTTGTCAAACCCAGTAGATCTACTGACAATCACCTCGCTAATAACATATTAACGGTCCGAATGAGGCGTAGTGGTATCACAATAGTCACAAGTATATGCAGTATTACCAATCTAAAGTTACCGTATAGTTTATGAAAACAACATGTTTCTCTCCCCAAAAGAGAATATAGTATGAAAGTGGGGCTGTAAACTCACCTTATGCGCATAGCAATGAGTAAACGAAAACACAGTGATTAGGGTTCCGATTAACCTGAATTTCATTTAATATATAATTAATGTCAAATACTGATAATGTGATCGTACGGTTTCGTGTCAGACATTTACGTTGTAAACATGCTCAAACACCAACACAATTTCATACAACATACAACATGTAGGCATTATCTAACCTCTATTATATATATATATATATATATATATATATATATATATATATATATATATATATATATATATATATTACACACCCACATATGGTATAAATCTCATACATAACTAATGCCTTTCATCGAAACACATCCTATATATTATATTATATATATGCCACACCAACCACATGATGAAACTTTTACACACATACATTGCATGACACCCCCTCGGTGCACATGCACTTACACCCACAAACCCATGGCTGCACAAATAACACACACACATCGGATACATACATGCATACACGGCAAAACACACACACATCGGATACATACATACATACACGGCAAAACACACACACATCGCATATACATATATACACAGCAAAACACACACACATCGCATATACATACATATATTCGCACACACACCCAACGGAGCACACACAACAGAAGCTTTCGAGACCCAACTCGAATTGTTCCGCAGGAACCGCAACCTATCGTGCATACGTGCGCACGAATACCAAACTAAACACAATGACCCATCGAAACGCAACTAGCAGAAACATTCATCATGGATTACTCTTATAAACGCAGTCATATACAAGCATGCGTAACCACACTAAACTGAAATAGAACGCGACAGAACAAAAATCAAACAACCCGAACCACCGTCGAAACCCCCGATTAATGAACAGGAATGGATCATACCCGAAACATGAGGAATGGTGAAGGTTCGCGAGGAGAAGGGTCGTCGGAGATGAGCAGTGTCGAGAGAGGGGGGTCGCCGGAGTGGAGATGGCGAAGGTAGGGGTTGCCGCCGGTGGTGGTGCTAGGGTTTCGGGTATGTTACGAGTGGGAAGGGGACGGGTATGGGGGTTTGGGATTTTTATATTATATTTTAAAAATTCAACAATTACACAATGCACCCCTCAAGAACACTTAAGTTTACAATTTAAATTCCTTTATTAATATTAATTTGTTTTATAAAATTTTAAATTCATTTAAGTTTATTTTATATAATATAAATCATTTATTTTTATGTTACCACTTGAACTTATAATGATAGTACTTACGTAATTTCCGAGCATCTCGTATTTATAACAATAATCACGTATAAAAACGCGTAGTATTTAACGGAGTTAACCTGAAATTTTGCGAGATGTCACACATTTTATTCGTCAACAGATCGAGTGTTCACTTCCTCTTACAATACTCGCTCAAATCAAGCAGGATTGTGAGGCATCTAACACTCGTATTATAAAAGATTATTTTTCCAAGGACCCAATGTATGATAACAAATTGTTTAAATGTCGTTATCGCATGAGTCGACAACTATTTGTACGCATAGTTGAAGATTTGGAGCTTGACATCACATAATCTTTAGATTTGACAAACATTATGATGTTTCCCAATAGAAACACATAACGACCTTAAATGTGATTTGGTTGAATATTCTAACGGAACCATGATGGATGAAGTATTGTATTTTGTTTTTATATTTAAGTATTATGCTATTTAAAAAAATATTTGTTTTTATTTATGTTTTAAAAATATTTGAATTTTATTTATATTTTTAATAAATATTTGTAATTAATTTATGTTTCTAATAGACATAATATATAATATATAAAATGTTATATTATATAATATATATATATATATATATATATATATATATATATATATATATATATATATATATATATATATATATATATATATATATATATCAATATATAATAAAAGAAAAAAGTTAAGCCACGTGACAAGACTTTAGGCAATACATTGTCACACGACATCTTCACAATATACGATTGCCACGTGACATTTTATAGCAATATGATTTATAAAAGGAATCTCACAATCATGTTTAAATAGTATTTAATATCTAATTAAACAGTATTCTAAAATTAAATTCTAAAATTTAATGAATGAAGTAGAAATTTAAAAGCTTTAAATTTTAATTTTATTCTGCAATTAATTCGAGATTTTATCTAAAAATAACTAACTAATTAGTCAAAATTTAAAATTTAAAACTAACAATTTGAATATTCAAATTGAACATATGTAGTTCACAAATTTTACATTCCAATAATAACAATCAATCTGATTATTTTGGGTTAATAATTTCAAATTTTGAAAATCTTCTGTATATTAACAATATCATATAATATTTACATGCATTATATAACATTATATCATTATTTTATTATATATATACAACAATTTTGTTTCCATTTACTATTCTTCCACTATCAAACATATTTGAGAAATATACAAAATAAATTCTTTTACGATCAAAGAGTTCAGGTATTGAATAATTTCTCTTACTTCTCCATTATTCACACAATCATTATTTTTAACTTATTTCGTATTGCATTCAATTACAATATTACGTACACTTTGATTTAAAAAACAAGTTTTTAATGATAAACCTTTTACATTGATATTATTTTGTTCTAAGACCATAACATTCACTTTATTTATTTTTATTTATATATACTGGTTTATACGTTATTGATAAACCATCAAATTACCTTGCTCAACAAGATATCATCAGTATCAAATTAGCTTTCTTAAATGATCTCAACATATCATGCTGTGATTCGTTTATGGAAGCAGCCAATGTATAATAATTTGGTAGAAACTTACTCTATTGAGTTTATTGTGGTTGCGAAGGAGGTATTGTTCAACTAATTGAACTGTTATCTTATTTTTTTAATCTTTATCTTATAAAACATATATGCTATATATCCTTAATCTTTTACATATTTAGTTATAGGATAATACAATGCAAGGTAATATTCTAAAAAGATGATTTTTTAAGTTTGAGAAGTTGTCGACTGAATCTGATTAAAAATTTGTATACAAAGAAGTTTTTAGATATTTATAAATATTAATATTTTTTTTATTTATATAATCCTTTAATTTAATTTATATGTATACACATTTATTTAATCGATCTTTACATGTGTGTATATTAAAAACTTATTAATAATCACTGATAATTTATATTTCTATTTATTTTAAATTTAATTTTTTCAACCTGTGTAACACACGGGTGGTTATGATAGTGTGTGTGTGTGTGTGTGTATATATATATGTATATATGTGTGTGTGTGTATGTATGTATTAAACACCAGTTTCCGTTTGTGAGAGAGAGTCGGTATAGCTAAATTTAGAACGATTCATGGCTACAAGTCTTTTTACTCTTGGAGCGGTTCCAACCGCCTCAAAAGATATGTTTTACGCTAGAGGTGCACGAATCGGGTTTTGGGCCTAATCAGGTTTTTTTGTACCAGGGTATTGGTGAACCCGGGTCAGGTTCACATTCATCCATACCCTACCCGATATACCCTGTTAGGGTAGGGTAGGGTCCGGGTCGGGTCCGGGTCGGGTCCATAACCGGGTATAATTCGGGTTTTTTTTTTTGTATTATTATTAATATAAATCATTATTATTATTATTTATTATTATTATTATTATTATTATTATTATTATTATTATATTATTATTATTATTGTTATTATTATTATGATCATCACCATCATCATCATTATTATTATCATTATTATTATTGTTATTATTATTATTATTATTAATATTGTTATATTATTATTATTATTCATTTATTATTTTTGAGAAAAAACAATGGAGTAATCGTCATGTATTTCTATAACAATATTAAAACAGTTTAAAAATACATCAATGAATCAATAAAAAAACATAAAACTTTTAATTAAGTTATCGTCTAATGTTTATTTTCTACGAGATGCTTGATCAAATGCTAATTCTTTATCGGATATGCCAGAAGATACTCCTTCTTCTACCTTTTCATCGTGTACTTTAGCTTCGAGTGTAATTTCGTCTTCGAGGCTTGTTTGGTCTTGTATACGATCCATCGCATCTAAGTGATCCTTTAAACAAATACACATTTCCACCGCTTCCCAAGTTAGTCTTGTTCTTCGTAATGATATACCTTGCCACTAAGAGAAAAAACAGATTCCGAAGCTACCGTAGAAGCTTGGACGCTTAGTAAATCACGGGCAATAGCAGAAAGAATAGGAAATTGAGATTCTTTTCCTTTCCACCAAGTCAAAATATTGAATGCACGATAATCTTCGGTAGTCATAGTGGAAATAAAATCCGTTCCACTATATCTACCGAGCTCACTTGTTGGGGTGTTACCCCTTTGTCGTTAGCCGTCACATCCCGAACGACATTCAACATAGTTAAAACCGGGTCTTTAACTGAGGTACTAGCACTTGAGGTTGATTCGCTTGGCATAGTTATGTTTACGTTAGGCCCATATCTATTTAAATAAAAATTATAAATTGTTTTCAAACTTTCATTAAAATTTACTTTTGTCTCGTTTGAAAAATTAGGGTTTTCGTCATGCATATTTAAATTGTCATTTATCTCGTCTATCAAACATTCAACCCACGTAACATTTAAAAACGGATTTAAAGCGGCTATACGAGTAAAAACGGATGGTAACTCATTAAAATATTTTTTAAACTTTTCTTTCATTGGTTCTATCATTTGGCTAAATATATGATTTAAAATTCAAAGCCATGAAATATAATTCTTGAAACACCGAATAACTAGTGGGATAATAAACTCCCGATAATTTTGTTGTTGAGTTTTTAAACACCTCAAGAAACTCGGATAGACGTTGAACATTCTTCCAACCCGCATCTGAAAATGGGTCGGCTTTACCATTATCAGAAAGAATATTATGAAAAGGTTTCAAAGTTCCCTTTTGTTTTAAAGCACGATCAAACATGTGACAAGTCGAATTCCACCGAGTAGATACATTCCAATTAGGACCTAAAATATAGATTTCGTATCCTTACAAAGTTGTTTATAATCTTGATATCTTTTTCTACTTTTTATAATAACGTCATGTAACATAAATCGAAAAGCTTTAATAAAGTTATCAACTGTCACACCCCAACCTTAACGGCGAAAACATTGAGATATGAGGGTTAAGATTGTTCATGCCACACAATGCTATTTCAAAGTGTAAATATTATTAAATTCCAAGTTTCATGAACATACATAAATGTAAAGCATAAGCTTCAAACAACCAATATAACAAGAATTCAAATAGCATCATATGACAAAATATGTTATTTTTATTATTCTCTATGTTATTTTTATTATTTTTTCATTGGTTCTATCATTTGACTAAACATATGATTTTTATTTTGAAAATTTTTAAAATTCAAAGCCATGAAATATAATTCTTGAAACACCGAATAACTAGTGGGATAATAAACTCCCGATAATTTTGTTGTTGAGTTTTTAAACACCTCAAGAAACTTGGATAGACGTTGAACATTCTTCCAACCCGCATCTGAAAATGGGTCGGCTTCACCATTATCCGAAATAATATTATGAAAAGCTTTCAAAGTTCCCTTTTGTTTTAAAGCACAATCAAACATGTGACAAGTCGAATTCCACCGAGTAGGTACATTCCAATTAGGACCTAAAATATAGATTCCGTATCCTTACAAAGTTGTTTATAATCTTGATATCTTTTTCTACTTTTTATAATAACGTCATGTAACATAAATCGAAAAGCTTTAATAAAGTTATCAACTATCACACCCCAACCTTAACGGCGGAAACATTGAGATGTGAGGGTTAAGATTGTTCATGCCACACAACGCTATTTCAAAGTGTAAATATTGTTAAATTCCAAGTTTCATGAACATACATAAATGTAAAGCATAAGTTTCAAACAACCAATAACAAGAATTCAAATAGCATCATGTGACAAAATATGTTATTTTTATTATTCTCTAGGTCCAATCCTAGATGTGTTCAAGTCTTCAAGAGCAATTAAACGGGATCATTTCCTGAAACATGTTAAAAATAATGTCAACATATGATGTTCGTGAGTTTCCATAAGTTTAACATACATAAATATATAAACTTTAAGTCGGAAATTCATGTCATACGTTAATGAATAATGTAATAATAAATGGATAAACAAATGTAACAATCAAACCTCGACAAATATGGCCACAACATGATTATACGATTAGCTAAGTGTACTTGGTTCCCATAGTGATCAAGAATACGTCACTAGGAGCCGACAATACCTCGGCTTTAGCACCAAATAGGCTTGTCAGGCCCATAGATCTATGACGTCACTAGGCTAGCAATAGCTAATGATTGTATCTTACAAGTGTTATCACATGATAATTACAAGAGTCCAAATAACCATGACAAAATAAGATGAATTGCACAAGTGTTACAAGAGTAAAAAGTATTTACAAGTGTGTTTATAGTAAGGTTAACATGTTTCACCCCAAAAGTGTGAAATAATATAAAATGGGGTATGGAAAACTCACATGGATTATAAAGGTGAACAAATAAGAAGTCTTGTTTTAAACGCCGACGATATGCTATGGTTCAACCTAAAGACGACGTATGAAATTAATAACGATTATTATAATGTTAACGGTTCATGGGAATTCACGGTTTAAATTTGGGCGTTTGGATGACAATTGTAATATTATAACGATGTTAATTTTATATCGCTTAGTCCACGATTTTAAATTCTAAAATAGATACATTTTAATATTTAAATGATTAAATAAGAATTTTATGATAGAATAAAATTTAACTTTTATTATCAATGAATTATTATTTACTATTTGTTAACATAGTAAATTTGTAGATTTAATTGATTAAAACTATTCACAATACATGCATAATTTAAATAAGTACATATATATATTTATATACTTTTAAATATATATAATTGAATTTGTATTTTATAAAATAAAACTAAAATGAAGAATTTATCAAATTGAATTTTTTGAAAATTAAAGGAGATTCATTACAATTTAAAATTAATAATAATTTGTATTTTATAATAATTTTTATAATTTTTAAAATAAAAGAATAAGGATTAATTAATTGAATTTCTAAGAAAATTTAAAAGAAATTAATTTTGTTTCGTTTTTGAGTAGAAATGGTTTTTATATAATTAATATTAATACAAAATGTTTTCTGCCTAAAAAAACATTAAAACACTTTTTAAAATAAAAGCTGGGACTCGGGTTCGAACCCGGGTCCCTAGTCACACCTCCCCACACTTAAACCACTAGGCCAAAGCCCTGGTTTGTGTTTAATTTCGGGGATAAAATGTTAGAAACTATAGCTCAAAAGCTTCCCCAGTTTACATGAACCCTAATTTCCAAATTCGAACCAATTGATCCGCAAAACGAGTTCGATACCGAAATTAAAGTTAGGGCTTTTGTTTCCCATGTAAGAACAAACTTAATCCCCAGTTTAATTACCTGATTTGGTGTAGGATGAGTTGAAACAGATTCGAACAAGGTCGCGACTGAGGTAACTTCGGTTCTGGAGGTTAATGTCGATTATAACCAAATTCGATGTACCAGAAGCTTCGTCTAATGTATAAGATCAAAAGCCCTCTGTCAATCGTTGTTTATGATGCCCGTATGTTAGAATTCGATTAAGTTGCAGGTTCGATGTTCGTGAGTGTGCTCTTTGATGATTATGTCGATTTCAGGTGAAATTAGAGGTGTGTTTAGCTTAGAAACGTTCTTAGAATGATTACCCCTCATTTAATTTCACTTGAATCTGTCGGTTTCAAGCCGTTGAGACCCACGATTTGATTAGCTTCGGTTTCGGCTGAGAAGGATGAAACCGACACTTAAAATTCGAATTAACTACATGGTGAGGTTCGAAACTGACTTATGATTGAAATGGAGGATTTAATTCGGTTAAATTTAGGGTATTTCGGGCGTTTTGGGGGTGGCCGGAGCTCGGCCGGAGCCCCGTCGGAGGTTCACCGGAAAATCGAGTGTTTGGGATTTTAAATAAAAAATGTTTACATTTTGGTCCCTGTGCTTTATGAGTTTACATTACTAACCCAAAGTTTAAGTTCTAATTTAAAATGAATTTATAGTTTAGACCCTGGAGTTTTAAATTTTATTATTTTAAGCATAAACTTAATAAATGCTTAATTTGTTTTATTGTTATTATTATCATTATTATTATTATTATTATTATTATTATTATTATTATTATTATTATTATTATTATTATTATTATTATTATTTTATTTTATTTTTTTTTAACTTATTTATTTAATAACAAGCAAGTTATAAAATTTTAAATACCAATAAAATCAAGATTAATAAATTTTACAAATGGTCCCTCGTACTTGTATTAATGACAAAACAAGCCCTTACAAGAAATAACGGAATTAACAACAACTTAACAATTACACGAGAGGTCACAGTCTCCCCAATTTTAAGAAATTTCGTCCCGAAATTAAAGATAAGGCTTAACGAACAGATAGGGATATTTCTTCTTCATGTAATTCTCGCGTTTCCAGGTGAACTCAGCTCCACGTTTGTTTTCCCAACGAATCTTGACGATTGGCGTGGTATTTGTTTGGATCTTCGTCAGCATTCGGTCCATAATCTCGACAGGTTTCTCAACAAAATGCAAAGACTCGTCAATTTGGATTTCCTCCAAAGGAACGTGCAAATTTTCATCAGCCAAACATTTTCTCAAGTTTGAGACATGGAAGACAGGATGAACCCCGCTAAGTTCAGAAGGTAGTTCCAGTTTGTAAGCCACTCTCCCAACTCTTTTCAGAATCTTGAAAGGTCCTACAAATCATGGGGCTAACTTGCCCTTCTTCCCAAAGCGAACAACACCCTTCCATGGTGAGACCTTAAGAAGGACCATATCGTTGACTTGGAACTCCAATGGTTTGCGTCTTTTATCCGCGTAACTCTTTTGAGGACTTCTAGCCACCTCAAGGTTATTACGGATTTTGGAGACTTTATCGGTCGTTTCTTGAATAAGTTCTGGACCGGTAATGAAATTCTCACCGATATCAGTCCAGCAAATCGGAGAACGACATTTACGACCGTATAAAGCTTCGAATGGTGCCATCTTGATACTTGAGTGGTAGTTGTTGTTGTACGAGAATTCCGCTAACGGTAAATGCGTATCCTAGTCACCACCAAAGTCGAGAACACATAGACGTAACAAATCCTCAAGGGTTTGAATTGTTCACTCGGTATGAACATTCGTTTGAGGATGGTAAGTCGTGCTTAAATCCAGTTGAGTACCCAAGAGTTCTTGCATAGAAGACCAGAAGTGTGAAGTGAAACGAGCATCACGATCGGAAATAATATGCAACGACATGCCATGATGACTCATAATTTCATCGATAAAAATACGAGCCAACTTTGAAACCTTGTAAGTGTCTCGTATTGGTATGAAATGTGCCATTTTGGTCAAACGGTCAACAATCACCCATATGCTATCATGGCCTCGAGGAGTACGTGGCAACTTGGTTATGAAATCCATGGATATGTGTTCCTATTTCCACATAGGGATTTCGGGTTGTTCAAGTAAACCACTAGGACGTTGATGTTAAGCTTTGACCCTTGCACACGTGAGGCATTTGGATACATAAGATGCGATATCCTTCTTCACCCCTGGCCACCAATATTGGCCACGCAGATCCATATACATCTTATCGGACCCAGGGTGAATAGAATAACGTGTTTGATGAGCTTCGTTCATGATGAAGTGACGGAGATTGTCGCGATTTGGAATCCAAATCCGGTTCAAGAAATACAACATGCCATTCGGTTTTGTTTCCAATTGTGACCGAACGTTAAACACTAGTTCCTCATCCTTCCATTCCTTGGTTAATGTTGCTTGTTGAGTCTCGCGGATGCAAAACTCGAGGTCACTATCAATCCTTATGTTTTGAAGCATGATAGTAGCCTCGTTGACATCCAGGTGAATCTCAGTATCAAATTCTCCCAACGTGTCAAACCATTGCCTTCGATCTCGAATTTCTTGAAGTGAGACAGTCTTATTGTGGATCTTGAGACTCAGCGCGTCGGCTACAACATTCGCCTTTCTAGGATGATAACGAATGTCGCAGTCGTAGTCGCTAATCAGCTCAATCCAACGTCGTTGCCTCATGTTGAGATCTTTCTGATTGAACACGTGTTGAAGGCTCTTATGATCGGTGTAGACCATGCATTGCGTTCCATAAAGGTAGTGCCTCCAAATCTTTAAGGCAAAAACCAC
Organism: Flaveria sonorensis; assembly: GCA_025506505.1. NCBI lineage: Eukaryota > Viridiplantae > Streptophyta > Magnoliopsida > Asterales > Asteraceae > Flaveria > Flaveria sonorensis. Next base: position 49,915,280 of record CM046425.1, on the reverse strand, counting down.
GACACCAAGTTCAAGATCATGAGTCGTGTAATTCACTTCATGAACTTTCAATTGTCTTGACGCGTATGCTATGACCTTCCCTCGTTGCATGAGCACACAACCAAAACCTTGACTAGACGCATCATAGTACATGGTAAAATAGTCATTTCCATCAAGGAGAGTTAGGATAGGAGCATTACATAGCTTGCGTTTCAGTGTCTCGAAAGCCTCTTCTTGTTCGGGTCCCCATTCAAAAAGTTGATTCTTTTGAGTTAGCGCCGTAAGCGGTTTAGTAATCTTCGAGAAGTTTGCAATGAACCTACGGTAGTAACCCGCTAAACCAAGAAAAGAACGAACTTCATTTGGGGTCGTGGGAACACACCAGTTTTTCACGGCTTCTATTTTAGCTGGGTCGACGTGAATTCTTTGGCTATTCACCACATGACCTTGGAATTGAACTTCTTCAAGCCAGAATTCGCACTTAGAGAACTTGGCGTACAGTTGTTCCTTCTTCAAAAGTTCGAGAACTTGTCGCAAATGCAGCTCGTGATAGGTTTTTGTCTTGGAATAAATGAGAATATCATCGATGAACACGATCACGAATTTGTCCAAGTACGGTTTACATACTCGATTCATGAGATCCATGAAAACAACAGGTGCATTAGTCAAGCCAAAAGGCATAACCATGAACTCATAATGTCCATATCGAGTACGGAAAGCGGTTTTTGGAATATCATTGTCGTGAACTCGAAATTGATGATCCAGAATGTAGATCGATCTTCGAGAATTACGTAGCTCCTTGGAGTTGATGGAAGAGATCATCGATTCGAGGAAGAGGGTATCGGTTTTTGATGGTAAGTTTGTTGAGTTCCCGATAATCGATACACATACGAAATGATCCATCTTTCTTCTTCACGAATAGCACAGGTGCACCCCATGGTGAAAAGCTAGGACGAATGAAGCCCTTATCGGTCAATTCTTGTAGTTGACTGGTTAGTTCTTGCATTTCAGAAGGCGCAAGACGTTAAGGTGATTTAGCCACAGGGTTTGCACCAAGAATCAAGTCAATCTTGAATTCAACTTCCCGAACGAGAGGTAACCCACTAAGATCCCCGGGAAACACTTCGGGAAAATCGCGTACGACGGGTATATCCTTAAGTTCCTTCCCCTTGGCTTTCGTGTTAACTACGTAAGCCATAAAGGCTACGTAATTTTTACTCAAACACTTTCGGGTCTTGATACAGGATATGAGTTTGAGTCCTTGAGACGATCTCTCACCAAAGACTTTTAGTGTATCTCCCGAAGGTAGAGGAATTCGAATGCACTTCTCTAAACAAATGATTTCCGCATGCTGTTTGGCTAACCAATCCATGCCAATAATGATGTCGAAGCTCCCCAGTTACATAGGAATAAGTTCGATAGGAAATTCGTGCTCGTTAAGACTCAGGATGCAATCACGTATTACAACGTCAACTACGATTGATTTTCCATCGGCGACTTTGACCGTAAAGGATTTTCCTAGCTTAGAACGCGGCTTAGCAAGAATAGGTTTGAATTCTAAGAATACAAAGCTCTTATCCGCACCCGAATCAAAAAGCACAGACGCATAACGATTATTTACAAGATACATACCTGCTCAGATATAAAACTATCATTGGTACATAGAAAGCAGGTAGGATTTTACACAATAAAAGATCGATCAATAGAAAAAGATAACGTACCATTCACCATGTCGTTGTTGGCTTGCGCTTGATTTGCATTAATGTTGAAAGCCCGTACTCGATCCGGTGGGACATTCCCCGCAAGACGAGGGCATTGTGGACGGAAATGACCCGTTTCGCCACAGTTGTAGCAGGCTCGGTTAGCAATCATGGCAGCATTGTTTGGGGCATGATGACAAGTAGCCACTAAATGCCTGTATTTCCCGCAAAGAGTGCAGATTCGGCAGGGATTATTTCCCGCATCGTGATACTTGCAGGTGTTGCACATCGGGTGTGGACCAGTGTAAGCTCTTGCCACAGGTGCTTGGTTTGCAGTGACAGCTTGCCTTTGTGGGGCATTAGGTGCTGTCACAGCAAAATTACGGGTCGGTGTGAACTTGCGCTTCTTACTCTTGAATGAGGATTCAGCCTTCACCTCCTTAGCCGACTCGAGAGTCACCTTCGCAGTTGGCTTTGCACCCTTCACCGTCAAAGTACCAGCCTTAATATGATTCTCGATGAGCTGGGCGGTGATATTGATTGCTTCTTCCAGGGTCGTAGGCCTACTTCCCACCACAGCATCTTGAATTTGGGGTGGTACCCCTTTGATAAACTTCTTAATGCTACGGGGTACGGTATCCACCATATGCGGTAAAAGCATGCTCAGTTCATGATGCCGGGTGGAGTACGCCAAATGGTTGCCACTATCCTGCTTGAGATTCCAAAACTCCTCCTTTAGTTTTTGCAGTTCACTTCTCGGGCAGAATTTTTGGATCATAATGTCCTTAAATTCCTCCCAAGATAATGCCAACGCGACTTTCGCACCTCGGTTTCTCTTCTCGCTATTCCACCAGGTAAGTGCCCGTTGTTGAAAGACACTCGCAGCATAATGGACCTTAAGCTCATCGGGACACTCACTATTTATGAAGGCATTCTCCATACTCTCGAACCACTAGAGAAGACCAGTGGCTCCCTCCTTCCCACTAAAACTAGTGGGTTTGCAAGAGTTAAAATGCTTGAAAGTACAGGTTTGGTTGTTTCCCCCTTGATTGTTGTTATTCTCACCATGGCCATTGTTAGCAACACCACCATTATTCCCATTTGCATTATTATTGTTGTTAGCCATTAGGGTGCTACTAAGTTCGGCAACCATGGTTGGGAGGACAGCAGCCATTTGCCGGGAAATCATCGCGGCAAGTTTGCGGTCGGAGGTAGCACGTTTTCCTTGATGACGAGACATTCTATAAGATAGAAATAAAGAAGGTATTAGAATTTGGAAATAACCAGTTCAAGAAATCATGAGTTTTTTATATTTACAAATATAAACAGGATGGTTCCATTTGGTACCACACAGCCAATAAGAGCATAGACACGTCGAGGTGACTTAATCCCAATTACCTTGGGGAAAATGTGTATGTTGACCATAATTTAGCACTCATCCCGAAAATCCCCAGGTAAGCATAACAGGTCCCGCAATGGGATTTATACGAAATGCTTGCCTTAGCCCGAGGGCATTTTGCTAGGAAATCCAGAATACAGGTGTTTATGTGTCACACACTTTCCTATAAGCTATTAGAATTAAAACCTCGATAAGATTTTCAAGATTTAGACATAACGTCTAAAGAATTTTATCCACTCGATATAATTCGTAAGATTCCATGCGTAGTCGAGAATAAGTTTTAGAAGAGATTAGACACGGTAGAACTTAAAGGCATACGAAGGGGATTAGGAAGTTGGGGTATACAAGATTCAAATCATACTCCTAAGGCACCATTTTCTAAATAAAATCAAATAGCACATAAAGGATTTATCATGCAACATGTAACATCATGTAATAGACATATAAGCAAGCTTACAAGATTATAACAAATATTCATGAAAAGGGGTCCCTAGGTTAACAATAGTCTAGGCCACCATTTCTAATAACCTACATTCCTATAGTTATGGGCTCTGATACCAATCTGTCACACCCCAACCTTAACGGCGGAAACGTTGAGATGTAAGGGTTAAGATTTTTCATGCCACACAACGCTATTTCAAAGTGTAAATATTATTAAATTCCGAGTTTCATGAACATACATAAATGTAAAGCATAAGTTTCAAACAACCAATATAACAAGAATTCAAATAGCATCATGTGACAAAATATGTTATTTTTATTATTCTCTAGGTCCAATCCTAGATGTGTTCAAGTATTCAAGAGCAATTAAGCGGGATCATTTCCCGAAACATGTTAAAAATAATGTCAACATATGATGTTGGTGAGTTTCCATAGGTTTAACATACATAAATATATAAACTTTAAGATGGCAATTCATGTCATAGGTTAACGAATAATGTAATAATAAATGGATAAACAAATGTAACAATCAAACCTCGACAAATATGGCCACAACATGATTATACGATTAGCTAAGTGTACTTGGTTCCTATAGTGATCAAGAATACGTCACTAGGAGCCGGCAATACCTAGCTTTAGCACCAAATAGGCTTGTCAGGCCCATAGATCTATGACGTCGCTAGGCTAGCAATAACTAATGATTGTATCTTACAAGTGTTATCACATGATAATTACAAGAGTCCAAATAACCATGACAAAATAAGATGAATTGCACAAGTGTTACAAGAGTAAAACGTATTTACAAGTGTGTTTATAGTAAGGTTAACATGTTTCACCTCAAAAGTGTGAAATAATATAAAATGGGGTATGGAAAACTCACATGGATTATAAAGGTGAACAAATAAGAAGTCTTGTTTTAAACGCCGACGATATGCTATAGTTCAACCTAAAGACGACGTATTAAATTAATAACGATTATTATAATGTTAACGGTTTATGGGAATTCACGGTTTAAATTTGGGCGTTTGGATGACAATTGTAATATTATAACGAGTCTACGATTTTAAATTCTAAAATAGATACATTTTAATATTCAAATGATTAAATAAGAATTTTATGATAGAATAAAAGTTAACTTTTATTATCAAGGAATTATTATTTACTATTTGTTAACATAGTAAATTTATAGATTTAATTGATTAAAACTATTCACAATAGATGCATAATTTAAATAAGTACATATATATATTTATTTACTTTTAAATATATATAATTGAATTTGTATTTTATAAAATAAAACTAAAATGAAGAATTTATCAAATTGAATTTCTTGAAAATTAAATGAGATTCATTACAATTTAAAATTAATAATAATTTGTATTTTATAACAATTTTTATAATTTTTAAAATAAAAGAATAAGGATTAATTAATTGAAAGCCGGGACTCGGGTTCGAACCCGAGTCCCTAATCACACCTAGACTTGGGCATAAAAACCGGGTTCGGACCCGACCCGGTGGACCCGACCCGGTGGACCCGACCCGGAACCGGGTACGGGTACGACCCGGTATATGCATACCCGGGTTGGACCCGAAAAAAAACCGTAGGGTTGGAACCGGGTATGATTTTCTAGAATTTCTTAGAACCCGACCCGAACCCGACCCGACCCGGAACCGGTTGAACCCGGGTTGTACCCGGTTTCGACCGTTTTTTTTTTTTTTTTTTTTTAAAAGTGGCCGTTTTTTAACGGCTATATAGCCGTTGGGATCGATTTGTGACCGTTTTTTTGTCACTTTTAGGCTTATAAGTTAGTATAAATAGGTGTGGGTTGATATGGTTTAGTACCCAAGTCTCAAACGCAAAAACATACGCAAAAAACGCAAAAAATACTCTCGTTTACTCTCGCTTTACACGTTCACTCTCTCGTTTTACACTTTCACTCTCTTCAATCTTGATATGGCTCACTCACAATCTTCCGTTGGTCAAGGTTCGTCCAACGCTCCAACCGTCGTTCGTGTTCTTGCACACAATCGTAACATGGATGTTTGGTGCAATTGGGATATGGTTGAGTTGAGTGACGGGTCTGTAAAGGCTCGTTGCAAGTTTTGTGGAGCTTTGCTTGCTAAAGATTCTAACACGACTTTAAACAAACACATTAGCAAGAAGTTTTGTAAGTCGTTGAAAAGTAATCCGGATTCGCAACAAACACAATTGGGTGGAGACGGTGGAATCTTTAATTACGATGTTAATACGGTTCGAGATCGAATGGCGAAGTTCGTGATTCAAGAAGCTTTGCCTTTTAGTCACTTCGACAATCCTCGGTTGACCAACTTAATTCGAGAGACGCTTCAACCTCGTTACACTCACGTAAGTCGTACTACACTTAGACGTTATTGTTTAAAATTATGGAAACAAGCAAAAAATGATTTAATTGTATTATTTGAAAATTTAAATACCGGTGTAAACTTAACTAGTGACGTTTGGTCGGCTCCACACGGTTTACCCGAATCGTACCTTTGCGTCACCGCTCATTGGGTGGATCCCAATTCATGGCAATTGATGAAACGTACGATTGCATTTGATCTTTTTCCGCATCCACATACCGGAGAATTTTTGTTTTACTTTTTAGATAATGTAATAAGTACTTTTAAATTAGAAAATAAACTTTTTCCAATTGCATTTGATAACGCCTCTAACAACACAACCGCGGTTGAAAAATTAAAATTAAAATATCTTCCGATTGCAAACGGTGATTTTTTCCATACTCGTTGTGTTGCACATATTATTAATTTAGTAGTGCAAGACGGACTATCCGGGCAATATGTTAATAACTTTATTACATCTTTTCGATTTATGTTACATGACGTTTTTAAAAAAAGTAGAAGAAGATATCAAGATTATAAACAACTTTGTAAGGATACGCACTCTAGATTTTTAGGTCCTAATTGGGATGTACCTACTCGGTGGAATTCGACTTGTCACATGTTTGAATGTGCTTTAAAACAAAAGGGCACTTTGAAAGCTTTTCATAATAGTCTTTCGGATAATGGTGAAGCCGACCCATTTCCGGATGCGGGTTGGGAGAATCTTCAACGTCTATCCGAGTTTCTTGAGGTTTTTAAAAACTCAACAACAAAATTATCGGGAGTTTATTATTCCACTAGTTATTCGGTGCTTCAAGAACTATATTTTATGTCTTTGAATTTTAAAAATTTTCAAAATAAAAATAATATGTTTAATCAAATGATAGAACCAATGAAAGAAAAGTTTAAAAAATATTTTAAGGACTTACCACCCGTTTTTACGTGTGCCGCCGCTTTAAATCCGTTTCTAAATGTTGCGGGGGTTGAATGTTTGATAGATGAGATAAATGACAATTTGGATATGCATGACGAAAACCCTGATTTTTCAAACGAGGCAAAAGAAAATTTTAATCATAGTTTGAAAACAATTTATAATTTTTATTTAAATAGATATGGGCCTAACGTAAACATAACCATGCCAAGCGGATCAACCTCAAGTGCTAGTACCTCGTTTAAAGACCCTGTTTTGACTATGTTGAATGTTGTTCGGGATGTGACGGCTAAACGTCAAAGAGGTAACACCCCAACAAGTGAGCTCGGTAGATATAGTGGAACGGATTTTATTTCCACTATGACTACCGAAGATTATCGTGCATTCGATATTTTGGCTTGGTGGAAAGGAAAAGAATCTCAATTTCCGATTCTTTCTGCTATGGCCCGTGATTTACTAAGCGTCCAAGCTTCTACGGTAGCTTCGGAATCTGCTTTTTCTCTTAGTGGCAGGGTAATATCATTACGAAGAACAAGACTAACTCCGGAAGCAGTGGAGATGTGCATTTGTTTAAAGGATCACTTAGACGCAACGGATCGTATACAAGACCAAACAAGCCTCGAAGACGAGATTACACTCGAAGCTAAAGTACATGATGAAGAGGTAGAAGACGGAGTATCTTCTGGCATATCCGATGAAGAATTAGCATTTGATCAAGCATCTCGTAGTAGATAAAATTAGACGATATTGTTATTTTTAAGTTGTTTTAATATTATATGTCTTTCATGTTCTTTTTAAATTTCTTTGTTATTCAAATGTTTTATATAAAAAGTATTTAATATTTGTATATTATAAGTGTAACATTTTCTGCTCAAGATTTGTATATATTTATATATTAAGTTGTTTAAATTTTTGTCATTCAAGTGAACCCGGTTAGGAAAAGAAAAATAAAAAGAAAAAAAAGGAAAGAAAATATAAGAAAAAAAAAACATACGACCCGGTGTTCGACACACACACAAGAAAAGAAAAAAAGAAAAAAAAAAAAAAAAAGGCAAAAACCCGGTTGAACCCGGGTTTCATACCCGAACCGAACCCGACCCGACCCTACCCGGGTATACCGGGTAGGGTTTGTATCTCGCTGAACCCGACCCGGGTTCGTACCCGGGTTCACCAATACCCGGGTACAAAAAACCCGGTTGGGCCCAAACCCGGTTTTGTACCCGGGCCCGAGTCCGGCCCAAACCCGTTTTGTGCAACTCTAGTCACACCTCCCCACACTTAAACCACTGGGCCAAAGCCCTGGTTTGTGTTTTATTTCGGGGATAAAATGTTAAAAACTATAGCTCAAAAGCTTCCCCAGTTTACATGAACCCTAATTTCCAAATTCGAACCAAGTGATCCGCAAAACGAGTTCGATACCGAAATTAAAGTTAGGGCTATTGTTTCCCATGTAAGAACGAACTTAATCCTCAGTTTAATTACCTGATTTGGTGTAGGATGAGTTGAAGCAGATTCGAACAAGGTCGCGACTGGGGTGACTTTGGTTCCGGAGGTTAATGTCGATTATAACCAAATTCGATGTACCTGAAGCTTCGTCTAATGTATAAGATCAAAAGCCCTCTGTCAATCGTTGTTTATGATGCCCGTATGTTGGAATTCGATTAAGTTGCAGGTTTGATGTTTGTGAGTGTGCTCTTTGATGATTATGTCGATTTCAGGTGAAATTAGAGGTGTGTTTAGCTTAGAAACGTTCTTAGAATGATTACCCCTCATTTAATTTCACTTGAATCTGTCGGTTTCAAGCCGTTGAGACCCACGATTTGATTAGCTTCGGTTTCGGCTGAGAAGGATGAAATCGACACTTAAAATTCGAATTAACTACATGGTGAGGTTCGAAACTGACTTGTGATTGAAATGGAGGATTTAATTCGGTTAAATTTGGGGTATTTCGGGCATTTTGGGGGTGGCCGGAGCTCGACCGGAGCCCCGCCGGAGGTTCACCGGAAAATCGAGTGTTTGGGATTTTAAATAAAATTTTTTTACATTTTGGTCCCTGTGCTTTATGAGTTTACATTACTAACCGAAAGTTTAAGTTCTAATTTAAATTGAATTTACAGTTTAGACCCTGGAGTTTTAAATTTTATTATTCTAAGCACAAACTTAATAAATGCTTAATTTGTTTTATTGTTATTATCATCATCATCATCATTATTATTATTATTATTATTATTATTATTATTATTATTATTATTATTATTATTATTATTATTATTATTATTATTATTATTATTATTATTATTATTATTATTATATATATATATATATATTTTTAACTTATTTATTTAATAACAAGCAAGTTATAAAATTTTAAATACCAATAAAATCAAGATTAATAAATTTTACAAATGGGCCTCGTACTTGTATTAATGACAAAACAAGCCCTTACAAGAAATAACGGAATAAACAACAACTTAACAATTACACGAGAGGTCACATCAACCAATTCCACGGATAGCTCGTCTTGCACTACTAAATTAATAATATGTGCAACACAACGAGTATGGAAAAAATCACCGTTTGCAATCGGAAGATATTTTAATTTTAAATTTTCAACCGCGGTTGTGTTGTTAGAGGCGTTATTAAATGCAATTAAAAAAATTTTATTTTGCAACTTAAAAGTAGTTATTACATTATCCAAAAAGTAAAACAAAAATTCTCCGGTGTGTGGATACGAAAAAAGATCAAATGCAATCGTACGTTTCATCATTTGTCATGAATTGGGATCTATCCAATGAGCGGTGACGCAAATGTACGATTCGGGTAAACCATGTGGAGCCGACCAAACGTCACTAGTTAACTTTACACCGGTATTTAAATTTTCAAATAATACAATTAAATCATTGTTTGTTTGTTTCCGTAATTTTAAACAATAACGTCTAAGTGTAGTACGACTTACGTGGGTGTAACGAGGTTGAAGCGTCTCTCGAATTAAGTTGGTCAACCGAGGATTGTCAAAGTGACTAAAATGCAAAGCTTCTTGAATCACGAATTTCGCAATTCGATCTCAAACCGTATTAGCATCGTAATTAAAGATTCCACCGTCTCCACCCAATCGTGTTTGTTGCGAATCCGGATTACTTTTCAACGACTTACAAAACTTTTTGCTAATGTGTTTGCTTAAAGTCGTGTTAGAATCTTTAGCAAGCAAAGCTACGCAAAACTTGCAACGAGCCTTTACAGACCCGTCATTCAACTCAACCATATCCCAATTGCACCAAACATCCATGTTACGATTGTGTGCAAGAACACCAACGACGGTTGGAGCGTTGGACGAACCTTGACCAACAGAAGATTGTGAGTGAGCCATAGCAAGATTCAAAAGAGTGAAAGTGTAAAATGAGATAGTGAAAATGTAAAACGAGAGTATTTTTTGCGTTCTTTGCGTATGTTTTGTGTTTTGGACTTAGGTACTCAACCATATCAACCCACACCTATTTATACTAACTTATGGGGCAAAAATGACAAAAAAAGGGTCAAAAATCTTTTCTAACGGCTATATAGCCGTTAAAAAGGGCTAATTTTTTTAAAAAGGCAAACAAACGAAAGAAAAGTTTATTATCGGGAGTTTTTGAAAAAGGGCTAATTCTTGAGGTTTTTAAAAACTCAATAACAAAATTATCGGGAGTTTATTATTCCACTAGTTATTCGGTGCTTCAAGAATTATATTGTATGGCTTTGAATTTTAAAAATTTTCAAAATAAAAATAATATGTTTAAAAAAATGATAGAACCAATGAAAGAAAAGTTTAAAAAATATTTTAAGGACTTACCACCCGTTTTTACGTGTGCCGCCACTTTAAATCTGTTTCTAAATGTTGCGGGGGTTGAATGTTTGATAGATGAGATAAATGACAATTTGGATATACATGACGAAAACCCTAATTTTTCAAACGAGGCAAAAAAAATTTTTAATAAAAATTTGAAAACAATTTATAATTTTTATTTAAATAGATATGGGCCTAACGTAAACATAACCATACCAAGCGGATCAACCTCAAGTGCTAGTACCTCGATTAAAGACCCTGTTTTGACTATGTTAAATGTTGTTCGGGATGTGACGGCTAAATGTCAAAGGGGTAACACCCCAACAAGTGAGCTCGGTAGATATAGTGGAACGGATTTTATTTCCACTATGACTACCGAAGATTATCGTGCATTCGATATTTTAGCTTGGTGGAAAGGAAAAGAATCTCAATTTCCGATTCTTTCTGCTATGGCCCATGATTTACTAAGCGTCCAAGCTTCTACGGTAGCTTCGGAATCTGCTTTTTCTCTAAGTGGCAGGGTAATATCATTACGGAGAACAAGACTAACTCCGGAAGCAGTGGAGATGTGCATTTGTTTAAAAGATCACTTAGACGCAATGGATCGTATATAAGACCAAACAAGCCTCGAAGACGAGATTACACTCGAAGCTAAAGTACATGATGAAGAGGTAGAAGACGGAGTATCTTCTGGCATATCCGACGAAGAATTAACATTTGATCAAGCATCTCGTAGTAAATAAAATTAGACGATATTGTTATTTTTTATTGATTCATTTATGTATTTTTAAGTTGTTTTAATATTATATGTCTTTCATGTTCTTTTTAAATTTCTTTGTCATTCAAGAAAAGAAAGAAAAAATATAAAAAAAGGAAAAAACCCGGTTGGACCCGGGTTTCATACCCGACCCGAACCCGACCCGACCCTACCCGGTATACCGGGTAGGGTTTTTATGCTGCTGAACCCAACCCGGGTTCGTACCCGGGTACCAAAAAACCCGGTTGGGCCAAACCCGGGTTGTACCCATTTTCGGGTCCGGCCCAAACCCGAAATGCCCGTCTCTAGTCTGTGAGTGACTGTGACTAGTTAATATATACAGATCAATTAATGATTTGATAATTAGTCTCACTCACTAAACCATATTAAATCATTCACAATCCATCTTCTATTTTCATCTTCATAATTACACTAAAGATCAATATTTTTACTCTTTTATTTTTAATTTAATATTATTTTTTATATCTTTATCATTACATTTTCTTTTTCATCCACTTACAACTACTATCAAAAATATTAAAAATATGTAGAGGTTGTATCTTGTTTCCCTAAATATGGGAAAATACGGTACAATCCCTATAAATTTTCTACCTCTTTCACTCATAATCACTCACAACCACCTCCCACGATATAAGGCACCCACTCACGTAAATACGGGGAACAGACTATGAATGCTTACATGTTTAGTGAGTATGAGTGGTGTAATTTTTAGTAAGGGTAAAATTATTAGCCTTCTTCTCTAACATCCATTCATTCTCGGGATGATATATGTGACTAGTATTAAAATCAGTAATATATGTTACTAGCTTTAAAAATCAAAACTAATGATTGTTGGACGGTAATTTCGAACTCACACAAACAAGTCGTCAAGCCGGTGTTGAGGTGAATTGGTCTACAGGGGATGTAATATAAATCGGTTGGATAGTTTCTATTATTTAGTAATTCGTATTTTGATCGCGTAGGACTCTAACAAGTTGGTTAGATCCTAAAGTTACTGATTCTAATTGAATTCAAATAAGTTTAGTTTTTTACTTATATATATCAAGTTATGATATACACAATTGAGATAGTGGTTTAGCAAGTTTAGTTACCCTCACAACACTAAAGTCGAGTTTAGTTAGCCTCATAACACTAAAGTTGAGTTGTAAATTGTACCTGATTTTGAGTATATTTTTAGGGTTAATACAAGTTTTTAAAAGTTATCCGGTTTACTGTGTTCTTAATGCCGATTCTGGATTTGAATGATTATGTTTGTAATTATAATACAAACAAATGTTTAATACCGGACTTGAATGATTATGTTTGTGATTTTAATACAAACAAATATATAACACATATAAATAACAAAGACTATATAATTTCTCTTTTATTTAAGATGTGAATTTACTTGTTATATGAAAATGAAAACTAGTTTATACTAGCTAAACATCTAATTTACCTGATATAACAAGTCACACTTAATTATGTGGTAATTTAAATTTTAAAACAGCTTATACTAATAATTGAATACCTAAAATCAATAACACCAAATCAAAAAAGCATGTACATCACAAAATAAGTGTCTAATATATAAAAATACATGGCTAAACAATAAATAAATTACATAACAATGAACCATTAGTTTTATTCATCAAATATGTAGTTTCTAAACTATGAAAAAGTTACAGTTTATGATTAACTGTATATGATAGGTAATATTGACTACAACTATCATCGTATACGGTTTTTAACTTGTGTGGTCGTTATGACGCTTGTTTAGAAGCAATTTGCTTCGCGAAATCTTCATAAGCTTGCAACACCAGATCCTCGTCTTCCCATTCATCACGATAATTCTCAGGTCGAGCTCTTCTGCTTAATGAAGTCGCATGATAAATTTTCTTTCTCCATTCTTCGGTTTTTGGGGCCCCACATTGTGCGGCAATCCAATCATTGTACTCAAACTGAGGAAATTAACCAGATAAAAAATGACCAGGTCTTAAACCAGAACAAAGTAACAAACACCCATAAAGGTTAGTATGGTCAGAAAGATTATACTTTGACTTTTAAAGTCAACCGAACTAACTTTGAATTAAAATTTGAAAACGAGTTCCTTAAATCAATGAGAACAGGTTGATATCCATATTGAACTGTATAACAAGTACAGTATGCAATAAGCAGAATAATTTAGTGGTGAATTAGAGCTAATTTGACCTTGAAATTCGTTGTGTATGACTTTCTGTGCTTTTAAGAGTGCAAAATGCTCTTAGGTGTACGGTCCCTAGAGACGAGGCGAAGGACTGCACATCACGTACGCGATGCACTTGTTTTACAAAAACACTTACAAATTGTTTATAGACCATATTTCATACGCAACACATCACTATATGCAATTACAAAACCGACAAAACAAGTTATGTAAGCACAATAGATACATGGAATAGGTCTATAGATATAAACGTTATAGTCTAAGCATTTACATTACGGATGGACCTTTAAGCAACAGTAAGAGTATGGCCATTAGTCCTAAGCATTTAAAATCATATTATAGAGGAGGTCAAATGGGCGGGTCAGGCAGATCAAATGGGCTGGGTAAGGAGTAACTATTCAGAACTAGTAATTTTTAATCAAGTCAATCCCTTTGGGTTGACCCACGATCATTTTATTGACATTTTTACTTGTATAAATAACTAATGTATTAGATACGATTACCAGATCTATATTATTAAATCACTAATCTAGTTTTTTACCTGATAGCCAGTCAAATTATGGGTATAACGTTTTGGCATGCCGGATGCTTGCAAGGAATCATAAAATGTCTCAACATCTTTCATCATTTCTTCTTGTGAAGTGAAATCCGACCCGAAATATGCCTGCTATCCACGCACTTTGGAGTTCAAACTGACCCGTATAATTAAATGCCTGCTATCCACGCACTTTGGAGTTCAAACTGAGGGAAAGGAGCAATCTGTACATTTAAATCAAATAATTAAGAAACTAATTTGCTATAAAACCTTAAGCTGGGTTCTCTATTAAGAGTTTTAAGACTGAAAGTTATAAGTCAAAATTACGAAAGTAACCTTCCATGGCAACCCAATGAAAGAAAGCCAAGGGGCTAATGATGGCGGGAATACATGTTTGTAAAGTGGCCCCACGCGATTGTCATCAACAGTTACGATACCTTTGACATCAAGAAATGGAAAATGATACTTGTACCTAATGAGCAAAGACCAAACATGATCATTCATTCGAGAAAATCTTCAATTATATAGGACTTGACATTACAACATATAAAGGGACAACATTTACTTGCATTGGAACTTCAAAGCCCATAAAATAAAAATGTTAAATGACCTAAAACTCACCCTGTGCAATGCAGAATGATGTCAGCAGAGATCTTGAACCCAGGCGGAAATGAAATAGTTCCATCCTCATTGGCACTTTCTATCTGCATTAGTTGTTATTGTCATTGTTATTGTCATTGTTATTGTTATTGTTATTGTTATTGTTAGTGTTATTGCTATTGTTATATAGTTGTAAAGAAAATGTAAACTAGAAGTAATACCATAGGACGGAGCCAAATGTTGTCATATCCTGGTAAAGTTGCACTTTCTTCATTCAAGTTTGACCAAGATGCAATGTGGACTTCCTTTGCAACACTTGCAATCTCTCTAGAGATATCAACCGCACTTGCTGAGCTCCCTATTAGTACTACAATCTGTCAAACGGGTCAAATTGTAAAAGAGAAAAGGAAAAAAAAACTTAAGCTATAAAGAAAACTTATGAAACAGGTCAAAATGGATTAAAAGTCAGGCAAAGCATACTAAAGTGATTATAAAATCTTAATGTCTTATTCTATTGGAGCGGAACTTCACCTTGATGCTAGTATTTGTACTTATATCTAGTATATCAGCTATTTATGAGCTTTCAGAAATACAAAAGAACATTGACCACCTACTCAACTTAACCTAGCGAGTTTGACTTTTGACCCGCCTTGAAAATTTATCTTTTCTTTTCACCCTTCCTGTTTTGACCCACTACCCAACTCGCCCAATCTTGCCAACGATAAACTCTTAAGTGTCAAAACAAGTAAACTTTTAGTCTGGGTAAAATAGAGTCAAGTCAAGTTGGGTCGATCCATAAGATAATTTTGTATCTAGCTTCAATAATTTCATGAACAATTATAGTGTAAAGTATGATTGAAGATCTATATTAGTACAATAGTCATTCATTTTTCAAAATTAACCGAATTATTGCAATAGGCATCTAAATTTTTATTAAATACACAACGAAAGAGGTTTTTGTGCAATCAAACACACTCAAAGATTACTTTCAACTAGTTTTCTTTACAGGTAAATCATTAACTCAACTCATTAGATATATAACATAACCCGAACCAACCAATTTGTAGGTAAAGGGTCAAACTGCCACTTCTATTGACAAAGAATACCTTATTTCGAAAGGGCTCAGGAATACGATAATTATGACTATGAATCTGCTTCCCAGGCCACCGATCAACACCTACAATTCACATAAAACCACTTACACAACCTCTTAGGAACAACTTCATATCATATCTGCATCACATAATTGTAAACTATTTTTGTTCTTCCTAATCTCCATCATTCAGAAACAGTATTCTTGATTTACTTTCATCTAAACAACATCAAAATCGATCAAAAACCCAACAATTACACGTCTACATGATAAATTCACAAGTATGATCAAGAATACACACAGGATTCCATACACCCATATATTATCACATAAACAATCCCTTCAGTTAATTGCAAAACAACTTCAAAATCCCCCAAATTCCCATGAAGCTTACATCCTAAAAATTGAAACTTTCCTACAGAAAATCACACTTCATTATCAATCAAGAAACAAACACAGGCTTAATAGTTAATTCACGGATAAAAAGCTTTGATTCAGTAATCTGATGAGATCAATTTTCCTTTTGGGGGTAATCAGATTCGATTTGATATTCTTTTGATTCATCGATAATCATATTCGATTCAAGATTCAAAATACCCGGAATATGTGCGATTCGGGGCTCCGAATAATGCCCATTGCAGACAACAACAGCATCAAAAGCTTCATCAACATCTTCTTCTCCTCCACTTCTCTTTCTAAATCGCACTTCCCACTTCCCAGACTCCCTCCTCCGAACCCGACTCACCTCCGTTTCAAACCGAACCAACTCACCGATTCCGAACTCGTTCGAATAATCCTTTAAATACTCCAACACCTCCCGATGACCCGGGAACCTCCTCGGGTCCCTTTGACCCGTTTTCTTTGCTACAAACGGGTATTCCCTGAAACCCATCACTTCTCGTGACAAATTGGTGCGGAGAGAGGCGTAGAGGCTAGAGTGGACTACAGAACGATTTGGGTCGGATCCTAGTGGATCGGATTCGGTGTTGTTGGTGTATACCCAAATGCCACCGACTTGGGATTCACGCTCGAAAACGACGACGGAGTGGCCCTCTCGCCGGAGATGACGGGCGGCGGCTAGCCCGGCTGCTCCGGCGCCGATCACGGCGACGTTGCAGGCGGCGATGGGAGACATGGGGGAAACGTGGTGGATGGACAGTGGTTGATTTCTGGTGAATATTGGATTGAATATTTGGTTGTATATACAGAAATTGGTGAGAAATTGTCGTCGTGAGTGGTGACACGATGATGACGACAATCTCTCAATCATGTTAAAATACTAAAATGTGTGTTGCCAGTATAAGATTGAGTTGGTTTTTAGATTGTTTCACATTATCAGTTCCCAATGTCTAAGTTTTTTTTAATTGCTATTGTTTTTGTTTATTTTTCTAAATTACCATGAAATTTTATGATATAGTCGTAGTCTCGTAGCTTTTCAGTTGAGAGATCGGTCAAATTTTTGTTTGTAGCAATACTTTCTAGTTGAGTCGGGAGTTTTATTTTACTTGTGAGTTTCATTCTAGTAAAAAATAAATCGGGTTAGCACACTTTGTTCAGTAGACGGAAAGTTGATTTATTTGCCAGGGTGATCTTGGATGATCGGTCTTTGCGGTTAAAAAAAAGACTACGAAGTTTATGGCCATGTGCTCTAGTCGTACCGGTAATTAGCGCCGATAGATATAATGAGATTTGAGATTTATTAAGTGATTGGTTTAAAAACCCGTCTACTGTACGGTTTGAATGAATATATTAAATTAATAGTTGTTTATTAATATTTAGAAGTTATAAAATATTTTTTTGAGATAAAATATGATTGAAATTACGTCTAGTTCAGTTAATAAATAATAATAACTAAGATTAAGCCCTCGCATTGCAGCGGTGGGGTAAAACCGTGCCAATTAGCATCAATGTCACACCACCGTCAATGATCACCAACACCTAAAAATTCGTATTAAAAAGACATAAAAAAAGAAAATAAATAAAACCGAACGAAAAGTATACATAAAAACGTTTTACCACGCAGACGAAACGTAAAACATATAAAACAATTATTAAGTCGATCTATAACCAACGCGCTACAACGGGGACATTAAATGAAGAAAAAAGAAGTGTAAAAACGTTGAACCATACATGCACGTTGCGGCGTGAAAACTGATAAATTTAGACCGAAACGTAAATTGAAAAAATATGTAAAATATGAAAGAATATGAGACCAAAGTTGAAAATCAAAAAATGTTGGGCTAAATTGTAAAAATGTAAAAGTAGTGGGCTAAAATATAAAAATCCAAAAGTAAAAATAAAAAACAAAAAAGGTGGGTACAACCAACTAAAGCATATAATACAACTTATAATGCACATTAAAGTTGGTAATTAGTATATATATAATATTTTTTCAAGCTTTCGTCTTTAAAAAACTTTTGCTTCAAAAAATTATTTTTTTAAACACTTTAAATGTTTTTAAAAATACTTTGTTTTTTCAAACAATGTCATTTTTTTAAAGTTCTTTGTTAAAAAACTTATATTTCATAAATGTTTGTTTTTGAAAAGATAATGTTTATAATCAAAAGAAATATGTTCCAAATTTATTAAAAAGTCGGTTTTATAATTTGGAAAGTATATAAATGATCATTAACATTTAACGTACCATTAAGTAGTTAACTTTTATTTTTAGTAACAACACGGTCCAGATTCTAGGTGTAGCTTAAGTGAACAATGTAGGAAAATGACATGTGTCTTCTAAACATTTTGATTTATTAGTATAGATATTAGAGGTAAAAAATGTTGTTGGAAAAGGCTACAATAACATATGGTTTTTAATTCATTTTGGTGCGTTTTAATAATTCTTTCTAGATGTGAGCATAATTTAGGTTGGCCCGAGAAACCTGACCCAAAAACTCAGAAGTACCAACCCGGCTAAGTTTGGAGGTAATATAGTTCTCGGTCTAGACCGGTTTGGGTTGGGCCGGTCCCAAGTTTGGCCTAGGGGTGAACATAATTCATGCTGGTCGAAAAACCAAAGACTACACCGACCCAAATCATTCTACATACTCGTGGCCCCATCTTTGATTTTAAGTTTGAAGCTATTTCGGTTCTTGGTTCGAGCCAGTGCGATCCGATCGGGTTTTAGCCCAGTAAACACCCCTGCTTCTTTTATAACCTACTTCTTTTATACATGATTTATTGCAGAATAATTTTTATTTATTTGTTTTAACATTCATGGAACAAAAACCAGGGGCCGGTTACTATACAAAGTGTAATTTTCATACGAAGTGTATGAAGTCACCAGAGCGAGACACGTGTTTTTTGGCGGAAGGGTAGTTTCATCCGTGCTACAATTACGTATAAAAGTTACATAATTACGCAAGTTTATATTCATAATTACGCAAGTTATATATATTATTACGTAATGGTAATATTTATTACGCAAGTTATATTATTATTATGCAAAGAAAAATTACGCAAGTTATGAAAAATAATTACGCAATTTATATTTATAATTACGCGAGTTATATGATAAGTACGCAAATTATGCTCATAATTACGCAGTTAATAATCACGCAAGTTATATGCACAACACATAGACGCTTTTAGAAAAATGTTGATTTTTTAAAAAAAAAGTATAGCAATATTATACTCATATTAAAGAAGATAAAATACTCAATTTTATGGTGTATTATTTAAAAAAAATAGTGTCATATAAAAAAGTTCTATGCGTTTAAAAAAACGGGGGGAATTTGAAAAAAATTAACGATTGTAGCCTATTTCCAAATCTAGCTCTACAGACATATTTCTTGCGTAATTATTTCATTTTTAGTCTGAATTGTTAATCGCTTAGATCAATGGATGTTCTCACTACTTATACTTCGCACGAATTGTTTTTTTATACTGTAAACTTTCTCATAAAAACCAAACTAATTAGTGGGGAGCTTGGCTGTAAATTAAACAAACAACTGAAAAACCGAAACATAAAATAAAGAGCTAAGCCAAATACAACCAACTAAAATGACATACTAGACCAAACACTGACCAACCCAAAACAGGCCCAACCTAGATCAACTGAGGAGATAGCTAAACACTATTGTATGAAAAACAAAGTGAAGGTGAGCTACACGAAATCAACAAATAACGGATTGGAGCTTAGACCGGATGAAAATTCAAGAAAACAACCGGACTTTGGTATATTCAAAAGTCTTTGAAATCGGGATTTTAATCGTTTGGAAAACCACAACATTTCGCGACTTCCACAAGAACCAAAATATAGTTTTAATATTTTACCTTTATTTGCAGCTCCAACATGAGGGCGGGCCATGAAGCAAATGATAAGGTTGCTATTTTTGTAACTTTGAGGTCATGAAAAACAGTCTGCTATACAAAATGTAGGGTAAGACTACGTACATCAGATCGCGAAATGAACGTGCCTATCCTTGAACTCTAGGCAAAATAGAAGCTAAGTATAGCACCGCGTATCTCATTTGTAGCTTGAACATAATCAACTCCAAGCACAATTTGAAGAATAATCAAAATCTTTGACAAAACTCTGCCACAACACCAAGAGCCTTCCTTCAAACCCTTTAGCATACGAGGCAATTGAGGCACACATGATTCGAAGTTTCCGCCTTTGAGTCACTGGAAAGACATGAATAAGTCTCTATGGTAATACCCCTACTAGCTAGATCAGAAGAAAAGAGTATTCTAATTTGAAATTTCTCACGAAACAACCAACTTTTAACGAAAGAACCACCCATTTTAGATTGCTAACATTATCTACAATTGGAGAACTAGTGAACATAGCCTTTCTTAGTGAATGAACCAAGACGTGACCCGTACAAATCCATCTAGTAAAAATATAGTTACAACTAAAACTAATCTGTCAAAAAATGAAATCTTCTTAACTAGGATTGTTTTGTTGTTGGGTTTATGGTTTATTGCTTTATTGTCAACTTAGAACAACATTATGTATTATGTAATGTTACTATGTTAGGTTGTAGGTTGTGCCGAATAGGTCCATAGGTACATGTCAATAAGTTATCAAACCAACCTATTTGAATCTATAATTTATGCGTTGTATACGCATACAAGTGATAATAGAATGCTATGGGTGTTAGTAATATTAGTCTCGTGATTGTAAAACTTTGTTACTCGTTTCCATACTCGCCGAGTAATCCTCAGGTAAATACATATCATGTATTAGTTATAAATGTTAATTTGTTAAATTACATGTTGAGATATTCAAATATATTTATTATTAATTTAATTTTATATAATATTATAACCTAGAAAATTGGAAATATAAAAACCCTAAAATTGTGAATTAGTACTCAGTAAATTACTTTGTCATTCAAAAACCAATAAAAAATAAAAAGTAAATGTTTACAAGTATGTTAGGGTAAATCAATGTGCACGTTCTAGGCAGTGAGATGCTCATTTTATACCCATCTCATACCTGTGAAAATTTTAAAACTAATCAGATACTCGTCTTATACTCGTGAAAATTTTTAAAACTAATCTCTTACTCTTTCTTATACCCGAATACCCTGTTTTGGGTTTATATGTTGGTTTTGAGTTGGTTTGTAATCTCTAATGACTTAGAAGCAAGCTCAAAATTGAACAAACTGGAAAATATTATGCCTGGGCGTTCTTAAATGTTGATGGTTAATGAAGACTTGTATATAATACAATTAAAAACGTAGGATTAAATGATTGATGTTACAAAATGAATAGGTTTTTTAATCATGTGTTTTATGATAGATAGTTTAGTTCTATAGTACAAGCAAAAGTGTAATAGTATTATATATTTAAAGAGTTAATAACATGTGATTTAGTAAAAATAAAAGGTCGGGTCTTATTAACTTTTTTAAGTAACAAATTAGAGTACAATGTTTTCAATTTTATAACAAGTTTGGGTTCTAAGGTTAACGTTCATTAATTTTTCTGTTAAATCAAGGTAAAATGACAAAAATACCCTCTTATAATTAAAAGGGTCATTTATGTAATTAACTTTAATTTAATCGCAGGGACTTTTACGCAACAAAAAATTCAAAGGCACCTTTTGTGCAATTAACTCAAAAACTTAAGATTAAAACCCATGTGTCCCTCATCTCCGACCATCACCACTACACATCTCCACTTCCGCCGCCCGACCAAGACCATTCATCCGCCATGAACTCATTACTCCGCCACCAGCCCCTTTTGTTCCCTTGCCCCCTCCTTACACCTTTATCAACGGCGACCTCCATCGCAACCCCTGGAAGCATAAAGTAAATTTATTTGTTGAATTGTTTATTTTGGTTTGGGTTTAAGCCCCTGGAAGCATAAAGTAAAGCAAACAATTTTCCATCTAAATTTCCAAATTTGATTTTGGTTACACAAAAATTTCCACCTAATGTGAGTGGTGGCGGAGCTTCATGGCCGACAGTGCCGTCGTCCCCCTTCTTACTAAATATATACACATATAAATAAATTACAAAAATTGTCCATTTAATCAATAAAAAGGGTATTTGGGTCATTTCATTTTTTTGGGTTGATAGCTAGAGGTCTTATTTGTATAAAGCTTTTTGATAGAGTAACTATTTTTTTCTATAAAAGTGTAGTTTATTATTTATAGGGCTGCTAAACTTATTTTAAAGTCTAAAGTGAGCTTAGACATATTACAAAAAAATTACATTAAGGAAGCCCAAGAACCACTTGATTCACAAGGGGAAGCGTCCGAATCGAGACCCAAAAGGAATTGGAGCAGGGCCAAGTGGTTCTATTGTTCAAACTTCAAAGGAGCAAGCAAATTCACATGCACCCATGTTCCTGTTGGAAAAGAATATTAAAAAACTAATTTTTAACTACATAAGAAAATGAGTTTTTCTTAGCTTAAGACATAAAATATATACAACAAACCAAGTCACGTCTAATAAGAAGTTAAGATGAAGGGATATTGATGCTTAAAGTTAAGACTTTTAATGTAAATGCTAGTTGAAACATCAAAGCTGGTTGTTTTAGTAAAATGCTAGCTGAAACATCAAAATTAGATGCTTTAGTTAAATAATAGTTGAAACACTTAAATTAGGTGTGTTGGAGAAGTAGTGTGAATCATCTCAAGTTCTAATTGTATAAAGTTCAGGGGGTTAATTGTAGTTAACCATTTTCATGAGGACTGATCTTGTCTAGTTAAAATGTAGGTTGTTAAGAGGCTGTTAGTATTAGTACTTAATTGAATAAGAGAGTGATTAGCGTGATTTACTGTACTCAATGTTTCCTTGTGTAATTCGTATTTCCAATCCTTTATTGGTGAATGAAATTATTCTTGTGAGATATAAAAGTAAAAACAAGTTTATCTTCCGAAGCTTAGCTTGAATCTTCCAAAAGTTATGTTTTCTTTCGGAAGTATTAGTTTTAGTGTTGTGTTTGCATAGTTAGCAAACATTAGGGGTTCAAAGTGTATATTCTCAATTTCATGTTGAGTTTGTTAAAGTGATCGTTGTAGTTGGCTGTTAAGCCATCCGCTGTGAAGCGTCCGCAGCGGAAGTTAGTTACTCTGTTTGTAAGTTGTATAAAAGGGATTTTGTGTGATTGGAATCGGTATCACTTGATAGAAAAAATATTTATTGAATTCTTACTGAAGGTTTCATCTTCTTCATTTTTTATTGAATTACATATTCTTGTACTCAATTTTATAACAATTGGTATCAGAGTCTGGTTAGAGGCTCAACTGAGGAACAAGAATCAATCCAAGATCGTTCAGAGGAAGCGATGGTGTCAACAAAATTTGAGATTGAGAAATTCGACGGGAAAAAATGACTTTGGGTATGGCGACTGAAGATGAAGGCGTTGCTCGTTCATCAACGAGTTGTGGATGTCTTGGCTGGCGAATCAAAGTCGCCGAACACAATGTCGGACAAAGAAAAGAAAGAGATGCTCGAACAAGCGCACAGTTCCATCATCTTGAACTTGGGTGATCGCGTACTCAGAGAAGTCTCGAAAGAGACGACGGCTGCAGGGGTCTGGTCAAAATTGGAAGGGTTGTACATGACCAAGTCACTAGCGAATCGATTATATCTCAAGAAGCGTTTGTACACATTTCAAATGGCACCTAGAAAGTTGATTGAGGGTCATACTAACGAATTCAACAAGTTAGTGTTAGATCTTGAAAACATAGAAGTTGAGTTGCATGATGAAGACCAAGCGATTATATTTCTAACCTTTTTTCCACCCTCCTATGAGCATTTTGTGGACACGTTAATGTATGGTAGGGACACCCTTACCATGGAGGAAGTGCTGGTAGCCCTCAATTCAAAGAAGTTGAAAAAGAGAACTGATTATAAAGAAGATGGTGGAGAGGGCTTGGTAGTCAGGGGAAGAACTAAACAAAGAAACTTCAAGCCAAGAAGTGTCTTTAAGTCAAGGTCCAAGTTCAAGAGAAGATGTTATGTGTGTGGGTCAGAAAAGCACCTCAAGAAAGATTATCCTGACTGAAAAAAAAAGAAGGGTGAATCAAGTGGTCAAAGACTCGTTCAAGTCACAATGCACAAGATGATCTCTCTGAAGAATATGAGAGTGCGGATGTGTTGGCTATCACAAGCAGTGGTAATAAGGATGAATGGGTGATGAATTTAGGTTTCTTTTACCATATGACACCTGTTAAGGAGTTCTTTAAAGATCTAAAGTTTGAGAACCTCGGATCTGTAAAGTTAGGAGATGATACACCTTGTAAGGTTGTGGGTCAAGGGACGGTTATTATAAAGATGAAGAATGGAATGGAAGTGGATTTCCATGATGTAAGGTACATTCTTAACCTTAAAAGAAGTTTATTGTCATTGGGGTTGTTAGAAAGATCTGGTTACCATGTCAGTCTGAAAGATGGTAACGAAAGGGTGATAAAGGGATCAATAGTGGTATTATTTGGTAATAGAAAAGATAATAATATCTATTTACTAGATGGTGCTGGTGTAGAAGGTTCCTATATGGCAACTGCCTCTAGTGATAGTAGTTCTAAGGCCATGTTATGGCATCAAAGGCTTGGTCACATAAGTATATGAGGACTGGTGGAGTTGAAGAAACAACTAGCTATAAGTGAGCTAAAGAATTGTGATTTTGGGTTTTGTGAAAATTGTATTTTTAGGAAACATAAAAGGGTCAAATTCACAAGGGCTAAGCATGTCACAAGTGGAATATTAGACTACATTCATTCTGATCTATGGGGGCCTGCTAAAGTTGATTCCTTAGGTGGTGTTAGATATTTCATGACCCTGATAGATGATTTTTCAAGGAGAGTTTGGGTGATTATCTTAAAAAATAAGAGTGATGCTTTTAGTAAATTCAAAGAATGGAAGGTCCTTGTGGAAACTCAAACTGAGAGAAAAGTCAAAAAGCTAAGAACTGATAATGGGTTAGAATTTTGTAACCATGAGCTTAATTAGCACTGTAGGGCACAAGGTGTTGCAAGGCATAGAACTATACCTGGTTATCCACATCAGAATGGTCTGGCTAAAAGGTAGAATAGGACTTTACTTGAAAAAGTAAGATGTATGTTGTCTAGCTCTGGTTTGCTGAAGCAGTTCTAGGCAGAAGTTGTGACCACTGCAGCTTATCTAGTCAATAGATCCCCATTAACTGCATTAGACATAAAGACACCTATAGAGGTTTGGTTAGGAAGAAAGAATGACTATGGTGTTCTTAGAGTGTTTGGATCATTGGTTTATGCTCATGCAAATATGTATTTCTAGGGTACCCTAATGGAGTAAAAGGGTATACATTATGGAGGCTAGATGGTGACAGACCAAGGGTAATAGTAAGTAGAGATGTAGTTTTTCAAGAAGATGTTCTATATAAGGACATTGAAGGAAAAAGGAGTTCTAAAGGTGCAGAACAAAGTAGGGTTCAGATTGAGGTGGAGCAGCCGGGTGTGGGTGATAAAGATGTGGATCAACTCACTACTGATAGCCAAGGGGATGGTTTAAGTGCTTATCAATTGGCTAGGGATAGGCAGAGGAGACAAATGGTTCATCCACTCAGATACAGAGAGGGCATTGACTTGTTTGCATTGGCCTTTATAGCTGTTGAAGAAGAGAGTATCTATGAACGTTTATCATATTCTAAGGCTATTTCAGTAAAAGAAAGCTCAAAATGGTGTAAGGCCATGGAGGAAGAGATGGAATCTCTTTATAAGAATGGCACATGTGAGTTGGTTGTTAAACCTGAGGGTCACAAGCAGTGTCATGCAAGTGGCTGTTCAAACTTAAAGATGGGATTTCTGAAGGTGAGCCCCCGACGTACAAGGCTAGATTAGTTGCTAAGGTGTTTACACAGACGCCAGGAGTAGACTATAATGAAATATTTTCACCTGTGGTGAAATATTCTTCTATAAGAGTTATGCTGTCTTTAACTGCTTCTATGGATCTGGAGTTACATCAGCTGGATGTGAAAACATCATTTTTACATGGAAGGTTAGCTGAAACAATTTATATGAAACAACCAGAGGGATTTGAAGTTAAAGAGCAGGAAGATAAGGTGTGTCTCCTTAAGAAGTCTTTATATGGGCTGAAGCAATCCCCTAGACAGTGGTATAAAAGGTTTGATGAACATATGGTGACTCATGGTTTTAATCGAAGCAGCTATGATAGTTGTGTCTATTATAAGGAATACATCGAACAAATTTGTGTATTTGTTGTTGTATGTTGATGATATGTTGGTGGCCTGTCAAGACTTGGAAGAAGTTAAAGCCACTAAGATGTTGATGTCCGAGTTTGAGATGAAAGATTTAGGTGAAGCAAAGAAGATTTTGGGCATGAAAATCAAGAGAGATAGAGAACACAGGGTGTTGAAACTATCTCAAAGCTCTTATTTGGAAAAGGTATTAAGTAACTATTGGATGGATGATGTGAAATCAGTAGTTGTTCCTATTGCAGCACATTTTAAATTGTCAAGCTCTGATTCTCCTAAGTCTGATGATGAAGTTGATTGTATGATGAAAGTGCCTTATGCCAATGTAGTTTGGAGCTTAATGTACTTGATGGTGTGTACAAGGTCAGATATTGGCTATGCTGTGAGTTTAGTCAGTAGGTACTTGTCTAATCCTGGTAAAGCTCATTGGGCTACTGTGAAATGGATCTTAAGGTATCTCAGGGGTACTAAACTACAGGACCGTTAAAGGGTAATTAAGCTTGCACTTAGTTAACACACTTAGGAGGATCTTAAGATCACTTAACAATTCAAATAGGGAACTGTGAATCTTTACTGAAGATACAAGATAAACACACGAAAAACAAGAACAAGAGCACAAGATAAAGTTTTCAAGGAAGTTGTATATTGCTTCTCTAGTTCTATTACAAGTGTTGTACAAGTATGTTTTAATACAAGAACCGGAGACTACTTATACTACATCCTACAATCGTCAATATGCAAAAAGACAGTTGGAAGTGACTAATCTAGACAACAAGATCAGCCTAAAGTCAAAAGGCAGATTGCCTTTTGACTAGTGACTATGACAAGCCATAGCTCACTGACTTTCCTATTACAAAAAGCCAAGAAGGAACAAAAACAGAAACTTGCAGGCGAAGACCTTATCTACTTTATCATAAAATATGGAAGTTTCACCAACTAGTGATAGCAGGTGAACTACCAGAGCATTCAGCGGAAAGTAGGTTACTTTATGATAAAGTTGATGGAAAAGGTATATTTTCTCTCTCTTCAGAGGAAAATCAGTCTTGTCTTTAAACAGCTTCGGAAGACTTTGTATTGAGAGCTTCGGAAGACTTCATCTTTTACCTTCGGAAGAGTTGAGTCTTTGGCTTTGGAAGACTTTATACTTGGAATATTTTCCAAGTTCAGTGTAAAGCTTCCACAGTAATTTCTTCTGAACTTTGGCTTCGGAAGATTTTACACTTAGCATTTTTCTTGAGTGTGTAAAACTTTCGAAGCTAGTCCACCTTTGTTCCAAAGTGCATGTTGGATGACTTGGTTGTTTTGGTATCTTTTGGTTGCATCAACCTCTTAACTTCAAAGGTTCCTACAAACTCCCCCTAGGCTGATGCTACCAAAACAGAGAGGTTCTTCAGACTGGGATAGTCCATATGAGGATCTTCAGAATTCCTTTCTTCATCAGTAGATCTGGATTCTTCAGACTCATGAACTACCTTCTCATGTCATACAGATCATGCAGAGGGAATTCAAGCATGTCACTTGTGAAGTAGACATGTTGTTCTCCCTGATCTCTAGTGACATACCATCTGTCTGGATCTTCAGCAAAAGTCCAGGACAAAATTTGTCTTCCAACAGAGAGAGGCTCTACTATGATAGGAGTTGGTTGAGAGTCCTCTTCATGCACTTCCTCAGGATGTTCTGACTCATCCTGAGGTTGGGAGGAGGATGCCTTTCTTCTTTTCTTCTTTAAAGATGATCTTCTTTTAGCCATCCTCTTTTTCCTCCCTGATGATTTTAACTGAGAGGGTTGGTCTTCAGTACCAGGTTCTTCAGTGGATTCCCTCTCAGTTGGGATCTCCTCTCTCCCAGTTTTAGAAAGAGAGGGAGGAGAACCCTGCTATGGGTTAGAAGATAAAGTTGGCTGTTGTGCAGCTTCAGGTGCAGGTGGTGTTGTCTCTGTAGGTTCCACCTTTACCTTAGCTTCAGGTTGAGCTGGACTTGATGATGAATGAAGGTCCACAAGCTCTCCCCTTTTTATCTTCTGCTTGATCACCCTTATGTGCTCATCCATTGTGGATAGAGACATGGGACCAAGCCTCCTTTCGGAGAACCCATACAGCTTCAAGAAGCTCATCATCCTCTGCCTATCTGCAGACTTTTTCTGACTTTTCTAGATGATGGCTCTTGATTTTGCAGCTTCTTCCTTTTGCCTCTTCTTTGCAGCTTGCCTTTCTTTCTTGGCTTGCTCTTCTAGCTGCTTATTATATTCAAATAATATATAATCATAAGGCAAGGGAAGGAGTGCAGGTGCCTGATAGAGACCTGTGGCACTCAGGTAGTTGATCATTTTTAATCTTTCTTCTTCATCAACTACCTGAGGTTGTTCAGCAGCCACAGTCTCTGACTCATGACTTTCTTGAACTGGGGAGAGACTTGAACCTTTCTCTCCTCATTTTCTCCTCATTTCTTCCTTGTGTTTGAGGGTCAAGCTGCATCCTCTGCTTCTTTCATCTCCTTTGACAATTCAATGTCAGCCAGTTCATTTAACTTCTCTAAAGGGAGAGAGATGAGTTCATATATGTTGTAGTTCCTGGTCCCCAGATAGTTCCTGGCTGCCCTTAATTCATCTTCTTGAGTGTTTGGTACAGGGCAGCCAGAGTTGCAGCTTGCATGAATCCTGGGAACCACTTGAACTCTCTCCCCTCAGCTTCCTCTTCCTCTCTCTCTTTTCTTCTTCAATCTCTTAGGAGTCATCTTCCTTTTGCCTTTGTCAATTGCAAATCTTGATGACTCAGTCTGAGGAGGCTTTGGCCTTCATTGCTTGATTCAGCAGTCAAGCTCTGGCTAGAGAGAGGTTGTGAAGCACCATCACCAGCTGGTGCCTCACTGAGGGTATGGGGTGCTGGAGGAGATCTTGTCTCAAGGTTCACAGTCTCAGCCTCTGGGCCTTTAGTCAAGGCTTTCCCTTCGAAGCTAATCTTGGGGTCTACCTCAACATCCAGTTGACCAAAGGCTTTAACTGCTAGCCTTTGTCTATATAATACAGTTCTCCTTTTGAATTCTTCCAGCACCCAGTCTTGAATTTGATTGGCTAATCTGACAGCTTGTCTGTTATTGCTTGGGTTGACAAGTGCCAGATCTACCAAGTTTATACTCTCATAGAAACTCAGGGTGGAGATGTTGAGAATTTCTTGTTGACCCTGAGCTTTAGAGATCACAAGAGCTTTCCTATCATTGTCATACCCCAACCCAGATTGGGTTCTCAGATGGGGCAGACATTGCTCTTGGTACTCCCTCCTCAAACAATTGTTGAATGAGCAGTTCCAGCACTGTCTAGAGGAGGTTGCTGAGCATGGACAATTGCAAGATAGGATGGTGAGTCCTGTATGTCCACACTTGAGGAAGAACTCTCAGGTTCTGTGGCTGTCAGAACTTCCTCCCCTTTTTGGTAGCATCACCCTCATGCATAGGTAAGCTGGGGAAGTGATCCATAACATCCACAGGTTCTTGTAGACCTAGATGAGTTTGTCCTATAGGTCTATCAACTAACTGGCCCTTGAGATCGGTGATCTCAAGTTGCTGGTCATGGACCCTCCTTTGCAAGATAGTCACCTGTGATTCAAGGTGAGTTATCTGTGAAACCAGTTGGGTGCAGATGTCTTTGAGTTGGTGCACCCTGAGTTTAAGACTCCCCTCATCTTCAGTTGAAGAATCATTAGGGGATGAAGGAGGTGAACCGAGGTCTGCTCCTTCACCACCAACATGGGGTTCTTGGCTGCTGGATTTCCCCTGCCCAATGATAGTGTCAAGAGGCTGGGTTGCTGTGGTTGAGGTCTTAAGGATGTAATCACTGGCAACAGTGAGAGCCTCTTCCATATGGATCTCCTGGACAATCACAGGAAGATCCACCTCAGTTTGGGGTGTCTGATGTGGGCTAGACATGGGTGAAGCAGGAGTACTCATCTCCCCTTGAGTGTGGGTAGAGAGGGGAGAGTCATGATACTCACTGAAACCCAAATCTTCATCAGAATAGAAGTCAAGTCTGGGAATGGGTTGGTTGAGATCAAGAGGTTAGGGATGGTAGCTTTCCCCTGAAGGTTGATCACTAGAGTGTTGAGACTCAGAGTAATGGCTTAAGGCTGTTTGTGGAGTTGTGAGCTCATTAGGCTGAGCATGAGGAACCTCAGCACTGATTTTTTGAAAAATAGGAGTGGTTTGCTCCTTAGGGGAAGTAGGAGCTCGAGTGTCCACTTCCTCCTGTGTGGGTTGTGATATGGGGGCCTGCACATGCTCAATAGCAAGTACAGGGGTTCGTTTCGATTTTCTAGTGTAGGTGAGGGTAATTGTTGGCCTTGATGGTGGTTGAGAAGTAGAGGGTGTTGGTTCATCACTAGATGGTGTAGTTAGGATGTCACCCTGAGCAATGAGCTCAAACATTTTTAGGACAAGGGCTGTTTCTACCCCTGGAACCCAACAGTTGGCTTTTTCAATATCTTGAAAATGACGGGTCTCATGTGTGCAAGTTTAAGAACATTACCTGTTCCCCTCAACTATGGTCCCAATTCACAGTTGAGAATGTGTTGAACATACCGAGGGAACATGTAATATTATAAGGAATCCAAATTCGCTAGTAAATTTGTAAATACAAACTGAGAGTACCTGAATTTGACCCCTTGAACCATCCCATGGACAATGAAGGAGAGGTCTTCTGGAATCTGGTCCCATCCTCCATGTTTGTTGGATAAGCTGTGAATGATGACATGAGGAGGTATTTCCATTGGAATGAGACCTTCCCCTTCCTGAAGGTCTTGACTGAGAAGTCACCTTCATATCCCATCTGCTCAAAGGATTGGTTCACATCAGTTTTTAGGAAAGACAGTTCACCTGCTTCATCATCCAGCTGAAGATGGGTTTTGATAATGGCTGGAGTGATAAAAACCGTCCTCCCCTGCACTGTGGCAGACAGTGCCTTCTCCCCGTCCATGGTGACCTCTTGACAGGTCCGCCAGAACTCAAGCAACTGATCCTCATAGAGAGGAGGATCGATTGTAAGGGAGGTGAAGTAGTGAGACAAAGAAAGATACCTACACACGTCTGAGAAGCTTGGATCCTTCTCAGAGTTTAACAGAGCAACTTGATTGTGTTGCCTGTGTAGGTGCATGGTGAAATCAGGGTCGTTACGACGATCAAGATTGGCCATTTGAAGAAGCTTGTAGTGAAGGAAAGAAGAAGAAGATGAAATTTGGGGGTAATATTAGGTTAAGGAACAATAAGAGAGGTGAGATGAAATAGAACCGTTTGGAAAGATATACTCTGGATTTGAGACAAAGTTATGACAAAAAGATAAACTTTGAAATCCGCAAGTGGGCCCCACTTCTGAAAAAGGAGCCCAAAAAGTTAGTTTTCTTGGAAGTAGAAAAAGCTTCCGAAGACAATTTTGGTTTCGGAAGCTGTGCAATCAAAGCTTCCGAAAGCAATTTTGCTTCGGAAGATATTTCAAAGAGTTTGGAAAATTTTGGCTTCGGAAGAAATAAATGAGTCTTCCGAGACTAAATTGCTTTCGGAAGAAATTTGTTCCTAAAAAACATTCAAGTACTTATACCAAAATTTAAGCTTCGGAAGATACTTCAATAATTTCTTCCGAAGGTAAATCTCAGATAAGCTGTTTAAACGATTTAGACATAAATTTCTTCTGAATGCAACTTTTGCTTCTTCCGAAGGTAAATTTTCATCATTCTAAGAGATATCATTCTAAAAGTTCATTTTTCTTCCAAAGAGAACTGAGCTTATGAAGTGATCTAATAGACAACCTAGGACATACAGTTTTAAGAAATAATATTGATTAAGTTATTAAGAAAATTTACTCAAAGTTAATCATCCTAATAGCTGATACAAGATATTTAAATCTCTGTTCATCAAAAGCTTTTGTGAACAGATCGGCATATTGTTTATTTGTGTTAACTTTGATTAGTTTTATCAATCCTTTTTCAAATATTCCTAATCAGATGATACCTGATGTTGATGTGTTTGGTCCTTGAATGCTAAACAGGATTCTCTGTAATAGAGATGGCATTGTTGTTGTCTATGTGATGGGAGTCTCTTTGAGATTGAACCCATAATCTAGCATCTGATTCTGAATCCAAAGCACTTGAGCATAGCAGCTGGCAGCAGTAATATATTCAGCTTCAGCTTTTGATGCAGACACACATGATTGCTTCTTGCATTGCCAAAAGACTATCCTTCCACCCAGGAACTGACACCCCCCAGATGTGGACTTTGCAGTCATGTTGTAGCCACCATAATCATTATCTGTATAGGCATACAGATTGAAGTCTGAATTCTTTGGATACCAAAGGCCTAGATTTGGAGCACCTTTGAGATATCTAAGGATCCTTTTGATAGTGATTAGGTGTGACATCTTAGGGTTGGCTTGATATCTTGCACATATACATGTGGCAAGTATGATATCAGGCCTGCTAGCAGTAAGATACATAAGTGACCCAATCATAGCCCTGTAGAGATGTTCATCAGCACACTCCCCCTCAAGATCAGGACCAAGGGAGTGGTTTCTGGCTATTTGTGTCTTTGCAACCTTACAGTCAGTCATCTTGAATCTTGTAAGTATGTCCTGTACATACCAACTGATGAAGATGCCATCTTCAACCTGCTTCACTTGAATTCCTAGAAAGAAATTGAGTTCCCCTATGGCACTCATTTCAAATCTATTCTTCATCAGCATCTCAAAGTCTTTGCAGAGCTTTGGATTAGTTGAACCAAAGATGATGTCATCCACATATATCTGAACTAGCAATGTGTCATTTCCTGTTTCTTTGATGAAGAGAGTCCCATCAATAGTACCTCTTTTGTATCCATGTTGATAGAGGTATGTTGATAGAGTCTCATACCTTTCTTGGGGCTTGATGCAGTCCATAAAGGGCTTTATCAAGCTTGCAGACATAATCAGGATGATCTGGGTCTGCAAAGCCAGGTGGTTGTTAATATAAACTTCTTCATCAATCACCCCATAGAGAAAAGCACACTTCACATCAAGCTGGTAGACCTTGAAATCCTTGGATGCAGCATAAGCCAGAAATATTCTTACAGCTTCAAGTCTTACAACTGGAGCAAAGACATCAGTGTAATCAATTCCTTCTTCTTGAGTGTATCCTTGGACAACCAGTGTAGCTTTGTTCTTGATGATGATCCCTCTATCATCTTTCTTGTTCCTGAATACCCATTTGGTTCCTATGACACTCTTCCCTTGAGGAAGAGGACATAAGTTCCAAACCTTCTGCTTCTGATTTGAAGCAGCTCATCTTGCATAGCTTCAATCCAGCTTCCATCCTTCAAAGCCTTATCAACCTTCTTCGGCTCTATCTGGGATAAGAAACAAGAATGTAGACAAACATGGCTGTCATGAGCTTGTCCTCTTGTTCTTACCCCTAAGTCAACATTTCCAATGATGTTTGTGGTGGGATGTGACTTGTGGATCCAAAGTTGAGGGATCATAGCAAGTTGGTTAGACAGATCTAAATTTGAGAAATTCTGATATGGCAATGAGGTGTCTCCCACCACATCAGCACACTTATCAAGAGAGACTTGATCTAATGAGTGTGTAACATCATTCATGTTTTCTTCAATGGAGTGGTTTTCAGCATCAAGAAATTCTTGATCACTGTCACCACCTCCAGTTCCTCCTCCTGCATTTGAAGTTCCTTCTCTCGAATTCTGAGCCTCTGAGCTAGAATTTGAAGGCAATTCATTTGAATCAGCAGTATTTGTCATGCTAGTGCTGATGGGAGCTTCAGTTGCAGGGTTTGTCACCACAGGAGCTGAAATAGTCTTCTTGTTTGGTCTTCTCAGCTCAAATCTTGGATCAGGATCTTCTGTTAACCTGTTATCTGTAGATCCTGAAACATTCTCACAAGATTTGTTAAAACAGTTGGTAACTAAGTCAAGATCAAACAGCCAATCCGGACCAGAACCTTTTACACAGGGTGTGTGTTCATTGAAAGTCACATTGGCTGACTCCTTAATGATTCTAGTTCTGAGATTGTATACTCTATAAGCCTTAGCTTGAGAAGAGTACCCAACAAACTGTCCATCATCTGATTTCTCACCAAACTTGGCTATTTGATCTTTAGTATTCAAGATGATGCAAGGACATCCAAATGTTCGAGAAAACCAATGAATGGTCTTCTTTTATGCCACAGTTCATAAGGAGTCTTACCATGTGTCTTAACTACCAAAACTCTATTTGCACATAGCAGGTTGTGTTGACAGCCTCTGCCCAGAAGGTGATGGGCAGCTTAGAGTCAGACAACATGGTTCTTGCAGCTTCAATAAGTGTCCATGTTTCTCCTCTCAGCAACACCATTTTGCTGAGGAGTCCTGGGGCACTGTATTGTCTTGAAATACCCTTTTCATCACAAAATGTATCAAGGATTTGGTTTTTGAATTCGGTTCCTTGATCACATCTTATGATTTTGACCTTGTGATCAGATTGATTCTCAATTTCAGAATGAATTCTTTAAGATTTCAGGAGTTTCATCCTTTGTTCTAAGGAAAAAAACCCAAGTAATCTTGTGAAGTCATCTGTGATCACCAAACAGTATGAGGTCCTTCCTAAACTCATTACACTGGTGGGCCAAACAGATCCATATGTAACAAGTGTAGGGGAGTAGTGATAGAGTTCATTTCCTTTGGCTTGTGAGACACTTTGTGTTGCTTCCCCTTCAGGCATGCAACACAGTGGTCATCACTTGTAAACTCTTTCTTTGGCATTCCAGTTACCAATCATTCTTAATTAGTTTATTCATGTTCTTAAGTTTACATGGCACATTCTTTTATGCCAAAGGAAAGACTCATCACTATTTGCTTTAGATAGAAAGCAAGAAATCTCTCTAGAGGGAGATGTTTCCTGCAAGTCCATCTTGTACATGTTCCCTTTCCTGGGGGCTCTGAGCAAAATATGCTCTTGAGGATGTCGACCCTAGGCTTGAGAACAATGCACTCATGCTCAGTAAAGAGCATGTGATGTTTTTGGTCACAAAATTGGACACTCAAAAGATTGTATCCAAGCTCCTTGACAAAGTTTACCTTCTCAATGTTGAGCTTACCATTTGAGACCATGCCCCTACCAGTATGTAACCTCCTGCATCTCCTCCAAAAGCAATTGGTCCTCCATCAATTCTTTCAAAGTTTTGAAGTAGGGACTCATTGCCTGTCATGTGCCCAGAGCAGCCACTATCAATGATCCACACATTTCTGTTTGCCTTTGGCTATCCCTGCACAAAAGAGATGATTTAGTTACATTTGGAAACCCAAGCCTCATTGGTCTTGGGCTTATAAAGTTTAGATGAAGGCAATGAAACAGTAAGTGATCCTATGTTCAGGCTTTGAGGATCATTTGTTGTTGCTGAAGAGGAGCTTTTAGTCTCAAGGTCTTCCTTCATCTTCCACACCACCTTTGGAAGATTGGGCTTGACCTTCACTACTTCGGAAGCTTTTGTAGCTTTGGAAGCTTTAGAGACGGATCCTTCGGAAGCTCTTGCTTTCATTGCAGCAAGCTTCAGTGCTTCGAAGCATTCCTTTCTTCCGAGACCAACTTTCTTCCGAAGGCAATTTCCTACTGCCTTCTTCTTCATTTTGGAACTTCTGAAGGAAACAGATTTTCCTTCCAAGCTGTTTGTTTCTTCTTCTTCTCAGAAGTTTTCTTCTTGATCATGTGGATAGTACTCTTGGGATTGTACTGAGCTTGAACACTTTCCTCTTCTTTCTCTCTTTTCAGATGTTGCAGCAGGCTCTTAGGGTGAAGTTTGCTCTTTGAAATGGATGGTTCAGGTTTGTAGCAGTGACACACAGCTGATCAGTCTTCTTGTTGTTGCTGGAGTGAGTTGAAGCTAAAGTAGAATTCTTGGTACTAGAATTCTTGACAAGGTCTTCAGCTTTCATCACCTTGAACCCTACAGAGATAAATACTTGCTTTTGTTTGGGATCAAAGGTGGTCTTGATCTCTTGAGCTTTTCTGGATCTTCTCTTTGCTCTTATGATCAAGTTCTTATTTTGGTTTTGCTCAAACCAGCTTCTTTTTCCTCCGTAGGAGCATGGTGACCCTTTTTAGATTGACTCTCTTTACTCATCTCAGAGGCATCCCTACCTTCTCCTCTTCATCACTTGGGTCTATGGATGGCAGCTCATCTTGACCAGTTCACCCTAGGAGATCTGACTGATAGTAGAGTGTGTGGAGGAGCTATCTCACTAGTTCCCAGTCTCTGATTATTCTGATAACACACTTTTGCATGCAGAGATGAGGATATCATGTTCTTGAAGGTCTTTCTTCAAGAACACATTTTTCTGCCCTGGCTTTGCTGATCACAAGCTCAGCCTGGCATCAGTCAACTTGGTAATGAGATCCTTAATTGAGTCCTGTAGTTTGTCTGCTTATGTTTAAGAGTTGAAACTGTTTTCTCTAGATCTTCTATCTTAAGTTTATAGTCATTTTCAGCTCTTTTAAAATCAGCTTTTAAAATATTTAAAGACTCAATATCAGATCTCATTTCCAAGTTGTAGGACCTGTATCTATTTACTTTAGCAATACATTCAGGAGAGCAAAGATGTTCAAGTACCTTGGCTTCATCATGATCAGCCATGAGTGCTTGGTTTGGAGATGCATCTTCAGCTTGAAAGCTCCAGTCAAAGCCTCCTTCTTCAACAGCAACTGCAGCTTGCTGTCTTGGCTTCTCATTCTGGTTCCCTCCTTCAGTGTAGTTTGGCCTGGATGAAGCTTGGCCACCATTTGACTTAGGTGCCTTGCATTCTCTAGCAAAGTGTCCCATCTGGTTACAGTTGTAACACTTGACTTTGCTCTTGTCCAGCCAAACTTGCCACTGGCAGCATTGCTAGGAAACCTTCTCCCAGTCCTCTTGTAGAACTTCTGCTCTGTGAGTGAGAAGAGCCATTTGCTGGACTATCTCCATGTACTCCAGATCATCTGGATGGATACAGTCCAGGTCTTCAAGAGTGAAAAGAAAGTTGCCTGTACTTTCATCAGTGGAGACAAAAGCTTGAGAAGAACTTGTCTCTTGAAAGGACTTCCTTGGATGTAGCTCTCTCTGGGTGTCTCTGGGAAGGTGATGAAAGGACCCTTTGTGAGTTTCAGGGTAGCAGATGAGATGATGCTGTGGTTCTCTGCTATCCCTTTCAACCACATGAAGGGCTGAACTCTGGTGAGTGTTGGAGTTACCAGATGAATTTTGCATATTCATCTCCATCTGGTATCCACTGAGTATCCCATACAACTCAGTGAGAGTAAGGGTCTTGAGGTTTTCAGTCCTCTTAATGACCACACAGTAGTGTGTCCATTGTCTTGGAAGAGAGGACATGAACTTCCTAACAATATCCCTGTTCTCAATAGTTACCCCAACATCAGCCAGAGTATCCACAATCTCAACATACCTGAAGTATTGTTGAGTCATGGTTCACCTGTCTTGAAGGTGAAATTTTCAAACTGCTGCTTCAGGAGATCCTTCTTGTTCTCCTTGGCTTCATTTGAACCCTCATACATCAGTTTCAGTGCATCCCATAGCTGTTTAGCGGTCTTGCACTTCTTGAAACCTCTGTAGATGGAGTTTGGAAGAGCAGTTTGGAGCTGTCATGGCTTTCTGATCAACATCAATTCTTTTCCAGTCTTCATCAGAAAAGTCAGCCCTCTCCTTTGGTATCATGCCACCACCACAGCAGCAGCTGAAGA
Organism: Flaveria sonorensis; assembly: GCA_025506505.1. Taxonomy (NCBI): domain Eukaryota; kingdom Viridiplantae; phylum Streptophyta; class Magnoliopsida; order Asterales; family Asteraceae; genus Flaveria; species Flaveria sonorensis. The sequence goes on along the minus strand of CM046425.1, from coordinate 49,877,074 downwards.
GGTGCATGGTACATGAGTCCATTGACAACAGACTCCCACATCCTGGAATCTTGAGACTTGATAAAGCCTTCCATTCTTTGACACCAAGTGTCAAAATCCTCAGGAGTGATCAGTGGGGACTTTGTCATAGTTCCAGTTTCCATATCAGCTTTGGAGATAGCTGCCATTTGAAGAGTTAAGTGATGTGTGTAACTAAGAGGATTTGAAGATGGTGAGATCTTACAATCAAGAGCCTGGAATGCTCTGATACCAATGCAGGACCGTTAAAGGGTACTTAAGCTTGCACTTAGTTAACACACTTAGGAGGATCTTAAGATCACTTAACAATTCAAATAGGGAACTGTGAACCTTTACTGAAGATACAAGATAAACACAAGTAAAACAAGAACAAGAGCACAAGATAAAGTTTTCAAGGAAGTTGTATATTGCTTCTCTAGTTCTATTACAAGTGTTGTACAAGTATTTTAATACAAGAACCGGAGACTACTTATACTACATCCTACAACCGTCAATATGCAAAAAGACAGTTGGAAGTGACTAATCTAGACAACAAGATCAGCCTAAAGTCAAAAGGCAGATTGCCTTTTGACTAGTGACTATGACAAGCCATAGCTCACTGACTTTCCTATTACAAAAAGCCAAAAGGAACAAAAACAGAAACTTGCAGGCGAAGACCTTATCTACTTTATCATAAAGTATGGAAGTTTCACCAACTAGTGATAGCAGGTGAACTACCAGAGCATGCAGCAAAGTAGGTTTTTATGATAAAGTTGATGGAAAAGTATCTTTTCTCTCTCTTCAGAGGAAAATCAGTCTTGTCTTTAAACAGCTTCGGAAGACTTTGTCTTGAGAGCTTCGGAAGACTTCATCTTTTACCTTCGGAAGAGTTGAGTCTTTGGCTTCGGAAGACTTTACACTTGGAATATTTTCCAAGTTCAGTGTAAAGCTTCCGCAGCAGTTTCTTCTGAACTTTGGCTTCGGAAGATTTTACACTTAGCTTTTTCTTGAGTGTGTAAAACTTCCGGAGCTAGTTCACCTTTGTTCCAAAGTGCATGTTGGAAGACTTGGTTGTTTTGGTATCTTTTGGTTGCATCAGCCTCTTAACTTCAGAGGTTCCTACATAAACATTATGGTTTGGTATTGGGCTGTCATGGTACATGAGGAAAGTAAAGCACCTCTGGTTATGCTTTATCAGATTTGCAAGATCTAGGATAGGGGGAGGATAGAGGAAACTATTCCAGGATATGCGTTTTTTCAAATGCTTGGTAACTTGTTAGTGGAAAATCACAGTTGCAGCATGTTGTGGCTATCTCCCAGAAGCTAGTATTACTTTTGACTGAAGCAGTCAAGAAGCTTTTATGGCTTCATGTTTTAGTGAGTTAGGAACTGATATTGCAGACTCAGTGGTGTTTTGTGTTAACCAGGGCAGTTCATTCCAGAATAGTATGTCCATGAGAGAACAAGCCATCAATGTGAGTGTTGCATTTATAAGGGATTGGGAATACTAGGAAAGTAAAGTGGAAAGTGTTTCTACTTGAAAACCCTGCTGATATGTTTAACTAAATCTCTGCCTGTTGTCAAGTTTCAGTTTTGTTTTGATGCTTTGGGTATTGGTTAGAATCTTGTTTTGTTTTAAGGTGGAAATTATGAGATATAAAAGTAAAAACAAGTTTATCTTCCGAAGCTTAGCTTGAATCTTTCGAAGGTTATGTTTTTCTTTTTGGTGTTGTGTTTGCATAGTTAGCAAACATTAGGGGGTTTGTGTAATTGGAATCAGTATCACTTGATAGAAAACTTCTTTCTTGAATTCTTATTGAAGGTTTCATCTTCTTCATTTCTTGTTGAATTACATATTCTGGTACTCAATTTTATAACAGTTCTTGAGGTTTTTGTTAATTCTTGTTCAATCGATTCTTCTTTGGAGTTGATTTCAACAAGGTGTTTAGTCAAAAATGCTAATTAAAACACCAAAAATACATCAAGTTAGATGTTTTAGTCAAAATACATTCAAGGTTTTAGTGTATGAAAATGAAGGTGTTTCAGTTCATTTTTAACTATAAATACCAATGCGCGTGTTGGTTGAAAATCCACCAAATAACACAAACTCTCTAGAGCTATGAATTTTCAACAATTCTTTAATCATCCTATTTTTTTTTCTTTGAGGCATAATCCAGGTTTCTGTGTCCACCCGGGTGTATTAATTACTTTGTTTGGTGTATCCTAGGAGACATACAAGTTCTCTTAGATAGACTCAAAATTGTTTTATGGGACCAGCGTTGAACGTAAATCCGCAACCACAATCATTACATTTGGTTTGTTCGTTGTTGCGGTCAAGGACAAAAGTGAAGATTCAACTTTTTGAATTATTTTGTTTAAACAAAAACTAAGAATGGCTTGGAAACTTTATTTCTGTTAGGTTTGTGATTAGAGTTGGGCCCCTTAAAAGACGTTTTTCCGTTTTTATTTTGTCTCAAGGCTTTAAAAGTTTGCAAGCCGCAAGGGATGGATTTAAGGCATTCGAACTTCAATTTGCAAAAGCTGGATTTAACATCGGGTATCAAGGAAGGGAAGGACAAATGGGTTTGGATGAGATATTTAATTAGTCATTCTCGGTTCATTATACAATAATGAGAATTTAAAGAAACTTTACTGATCACGAAAACTACATCCATAATTGAAACAAGTGCTTAACTCTTAAGTAAACAAAGAATGCTTTACATAAAGCCTTGATCTTTATGAAATCAAGTATAATTTTAAGAATAAAAGAAACCAAAGAAGCAAAGAATGCTTTACAACATTAAAATCCTTGCCTTGATCTTTATGAAATGACTGAATGGTCTTCACTACTGATATCCACGGAGAAACAATGATTGAGATGATAGCCAATACTCGAAACACCAAGTCACATGCCATTACTTGTGTGATTCTTTAGGCTCTGTGATCATTCGTAACATTGTCACGCGTTGTTATTTGTGCATCCGAGTCTAGCATGGGCTCCTAACAAGCGAACCTCTATAAAGGAGAGAGATTAATAGCAACTCCTTATGCTCATTTTGTGAAAATAAGAAGAAATTGACTTGCTCTCCTTTTATTTTAAGTCAGTTTGGGTCAAGGTAAACTCATGATCTAAAGTCCTCATAACATCTTGTGACTTGGTAGTTAATTTGCTACATTTACAAGTAATCTTTCACTTAAAACACCCCTTGTTGGATGAACTTACAAAGGATCAAGTCTCATTCTTTCGTATGACTAAAGATTAGAGGACAGGTGAAGAAATTAAAATGGAGTTGTGAAGATCCTCGTGATATTCTGTTTCAATCCTTTTATCAATTCTTATATTTTTCCATCTTTCAATCCTATTATCAATTATGTTTTTCTACCTTATTGCTAGCTTCATTTAATGAATGATAACCTCTTATTGCCGCATTTAAGAAAGATATAGCTTCATGAATCACGAGCCAAGACTTGAGTTGAAGCAAAGACACCCTTTTGTGTTCGAACACATCATATCAACCTTTGCTCATAGATGAACTACTAGGGGCCATTGATGCAAATAGTCAATAGCATAGGGGGATTTATAAAAATTCTTCAAAGGCTTTTTTGGTACTTTTGCAGAGGTAACCGTCCCAATATATCTGACCGGTCTCTTCTCTCATAACCAGAAAATCAACATGTACTAGAGAGAGAGTGTGATAGAGACTGCAACTTTATATGTATATATATTTACTCAAGAATCCCTTCTGTTTCACTCATACGCACCGCCTGCGCACGTTAGCCACTACCACAACAATCACCTCCTGTTTTATAGCTCCCCTATATCTATCTCTCTCTCTCTCTATCTATATATATATATATATATATTTCTTTCTCTCTCTAGATATGTACATACATAGATAGAGAGAGGGCCCAACTGGGTTGCATTTATTTCGATTATTTTTCGGATCACTCAATACACACACCACAGCTGTTATCAATCTCATGCATCTCTGTTCTTGCTAACCTGCGCCGGTACCTTCTTTCTCTTTGTCTTGTGATTTACGATTCTTGGTCTTTTTGTATGGTTTTGTGTCGTGATATGTGTGTGTTTATGTGAATTTCATCGAACAGTTGGTGTGTAAAGATTGGGTTTTACTCTTTTTGATGTATAGTAACGGAATTAGAAATAAAAAAATTAGATTTTTATGAGATATTTCAAGAAATTGGATCTTTTATTATGATTAGATGATCAAGAAACAAAAATGGTGTTTTGGTGAAGATGTTTGTGCACCAAACAATATGGGTTTATTGTGAGATTAGTAATTAGGTAACGGTATTCGTAAGTTGTACTCTTGTGTTAAAAACTTGTACCCTGATCACATTGACAATTTCAGAGTTTCCATAGTCTTTTTCCTTTGAACATTCTCTTGTTTCCAGTTTATATTATTCCATATTAACGCGTATTTCATGACTATGAATATATATGGTGTATAGTTGTAATATTTGTTATAATGCTTGTACTGTTGGTAAGTTTCTTGATTTTGATGGAAGGTGTTCTTGAATTCAGTTATACACAAGACTCGAGATCATGTTTGATCACGAGATCATATTCAAGAATCAAGTACGTTAAGTTTTATTTTATTTTTAGTTTTTGCAATGGATTATTATTGTTATTGTTATTTGGAGAGTTTGATTATTTTTTATGCAAAGGTGCAGGAGCTCCATGGATTGTATGCAGTACAGCAGCTGTTGGTGAAGGGTGATTCGAAGTATCCAAGATGTGAGCTTTTTCCAATGAAGAGAACATTTACTGAAAGTCATCCGGTAAATCACAATCAATTGAGTTCTTATATAAACCTTAGTAAGAATTATGTAAAAACTGAAGTTGATAATTTTGACCAGTTTACTTAAAAATGGTCCTTCTGGGTTGTGTTTGATCTTAAACGGGATAGATCAAATGGTTTCAGCTAAAGAGGGAACATGTGGGTCGAACAGCTAACAGCCTAACAGACTGAATTGACCCAAGCCTATATCTAATACAGACAGCTTTTTTAATAGTTTTATTAGCACATTAGTTATTTATGATTTTTAAAAGAAATGGAAAGAAAGGTGTTTGTCTGTTAACCCAACCTAACTCAAAGCAGCCTATTTGGATCTGTATTAAAATAGCCGTTTTGATGAGCTTGTGAGCTTGATTTGACCCGTTACCTGATCCGTTCATCTTGGCATTTTGCTACCTCTGGTATAAATCATTAAGCATGTTATTCATCCTGCACTTAGTATAAAAAAATGAAAGGTGAATAGCATGATTATGGCCTCCATTTACTCGAGGAAAGTTGAGATACTGTTGTTGTATTTTGGGGTGGGACCCGCATGATTCTTGAAATGGGGCCCATAGACATATGTATTAGGTTGTTGTCTATCTCTTGTGACCTGAATGTTTAGTTGTATGCTCTTCAGGTGGGACCCACACAACTCATATTTGATCAAGATTTTGGCTCTAGATTTCAACAGATGCCTCTTGATCTTCGACTTTCCACTGGTAATTCTTGTGATGATGATGCTTTGGATCGTGAGGAGTTGAATCTTTCTTTGAGCATCGGGATGACTTCCAATAAAAGAATCAAAAGTTCACGAAAATCTCTGAAGAACACAGCATCCTCACCGGTAGTAATTGATCTAGAGGATTCAACAGAATCTGGATCGAATGAGTTTCTGAAGGCAAATTTGCATAAAGGTTTGTTACTCTATAGCTAAACTCCGTTATCTTGACTTCAGAAAGTCAATTGTATTTTTTTTTAGAATGAAATTTGACAGGAATGACTTATGTTACGACATTATTTAGCTTGTCTAGACGAGGTACAGGCTACGAGTTTAATCTCATAGTCAGTTAGAAGGTTTAGTTACTTTATTATCCTTGATAATAATTCAGTTGACTTTCAACAGTCCTACACAAACTACTTTAAAACAGTTGGCAGGCCACTAATAAAAGTCAACTCTACAGGTAATTTGAAGGTGAACGGTGACATGCATAAACAATGCAGCTACCTCAATCAAGGTTTGCTTGTGTATTCTTTAATTCTATTCTTTTGACCTTTAAAAGTCAAATGCATAATTGGTCAAGTTCAAAATTGTCACAAATTTGTTTTAATTTACTTACTGGTCAAAGTCAAAACCGTCACAAATTTGTTTATATTACAACTACATGTGTTTCTACTTGTGGCTTCATCATATAATCTAATTTACTTACTAGTCCTGGTAAAAATGTTGGACAATTTATTTCCTTTCTGATCTGGAAAATTGTCCATTTGACTTCAAAAGTCAACACATAAATTCCTTTGCCATCTTTAACCTTTCACAATCAAGAATTGTACTTCTTTTTCCTTTCCCCGCTATAATCTTGTCTTCATCCTTCAGGATCCAACGGTTGGCGTGATGTCAAACGAACGGTTTTACTAGATCTTGATCTCAACAAAGATCAACCCGATGAATATCCTTCCTGTGAAGGCTCATGTGGTGAATCTAGTAGTCAAATTGCCACTTCTTTGACTTCCAAAGGTCAAATGAAGACCTGCACCATAGATCTTGAGTCCCTTCCTGAACCCTCATCAGATCTAACCGAAGAAGAAGTAATAGACATTTCAGAAGAAACAGTAGAAAAAGCAGCACTCTCACTTATCAGTATCTCAAAACAACAAACTTCAGCTGTCAATTTAGATTCTGAGACCAATTCAGTGTCGGATGAGATTGAAAACAGAAATGAAAACAAGAAGAAAACAATCACACGATCGTTATCAATTGATTCTTATGAGTCACTTGTGTTGAAACTAGAAGAAAGCAGCATAGAAGAAGATTCTGCAACATCAAAGACGTATGAAATAAACGAATTCGATCAAAAGGAAAGTGGGATCAAGTTGAGAAGAGGAAGGAGACTTAAAAATTTCCAGAAAGACATACTTCCTACATTATCATCACTCTCAAAACATGAAATTTGGGAAGACATTAAGCTTTTAGAGGGTGTGATTAGATCTAGAGAATACAAGCGGTTAAATAAAGCAAAGGCCGGGAAAGGAGAGAATTGGTCGACTCCTGTGAAAAGTAAACGGGCCAAAGTCAACTCTTCGGGTCAAAAGTCTTCTTTACAGAAAAGGAAACCGTAGGTTTAATGGATTAAAAGCAGATAAAGATTGATTCTTGAAGGATTTCTAGTTTTTTTTTTCTTGATAATCATTCTAGTATCTAGGCTCTTTAGAAGTTAAATACTCCAACCAAATCATATCTTTTGTCCTTACTTTAGAGAGCCTTTCATTTCTTAGTTCTCCATGACAAGTTTTCTTGTTCTAGTTCTCTCTGACAGAGTGTTCTTATTCAAATTCAGTTTTTAATAGTTTCATTTTTAATCTATTTGTAGGTCACATACCTAACTTAACTTGTGTTTTACCTTATCTTATCTTAGTTATAGGCCGTCTGTTCGGTTCAAGCTACATTTTATCTGATCACATTGTTTTGGAAAGTATTGATGGCATAGTGAATTTTCTGGTAATAAGTTCATACAATGAAGTCTGATAACAAGTTCATACGGTTTTATCTGATTACATTGTTTAGAAGACCATTGATAGGTTTAATGAATTTTCTGATAACAAGTTCCTACGGTGAAGTTTCCGATAACAAGTTCATACGGTTAGGAAAATAAAAAGAAAAATGATGAATCTAACTGTCTAAGAGTGGTCTTAGACTCTTAGGTATAGGCCCAATATCCTTGTTTTGGGCTTCTACTTCCAGCTTGGCCGGTTCCTAATGGGTCGCTCGAGCCCAACTTTAGAAATCATTCTTTTTAACCTTTTGCAAGGTTTAGTTCAAAAAGTGATGTTTAGAAGAAAAATATTGTAACGATCCTCACATAATGGGTTATGAGCCATGTGTGTGTAACTTGTTTACGTACATACATGCCACATTGTAACTTAGTAATGCATTTTAATAGGCACTAAAAATAAAACATTCAAAATTCATATTTTTAGGATTAGTTTTAGAATTTGTCAAGTTATTATATTTCATTTATTATGGAGATATTCTCTCCAAATTAGGTGTTCCTAAATTTGTATACATAATATTGTTGTTTGTTAATGAAAGAATACAAGTTTAATAGGCACTAAAAATAAAACATTCAAAATTCATAATTTTAGGATTAGTTTTAGAATTTGTCAAAGATATAATATTTCATTTATTATGGAGATATTCTCTTCTAATTTAGTGTTCCTATATTTGTATATAATATTGTTGTTTGTTAATGAAAAAGGCAAAAGATTGTATTCTTTTATGGTATCAGATCATCTAGCCCTTCATCACCGCTGAAGGCAAAACCAATCCAAACCCACAATACATCTCATGGAAAGAGGCTGATCAAAAGTATAGCCACAACTCTCTGGAACATATGCATACGCTTCGAGACTCTCTTCGCCAACTACAAAAAGGAACCTCTACCGTCTCCGAATACGGTAGAAAGTTTAAGGTTTTATGCGATCAACTTACAGCTATTGGCCATCCCGTCACCGACGAGGATAAACGCCATTGGTTTCTTTGCGGTTTCGGTGCCTCTTTTGAAACCTTTTCAACTGCTCAAAGAACCGTTCGCCCGTCTCCACCATTTCGTGATCTTCTTGTCTATGCAGAAAGTCATGAGATCTTTCTTACCAATCTTCATGGCAGCCAACCTTCCCAAGCCGCCTTCTCGGCTCAAACCAACCGATCCCTCAACATTTTTAAACCCTCTCGCGGTCGCTATCGTGGGTCCTCTTCCCGTGGTCGCTCTTCAAATAATCGGCGCCCACCTCACTGCCAATTATGCCGTAAGGACGGTCATTATGTTTGTTCGTGCCCAAACTTAGCAAACTATGCACAAAGGGTTGTTCCTCTCGATGCCAACCTTGCTCAAGTGTTTCAAGCCCAATGCAATATTGCTCCTAACACTCCAGATTGGACCGCAAACACCGGTGCCACAACCCATATGCTCCCCAACGAACACAGCCTTGCCGAGTCTTTTCCGGATCAAGGTAAAACACGTGTTATCTTTGGAAATGGACAACAATTACCTGTAACTCGAATCGTAAAATCCACACTAAATGATAGTATACCCTTATATAATGTCCTTGTTGTTCTTAGTCTGACTAAAAACCTCCTTTCAATCAGTAGGTTAACTAATGATGCTCAAGTTGATGTTTTGTTTTCTAACAATCTCTTCCACATTCAGGATCGAAAAACAGCGGCAGTTCTTGCAAGAGGCACATGTGAAAATGGATTATATGTCCTATCTCAAAGTCACAAGTCCCTCGTTGTTGCTGTTTCTGCCTCTCAACTTCGTGCGTTGTTTGACAAATGGCATAGTCGTCTAGGCCACGTTTCTTTTGATATTACTTCTATTGTGAATAAATTGGGACATGTTTTTGTTACTTCATTACTACCAAAACCACATTTATGTTCTCCATGTCAGTTATCAAAAGCACATCGCTTTCCCTTTGTTGAAAATAATAATCTATCCTCTCATGTGCTTGATTTGGTTCATTGTGATCTCTAGGGTCCCGCACCCGTTATTTCCACCGACGGGTACTTATATTACGTTATTTTTGTGGATGATTTCTCTAGATTCACTTGGCTTTACCCGTTAAAAACTAGGTCAGATTTTTACAACATATTGAATTCACAAACCAACATCCACCCCACTCTCCTACTTCCGCTACCGACCCAGCCCACCATCATACTTCCCCGACCCAAACTACCTTACAAAGCCCACTCACACTCACCTCGACACCCCTCCTCTACCCACCTCTCCATCAACTGTCGAACCCTCTCAACCCGCACCCCCCTCGGTCCTCGAACCCTCACACGCCATGACCACTAGGGCAAAAGCTGGTATTTTTAAACCAAAGCACAACGCCTATCTCTCCCATTCCAAAAGGTTTTAAAACTGCTTCCAAAAATCCTAAATGGATTAACGCCATGAATGAAGAACTTAATGCGCTTCACACTAACAAAACGTGGGAACTTGTCACACGACCCTCAAACTCCAATATTGTCGACTCAAAATGGATTTATCGCATTAAATTCAAACCGGATGGATCACTTGATCGCTACAAAGCACGTTTGGTAGCTCAAGGGTTCACGCAAGTTCCCGGCGTTGATTTCTCTCAAACTTTCAGCCCGGTGGTTAAATCCTCTACCATCTGCATCGTTCTAAGTCTTGCCACCATTTATAAATGGAATCTACGTTGAGTAACTCGACGTAAACGACGCTTTTCTAAATGGCCACTTAACCGAAACCGTCTACATGGAGCAACCTCCCGGGTTCGTAGATCCGAAATTTCCCAACCATGTATGCAAGCTCAATCGTGCTTTGTACGGTCTAAAACAAGCACCGCGTGCATGATTTCAAAGGTTAAGCTCTTTTCTTCTTAGTCTCGGTTTTCATTGTAGTCGTGCAAATCCATCTCTCTTCATCTACAATCACAATGAGATACTCATTTATCTCCTCGTTTACGTAGATGATGTCATACTCACCGGCAATAATCACAATGTCATTAACGACTTCACACCGAATTTAAACTCAAAGATCTAGGTGCCTTGAATTATTTTTTGGGTTTAGAAGTCACTCACACTTCATCCGGTCTCTTTCTCAGCCAAGCCAAGTACGCCTATGACATTCTTTCTCAAGCCGGCCTACTCGACTCAAAACCTGTTGCCACACCCCTCACCTCCACGGACACATTCACTTCCACCGGTACTCTGTTTTATGATCCAACACTCTATCACTCACTTGTGGGTGCTCTTCAATACCTTACTCTCACTCGTCCGGACCTCTCTTTCGCCGTTAACCAAGCCAACCAATATCTTCAAAGCCCAACAACCTTACACTTTCAGATGGTGAAACGTATTCTACGATACGTGAAGGGTACAATGTCTTATGGCTTAACAGTTGATCGCCCAACTAAAACTTCTCTAGTTGGTTATTCGGACGCGGATTGGGCTCGTTGTATTGAAACTCGACGTTCCACTTATGGCTATTCGATTTATCTTGGAGGAAACCTCGTGTCATGGAGTGCAAAGAAGCAACCTACCGTCTCACATTCCAGTTATGAATCCGAGTACCGAGAGATGGCTAATACCGCTGCAGAAATCATTTGGATCACACTCCTCTTACGTGATTTAAATGCTCTACCATCGACCCGACCGACTCTCTTATGTGACAACAAAAGTGCATTGTTTCTCAGTCAAAATCCAGTGTCACACAAACGAGCTAAACACATAGACATTGATTATCATTTTGTTCGGGAGCTAGTTGCCTCGGGTCGTCTTGTCACCAAATTTGTTCCTACCAAGCTACAAGTTGCGGATATCTTCACCAAAAATCTTCCACAACCATTGTTTAAACGTTTTCGGACACTTCTCCGCATTGGTCCGCCACCGTTAGCTTGACGGGGGTAATAGGCACTAAAAATAAAACATTCAAAATTCATATTTTTAAGATTAGTTTTAGAATTTGTCAAGTTATTATATTTCATTTATTATGGAGATATTCTCTCCTAATTTAGTGTTCCTATATTTGTATATAATATTATTGTTTGTTAATGAAAAAGGTAAGATATTGTATTCTTTCACACTTCATGAACATTTCATGGCATATGAATTTTAGTTATTATAGCATATTTAACATATACCTTTTTTTAATCAATTTATACAACCAAAACTCGATACATTGAACTATTATCTAAAAAAATAGATCATAGTATTAGTATAGATAATATGAACGAAATGTTACTCCAAGCGTTAAGCGTGATCGTGTATGTTACTCAATGTGCACAAAATATATAAGTTCGGTGAATTATCAGACTTATGAACATATATATAGATAACCGTTGTCTAAGCATTTTATTATTCTTTAGTATTATTTTGAAATTTTTAGCACGTTAAAATTCTACAAAATAATAGTGCCATGAATTAGATATTTATTAAAGTTGGTCTAGGTTTTCGTCTCTGAGTTTAGTAAATTGTCCCCACTTGAGTACCAATGTTTATTTGTCTTCATTATTGGCCTGAGTTTTGTAAATCGTTTCTATTTTCATCCTTTTAACTAACGGTGTTAACCTTTTCTATTAAAGTTTTCTAAATAGATCAAAATACCCCTAGGGGCTTAAATAATTTATTAAAAATCTCACTTCGAATTTCTCTTCTCTCTCTCTCTCTCTCTCTCTCTCTCTCTCTCTCTCTCTCTCTCTCTCTCTCTCTCTCTCTCTCTCTCTCTCTCTCTCTCTCTCTCTCTCTCTCTCTCTCTCTCTCCTCCTTTTCTCCACAGCAAAACACCACCTCTTTCCCCCACCCTATGAAAACCACCTCTACTACCATTGTCCACCCTATGCCCTTCCCTCCCCCATCCATTTGTATTCAACCCTCCTCCCTCATCACCACTGCCACACCTTCAACTCTCCTCCCCAATCACTACTGCCACACCTTCAGCTCTCCTCCCCTATCACCACTACCACACCTTCTACTCTCCTCCCCCACCACCACTACCTCACCACCATTGTCGCCTTCAACTCTCATCCATTCTCTGTTCACCCTCAGCCTTTCGCTCCGCCTCCAGCTATGACGCCGACTGATCGGGTGGTGAAGGTTCAATGTTTAAAGGCTTTAATTTTGTGTTTTACGTGTCAAATTATAAGAAATAGAGTTACTTTTGGGATATTATTATGTTTGTAGCATAAATGTGAAGAATACGAAAAAGTGGGAGGAAACGAGACGAAAATTGGAGCTCGGGAGGTGAAGATATGTAAAAGAGAAGTTTCAAGATAACAGTAACTTAAAATGGGCATAACTTGAGCTAGAAAAAGAGTTACGGGGCCCACGACCTATCAACGGAAAGATCTCAAAAAGTTACACATAAAAACTAAGTTTGTGCAGGGGGTGGAGCCACCGATGCTAGTCAGAAACACTGTCAGAGCCACCGTTGGTCAGCAACTTTCAGCCCAGATGGCGCTGGGGGCGCCACCGACGCCGATCTCCGCGTTTTGGTGGCTTTTAACCTAATTTGAGGGGTTTTAAAGAGGGATTAACCCTAGGACGAAAAAGAACTTTTACACATCAATCTTGGATGAAAAATTAACCATCTTTGATCATTCTCAAACTCTTCCAACATCAAGATCATCAAATCTACAAGATTCATTCAATTGGATTTGAAGATTCAATGATGTGGCAAGGCTAATTCGTTTGTGATTCACTTCGGGGGACGGGTTTATGCAAGTTCTTATTTTTCTTAGTTGTAACCTAGATTTGAGATTGGATCTTGAACCTTTTAAGTTCTTTTGGATTCAATTTATGATTTGATTATTTAAACGGTTTGATTATGCTTAAATCTAATTTTGATATTCTATAACTTTAGTTGTCTTTAATCATTGTATGATTGATTACTAGAATTAGGGTTTTATTATTCAAATTGGTAATTGTGTGAATAAGGTTCTTTAAGCTTTAATCCATAATTATCACTTAAATCCTATGATGTGTGAGTCACCATTAATGACTTCTCACTAGGTTTCATTAAACAAAAATTATAACTTTACCAAACCTGAATCCTGAAGTGTGTTGCTTTTTCATCAAGATTGTTAAAAATCTAAACTTTTAATTCATTCATTTAATTATTTTTCAAATAGATCCATAAATTAATTTACTTTTAAATGTTTAATTCTTTTAGTTGATCGTTACTAGCACTTTCTGTGATTTCCTGTGGATTCGACACCCTTCTTACCCTTTACTATTAAGGGTGATTAAGGACTCTTTAGTTAATATTTTGACCGACCAAACGACATCGATCACCGACCAACGACGGTCAATTTTGTCTCCGACCATTTGTTTTGAGCTCTCACTCTATGCTCTATTCATACACTGTGAACACATTCATTGATTTGATTTTGATAAAAATAGATGAATTAGGTTTTTAATTGTGGAAATTGAATGTTTACCGATATCCAGTTGTTCATGATTTTGAATATTTAGATATTTAGGGCTGGCATTGAGAATTGATTAAATATTTTGATTCATAGATTTTATTGATTTGGGGATAATTTCATTCAGTTTCTTTTATTTGATTTAAATTGAAGGAAGCATCATGGTTTTCTATAAAGATTAGGGTAGGTCGGTTGCTGGTGTTGTGATGGTGATGGTGTGTAGTGGTGGTGGACAGATTAGGGCGCAGGTGTGCGTGGAGGGCTAGAGGGCTTCGATTTTTGGGGCGGCCGTTACTATGGTGGTCGATTACTGGTGTTGCGGTGATCGATGGTGGGTGCTACGGTGATCGATAGCTGGTGCTGCGTTGGTCGATAGTTGGTGCTGCAGTGGTGATAATATGGCAACGGTGGTGGAGAAAGTCATAGTGGCGTTGTTGATGGTCGGTGTTGCAAAGGAGTAGAACTGAAGAATAAAGGGAGGGGGTCGAGGGTGTATTTAATATAAATATAAATGTCTATTTTAATATTTAGTTTATTATTGAATGAGGGGTATTTTAGTAATTGACAATCACTTAACAGAAAAGATTAACACTGTTAGTCAAAAGGACGAAAATAGAAATGATTTGCAAAACTCAGGCCAATAATGGAGACGAAATAAACGTTGGTACTCAAGTGGACACAATTTGCAAAACTCAGGGACCAAAACCGAGATTAACTCTATTTATTATTAACATTAAGAGTAAATTACCATTTGCATCCCTCATGTTTGTTTATTTCAGCCACTTACATCCCCGCAGTTTCAAAATTGCCATCCACCTCCTAATTTTTTATTATTATATCCATTTGTATCCAAAACCTTGTTAGTTTTTTCATTAATTCTTGTATAAAATGACTAAAATGCCCCTTAGAGTTAAAAATAAAAATAAAAAACAATGAGACCACCCACATCTTCTTCTTATTCTTTAACCACCATAAACACACCCACTCTTTCTCTCTCTCAAACATAAACACACAATCCACTCCACTAAATAACACCACCACCCACATCTTCTTCTTCTTCTCTAATTCTACCAGTCTACCACCACCCATTGACACCACCACCCACCACCCATTGACACCACCACCCACACCTTCTTCTTTTTTCTTCTTCTTCTTTTCTTACATCCACCACCACCCATCGACACCACCACCCACCACCCATCGACACCACCACACAATCGCATCGGCGTACAGATCCACCACAAACTCCTTAAACTCCGAGTCCCCCAGCGTCTCGATCGCACCATCACCATCATCGCGCGGGGGGTGGAAGTGATCTCCTTAAGGCGTTGTCGATCTGGGTGCGAGTGGGAGGGGCGGTGAGCCAGGTGTCGATGAGGGGGAGGTGGAGAGGATTAAGGGATCGGTAGAGGCGGTCGAAGGCTGAGGCGATTTGGTAGCGGTGGAGGCCTGGGAAGGCATGTTGGGTGAGGGAGAGGGTGTCTTTGTAGACGGATTTGCACGTGGTGGTGAAGTCCTGTGAGGCTCGGAGGTTTCCGGCGACGTGTGTTGATGGGGATAACCCCATTGTTGTGTGGATTTGGGAGTGGGGGAGATGATGGTTTGGGGTGTTTTCTTTGGGTGGTTGTGGCGGTGGTGATGGGGCTGTTGTGGTGGCGACCAGGTGGTTGTGGCGGTGGTGATGGGGCTGTTGTGGTGGCAACCAGGCGGTTGTGGTGGCAACCAGGCGGCTGTGGTGGTTGTGATGGGGGTGGTTGTGCTAGTGGTGATTTGAAGATGTTGATGGATGTGACCCACAAGATTTTTTATATTTTTAATATAATATTAAGGGTAGTTTAGTTTTTTCAATAATAATTTTAATAACAAAAACTAATAGTGTTAGTCACTTGGACTCAAATGAAAATAAAAATAAAACGACATAGACTCAAATGAAGATAACATGAAACGTTAGGGGGCAGATGATAAATTTAAAATCGTAGGGATGCAAACGGTTAAAATAAAAAAATATCATGGATGCAAATGATACTCTAACATTAAATATAGTTTCATCATTGAAATTCACGTCATACTCATGACTTCAACTTAGCAAAGTGCTTGAAACTCATTACATTCACATGATTCATATTTTTTCTAAGATACACTCATAGACGTTAACATTTCTAATAACTCTATCAGTTTGTTTCCATTATCCTTTTGTTACAACCTTTTGTAAATTGTAAAATGCTTATTCTTTTAATTTACATAAATCACTTTGGATGCTCTCTAGCACCTTTTCAAAAAGTTTGACGTTATAAATGCCATCGAACATGCATTTTTTTTTACCAAATCTAGTATAAACAAAACTAGTCGATCACCCTAAAAACCTGTTAATACAAAATTTAAACAACCAGACAACAATGTACGACTGAATGCCAGCATTACAAGTGAGTATTAAAACTTATAATGTTTGGTAGCATTGTTATATAGAGGGTTATAGATTAGTAGTTGGAAAAGCATTCAACTAACTTGTTTTATTATGTTCAAATCAACTAACAAATGCAAACAAAACCTATGGATTTTGTTAACATTAATCCGTAGTTTCATCACTTCATGTTAGTTTATTCGCCTCGTAGTTCCCCTCAAATTGCTGTTTGTATAGTCGCTTTCTGTTTTGCTTCGAGTGCTCCGAAGATTTCAAGCTATACAATCACACACATCAATCATCGTTCTTCTCAATGATTCATTCATTCATCCTTTAACAACTGTAATCTGATCATGCTTCTCATTCGATCTTAATCGCCCTTTTAATGGCGAATGCATTTGGGTTTCTCACTCCAACTATGAGGATTTCTTCATCAATCGGTTTAAATCGTGCTGGATATTGTTACAATGATGCAATCTTCAAAAGGGTTCGATGCTCTGTTACGCCTCAAGGAGTTGAGAGTTTATCCCCTTCTGAATTTCGTGTGCGGAGGTTAGTTTGAGGTTTTGATTTATGGGGATTTTGTGTGATTAAGTTGGGGTTTTATGGAATGTGAATCAATCTGGATATGTAGATTTGGTTTTGTGTAATAATGGTGTTGCTATTGTGTATGCATTTTGGCTTTTGAGGTCTAATTACTAGTTTTTTAGCTTCGAATTATGTATCTGTTCATAGGGTAAATGCATTAGGTTAATTAGTTTCATTTATCATCTGGGAAAGTTGTTTCATTTGGGGTTAATTTGCTTTCATTTTGTGGATTTTCACTTAGGAGTTCCATTAGGTTGAAATCTTATCACTAAATGATGTTGATTTCGTTAGATTTCGCAATTGATGGTAGTAGATTTGGAGAATAAACTATGTTAATCTTGCATCTAAAGTATAAGATGTGAACTCGGAAATCAAACAGAATCTATGCTTAATAGTTAAAACCAAGAGAGTCTATACCCTTGTAGTTATTTTTCTTAAGAAATAATATTAACTAGTTGTTATAAATGATTTAAGCTAATTTTGTATGCAATTGATTGAAATTGTTGCAGTAGTGAGATTGATGTTGATTATTTAGCCCTATTTTGTAGCGGGATATGGATTCATGAGATTTTTTCCAATTTAACATGTTTTTTTTTTGTTTTGAATAAAAACAGGGTTGTAAGCAAGGGGTGCAAACTAGTTGGATGTGGATCAGCGGTACCTCAACTCCAGATTTCTAATGATGATCTTGCTACAATTGTTGATACTAGTGATGAATGGATATCTGCACGAACTGGAATTCGCAACCGTCGAATTCTTACAGGTTAGTATCATTTTCCATTTTTATATACATATATTCCTAAGATATCAATCATACATGCATAATACATTATATATGCATATATTTACCATATTAGGGATGCAATCTGATGTAATCAACGACAGGAAACGAAAGTTTGACGGGTCTGGCTGCGGAGGCTGCACGAAAAGCACTTGAAATGGCAGAGGTCAAACCTGATGATGTGGATCTAATCTTGTTGTGTACATCAACCCCAGAAGATCTATTTGGTGGTGCTCCCCAGGTTGAACCTGATGACATGGATTAATCTTGTTTTCGTGTAACTAATATCATAAAGCTTTTTGTTCTTAATCCCAGTATTCTTTTTTGAAATGTCCTTAGAATATTATTTACTGATGCTTATTTACCATTCATATTTAGATTCAAAAAGCACTTGGATGTAAAGGAAATCCACTAGCTTTTGACATTACAGCTGCTTGTAGTGGGTTTGTTTTGGGCCTTGTATCTGCTTCATGTTATATTCGAGGTAATTTTTATATTTTTTAAAAACCTTTCTACAAGGTTTGTTTTTCAGGCATATTGCATAAAAAGGCAAGTAAACTTAGGTTTAGTTTCTGTTTAGAGTAAACCATCTTTATTTTTTCTTGTGTATACCCTCAAAACATTAAAAATTTAATTTTGGGTAATCCATACATGGCAAAAACTCAAAATAATACATGTAGTAAGTTTGACCATGTTGACTTTTATTTCAGGCGGTGGTTACAAAAACGTACTTGTGATTGGAGCAGATTCACTCTCTCGTTATGTTGATTGGACTGATAGAGGGACATGCATTCTCTTTGGTGATGCTGCTGGTGCTGTTTTGGTCCAGGTATGTTTAATATCTTTGTGACATTTTCATGTAAAAAAACGTATTTGTGATTGGAGCGATTCGCTCTCTCGTTATGTTGATTGGACTGGTAAGGAAGTTTATATTGAGTTGGGTCCATATGGTTTTGCTTTTGCACATCTAATTAAGGGTGCATCAGTTATCTGATAAACAATAAAATGTAAAATTGTGAGCACTAACAAACCCGCGTAAAAAATGATTTGAAATACTCTTCTATGATGAACTTGTTATTCTACAACTGATTAGCAAAGAACATGGGGCCCAAAGTATAAAATATAGTGTCAATTTCTGCTCTGTGTACTTACTTCATTGTTTTCAGTCATAGAAGACTAGAGGTGTCAATTTCTGCCCATTTACTTATGAATGGGTCGATTTGAGTTGTTTTTATCTTAAAGCAAGTCAACTAGAAAAAATGAGCTATATGGGAAACGGGTTGAAAGGTTTAAAAGTTGAAAAATACAACCTCCAAAAGCTTTAGTTTCATAGATCCAGATTATTGCTGTCATAGTATTGCTATTAATCTATTATAATCTTATTCAACACATTAACTTTATAGAAAGTTCAAAAGCTGGACAAAATGTGGACCCTTTTTTAACCAAACCCATTTAAAATTTTGACCCATTACCCAACCCGCCAAACTTCTCATCTTGCCATGTCTATTCAACAGCTTTGTTTTTCACATCCATATACATGGTTTAAACTATTTGCAGGGTCTGTTTGTGTTTAGTATAAGAGAAACAAAGAAGGAAATAATTTTTATACTTTTTTTTTTCTATAATTAGTAATCACATACAAGATGTTTGCAGGCGATTAATATCTTGCATTTTATGCAGGCATGTGATGACGAAGAGGATGGTTTACTTGGTTTTGACTTGCATAGTGATGGTGATGGCAACAGGTTATTTTACTTTCTTGATAAAAGATGGTTTCCACTTTCCAATGATTGTTAAATGTTACCAAGATTGAACATTTTTCATAAATGTTTCTCCCCAACAGGCACCTAAACGCTGGAATCAAAGAAAAAGAAACTGATCACGAATTGGGTACAAATGGTTCAGCCCTAGGTTTCCCCCCAAACCATTCGTCTTTTTCTTGTATAAAGATGAATGGAACAGAAGTCTTTCGGTTTGCTGTTAGTGTTGTGCCACAGACCATTGAGGCTTCACTAGCCAACGCTGGTCTTAACCGTTCAGATATTGACTGGCTACTGCTGCATCAGGTATGTACTAAAACTTCCCATAAACCCTTAAATTATAGCTTGCAAAAATGGGTGGGTTGGATAACGGATCAATACAGTTGAATTCAGAAGGGCAATTTTTGTAGTGATTTAGGAGGGTCCGAAATACTTTTTGTCCAAAGGTTTTACTTGTATAAATAATTAGTGTGTCAAATATGATTACCAACTAATGTGGATTTTAAATGGGTCGAAACTGTATCCTCTATTTCTGTGACAGTTGGCACGTATTTCTTAAGCAGGCTTCCTCACAATGGTATTTATGTAATTTTATGTGCAGGCGAACCAGAGGATCATTGATGGAGTTGCAACAAGACTAGAAGTCCCAAAGGACAGAGTGATATCAAATCTAGCTAATTATGGCAACACAAGCGCGGCTTCCATACCGTTGGCATTAGATGAAGCCGTTAGAAGTGGGAAAGTCAAACAAGGTCAAACCATCGCGGCGGCTGGTTTTGGTGCAGGTCTTACATGGGGTTCTGCTATCCTGAGATGGGGTTAGATTTGTCTTTTCAACCATTGTTTTTGTACACTGCAAGTTATTTGGTCAGAATGGAAAGCAAAAAAAAGTGTGAAGAAATATGTTGTACATTGTTTCCAAAATCTAAAATATCTTGCTTTTTGTTTCATCTTCTTGATTGTGAAGTACCAAAAACATTGATAAGATTTCATTATTTTTCTCAGTTTTGTAAAATTGCTCTTTTTGATGATGATTGTCATGTAAAATTGCTCAAAGATGAATTCTTTCTGCAAATTCTAGTGATAATATTAGAATATGAACATGAAAATTACATTAAACTACAAACAAAAATCTATAAATTCTCTCATTGATCACTGTCATCTTCGTGTTTAGCTTTAATACTTTGAAGAGTACCATCAATGGTGATATCAAATTCCGAAAATTAAACATTGTCTAATACATTGTACCTCTGTACTCATTATATGCAATAATTATGTCTATATTCATCAGGTATGTGAATAATTTTTTTAAATGTGTTAGGTAGAATTAAGAAGAAGATTAACACACAAGAAGCTAACCTTCAATTGATTAGCCTTCCTCCTTTTATTAAGTTCGGTAAGTTCGTTAAAACTACAACTGACAACAACTCAATTACTAACAAGACCCTGTATTTATCAATATTACATTCTAATCCCTCACTAACAACAATATTACATTTCAATCCTTTCAACTAACAACTAGTCGTTGGGTCATTACTAACCTAACAATGTTTCTTTACTTTTGCTCATGTATTCTACTTGATTCCTACTGAGATATGGAGTCTTTGGCTTGTGGCAGCAAACCATCTTCGGGAAGCCGAATTAGGCAACTTGCCATATTTCTGTTTTGTAAGCCCTAAATCAGTTATTGTATATAGATGATAGGACTATTGTAAATATCATCTCCTCCACGGTAATGCTAGTATCCTAGCTAAAATCTAGCCACGCAATTCTAGCCAAAATCACGACATACACAAATAATAGTCATGTGTCAACTTTCGTGTGTATGTAATATTGAATCGCGTGGTATCTGTTTTATTTGCCTAAGACAAAAATGTCATACAATACTGGTTATTACATTCACCTTTTGGTGTGAGTCGTGTGTTGATGCCATACAGTACTTTTGGTATCATCATCATCATAATATGAAACCGAGTGGTATCTGTTTTATTTATTCACGACAAAAATACCTTACAATACTTTTGGTGTGTATGTAATATGAAATCGTGTGGTTAATATCTAATATATATATATTATAGAAATAGAAAATATTCAAGTGATTTTTTAACTTGAATAAATATGTGATTAATGGTTTTAGAAACAGAAAAGATGTAAATGCTCCAAAAACGAATCATGTGAGTATGTTTTATAATAGTTTTGACTTATCAGAAGTGAGTGGTGTTTAACAACGATTCTAAGTAATCAAAGCATGATTGTTCTACACTTTGACTTGTAAGAACTTTTACTCATGCTTGAACTTTTACTCATGCTTGAGAAAATAAAAATAAAACTCACAAAAAGATTTTACTCCAAACAACATTTTTATATATAAGTTCTAAACGCCCTTTATTTTGAAATTCATGTGGTATGTTAACCAAATCTTCAAATATAACCGAACACAACTCCTCACCGGAGTTCCATCACAATTTCATTGATTAGAATTAGAATTATACATCTCACTGATCTGATCATCATCTTTCATCATCTCCAAACAAGACGATCCCTCAATCATCCCCAATCTTTCCCCAAAAAGATGTTCAAATCTCTATGTAAGTCTCCTTATTCTTCCCCAAATCCTCTTCAATTTCACATAACTACTAATCAACTGTTCGTTAAATCACCCCTGCAGATCGGAGCAAACCCCCACCGGCCGCCGGCGACTCTCCGACTACTACTCCGACTGGATCGCCGCCCTGAAGACCACCCACCTCCCCAACCTCCGCCACCACATGTCCGGCTCCGCCCCCGCCCTCCTCTCCGCCCACGTGGAGATCCTCCACCACCACTTCAACTCCTACTACCACACCCTCGACGCCGCCGCCGCCGCCGACGTCTCCCAGATCCTCTTCCCCTCCGGCCACCGCAACGCCCTCGAGCTCCCCTTCCTCTGGCTCGGCGACCTCCACCCCTACGCCTTCACCAACCTCCTCCGATCATTCCTCCACCACCACAATCAAGATCATCACAATCAAGATCATTACAATGATGATGATGATGATTACAGTGATGGTGGGGTTGAGGAGATTGAGGTGGGTGAGTCTTGTGAGTTCTTGAAGAAGCAGTGGCCGTTGATGAACGCGTGGAGGATGCAATCGCGAAAACTGACGGTGAGGATTGATCAGATAGAGCGGGGGTTGAGGTTGATGGTGCCGGCGTTGATGGGCAGAGTGAGGGCGGCGCAGGCGGCGTTTGTGCGGCGGGTGGGGTCCGGCGAGGTGGGTGCGGCGGAGGCGGCGGCGGAGATGGAGGAGGAGATGGTGGGGATCGTGATGGATGCGAATAGGTTGAGGAAAGATGTGATATCGGAGATTGTGAGTGTGACGAGTGTGTATCAGGGTGCTCTGTTTCTTGAAGGATTGGCCCAATTTCTTGTTGGGATTAGAGATGAGAAGATGCTGCACGAGTTTAACAAGTGTAAATTCATCATCAAATCATGAATTGCATTGATTGATTGATGATGAAGAAGATGATGATCATGATCATGATGGTTATGAAGAAGAAGATGATGATGGTGGTGATGTGAAGATCAAAGCTTGATGATCTTGGGGAGATTATGGATGTGTTTCAAGAATCAAGATCATGTCTTCATCAAGAGTTCGTAATTAAAGTTTTTTTTTTTTAAACTGATTTTAGAAATCTTTGATTGCCGTTAAAGTTTTGATTTTTTGATTGATATATTGTAGTCCCTAAGTTTACAGGTTGAGTTGGATAATTGGGTTTTTTGATTGATTGTATGTTGAAATGAGAATCAATAGAATCATAAGAACTTTATAGTTATGAGTTGGTTAATGAGTTTGTATTTTTTACTTGATTAATTCTTTTCAGGGACGATTGTTCAATATTTTTTAACCAAAGCGGTAAAAATGGTTAATGGGTTTTTTTGATTGATTGTATGTAAAAATGGTTATGGATGAATCAAAACGTGTGTAAGATAGTCTCGTTGTTTATATGTGAATGAATCAACTCATTTTTCTTGATAATTTCCTTTTTAATTATTTTTTATACGACTTTGTTTCTCCTTTTGTATGTTAGTTCTACCCGAGAGGTTGCAGTTATAAAATTTCAAATATATAGTTGTGAGATGTTATTTTTATCTACGTTTTCATTTAAAACGTAATGTACGTCATAACATGCAAGCCATCAACGCACAAACTTGTAAGTCGTCAAAGCTAATTCAAGTTTTTAATTATTTATAGTTTTTATTTCTTTTTCCTTCTAACTTTTTAACTGATTTATTTTTCTGTTGCGATGTGACTACTTTTGAACATTCCTATGCTAATTTTTGTAATAATTTCCTTTCCTTATATTAAGTTTTAAATACTACCAACAGCTTCGCCGCATCTTGTGGATTTGTGATGTTTTCGTTATTCTTACTTTCAATACACGGGTTCATAACAACATTTTGAGGTTAGTTTATTTTTCTTTACTGTTTTGCGTCCTCGTGTTATCACGGAGCCTTGATACCGGTTAAGAGTTATGATCAGGCTAGTCGTTGGTACTGATTGACAAACCGACGACCGACCCACGCATTTTACCTCCTATGGACTAATGGACCCATTGAAAATCGATCCTAACCTAACCATTTATATGCTGGGCCTATTTCGTTCGCTCTAGAGTTGATTTTCTACCACCAATGAAAATGGTTGGAGACTTAATTTGAGTCTTTGACTCTTCGACTTCATGAATCAACGTACTTAATTAACTTTTAAGCTACTTTTCGACGATTAGCTTGAGGGAAACGTTAACGTTAGTTTAGTTTGTTAACAGATAGCGAGTCTTCTAAGTTGGATAAACACGCAGCTAGATATATTATAACAATTTATAACACGTAAACACATTTATAATATAATAGAATTGGTTTCTCTCCATATTAAAAGTAAATAAATTTTAGTTTATATTAGTTTTTTTTCTAACGACGACTCATCTATTCTTACTGTTAAATTGCAGTAAATCATGTAAGGATTTTAACTCTGATTTTAAAAAATCAATGACTCTTACTACTAGACTATCAAGCAAGCTGACTAGCTTATATTAGTTTATACAAAGTTTTATATTATTTTTTTAACAACTTTGTTTACACCACTAGTTTGTTGAAAATACAAATATTAGTTACCAATTCATTGTCAAATACATTGCAATGTGTTGTTGATAAATTTTCTTTATTGTGTGTTTTATATTAGGGTTAACATACATTTTTCTGGATAAGTGTTTAACTTTATTTGTGTTTGGTTGGGTTTTTTTTTTTTTTAATATAACTTTGGGTTAAGTGAGCTGCTAGAGTTAAGAGTTGTTGCTTCCTGGGCTCTTATTGGATTGGGCTTTATGTAATGAGTTTCAAGTTTTCAACCTCTTTCTCTTTTTGGAGAGAGTTATTAGCGCCTTGATCATCGTCTATTCGTCTGATCGTCTTTATCTTACTATTTGTCTAGGGTTTCATTTTTGTTTTCATTACTTTTAGTTTTTCTTGTTTTAAGATCATAGTCTGCATTATATATATGTATATATATATACCTTGTCATAATGATTAGATAATAGTTTGGTTATTGTTCTTGTGTATATATAGGTTTTCAACATTTCTTAGTTGTAAATCTTTCAAATTGTGCTAATACAAATACAAGTTTGTTCCGTTTAATTCATGTTTGATATTGTGTTTTTGACATGTCTACTGTTGAACTTGAACCTCAACTTACTGAGAAAACTTTTCTATTATGCTACAAGTATTTTGGGCAAAGTTTTATTTATTGTTTTTATTTCTACTTTTAATTTTAATTATTAATGAAGACTGTCATTTCACAAAGAAGGGGAGGGTGATTCTCTCTGCAATCTGGTCGGGCCACTTGCATATTTAAGTCAATTTCTAAACGTATTTCATGCTTTTTATAATTGATTATTTATGGGTTCTCATTACACTTCGAACAAGGTTGCAATCACCAAGATACTATTATACTTGGAATTGTTAATCAAATCAGAATTATGATATAAGAAAATTCAAAGTTCGTTCATCATCCTCATCACTTTAACTTGACTAGAGAACATTATTATTGAAATTTATATATTATTTATTAAAAAACTCTCAAATCTTATTTTTCATATTTATCTCTTTTCAATAAAGATTATTTATTTATTCCTTTTATTCTTCTTAATTTTTCTCTACCACTGAAAAAAAAAATGCAAAAAATTAAATATGAATGATGAATAGTAAACTCTCAAATATGAGTAATGTGTTTGCTTTCCTCTAGAATACGAGGATAAGGTATGAAGAATTGAGGATTGAGGATGTGATTTAGTAAATTATTAAGTGAGATTGTTAAAATGTGAGGATGGGGTTAGTAGATGGAGTATGAGTTATTAATGTTCTAAGTTAGAGTTGGAGACCTACTCGAAAGCATCGAACCAGTTTGTAAAAAGTTAAAATTGTGTTAAATTTTCAGGAATTAAAGTCTAAACTAAAGATCATTTAAGAAAAGAGCTCGAACCTGAGCTTCATATACCGTATTATCTAAGCTCACAAGCCTAAACGAAATTATTTTTATAAAAATGCATTATTTTTCATATAAAATAAATATATGATTATACAATAGCTATTATTGTACATAATAATTATAAAAGTGAGTAAATAACATATTTTATCTTGTATATATAACTATTTATATATGTATTTGATTAAAACATTTAAATAATAAAAGAGTCGGGTATGAGTTAAACTTAAACGTAAAGAATTACTCATAGTCGAACTCAAGCTCGAGACATTGAGCTCTAAATAAATTGAGCCTAAGCTAAAAAAAAATAAAAATAAAAGGATGAGCCAAGGATGGGCTCGCCTAGTTTACTACGCTAATGGGAATGAAATCTGTTACTAAAATGTCAGTATTATTTCATAATTCATTCGCGCATTAATTCATATTCGTTAGGTATCAATAAAAGTTGGTAGAGTTCAAATATCATAGCAGTAAATTAATTAAGGGTCCTAATATATAAACACCCAATATTATAAATCGACACCATTTTATACGTTTTGTATGGTATCATACGCGGCGTATAGGATTGATGACACTGAAAACGAGAAAAATTCAGGGGGCTGTCAGAGAGCTATAAGCCTCATATAGCCTTATACGACCCCCTATACGACTCATATAAGGCTATACGACTCGTAGCAAATTTCGAAACTAAC
Source organism: Flaveria sonorensis (assembly GCA_025506505.1). Classification (NCBI taxonomy): domain Eukaryota; kingdom Viridiplantae; phylum Streptophyta; class Magnoliopsida; order Asterales; family Asteraceae; genus Flaveria; species Flaveria sonorensis. The sequence goes on along the minus strand of CM046425.1, from coordinate 49,850,370 downwards.
TACTAGGAAAAATTCATGGGGCTGTCAGAGGGGTTATACGTCACGCCTCGTATGGGCTATACTATCCCCCTATACGACGTGTACGGGGCTATACAATCCGTAAAGATTTGGGGTGTTCCAATATCCACCCTTAATTAAGCACTACAAGTTAATACATCTAGCATTTAAAAAGGGTTAGGTTATACAAACATTCATTTTTGTTATTGAGACATCCTTTTGTCTCTATCTATCTCGTTGTATCTATATGTATGTATAGAGAGTAATAGAGAGAATAAAAATAAATAGGGTGTACCTATAATAAATAGGGAGGGAAGCTGCTGGATCGGCGCCGGCCAGATCGTCGGCCACTGTTACGGTTTTTGGTGGTGGTCGTCGGAGACGAAGACTAGGGTTTGTAGAGATTTGGGGTTTGTTTGAAGGTATAAAAAGCATCGTAAGTTTCCGTTTAAAAAACCTTACTTGCTTAAAGAGCGTTCCACGCATTAACATCAAATTAATAAATCATAATCTCATCCATATTTGTTCCAAGATCCATTATTATTACCTGATAGTTTGAGTTTTGAAATGTAAATGCTAAAACAGATCATCTACGTTACTTGAAATTGATAATCTACATCTGATCTGATCTGATCTGCAATGCCTTAATATATCCATATGTTTTATTAACGTTTTCATAATCCACATTTGTATGGGTTGAGTCCAGATTTAAAATTTTCATGTATTGCAACGCGCGTGGGAAAATTCCTAGTTCAAAACAAGTTTGAAACATATTAGTCTAAGATAAAATATAAACTTAATATCAATGGCTGCATCATTATCATTTTTACATCCTAAAGCAAAACGACAACAAAACAATGGAGATCTGGTAAAATGAACTCGAGACAGATAGTATAACGACAACGTGATGCAATAGTTGATCACTCGACGTCTTGCGAATCCTGAAGGGTAATTAATGATTTAGGTGTTGGGATGTCGTTAGTATAGATTAAGATTTCTTTTCTAGCTCGCTTAAATTGTTAGCCGGTTGACCTTTATCTGTAGTGGCATCTGATGTGTATATATAATTAGGGATAAGCATATTTTACCGAATACTGGTATCGTACTGGTATCGACCGAACATAATCGCTACCGACTTTTTTAGGTTTTCAGTATTCAGTGCCTTCGGTTTCGGTATTTACGGTATTTTCAATGGTATCGATACCAATCGGTGCTGAACCGACAAAATCAATACGGTATTCAATGGTATCGACACTCGTGCTGAACCGACAAAATGGTATTCGGTTCACACTTTTCGGTATCGGTATTTTCCGGTACAGTACCGGTTGTTATCGATTTCATCCCTACATATAATTGTGTCTCCCCACAAGATTAAGAGTTTGAGTCTTATATCATAAAATTCTTTAGAAACTAGATAATGTTATAGAGTATTTACATCTTATTTTCTATATTTTGTGAGATTTTTTATATTATATAGAATGACTGTAAGTAGTTATGAGTGGGTGAGGGAAAAAATATAACTCTTTATTGGTAAGACATTATTTACCATTTATAAATTTTTAATATTTTTTTTAAATGGTTGTAAGCGGAGGAGATAGAAAAAGTAATGATAAAAATGTAAAAAAATATAAAAGAAAAAATAATATTTTTTTGTGTAATTGTAAGGATAAAAATAATAAATAGAAATATAGAATGTGAATGCTCTTTAGTTATTAAAATGTAAGGATAAAGAAAAAAATAGAAAAAAAAATGATCGATGGGAAACAAACTTTCCTTTTATCAACGTACTTGACTTTTTATACTTGTTTGAGGGGGAAAAATAGCAAAAAAAGATCGGTGGGAAAGTTTGTTTGTTGTAAGTTCAGTTTTGAATAATAAATATCAGGTCGCCATCATTAATATGAACAAATGTCATGTTCTCTGGAAAACATAGAAAGTGACACACCCGTAACGTACGTGTATGCTAGCATTGCCAATAAACATACGAGTGACCGACAAGTTACAACATAAGCATCATAAGCATGTTATAAATTACAACTAATGTGTATAACGGAGGAGGTTATGATTTAACAGCATCAAGATGTGACACACATATTTTAAGTTGAGTATCTGTGTTATGTTAAATTACCAGTGTTTTTAAACACACTGCTATAAAAATTCACATGCCTATGTTTAATCTAACAAATTATTCTTGTGTCATTATAATCATATGTTATATCTTTTTAAGTGGTTTACAAAAAATGAATTTGTGACTCATATTTTTTGATAAAATAATAATTTATTTTTCACCAATGAGGTTGGTAGTTTGGGCAGCTACATGGTTGGCGGTTCACATGGTAAAAACGACAGTAATGACAGTTATGACGATGGTGGCGGCTGCGTCAGCTTTGAGGTGAGAAAAAAAGAGCAAAGTGTGTTTGATTCGTATGGTTTCTTTACTGAACTAAATATATTAAAGAAACTGGAATTTAAAGGAAATGAATTTGAAATTCTATTTGTCAAAAGGTTTTGGAATTTAGAGTATTTGGAATTAGTTATAATAACATGAACATGAAGTTATAATGCATTTTGATCATAAACAACCATAAAATAATTGAAATCTATCATCGCGAAAATCACCTACTGGTTGCCGCCCGCTGCTCCTAACCAACCACCCTAGCCCCACCCCCCCACCCCCCCACCCCCACCCACATTGCACACCCTTCCTCCCCCATCACCTTAGTCATCCCCCTATGGGTGACATATCACTACCACTCTCCATAACCTCCGCACCTTTACCACCATCACCATTGGCACCACACAGACCGCCCATAGTCTTTCATATGCCTAATTCATATCTTGTTATGTTAATTTGAACGAACCTTATGCTTCTTTTAAATTCACGCTAAGCTAATGAGTGTTGAATGTCCAAACAAGTCACAGCCAAGGTGAAACTCGACCACTAATACCCATTCTTCTTAGACCATACCAACACCCTCATTTTCATGGACAGTTGCTCAGCTTACATTGGATGTCTCATTACACCCATATTCATCGATGGGATACTCTTTTTCCTCCCTTCTCATAAAACTTGTCTTTTTGTACCCTTACAGAAGGCGCCCCTTCCCTCCTTCTTATTTCCACGACCTCCCTTCCATCAGTAATTTCTTCTTCAATAATAGACCAAGGGCTTTCTACGAGCTTAGTATTATTGTGATCTTAGACTGTGTTGCGTGGAGCATTTGCGGGCGGGAGCTAGGTGGTTGCCATTCTGGGGACACAACTGACTCAAAACGAACCTGTTGAAGATGTTCCTAATGTTCAAGTAAAGAGACGCTCTCATTATAAGAGTACAGGAGGAGCGGGAGGTTCAAGTCAACAGGAAGAATCGGGGCCTCATAAACGAAAAAGTACTCCCCGGTCAAAAGAGGAGAAAATTGCTTTCTGTCATGCATGAATTAACATATGCGAAGATCGTCAAATTGTTATTTTTTTAATTATTTTTTTGGTTACTAAAAATTTAGTTCCATTTTATTTATTTTTAACATTTTGATACAATATTTTTTTTGTAACCGACTATAAAAAATCAAAGATGTTTTGGGCGAAAATTATGGAGTCTTTCTACGAGTAAGTCGATAGTAGAGAAAGCACCGCCGATATGATTTCGGGTCGTTGGGCCGAAGTTCGTAAATATGTCGAATTATTTACGAATTTACATAATCGAAATTAGTCGCCGAATGCGGCCAGATGGTTGTGATAACCAACAAGTTTACGAATTCACTCGTGAAGAGTGGAGACAAAAGGATTTTAGAAATTATGTCGTGAATAAAGTTTTTGACGAAGATTATTTGTGGAAAATACTTAAGGGGTGCTCGAAATGGCTCCAATTAATTGTGCCGGATGCGGACGAAGCACAATAACGACCGAATACTAGTTCGTCCGCCGCGTATGGGACTTCAACTAGTTTGGATGGTCGCATTAGCATCGATCTAAACTTAGCCGTTTTAAACGCCCAACACAAGGACCAAATTGGCCAATTGGAACGGATCAGAGGAAAAAGTCGACACAAAGTGTCGATTCATAATTTGCCTCAAACATCAAAAAAATAACGTCAAGTATCGAGACAGTGGTAACAACAAAAGCCTCTTAAGTTAGGTTGAAGAAATTGACTTTTCTTACCCGGGACTTTAGTTCTCTCCCGACATCGACAAAGCTTTAGTGAAAAAGAAAAGTATCGTATTCGGAAGAAATTGTAAGAGGAAGATTAATTATATTACTTTTTATTTATTGTGTTTTGATTAGGGTAGGGTTATTCTAAAAAAAGAATCTAAACTAAAAAGTCTAAGAATTATTGTGGGTTTGACGCGTGTCCTTCTATTGTTGTATAGAGGAGGGTATTTTGGTCATTGTGTCAAATACATCAGCTTATTTTGTCATATATGTTCATTGTTTCATATATGTTACATCATTTATTATATGTGTTAATCATTGTGTTTTACGTTTTAGATTATTTTGTGTTATTTTTGTCATTAATTCTATAGATTATCATTGTGTTTTACAATTAGAAATACATAATGCGTACTTTCATCAAAGTATTTTTCAAAACTTATAGTGTTGAAGATAACACATTATGTTATTTTTGTCATTGTTTTTTTATACTTTATATGAACTTCTTGTATTCTATTATTGTATTTTACAATTATAAGTACACAATAAAGCTATTTCACCAATGTACCTTTCAAAACTCATAATGTGTAAGATAACACAATGATGATCAAAAGACACAATAAGACATTGTGTTATTTTGTTATTGTTTTTAATGTATTAGATTATTTATGTTATACATATTAAAGATACACAACAATGTTATTCTACCATTATATTTTTCTTAACTTCATCATTTTAGAAAAACAAAATAGTATTCAAGAAAATACAATAACTAAAAAAAGACATAATGAACTGCACTAAATACACAATGACGAGATACGAGCTTAAAAACATAAAAAATTTATTATCTTCTTATATAACGATACTGTACTTGTTTTAAAAAGAAAAAAAATGCTCGTTTTTTGATGTAATTTTTATAAAAAAATAATATCATACATAAAAGTTATGAACGTTTAAAAAAATGGGGGAAACGTGCAAAAAGTCAACAAAAGTGGTTGTTTCTAAAATATTATTCTAACAAACTTTTTCCTACAATTTAATCTTAAGCATTGATTTAGGAGATTAATGGTTGAGATTACTTCTTACACTTTTTAGTTTTAGGAGACTTTTTATTTTCACTTTTTTTGTTATACTAAAAAGGATGTTTAATTAAAAAGCCTAAGAAGGATTGTGAACTTGATACGTGTTCTTCTATTATTTTAAAAAGAAGGACATTTTGGTCATTGTGTCAAATACGTCAGCTTATTGTGTCTTATACGTTCATTGTTTCATATATTTTACATCATTTTTTATGTGTATTAATCATTGCGTTTTACATTTTAGATCATTTTGTGTTATTTTTGTTATTGTTTTTTATAGATTATAAACTTGCTATCTATTATTGTGATTAGAAGACACAATGATATACTTTCACCAATCTACTTTTCAAAACTCATAGTGTTGAAGATAACATAATATGTTATTTTTGTTATTATTTTTTAATAAATTATATAAACTTGTTATTATTCATTGTGTTTTACCATTAGAAGTACACAATGATGCTATTTTAACAATGCATATTTCAAAACTCATAGTATTCAAGATAACACAATGAGACATTATGTTATTTTATCATTGTTTTTAATATATTAGATTAATTAGTTGTTAGTTTATTATTGTATTTTACATATTAGAGATACACAATAATATTATTTTATCATTATATTTTTTAAAATTTATTATTTTAGAAAAAACACAATAGTATTCAAAATTAATACAATAACCAACGAAAAGACAAATGAACTGCACTAAAGACATAATGTCGAGATATAAGCTTAAAATGTTAATTTTTTTAATCTTTTTATATAAAAATATTGTACTCGTTTTAATGATAAAAAACTCGTTTTTATGGTGTAATTTTTATTAAAAATAATATCGTATATAAAAGTTATGAATATTTAAAAAAATAAAAGAACTTGTAAAAAGTCAAAAAAATGGTTATTCGTAAAATACATCTCTAACAAAATTTTTCCTACAATTTGATTTCAACATTTGATTAAAAAGATGGATGATTAAGATAACTTATTACACTTTTTAGTTTTAGAAGTCTTTCTATTTGAATATTTTTTTCTTTCATAAACCCATAATATTGTTTTTTTCATTAGGTTTGAGTTGAGTATGAAAATTTTAGTAGTAGAGTATCTGTAAAATAAAGAATGTGTGTTCGTCGAGAAAAAAATAACAAAGATTAAGTCTTTATTTAGAAAATGAAATGGATTCGAATTAGAACTTGAAAAAAAGATTGAAACTTGTGAAGCAATGGAAATGATTATTTAACGAGTAATGATTTGGTGACTCGTCTAGATCGATGAATTATCTAGCTGGTTTTTATACACCTGATTTTATTTTTAGGACTATCTTGTTAAGAATAATTCAAATTATATTTGAATTGTATTTATCTTATGTTCATATTTTAAATTAGTTTAGATAAGGATCTTCGATTGTAGCTACTGTTAGTTGAGTCCTCTGCATCTTCTTTATATATTGTGTATTATATTCAATGAAAAACAACAATCATTATCTGCTTATATGGTATCAGAGCAGTTTTGCTCTTAATATCAGAAATCCCGATCACCCATCCTGCGACCAATCCACAGCCCATTCCTTCTTCTTTTGCTGCAAACCACAGACCTTAAAAACATGTCTGACATACCTCAAAATCCATCTACCCAATTAGTTAACATCAATACTCCTCAAAACACCATTACTATGGTAACCTTTCCTGCCCAACTAAAGCTTACCTCCACAAATTACCTTGGTTGGAAGACGCAAATTGAAGCACTTTTGCATGGACTTGACTTATACAAGTTCGTAGATGGAACATATCCTGCGCCGGTACCGGTTGTGGCAGCGAACAATACTTCAACACCACATAAAGATTACGACTTTTGGTTTCGTCAAGACCGATTGCTATTCGGTGCAATAGTTGGAAGCTTGTCGCAACAAATCATACCATTGGTTACGAATGCGTCTTCTTCACACGAAGCATGGAAGATACTCTCCAACACATATGCCTCTCCATCGAGAGGACATATCAAACAACTACAACACCGGCTAAAACAGTGCACAAAGAGATCAAATCAAAGCATAACCGATTATATGCAAGCCATTAAAACAATCGTGGATGAGCTTGTGATACTTGGGAAGAAGATGGATCCGGAAGATGTGACCGACACAATACTTGCCGGTTTAGATTCTACAAGTTACAAGCCAATCTTGGATGCAATATATGCTCGAGACACGCCGATTTCGTTTAACGAGCTGCATGAAAAGCTCATAAACCATGAACTTTCCCTTGCTAATTCCGTGTAAGATCATCTGAAGATTATGAAGCTGATGCAACCAACAAGCCAGAACAACCAAGTATTCCATGCATGCACTAAGGAACAAAGATGAACTAGCTTTGGAAGTCTTACACTCTCAAATGTGTCTAAGTGTAAGATCTTCCGAAGCTAGTAGTTCAGAAGGAGTTACTTCGGAAGTTTCACACTCAAACAGAAAAATATTCTAAGTGTGAAATCTTCCGAAGCCAAAGACCAGCATCTTCCGAAGCCAAAGATGAAATCTTCCGAAGCTTCAGAGACAAAGTCTTCCGAAGCTGTGAAGACTGATTTCTTCAGAGGACAGAGAAAATATGCTTTCTCTGAATCAACTTTTGATAAAGCTGACACACTTTCCGCTGCCTGCTCTGGTGGTTCACCTACTTTACACAAGTTGGTGAAACTTCCATGCTTTATCAAAAAGTAGGAATGGTCTTTGTCTGTAACTTACCTTACTTGTTCATGTAGACTTTTTGTATTAGGAAAAGTCAGTGAGCTATGGCATGTCATAGTCACTAGTCAAAAGGCAATCTGCCTTTTGACTTTAGATTGATCTTGTTGTCTAGATTAGTCAAATCCCAACTGTCTTTTAAGTGACGGTTGTAGGTTGTTGTATAAAAGTGTCTCAGGTCCTTGTAATTTCTTTATGCTTTGTAACACTTGTAAAAGAACTTGAGATCAATATACAACATCCTTGAAAACCAATCTTGTGTTCTTGTGTTGTTCTTAGTTCTGTCTCTTTGATTTACTTGTGTTCTTAGTATCATCTGTTTATGTTATCAGTTCCCTATTTGAATTGTTAAGTTATCTAAGATCTCTCCTCAGTGTGAAACTAAGTGTTAAGTACCCTTACCCGGTCCTGCATTTGGTATCAGAGCATTCCAGGCTCTTGATTGTAAGATCTTACCATCTTTAATCCTCTTAGCTTCACACATCACTTAACTCTTCAAATGGCAGCTATCTCTAAGGCTGATATGGAAACTAGAACTATGACAAAGTCCCCACTGATCACTCCTGAGGATTTTGACACTTGGTGCCAAAGTATGGAAGGCTTCATCAAGTCTCAAGATTCCAGGATGTGGGAGTTTGTTGTCAATGGACCTCATGTACCATGCACCTCTTCAGCTGCTGCTGGTGGTGGCATGATACCAAAGGAGAGGGCTGACTTTTCTGATGAAGACTGGAAAAGGATTGATATTGATCAGAAAGCCATGACAGCCCTCCAAACTGCTCTTCCAAACTCCATCTATAGAGGTTTCAAGAAGTGCAAGACCGCTAAACAGCTATGGGATGCACTGAAACTGATGTATGAGGGGTCCAATGAAGCCAAGGAGAACAAGAAGGACCTCCTGAAGCATCAGTTTGAAAACTTCACCTTCAAGACAGGTGAACCATGACTCAACAATACTTCAGGTATGTTGAGATTGTGAATACTCTGGCTGATGTTGGAGTAACTATTGAGAACAGGGATATTGTTAGGAAGTTCATGTCCTCTCTTCCCAGACAATGGACACACTACTGTGTGGTCATTAAGAGGACTGAAAACCTCAAGACCCTTACTCTCACTGAGTTGTATGGGATACTCAGTGGATACCAGATGGAGATGAACATGAAAAATTCATCTGGTAACTCCAATACTCACCAGAGTTCAGCCCTTCATGTGGGTGAGAAGGATAGAAGAGAACCACAACATCATCTTATCTGCTACCCTGAAACTTCATAAAAGGGTCCTTTCATCACCTTCCCAGAGACACCCAGAGAGAGCTACATACAAGGAAGTCCCTTCCAAAAGACAAGTTCCTCTCAAGCCTTTGTCTCTACTGATGAAAGTTCAGGCAACTTTTTCTTCACTCTTGAAGACCTGGACTGTATCCATCCAGATGATCTGGAATATATGGAGATAGTCCAGCAGATGGCTCTTCTCACTCACAGAGCCCAGAAGTTCTACAAGAGGACTGGGAGAAGGTTTCCTAGCAATGCAGCCAGTGGCAAGTTTGGGCTGGACAAAAGCAAAGTAAAGTGTTACAACTGTAACCAGATGGGACACTTTGCCAGAGAATGCAAGGCACCTAAGTCAAATGGTGGCCTAGTATCATCCAGGCCAAACTACACTGAAGGAGGGCACCAGAATGAGAAGCCAAGACAGCAAGCTGCAGTTGCTGTTGAAGAAGGAGGCTTTGACTGGAGCTTCCATGGCTGACCATGATGAAGCCAAGGTATTAGAACATCTTTGCTCTCATGAATGTATTGCTAAAGTAAACAGATACAGGTCCTACAACTTAGAAATAGATCTGATATTGAGTCTTTAAACATTTTAAAAGCTGATTTTAAGAGAGCTGAAAATGATTATAAGCTTAAAATAGAAGATCTAGAGAAAACAATTTCAACTCTTAAACATGAGCAAACAAACTACAAGACTCAAATAAAAGATCTTGTTACTAAGTTGACAGAATGCCAGGCTGAGCTTGTGATCAGCAAAGCCAGGGCAGAAAAATGTGTTCTTGAAGAAGAGACCTTCAAGAACATAATATCCTCATCTCTGCATGCAAAAGTTTGTTATCAGAATAAGCAGGGACTGGGATCTTGTGAGATAGCTCCTCCACACACCCTACTATCAGTAAGATCTCCAAGGTGTGGAACTGGTCAAGATGAGCTGCCCTCTATAGACCAGTGATGAAGAGGATGAAGAGGAGATGGTGAGGAATGACTCTGAAATGAGTGAAGAGAGTCAATCCAAAAAGGGTCACCATGCTCCTGAGGAGAAAAAGGATCTGGTTGACAAAGACAAAGAGAAGAACTTGATCAGAAGAGCAAAAGAAGATCAAGAAAGGCTCAAGAGATCAAGGCCACTTTTGACCCCAAGCAGAAACAAGTGTTCATCTCTGCAGGGTTTGAAGTGGTAAAGGCTGAGGAATCAACTACAAACTCTAGTACCAGGAGTTTTAGTACAGTTCCAACTCATTCCAGCAAAGAGAAGGCTGAATTGTGTGTACCACTGCTACACAGTCTGAACCATCCTCCTCCAAGAGCAATTCTCTCCCTAAGAAAATTGCTGCATCATCTGTGAAGAAGAAGCTGGAGAAAGAAAGTGTTCAAGTTCAGTCTTGCTCTCAGAAGAAGACTCCCAGAAGGAAGCAAATGGACTGCATCATGTGTGGTAGTACTTCTCATCTGGCTAAGGATTGCATCTACAATCCTAAAAGTACTATCCACATGGTCAAAGAAATGGCTTCTGGGAAGAAGAAGGAAAAGAAAGCTTCGGAAGGAAAATCTGTTTCCTTCGGAAGCTCCAAAATGAAGAAGAAGGCAAGTGAAAAATTGCCTTCGGAAGAAAATTTGGTCTCGGAAGAAAGGAATGCTTCCGAAGTACTGAAGCTTGCTGCAGTGAAAGCAAGATCTTCCGAAGGTCCAGTCTCCAAATCTTCGAAGCTGCAAAAGCTTCCGAAGCTTTGAAGGTCAAGCCAAATTTTCCAAAGGTGGTGTGGAAGATGAAGGAAGACCGTGTGACTGAAGATTCTTCATCAGCAATAGCAAATGATCCTCAGAGCCTGAACATAGGATCACTTACTGTTTCATTGCCTTCAACTCATTTTAACAAGCCCAAGACCAATGAGGCTTGGGTTTCCAAATGTAACTAAATCATCTCTTTTTGTGCAGGGACAGCCAAAGGCAAACAGAAATGTGTGGATCATTGATAGTGGCTGCTCCAGGCACATGACAGGCAATGAGTCCTTACTTCAAAACTTTGAAAGATTTGATGGAGGACCAGTTGCTTTTGGAGGAGATGCAGGAGGTTACATTACTGGCAGGGGCAAGGTTATAAATGGTAAGCTCAGCATTGAGAAGGTAAACTTCGTCAAGGAGCTTGGATACAATCTTTTGAGTGTGTCCCAATTTTATGACCAAAAATATCACATGCTCTTTACTGAGCATGAGTGCATTGTTCTCAAGCCGGGTTGACATTCCTCAAGAGCATATTCTGCTCAGAGCCCCCAGGAGAGGGAACATGTACAAGATGGATCTGCAGGAAACATCTCCCTCTGGAGAAGTTTCTTGCTTTCTGTCTAAAGCAAATAGTGATGAGTCTTTCCTTTGCATAAAAGAATGTGCCATGTAAACTTTAAAAACATGAATAAATTGATTAAGAATGATTTGGTAACTGGAATGCCAAAGAAAGAGTTTACAAGTGATGACCACTGTGTTGCATGCCTGAAAGGAAAGCAACACAAAGTGTCTCACAAGCCAAAGGAAATGAACTCTATCACTACTCCCCTACACTTGTTACATATGGATCTGTTTGGCCCCACCAGTGTAATGAGTCTAGGAAGGACTTCTTACTGTTTAGTGATCACAGATGATTTCACAAGATTCACTTGGGTGTTTTTCCTTAGAACTAAGGATGAAACCCCTAAAATCTTAAAGAACTTCATTCTGAAAATTGAGAATCAATCTGATCACAAGGTCAAGACCATAAGATGTGATCAAGGAACTGAATTTAAAAACCAAATCCTTGATACATTTTGTGATGAAAAGGTATTTCAAGACAATATAGTGCTCCCAGGACTCCTCAGCAAAATGGTGTTGCTGAGAGGAGAAACAGGACACTTATTGAAGCTGCTAGAACCATGTTGTCTGACTCTAAACTGCCTATCACCTTCTGGGCAGAGGCTGTCAACACAGCCTGCTATGTGCAGAACAGAGTTTTAGTGGTTAAGACACATGGTAAGACTCCTTATGAACTGTGGCACAAAAGGAGACCATTCATTGGTTTTCTCAGAACATTTGGATGTCCTTGCACCATCTTGAATACCAAAGATCAAATAGCCAAGTTTGCTGAGAAATCAGATGATGGACACTTTGTTGGATACTCTTCTCAAGCTAAGGCTTATAGAGTATACAATCTCAGAACTAGAATCATTGAGGAGTCAGCCAATGTGACTTTCAATGAACACACACCCTGTGTGAAAGGTTCTGGTCCGGATTGGCTGTTTGATCTTGATTTAGTTACCAACTGTTTTAACAAGTCTTGTGAGAATGTTTCAGGATCTACAGATAACAGATCAACAGAAGATCCTGATCCAAGATTTGAGCTGAGAAGACCAACCAAGAAGACTACTTCAGCTCCAGTGGTGACTAACCCTGTAATTGAGGCTCCTATCAGCACAAGCATGACAAATACTGCTGATTCAACTGAATTGCCTTCAAATTCCAGCTCAGAGGCTCAGAATTCAGGAGAAGGAACTTCTAATGCAGGAGGAACTGGAGGTGGTGACAGTGATCAAGAATTTCTTGATGCTGATAACCACTCCATTGAAGACAACATGAATGATGTCACACACTCATTGGATCAAGTTTCTCTTGATAAGTGTGCTGATGTGGTGGGAGACACCTCATTGCCAGATCAGAATTTCTCTAATTTAGATCTGTCCAACCAACTTGCTGTGATCCCTCAACTTCGGATCCACAAGTCACATCCCACCACAAACATCATTGGAAATGTTGACTCAGGGGTAAGAACAAGAGGACAAACTCATGACAGCCATGTTTGTCTACATTCTTGTTTCTTATCCCAGATAGAGCCAAAGAAAGTTGATGAGGCTTTGAAGGATGGAAGCTGGATTGAAGCTATGCAAGATGAGCTGCTTCAAATCAGAAGACAGAAGGTGTGGAACTTATGCCCTCTTCCTCAAGGGAAGACTGTCATAGGTACCAAATGGGTATTCAGGAACAAAAGGATGATAGAGGGATTATCATCAAGAACAAGGCTAGACTGGTTGTCCAAGGATACACTCAAGAAGAAGGGATTGATTACACTGATGTCTTTGCTCCAGTTGCAAGACTTGAAGCTGTAAGAATATTCCTGGCTTATGCTGCATCCAAGGATTTCAAGGTCTACCAGCTTGATGTGAAATGTGCTTTTCTCTATGGGGTGATTGATGAAGAAGTTTATATCAAACAACCACCTGGCTTTGCAGACCCAGATCATCCTGATTATGTCTGCAAGCTTGATAAAGCTCTATATGGACTGCATCAAGCTCCAAGAAAGTGGTATGAGACACTATCAACATACCTCTGTCAACATGGATACAAAAGAGGTACTATTGATGGGACTCTCTTCATCAAAGAAACAGGGAATGACACACTGCTAGTTCAAATATATGTAGATGACATCATCTTTGGTTCAACTAATCCAAAGCTCTGCAAAGACTTTGAGATGCTGATGAAGAATAGATTTGAAATGAGTGCCATGGGGGAACTCAGTTTCTTTCTAGGAATTCAAGTGAAGCAGGTTGAAGATGGCATCTTCATTAGTCAGTCAAAGTATGTACAGGACATACTTACAAGATTCAAGATGACTGACTGTAAGGTTGCAAAGACACCCATAGCCAGAAACCACTCCCTTGGTCCTGATCTTGAGGGGGAGTGTGTTGATGAACATCTCTACAGGGCTATGATTGGGTCACTTATGTACCTTACTGCTAGCAGGCCTGATATTATGTTTGCCACATGTATATGTGCAAGATATCAAGCCAACCCCAAGATGTCACACCTAATCACTGTCAAAAGGATTCTCAGATACCTCAAAGGTGCTCCAAATCTAGGCCTTTGGTATCCAAAGAATTCAGACTTTAATCTGTATGCTTATACAGATAGTGATTATGGTGGCTGCAACATGACTGCAAAGTCCACATCTGGGGGATGTCAATTCCTTGGTGGAAGGATAGTCTCTTGGCAATGCAAGAAGCAATCCTGTGTGTCTGCATCAACTGCTGAAGCTGAATACATTGCTGCTGCAAGCTGCTGTGCTCAAGTGCTTTGGATTCAGAATCAGATGCTAGACTATGGGTTCAACTTCAAGGAGACTCCCATCCACATAGACAACAACAGTGCCATCTCTATTACAGAGAATCCTGTGCAGCACTCAAGGACCAAACACATCAACATCAGGTATCATCTGATTAGGGATAATTTTGAAAAGGGATTGATCAAACTAATCAAAGTTAACACAAATGAACAATATGCTGATCTGTTCACAAAGGCATTTGATGAACAGAGATTTAAATATCTTGTATCAGCTATTGGGATGATTAACTTTGAATAGATTTTCTTTAATAACTTAATCAACTTTATTTCTAAATTGTGTGTCCTAAGTTGTCTATTAGATCACCTCATAAGCCCAGTTCTCTTTGGAAGAAAACTAACTTTTCACTGATATTCCTTAGATTTGTGAAAATTTACCTTCGGAAGAACTCAAATTGCCTTCAGAAGAAATTTATGTCTTTAAATCATTTAACAGCTTATCTAATATTTACCTTCGTAAAAAATTCTTGGAGTATCTTCCGAAGCTTAAATTTGTATATAAGCACTTAAATGCATTCAAAGAACAAATATCTTCCGAAAGCAACTAAGTCTCGGAAGACTTATTCAGTTCTTCTGAAGCCAAATTTTCAAAATTCTTTGAAATAGCTTCCGAAACAAAAATTGCCCTCAGAAGCTTTGCTACAAAGCTTCCGAAGCCAAAATTGTCTTCGGAAGTTTTACAACTTCTAAGAAAACTAACTTTTTGGGCGCCTTTTTTAGAAGTAGGACCCACTTGCGGATTTCAAAGTTTATCTTTTTGTCATAACTTTGTCTCAAATCCACAACATATATCTTCCAAAAGGTTCTATTTCGTCTCTCTACTCTCACTGATCCTTGCCCTAAATTTACCCCCAAATTTCATCTTCTTCTTCCTTTCTTCACTGTAAAGCTTCCTCAAATGGCCAACATTGATCGTCGCAACGACCCTGATTTTTCCATGCACCTACACAGGCAACAAATCAGTTGCCCTGTTACACTCTGAGAAGGATCCAAGCTTCTCAGATGTGTGTAGGTACCTTTTTCGTCTCACTACTTCACCTCCCTTACAATTGATCCTCCTCTCTATGAGGATCAGTTGCTTGAGTTCTGGAGGACCTGTCAAGAGGTCACCATGGACGGGGAGAAGGCACTGTCTGCTACAGTGCAGGGGAGGACAGTTTTCATCACTCCGCCATCATAAACACCCATTTGCAGCTGGATGATGAAGCAGGTGAGCTGTCCTTTCCCAAATCTGCTGTCAATGAAGGTGACTTCTCAGTCAAAACCTTCAGGAAGGGGAAGGTCTCATCTTAATGGAAATACCTCCTCCATGTCGTCATTCACAGCCTTTCTAACAAGCATGGAGGATGGGATCAAGTTCCAGAAGACCTCTCCTTTATAGTCCATGGGATGGTACAAGGGGTCAAGTTCAGGTACTCTCAGTTTGTATATACTAATTTACTTGCAAACTTGGACTCCTTAGAGTATTACATGTTCCCTAGGTATGTTCAACATATTCTCAACTGTGAGTTGGGACCACAGTTGAGGGGAACAGGTAATATTCTTAAAATAGGACAAATGAGGCCCGACATCTTCAAAATCTTGAAGAAGCCAACTGTTGGCTTCTCTGGGGTAGAAACAGCCCTTGTCCCAAAATGTTTGAGCTCATTGCTCAGGGTGAAAACCTAGCAGCACCAGCTAGTGTTGAACCAACACCCTCCACCTCTCAACCACCTCAAACACAGCCTACCATCACCATCACCTACAAAAGAAAATCCCAACGAACCCCTGCACTTGCTACTGAGCATGTGCAGGCCCCCATATCAGAACCCATACAGGAGGAAGTGGAATCTTGAGCTCCCACTTCCCCTGAGGAGCAGACCACTCCCATCTTTCCACCACTCAGTGCTGAGGTTCCTCATGCTCAGCCTGATGAGCTCACAACCCCACAAACAGCCTTAAGCCATCACTCTGAGTCTCAATACTCTAGTGATCAACCTTCTGGGGAAAGCTACCATCCCCAACCTCTTGATCTAAACCGCCCCATTCCCAGCCTTGACTTCTATTCTAATGAAGATTTGGGCTTCAGTGAGTACCATGAGTCTCTCCTCTCTTCCCACACTCAAAGAGAGATGAGTACTCCTGCTTCTCCCATCTCTAGCCCACATCAGCAACCCCCTACTGAGGTGGATGGTCCTGAACTTATTCAGGAAATCCATATGACAGAGGCTATCACTTTTGCAAGTGATGACATCACTAGGACCTCTACCATAGCAACCCAGCCTCTTGACACTTCTCTGGAAGTTGTCATTGGGTAGGGGAAATCCAACAGCCAAGAAACCCATGCTGGTGGTGAGGAAGAAGACTTAGGTCTAATTCTCTCATCCCCAAATGATTCTTCATCTGAAGATGAGGAGAGTCTGCAACAAAAGGTGCACAAACTGTCACATCTTTGCACCTATTTTGTTCAAAGATAGCTCACCTGGAATCTCAGGTGACTATCTTACAGAAGAGGGTCAATGAATAGCAACTTAAGATCACCGATCTCAAGGGAAAGTTAGCTGAGAGACCCATGAGGACAACTCATCCAGGTCCACAAGAACCTGTGGATGTCATGGATCAATCTCCCAGCTTACCTATGCAAGAGGGTGATGCTACCAAAAAAGGTGAGAAAATTCTGACAATCACAGAACCTGGGAGTTCTTCCCAGAGTATGGATATAGAGGAATCACCATCCTCTCTTGCAGATGTTCATACTCAGCAACCTCCTCTAGACAGTGATCTACATTTGCTCATTCAATAACTGTTTGAGGAGGGAATACCAAGAGCAATGTCTGCCCCTTCTGAGAACCCAATCTGGGGTTGGGGTATGACAGTAATAGGAGAGCTCTTGTGATCTCTAGAGCTCAGGGTCAACTAGAAGTTCTCAACATTTCACACCTGAGTTTCTATGAGAGCATCAACTTGGTAGATCTGCCACTTGTCAACCCAAGCAATAACAGACAAGCAGCAAGATTGGCAGAAAGAATCCAAGACAGGGTGCTAGAGGAGTTTAAATTGAGATCAAAATTATATAGACAGAGGCTAGCAGGTGAGATCTTTGGTCAACTGGATGTTGAGGTAGACCCGAGATTAGCTTCAAAGGGAAAACCTTGACTGAAGGCCCAGAGGTTGAACCTGTGAACCTTGAGACAGGATCTCCCTCTGCACCCATTACCCTCAGTGAAACACCAGCTGGTGATGGTGTTTCACAACCTCTCTCTGGCCAGAGCTTGACAGCTGAACCAAGCAATGAAGGCCAAAGCTCTCTCCAGCCTGAGTCACCAAAGCCTGTGGTTGACAAAGGCAAAAGGAAAATGACTCCTGAGGAGATTGAGGAGGAGAAGAGAGAGAGGAAGAGGAAGCTGAGGGGAGAGAGTTCAAGTGGTTCCCCAGAGTTTATGGAAGCTGCAATCAGGGCTGCCCCCAGGCTAAACACTCATGAAGATGAGTTAAGGGCAGCCAGGCTAAACTACCTGGGAACCAGAAACTATAATGTTGATGAACTCATCTCTCTCCCCTTAGATGAGCTGAATGAACTGGCTGACACAGAGCTGTCAAAGGAGAGGAAGGAAGCTGAGGATGCAGCATTGCTCCTCAAGCACAAGAAAGAAATGAGGCTGAAAAGACTCTACAAGAACATTCCTGTCCTCTCCCCAGTTCAAGAAAGTCCTGAGCCAGAGACTGTGGCCACTGAACAACCTCAGGTAGCAACTGAAGAAGAAAGACTAAAGATGATCAGCTACCTGAGTGCCACAGGTCTCTATCAGGCAGATGCACTTCTTCCTTACCATCTGAGTACATATTGTTTGAATACAATAAGCAGATGGAAGAAAAGCTAAAAGAGAAAACAAGCTGAAAAAAAAGATTAAGGGAAGAAGCTGCAAAGTCAAGGGCCATCATCCACAAAAGCCAAAAAAGTCTGCTGACAGAAAAGGATGATGAGCTTCTTGAAGCTGTATGGATTCTCCAAAGGAGGCTTGGCCCTATGTCTCTATCCACAATGGATGAGCATATCAGGGTAATCAAGCAGAAGATAAAAAAGGGAGAGCTGGTGGACTTGCATTCTCCACCAAGTCCAGCTCAACCTGAAGTTGAGGTGAAGGTTGAACCCACTGAGACAACACAACCTGAACCTGGAGCTGCATCTCAGCCAACTTCATCTTCTGATCCATAACAGGGTCCTCCTCTCTCTCCTTCTGAACCTGTGAGAGAGGAGATCCCAACTGAGGGGGACTCAACTAAACAACCTGGTACTCAAGACCAGTCCCCTTAGTTAAAATCATCAGGGAGAAGAAAAAGGATGGCCAGAAGATCAACCTCAAAAAGAAAAAGAAGAAAGGCATCCACCTCCCAACCTCAGGATGAGTCAGAGCATCCTGAGGGAGTGCATGAAGAGGTCTCTCACAAACTCCAATCATAGTAGAGCCTCTTGCTGTTGGAAGACAAATTATGTCATGGTCTTATGATGAAGATCAAGACAGATGGTATGTCATAAGAGATCAGGAAGGCATGCATGTCTATTCCTAGAAGACATGCTCAATCTTCTCTGTATGATCTCTTTGACATGAGAAGGTTCTATGTTAGTCTAAAGGATCCAGACCTAATGATGAAGAAAGGTATGCTGAAGATCCTAATATGGACTATCAAAATCTGAAGAACTTCTCTGTTTTGGTAGCATCAGCCTAGGGGGAGTTTGTGAGATCATCTGAAGATTATGAGGCTGATGCAACCAACAAGCCAGAACAACTAAGTTTTCCATACATGCACTAAGGAACAAAGATGAACTAGCTTTGGAAGTCTTACACTCTAAATGTGTCTAAGTGTAAGATCTTCCGAAGCTAACAGTTCAAAGGAGTTACTTCGGAAGTTTCACACTCAAACAGAAAAATATTCTAAGTGTAAATCTTTCGAAGCCAAAGACCAGCATCTTCCGAAGCCAAAGATGAAATCTCCGAAGCTTCAGAGACAAAGTCTTCCGAAGCTATGAAGACTGATTTCTTCAGAGGACAGAGAAAATATGCTTTCTCTTAATCAACTTTTGATAAAGCTGACACACCTTCCGCTGCCTGCTCTGGTGCTTCACCTACTTTACACAAGTTGGTGCTTCACCTATTTCATCCTTTGTGGACTCATCCATCAATACTCAACCCTATCTTCTTCTGCTGCTACTTCGCCACCTTTGCCTCCACATGAGATCACACCTACTGTTGAACAACCCAACCCCGCGTCGAACTTACCTCGTACTCGTACTCAACCCAAACCCAATCCCAAGTACCACAACAATGATTATGTACTTTACAATGCTTCATTATCTCCTCTCACCGAACCTAGTACAGTCTCTGAAGCTCTTAACCACCCTCAATGGTGACAAGCCATGCTCGATGAGTTTGAAGCCCTCCAACGAAACCAAACTTGGACGTTGGTTCCATCCCATTCTGCTCGTACTGTTGTCGGGTGCAAATGGGTCTTCCGTATTAAATACAAATCCGATGGCACCGTTGATCACCTTAAGGCTCGTTTAGTTGCCAGAGGCTTCATACAAAGACCGGGCATCGACTATGCTGAAACCTTTAGCCTTGTTCTCAAACCGGCCACCCTTCGCTTCATTCTCTCCCTTGCCATATCTCAAAATTGGTCTCTTCGGCAACTTGATATCAACAACGCTTTCCTCCAAGGGATGTTGTATGAGGATGTTTATATGTCCTAACCCACTGGGTTTATCGACAACTCATTACCTTCCATGTTTGCAAATTAAATCATGCAATTTATGGTCTACGACAAGCATCATGAGCATGGTATGATGAACTCAAAACATACTTACTCTCCATGGTTTCAAACCTACTATATCCGACTCATCTCTTTTCTATCACCCTCATAAATCTCATCATATCTTCATACTTGTTTACGTTGATGATATCATCATTACCGGCCCTTCTCCTACTCATTACCAACTTCATACAAATGATTTCCTCTAAGTTCTCTCTTAAAGATCTAGGTCCATTGTCATACTTCCTTGGTGTTGAAGTCATACCCCATTCTCATGGCCTCTTTCTCTCTCAATCAAAATACATACGTGACATCCTCTCTCGAGCTAAGATGAGTGAATGCAAGCCGATCTCGACTCCGATCACCTGTTCTGAACCGCTTACTCAACATGATGTCTATTCCCTTTCTAGTCTTACGGATTATCGGGCATTAGTAGGGGCAATGCAATACTTATCATTGACAAGACCAGACATTGGCTTTACAGTAAATAGGCTTTCATAATTCATGCATGATCCAAAGACCTCTCATTGGAAAGCACTAAAAAGGTTGTTACGTTACTTACAAGGTTCTTTGGATAGAGGTAAATTAATTCGACTGACTCGCCACTTAATCTCCATGCTTTTACAGATGCTGATTGGGCCGGAGATAAAGATACATATCGAAGTACCACAGGTTATATTATTTATCTCGGGTGCAATCCTATTCTTGGAGTTCTAAACGCCAAACAACACTAGCAAGATCCTCTACGGAAGCTGAATTTAGGGCGTTGCAACTGCTACAACTGAAGTTCAGTGGATACTTTCACTCATGTTTGAACTTGGCTTTAGATCTAATATCTCACCTACCATATTGTGATAATCTTAGTGCAACACACTACCCAGCAAATCCTGTTTTTCATTCTAGAATGAAACATCTTGCCTTGGATTTTCATTTTGTCAGAGAAAAAGTGCAAGATGGATTACTACGAGTTACAACATTGACAATGAAGATCAGTTAGCAGAAATCCTTACAAAGCCATTGGTTCGTTCCAATTCAATCTGCTCTCTTCTAAGATTGGACTCACAAATCGACCGTCCATCTTGCGGGGAAATGTTAAGAATAATTCAAATTATATTTGAATTGTATTTATGTTATGTTCATATTTTAATCAGTTTAGATAAGGATCCTCGATTGTAGCTACTGTTAGTTGAGTCTTCTGCATCTTCTTTATATATTGTGTATTATATTCAATGAAAAAACAACAATCATTATTTGCTTATATATCTATATATATTGTGTTTTATATATCGTAGATTAGTAGAGTATTAACGGGTTCCGTGAGTTTCCGGTAACAAGTTCTCATGTTAACAAATTAAAAGTGAAGGTGAAAAAAGTTAATATGATGTTAAGTTTACATTCTAGATGCTATAATGAAACTTTTTAGGTGTAACATTTCTTTAATTGAAGTAGAATTTACAAATTACTTAAAGAACCGGAACCTTTGATGTAAAAGTTGAGTTGAACCTTTTCGAGATTGAATTCTGATCATGAATTATTACTTCGCTTCTCTATCCATTCTCCATTTATAAAGTTTAACCTTTTTTGAGTTTTTCCGTGTAATTATAACATAACAAATACCAGAATAAAGTTGAGAAATAATTCTAAGAGAAACTTACTCTTTTTTTATTTCGTGGTTTGTTTAAAATAATTATTTCGTTAAAAAGTTTAAAAATAATCATTTTACTTCAATAGTTTCAATTAAAGAACGAGTTTATTCACTTCGTTAACATCATCCATAGACTATGTTAAAAAAAAACCCTATGTGCCCATGATAGGCAATTAAGAACTTGAAAAAAAACTTTTTGGTTCCCACTTCCCATACTCGACACCCACAATCGATTGACTTCACAACCTGCAACATTCACAAGTTGCGACTCATCATCTATCGACTTCACAAGTTGTGACTCATCATCGATCTGTGACTCCTCTATTAATCCTTTAAAGAATCCGTCTTCATGGTTGTTTTGTTGTACGTTTCAAAACAAGATTATAGGTTCGATCCTCACCACGTTGATGGTAAGTTTGAATTTCTTTTCTTTCAAATTCTTGTTTACTGTTATGGTTGTTTTATCTTATGGTTGTATAATTTTAACCAGGGCAAAATGTATCTTTTATCATGGAGACTTTTTACTGCATTTATATGCTACATTTTTATTTCATTGCATTTGGTTTTATATGATATAATGACATCAACAAATATCGCATATAGAAAAAATATCTTTTCTCAAGTTAAATTGACTAAAATGTCTCTCATGTAAGGAGCGTATGAATGACTTTTAATGGAATCTATCGATCAGATAAATAGAGTAAATGCAAATCGTAACTTAATTGAAACTATTAAACTAAAATGATTATTTTTTAAACGTTGAATAAAAACAATAATTTTAAGCAAACTTAAATATGAAAATAATAATTTACTCTAACTCTATAACATAATCTAAAATGCGGACCATGGGAGCTGCTATAGACCAGCGATATCATATGAGAATGCCATGCGCCTAAACGTTCGGCTTTGACTTTGACTTATGCTTCGGAGCCGTTAGTCGGGAACGTAAGCGTCAATCAAGGCCATAAATATAAAACAATAATAAAATAAAAATAAAAAATATAATAAATAAATAATAATGATTTAGTCTGGCCCCATATGAGCTGGCAAATCATGTGATAGAGTATTCATGGTTATATTTAACACTTTCATTAAACCACCACCTTTGTTTATTCTCTTATAACAAGTTTATTTTAATAATACAATTAAATACGTCTCTTTTGTTTCTGAATTTAATATAAGAACGATCATTTAATAAACAAAATAAATCATTTAATATTATATATTGCTTTATAATCATATTGCGAAACAGAGATTAATATATATTTCATTTAAAAATTTATGCTTTTAGTTATATTTAAGTAGTGACGTAAAAGATGATAAAATTTACTAGATATATCATATTTTTTCCCTTCTAAAAGATAAACGCAGTCATATAATCTTTTGTCGGTATAAGAAAATATACATAATCAAGTAAGACAGGTTGACCAAAAATGGTAATCGAAAGATTCCAACTCAAATGACTGCCTAATCACGCAAGGATTAAAAAACATGAGTATTAAACGAAAGATCTTAGTAAATATATGTCCATTTTCTTGATTGTAATACCTTTTTATTTAAAAAAAATTAAACCTTAAGACCTAAAATTTCTACCATAAAAATATCATATTTTATATTTACAGGACTAAACCTTACAACATGTTAATTGAAGAGTACGTTACTACCTGAATGTCTTTGACTATTGATTACGATATTTCTTTAGGTTGAAGTGTAGAGGTTCAAATTGTTTACGTCGTGATAAACTAGACAAGACCTATAATATTTTCATAAGATTATTTTTAATAAATATTTTTAGTAATAGTCTTTAGTTTTATTATTTTAATAAATTATTAGAACAAACTTTAGTAACTTAAAACTTGAGTATGATCGGTATCTATTTATCCGAGTACCAAACATCATATATGTGATCTTTGATTGGTCTAACCACGATAAATAGAGAATTTGCAATGGGTCAGGGGTAGCGAACCTTCATATATGCTAGCTTTTTCAGCAAAAAACCTAATGAATAAAAAACCTCATGGAGCTCCTTTCACGTCGATAATCTTGAAGTTACCATTCAGACTGAGCTCAACACTATGTCATGTTTATAAAGATAATAAACCTTCTACTACAGATACTATAACAAGAGAGATTTAATTTGGAATTTTACTATTTTATTACATTGTAAGTATTGTTAGTGTAATCACATAACAATCAAACCATAATAATATACAACTTGCTGATAACCCACATGAAAATACGATATGCATTTTTTATGATAAAGACATAACGCGTGAAACCAAATCGAAACCAAATTGCTCAATCGGTTTGGTTTCAACTCATACAACAAACTCATAAGATTGGAATCGACATTCCTTTCCAACCTTCATGAATTCTCAACCCCATCCACTCATACAACAAACACATAAGATTGAAAGGAGCATTATCTTTACAAAATAATTACCTACTAATATTTATAAACATAAAACATTAAAATAAAAAAAAATATTCATTATAAGGAAATATATAAAATACGTAAAAATATAATATTTAATTTAATAATTACTCACCGTCTGAAGAAGGGGTTTTCAAATTTGTAGATTTTTGCAACGTATTCCACAATATCGAAGTTTGAAACGAGTGTTAAATTGCTTGCAAGACCAAAAACATTTAAATTTAACAACTACGTTTTATTAAAATTTATACATGCATGGTAGGAATAAAAATTAAAAAAACTGCGTGTTTAGTCTATTTCTAAAACTTTAAGAGCACAAGTTATTTAAAAAAAAATACAAAATTTACCTCAAATTAAGTATTAGATAAAAATTTAAGAAAATAAAAAGAACACATGACTTGTTGTTATCGGTGGTCTTGCTAAAAAATTGAATATAAGTTTACGGTGAGCATCTCTCTCGTCAGCTTCACACGCAAGTTTATAAACCTGATATCAAACCTGTAATCACTCGCGTTAATTGCGACTATGTACCCACCTTACTTGCTAGAACTTGCAACCTCAACCCGTGAGTGCTCCGTCAACCCTAACAAACATTATAGTATGCTAGTATTTGCAAATCACCTTCGAGGTCAAAAGATGTACTCTAACACCTTTGACTCCATCTAAAACTCATATCATTAACTTTTTCTCATTTCATTTTATCTTATCCTAAAAAAAATAGTTTAACCATCAAGTACTTCTTTGATTTAATGAAAACAATAAAAAGATATGGTTGATTGTGTGTAGTTTGTTTCTAAGCCCGACAAGAATTCAACTCTGCCGTTAACCTTTTAACATACGTTAACGCCTCGTAAGGTGTTGTGTGTTACACCCCGATAAGCTTCACATCAACTTAACGCGAGTTAAAGTATACTGATTAACTAATTTGAAAACACTAAAATAAACATGATGGTCCTGAATTGCAATAACCTTTTATGTTTCCACTTCATTTACCACCACCCATCAATTCCACACCCCTTCTCTCTCATCTTACATTGCATGTTCATATGATGATTTGCCAGCAAAGACCAGATCAACATCATCCAACCCATTTTCTTTAACTTTCTTGCTATTTGTCCCCACCCACACCTTCAAAACAAGAAAAAAGAACAACCTGCAATCACCACACATCACACACACACAGTCTCCCTCTCTCTCTCTCTCTAAAGCAATTTCATTTCTCTCTCTACTGATAATGTAAAACCCCTCAGAAAGTTGCATCATTCTTTTGATTCCACATTCTTTTCATTCAGCGTGATAAAAGTTTTTGCATTCATGGCTTCTTCTTCTTCTAGCTTTCTCCGTTGTCTTCTTTTCATCTGCATTTCCTTGTTTGTGACCTTCACTTTAGCTGAGATCCCCACTGTTTCTTACAATTTTGAACTTACCTACATTACTGCTTCACCTCTTGGAGTACCCAACAGGTAAAACATCCATTAAAACAGCTCATTTCAATGATTATTAATGGGTTTGTTCTAGATTTTGAATCGGTAGTTGTTTTCAAGTGGGTATTGCTTGATATCTGTTAAAGATTAATGGGTTAGTTTGATTTTCGAAAGATTAGCTGTAAATTTATGTGGGTTATGCTAAATTCATGTTATAGATTGATGGGTTTGTTTCAGATTTGGGAAATTTTAGTTTTTTGAGTGATATTCAAAGTTTAATGCGCATTGTTTGAATTGGATTGTTAGGTTATCGCGATCAATGGGAAATTCCCAGGCCCTACTATAAACTCAACAACTAACAACAATGTTGTTGTTAATGTGAGGAACAAATTAGATGAAGAGGTCCTCATTACTTGGTAAGATGTTGTTGATTGTTCTTCATTCTGCAAATTTATGAATCTTTTTGTGCTTAGTATCACAAATCTGAAGCATGAATGTTCAATTTGTTGTTTGCAAATGTGGATTGAGTTGAATTGAATTGTATATTGATTGAAACAGGGCTGGTATACAGCAAAAGAGGAGCTCTTGGCAAGATGGTGTCTTGGTACTAACTGTCCAATTCCCCCAAAGTGGAACTGGACTTATAAACTTTCAAGTTAAGGATCAAATTGGCAGCTACTTTTACTTCCCTTCGCTCAAGTTTCAACGCGCAGCGGGTGGTTTTGGTGGCTTTATTGTCAACCCAAGGTCTGTTATTCCAACCCCATTCGACAATCCGGCTGGGGATATTACTGTCTTGATTGGTGATTGGTACATAAGAAACACACTGTAAGTGTTTGATGAAATGCCTCAATGAAGTTTCTTTGTGATTGGGTTGATAGTTTATGCAACTTTTGTTCCTTTGTAGGCTCTAAGAAAGACCCTTGATGCTGGCAAAACTCTTGGAATGCCTGATGGTGTTCTTATTAACGGAAAAGGACCTTACAGATATAATGATACTCTTGTCCCGATGGCATTGATCATGAAACTATTAACGTCGAACCAGGTTAGAATAAGTTCAAGATTCAATCTTTGAAGCCTATCAGTTCTGTTTTTGTTATATGTATAGTTAATTAAATCAAACTTGTTGACTTTGACAGGCAAAACTTACCGACTCGTGTAAGCAATGTTGGTGTATCGACTAGTTTGAACTTCAGAATTCAAAACCATAACTTACTTTTAGCTGAAACTGAGGGCTCATACACAGTGCAACAAAAACTATCTAGTTTAGATATACATGTTGGACAACATATTCATTCTTAGTTACTATGGACCAAAACGCAAGTAGCGACTACTATATTGTTGCTAGTGCTAGATTTGTAAATGAATCCACTGGAAAAGAGTTACTGGTGTCGGGATCTTACACTACTCGAACTCTAAAGGAAAGCATCGGGTCCCCTTCCCGACCCTCCTCAAGACCAGTATGACAACACATTTTCAATGAACCAAGCTAGATCCATCAGGTAAGCTTGCTTACTGTTTTTTAAACATAATCATTTATAGAAACATTGAAACAAAAGTGGAACTTAAGTTATCAAACCTCTTAAACGAGCAAGTGATCTGTATTATAACCAATTAACATTACTGATGGCATTTCTTGATGTATGAATTGATGCAGGTGGAAACGTTTCGGCTAGTGGAGCCCGCCCAAATCCACAGGGATCTTTTAAATACGGTTCAATAAACGTGACTGAAGTGTACATATTGAGAAACACGCCTCCAGTGACAATTAATGGAAAGAGAAGGGCTACTCTTAGTGGGATTTCATTTGTGAATCCTACAACACAATCAGGCTTGCTGATCAGTACAAAGTTAAAGAGTATATAAGCTCGATTTCCCAACCGAGCCCCTAACTGGACCACCTAAGATGGAAACATCTGTTATAAATGGAACTTATAGAGGATTTATGGAAGTTGTATTCCAAAATAACGAGACCAAAATGCATAGTTATCATATTGACGGATATGCCTTTTTTGTAGTCGGGTATGATAGCTTAACTTTATTGTTTCTTATGTTTTGTTTAAATTTGTGAATCTAATCTTTTGATAATTTGTATTTAGAATGGGTTATGGCGAGTGGACGAATGATAGCAGAGGAACTTACAATAAATGGGACGGTATTGCTCGTACTACCACACAGGTACTTTAAGTCTCAAATAAGTAATTAATCCTTTTTTACTTTGTTAATATAAGTTTAGCAAATGTCAAAAAATGCAATATACTTATCATGGTGATCCATTTTGTTAATTATAATTCTTTTTACCATCCATTTTGGTAGTTATAAGTTTTCTGAATGGCCTACTTGGATGATTAAAGTTCTTTATACAGCTATCTGGCAAAAAAAAAATAGTTTTTCCCCCATATATGGTTATAAACTTTTATGTTTCAAAACACTATAAATCATCAAAGTGGGCTTTTGATAAACGTTATAGTTGCCATACCGACCACCTCCAAAAATACATGCTATTTCATGATGTTTATTTTATAAAAGTTTCAAGCAGCATTAGTTTAAATATTGGTATGATCTCATATCATTATAATAGTAAACTGCAAGAAAATACTTACTTTCTATATTACTGATATATGGAATATTTTTTAACTGTTTAAAATGCACATACTATTTCTTACCAAAATGTGCAATTTGTAATCATTAAATGCAGTAAATGCATACTTTGCTAAAAGGATGCAGTTAAACATTGCATTTCTTGCTGTTTGACCTTATAAGATGTAACCATAAAGCATTTTTGCTATTTTTAATTATCCATTTTGAATGTAGGTTTATCCTGGAGCCTGGACTGCAGTATTGATATCTCTAGACAATGTAGGAGTGTGGAATTTGAGAAACGAAAATCTCGACTCCTGGTATCTTGGTCAAGAAACTTATATCAGAATCGTTAATCCGAGAAAAAATAACAAAACCGAGCTGCCAATGCCTGATAACGCTCTTTTCTGTGGGGTCCTCAGCCGTTTGCAAAAGTATGCATACTCACTTATAACTGTCACAGGTCTTGTTTATTGTTCTTCATTTGTGAACATTGTTTGATGACATATGCTGGTTTGACATTTTCAGGCCACAAGATATTTCTCCGGCGACAACTATTAGGTTTTCGGGCAGTGGCTATGGATGGTTGATGATGGTGATGGGGATATTCTTTAGTGGTCTCCTGATCTGATTTAATTTATGTTAAACTTTTATGTGTTGCTGGAGTATAATTGCAGGCTTGTAACTTGTGTTATTTCTGAAAATTTTCTGAGAATATATATTTATATTTTAGTGAGTTGGGAATATTTCATTATTTATTTTTTCACTACTTGCTTTATGTAATGACAAAAATTTCATCATGATTTAATCTCTCTAAACCTTGAAATATGTTGATTTTGTTTCATGTAACAGCCATGACAAAGAGTAGAATAATCGAGTTGAGCTTGCAATCATCGATTAATTAACAAGCACGAGCTTAAGATAAGTCTGATTGAGCTCGAGTGAAGCTTCAACTGACAGTGTTCCGATTAAGTCGAGCTTTTCATTAGAAGTTATATCTTTTAAAATTGTTAAAAGTATTAACAAAAAACATCATTTATTTCATAATGATAAGAAAAGAAGTTGATAAAAGAAACTTTTATGGTATAAGCCTATAAGGAAACATGAATGGATAAGTAAGAAGCCCAATCCCTGTTTAAGGGTATCCACTAATGAAAGTTACTTAGAGAATATGTAATTATAATATTGAGATTCATAACATGTATTATGTATTGATAGTAAAGTTGTATATTTTTAATCTAATGTTGTTTCAGATAGAGTAGTGTAGAGTAAAAAAATATGTGTTATTAGTAAAAAAATAATATATGATATTTAAAAGTGTAAATATTTATAGCATGATGAACTTCAATACATCTTAAAATACCTCATTAAATATTGAATCTACGTTTGCATTCACTTCACACTATCTCTCTTCAATTCTTTTACACCTCATTAACTCTCCCATCAATTGTTAATCGGTTTCGAAGCCCCATAAAAAATAATTGAGTTTGTCTCTTTTTATACCAAAGATTAAATAGGATAAGTAAGAGTATCAACCATGAGAAGTTTGTGATTGACTTATAACTCAAATGATTTAATAATATTAATATAAAACATAAAATTTGAAAATTAGTTTAATTTGTAATTGGAAGTACTTGTATGAATATGTAATTAAAATTGATTGTTTCTTATGATAAAATGAATAGTAACTTTTGGGTTTAAAGTTTATTATCAACTAGCAAGACTTTGGACAATGTATTTGTTACTTTAACAGATCACTTAGACATGATCTAGGTTATCAACACATCAATTAGATAAGAAAAGATGACTACATCAATTTCACATATACAACACATTTAGAGCCACTCTAAGTTGAAATGCAGTTAATAGAGATTTTAAACATAAAATGTTATTGTAATTAACATAGAAGGTGATATATTACTCATCAAGCATCACATGTAAATGCATATGATCATCCAAATAGTAAGGTAACAAATATAGATAAGTCCTACTAGCCTTAACCAAACCCTTACAGCATTACGACTACGAATCACTTAGTTGAACATGATTAACTTGGAAGAAATAATGTTGGAGTTGCACTCTTGAACTTCAAAATCGTCCCAAGTATCCTCTAGTGTCTCCCCAAGTCGGAATGAGTCTGACCAAACACCCCCCCCCCCCCCCCCCCATTTAGATCGTGCAAAACGAATATAAATCGCTCATAATTGCAGGTGGCGTACGGACGCCAACCCCTGGACCATGGGATGCCGCTTCTGAATACTTCACAATTCCATACGTTGCTTGTTATCTAAATTAATTCCAATGAGCCTTCTTGATATGTGCGTACACCAACTCCTTTTATGAAGATCATAGCAGTATCCTTGGTCATGATGTGCACCGTGTGTATACTTCCCTGGGTCTAGCATGACAATACTTGCATACAACTCTAGCTATTTGAAAGTGAAAAAAAATCTAGTTTCTATAAATAGTGGATAAATGTACAACTTTTTCTTTAAAATGCCTATCAAAAGTCAAGACTGCTTCCTGGATCATGTTCTCCGGCATATAACCTGCTAACTCAAACTCTTTGATCAATCATCTAAATCTCGACTTCAAGTTTTTTTCGCGCGGATCTTAGTGGACATCTTCTCGGCGATTGCTTCAACCGTTTTTTCTTCAGTTATATTGTGTATTTCATCCAACAAACAAGCATCATCTTCAGTTCTTTAGAACTTTCTAAGTGTGAACCATTGGAATCTTATAATCTTCTTCAATATTTTCTGAGTTGGGTTTGACAAGAACATCATCATCTTGGTTATGATCGACTTCGGTTTCTGTAGAATTCTGAAGGCCTTGTTTGGGGAAACACTTTGATCACGAGTTTTTTCAGTATGTTTCAGGATATCTCTAAGTATAATCGTTAAAGCATGAGATTCAGATTCTGACATCAGCAAATCCCGTACCCAAGTGACTGGAAGATCATCAAAAGACACAGGCAAGGATTGTTTGGCACACTTATCATGGGAAGATTTAGAAGCATAATCTTCCCATGTCCATGGAAACCCACAGAAAAACCATTGCAGACCTGTGCAAAAACAGTGATATTAGGCGTGACTCCAATTAAAAACAAGCATTAATTGAGTAAATTTCAACAGACATAGCATTTCAACATCTTGTGTGGAATGAGTGATTTGGGTTAAACCTAATTCATAAACAGGGAATATATACAGATTAGCTAAGAACACAAGTTAAAAGTTGTTAATGTGTAGTTAAATGCTTATGATGTCCTAAATCCTTTGGATAATAGAGGGTTCACTTATTATCTAAATGATACAGTTTTGGTTGAGGTGACAAGATGGATGGGTGGGCAGGTTCTGTAACAGGTCCAGAAGGGCTTGGGTTGAATCTACAACAGGATGATATGGGCGAGTTGACTGGGCTGAGCCAACACTTTTGTTCAATTTTTTATTTATTTTTTTTTTTATGATTATTGCTTAATCAAGATTATAAAAACAAACTTTCAGTAATAAATAAAAATCTAAATTTTAATAAAACGATTCCAAGAGGCTGTTTAGACTATTGAGACTTTCAACCTGTTTGATCCATTCCCGTTATAGCTAAAAGATTTTATTTGACCCATTTGAGATAAAACAATATGCAAATCATCACATGTAAAAGTAAAATTGGTTGAAATGGCCACCTCTTTTATTTTTGTACTTATATATAATACATTAAGTCATTAATCATCACATGTGGAAAAGAATATAAAAACTAAGGATTGATGATACCTCAGGTGAGAAGCCATAAGACAGTGTGCGTGACTTATTTATGCAACCACTAATCCGGATTATGATGCCATCTACTGCTTCAAGAGTGTTGCTATCATGCCTCTTCGCAATTGCTGCAGA